>CAJVGC010000065.1:39979980-40093378 GCA_910822075.1 Senecio squalidus
ACTTAAGTACATATTACTCGATCAGAAATGACTCCCCGTAGTAGTCGGGGTAAGAGGCATCACGGTTGGTTAATCGGTTTAGTGTGAACACTTAAGTTATTATGCCAAGTAGTCGTTATACATGTAATCAATCATAGTTTACTTATCATGCGCGTATAGAGCTATACGACTTCCGCATCTATCTCTAAATCAACTGTTTTGGTTCGACTATTCTTTAAGTTTTAATCTACTTTTAGAAACTACTAAGTATAGATATACTTAGCTCAAAACCTTTTTAGTCGAGGACTAGAAAACTGTAACTCACTCACTACTTTATTGTAGTTGACACTTTATCTCTTGTTTCAGGAAATCAAGTGTAAGTCACGGAATGCATTACTTGGATGGGTCATGATACGTCACGTGAAGTCATGAATCGGGAGAAGACCTATTTTGGACATGTTATTTGGGAATTTTATCAAACATTTTATTTTGTTATGTCGTGATGTACTTTTCAATACTTGGTTATCTTGAAACTGTAAACTCTTATTTATCGTTTAATGACTTGAAACCGTATGTTTTTATTATAACTCGTGTAATGATATCTTTGCTCTTCACACTTCCGTGTTTCCGCTTTAGCGGGGTGTGACAATCTAACGGTTGAAAATGTGTTTTTATACAAATCTATGACTTTTTATGGTCAAAAACGTTTTTAACCGAAATAACCTTTAGATCCACGGTTTTGTAACCAAAAATGCTTTATAAATTGTTAAAAAGATGTTTTAATAAGTTTAAACTCATTGCATGTTGGAATATATGGGTGACAAAACGTTTTTAGCAAAGAAATCACAAAACGGGGAAGAACAGCAAGGAGGTGCGCAGCACCACCCTAACAGGTGCCGCGCACCGGGCTGTTGTTCCTCCCAAAAAACGTCATTTCGGTTGTTTAAAAATTGTATACACATTCTGTACTTTTGCTAATATTATTATGGGACTGAGATGAATAAAACTAATGATAATGGTGACTTATATTGGACTACTTGGACTATATTGAACTATATAATATATGATATTGCGTTTTAGGTGATTTGTGAGCGGAAGTGATTGTATAATTTTTGGGCATTAAATTTGGGCGCGGAAGCGCTGCCCAAATCTTCTTAGAAATTGTAAATCCCTTCAGCGAGGAAAAGCACTTAAGATATAATAATCAAAAACGTTAAATCGGACTTTTGGACAAAAACGTGACAATTACCTTTTCGGACTATTTTAACTATACTTAACCTTGACACTTAAAGTTTAATAAAATTTTGTCTATATTATTATATAAGAACATAATAATATAACAACTAATTAAACTATCTTGGTAATATTAGGCAATCCGTGATTCCCGGCTTTCATATTCCGACCGTGTTTTCGAGTTCTCGTTTCTTCGCAATCCGTGAGTTACAACCCCTTATCTTATATATTTTACATGAATTTTGGGGGAAACATAAGATTAATTGTATTTGAAAACTTTATGAATCAAATTGCAAATTATCGAACTTTGACTTTTGAACTTGTTGAACTTTGACTTTTGAACTTGTTGAACTTTGACTTTTGAACTTATAAACTATTTTGACTTGGAACTTATTGAACTTTGGGACTATTTTGTACGAACTATTTGAACTCTTATGCGTAAAACATTTTACTCTACTTGAACTTATTGGCTCGCTCTCTTTTGAACTAAACTAATCATTGATGCTTGTATACGGACCAACCCTTGATAGAGCTATAACACGATCTTAAGTGACGGACGACTATCTCTCTTTTAAACAAAACTACTTAGTGCCCAACGACTTTTTTTTGGACTTAGACTTACACACTATTAGCTACATAGCCGTATAGTAATTATGGGTATCGATACTTAGGAAAGAACCGTTCCTTGCTTAGATGGCAGTCTAAGTACATATTACTAAGAACTAGTACAACTTCCCGTAGGAGAGGCGGGAAGACGGGCCTCACGGTTGAACAATCGGATTAGTGTGAACACTTAAATTATAGATGCCAAGAGGTTGATACAAGAAATCTAATTAGTTACTTACGCATAATTTACGAACTTTTTAGCGATTGATTTCCGCAACTACAAATTGAATAAATATGACTCTATTTGGTCTTTACAAACTTAGGGCACCCGTTCGCCCGTTACTTGAACTTTAAAAGTATATAAATTTTTAAGCGACTTTTCTCCGCTAACCTCCTTTTGGAAACTTCTACTTTTATATACTTTACTTATATTTTTGCCGAACTATTTAAACTGTAACTCACTCACTACTTTAGTAGTTGACACTTTATCTTATGTTTCAGGAAATTAGTGTAAGCATGATGTGCATCGCATGGACGGGTCGAGGCGGTCGTGTGAGAACCTCATTGGGAAAAGACTTGGCCATTTCTTTTGGGAATTTTTAATGAAACTTTAATTTGTGTATCGATGTACTAAAATTTCGTGACTTGGTCGTTTTATGAACTTGTAAACACGTTTTATTTTGAATTAATGACTTGATTGCCGTTATGTTTTATATGACCTGTGTAATGATCTTCCAGCTCTTCACATTCCGTGTTTCCGCTTTAGCGGGGTGTGACAGTTTTTGAGGGAAAGCTTGAGAGAAAAGTGTATGTAGGTGTTTTTGGTTTGTAAAAATGATTTAGATAAATGAAAAAGAAGATAATAATCAAGGAGTGGGTTGGGGACTGTCAAAAGGCAGTAATGAGGGCCTGGTCTCGAGTGTGATTGGTGGAAAAAGTTGGTAAATCGAGACATGCAACAAATTTGAAATTATTACAAATTTCGTCCTGCAGGACGGCGAACATGGCCTCTGTGCGTCGTCCTGGACGATTTTTGTAATTATTTTTGTGTTTTGGCTTATTTTGTACAATTGTTTCGTTGGACCTTTTCGTTAACTAAAGTTTTAAAGTATGTTTCGTTATGAACTTAGGAAAGTTCATTAGGGGTTTTCTTGGTATTAGGACTTATTTAATCTGATTCTGGTTGTGATTCCGACGTTGTCGCGGTTCCGATTATTGAAAAGTTAAAGACTAGTTAGACCGAAAGAGACATAGGTTATCAAATGCACCTGGAAATTAGACGGTTGTCACAATATGTAAACAATTTGTATATCAAATAAACCACACATAACTTTTTATCGTACAAATCCTTTTGTGTCGCACATATTCAATTAACAATTAATAATATGTCACTAATTCAATTTACTTTTTAACAATATCAATATATCTAATTATGCTTACAAAGTTATGCATGTAACTTTATAAACATAATTTTGCATAAAAGAAAAATAAGGTAATTAAACATCAAATTGCAAGGTAGATTGATTTCAAATTAACTTTTTAATTTTGTAAAATCATACAATAAACCAACCCTAGATCCCCCCTCAATTTTGATGTTTTAGATCCAAAATAATATTTACCTATGTTTTGGTTGATACCACTATAGGTATACAACTCGAGTCATATTGTCAAACAATACATGGCAGCGGAAATAGGATCAAATAGGAATAATTAAATCGGATAAAGTAATACCTTTTAGTCTTGAATTACCAGCAAGCAAGTTGTGTAGATCTAAGTGTAAGATCTATTCTACGGTTACGTACACGACACCTTCTTTTAGCAACCGACTTGTATGCTAGTATGCGTTTGTAACTTACAACCTTTGGCTTGTACACACCTTCTGCTTTGAACAACACACTACTTGGATGCTCAAAATCGATTAGGAAACCTAAATCGATTTTAGGTTTATTTGGGGTGTTTTTGAATGAGGGTTGGGTATTGTTTATATAGGTAAACAATAACTTGGTGAACAAGTTGTATTACAATTAGGAAACTTCCTAATTACATAATACACCCTCATATTTACTAATTACTTCAATTAACTCATTTAATTAATAATTAGATAACAACAAACGTATAGTCGTGTCTAAATGTCGATGCGTGCGCTCCCGTAGGCTCATACATTTAAGGACACACATTTGTTAAAACTATTCAAATACCAACATATACTATCATAGGAGAAAAGATTAATAAAATCTATCAAAAGACCAAATCTTAATAATCTATTTAATTTCAATCCAATATTAAAATCAAAACTCACTTTCAAATATTTATTTTACATTAATTTTGTGACAACCATCACTTTTTCGGTCTTAGTTTAGTCTAGTATGCCTGTAGTTCTTACCTAGTTTTACAAAAAAAAAAAACTTTTATTTAAAGTTACCTATATTTGACTTATGTGTGTGTTTATTGCTTTAGACATATGTGTATAGCTCTGTATGTGGTTATTATCGTGATAGATTAGGTCCTTGATGACTTAAAGAGAAATTCCCGTGTTTCGTGAACTTGTCGTGTTGAATCAGGTGAACATTGTTAACATTTAAGAACTCCCGGTTTCGGATTATGTCTATATTATATCCAACCAATTGTTCTAATTTACGTCTATTATATAATTCTCGCGTTTGTGAATCGTTCATTACGTTTACATGAGAAATCACTTATTATGTATGGCGAACTACGCCGCACTCCTTTATCATTGCGCCGCAGCGCGATGTTAATTCAGTTTATGTCTGATTGTTTGAGTGTGTGCCATCGGTTGAGCCACATGGGTTAGCCTTGGGGCGTAGTAAACCCAAGCCATGGACCTCCTTAACCAGCCCTAACCTAAACCTACAATATATATAACCACTTAACAAAATCTTAATCTCTTTTTTTGTTCTCATTTCAAAACCGTCACCCCTTCTCCTTTTACAACCGAATTTTCCATTATTTCTAGCCTCCATCTTCGTTTTGTTTGGGCTCAATACTGGTTATCATCTTCATTTATCATCTTGTTCATCATCATCTTGGTTTAGGTATGTAAGTGTTTCGTTTGTGTTGATTTTGTTAGCCGAACATCATCACCATCTCGCATCTATGTTTGGTTTTTATAGCATTCGATTATTGTAGTGTGTGGATCATTAATAGCTTTTATTCAGCCTTTGATCAAGCCATATTCGATCTTGGATCATCATTTTATTCATCAAACGTAAGTGTATTAGTGTTCTTATTCCTACTATTACATTTTTCTACTTACTCAATGAACTCGCTCAACTTTATGTTTACTTTTTGAGCTTTATTTTCAGGTAAGGAGAAGGCATAGGACGTAGCTTAGAGACTTGGCTTTAGAAGACTTTCAGGATTTCATTTGCATTGTGGCACATTTCAATATTCATTCGTTATACTTGAATTATTTTCGGGCTTGCATGCCTATGTCTTTCCTTTCGAAATACTTCGTTGTCGTTTACATTATTGTTGGATTCTTTGCTTGTAGTGTTGACGTGTACATGAGACAAGGATAACTTTCTTGTTGAATGGCAATGTCACAACACTTTCCTTATTTTATTGCATTTAATATTTCTCTATTGTTGTAGTGTGTTGTGATGATTGTCAATCGGCCACACCATGCGTTTCCGCCGCAGACGTGGTGTGACATATTTGTATTAGAGCGTATGGTTATAGAGAACTAGGTGGTTTGACCTAGACTATAACTAGGAGTCCTCATATAGACGACTACATCGCTCCAGGAGATGACGACCTACGCCAACTTTACGACGCCGAAAGAGTTCCTATCTTATTCACTCTTCATTTCTCAATATTCTCATCTCTTGCTTAAAATCGAATTTTGGTTAAAATTCTATGCTCCCACTTCAATAATCAGTAAAAGTTATTATTGTGATATGAACTTGGGGAGCAAATGTGTATTTGAGACGATGCTCTTTCTTTGGGGTCCTCATCTAGTTGCCATACTAGAATCATTTTTCATTCGATCGTAATTCCGCTACTTACTCGAAATTCTTGGTTTAATTCATTTCGATTTATCGATCTTTTTTGTTGGATTTCTATTAAAGTTTGAGGATTAAGAGGGTTTAAATTAGCAGGAATATTAGTCAAGTATATTCTTATTTAAGGTATGACCAATTATTTTGTAAACATATTTGATAAAGTAGTATTTTATGAGGAAAGTTAGTAATTAACAATTTGGGAAACATAAGAAGATTAAAATCGTGTGAAAGTAAATATCCATAAAAACGGAATTTGGTTAATATTCGAAAAAAGAAAAATAGTTATGAGGCTGGGGTTTGGTTTTAAAGGCCACCGACAGTGACAATGTTAATAACAAAATGGTTTACTCTTTGAATTTACTATGTGTGTGAGAAAAGATATAGACCCTTGAGAGATGGGGAAGCAGGCATGTGGATGAGTGGGGGACACTACTTCAATCAACAAACAAACCCCCTTCTTTTAAATTATTGTCTGTGTGTGTGATAGAAAGTAAAAGAAAGTGACATACAAAAAAAAATAAAAATAAAATAAACCCATTTTCTTCTTTATCTCTCTCTCTCTCTCTCTCTCTCCCTACTGTTCTTGAATTTCTATACCCACATTGCTTACTTTGCTTATTTTTCAAAATCAAAAAATACCCATTTCAGAAAATCAAATTTTGTTAATGGGTTTTAATTTTTATTAAATCCCCTCTTTTAGTTTCTTTGTTTGATTTATTTTGAAGAAGATGCCTAGACCAGGACCAAGACCTTATGAGTGTGTTAGAAGAGCTTGGCATAGTGATAGACATCAACCCATGAGGGGTTCTCTTATTCAAGAAATTTTTAGGTTTTTCTTTTTTTTTTCACTCTCTCTACCTAACTCTTTTTAATTTTTATTTATTTATTTTTAATTTGTGTTTATTTAGGGTTGTAAATGAGATTCATAGTTCAACAACCAGGAAGAAGAAAGAATGGCAAGATAAGCTTCCAATTGTTGTTTTAAAAGTTGAAGAAATTATCTACTCTAAAGCCAATTCTGAGGTAATTTGATGATACCTTTTCAAATGTGTGATTTTTATTCTTTATGTGGAAAATATTAAAAAAGAGAATTTAGGAAACTTTTACTTTCAAATAGACAAAGATTCTGATATCACTTTTGTATTCTACTACTTTTTGTTAATTATAATTTTCATATGATAGGCAGAGTATATGGATCTTCAAACTCTTTGGGATCGAGCTAATGATGCAATTAACACGATAATTCGATTGGATGAGACTACTGAAACCGGAGTTTTCTTGCACCCTTGTATTGAAGGTATAAATACTTCACATTTTTGTTATTATTTTCTATTTTAAACTAGATGAAATCACACAATTATAGTTACATCCAAATGGATATATCCCCATTTATTTAATGTTTCACATGGATTTCCAAGAAACCAAATTAAGGAGTCCGCATTCCGTCCCGAGCTTCCCTTGTCGGCCTTCTCATTAGACCACTATCTATCTATACGTGTACTTTCAGCCTTATACGTGCTTTTACATAACTTGGCCTTCTGTTAAGTAAAAGCACTTATGGATTTACATAAGTTGCTTTTACATAAGTTGGTTCATCTTCCAAAGGGGATTTTGAATGTTTGATTTCAAAGTTTTTTTTTTTTTTTTTTACTATCGGCATTAAGTTGCTTCAAGCCAGAAATAGATAGTTAATAAAAGTTTGACCCTAAATAATCCGAGGCTCGTAATCATAGCTGGTTTACAGAAACTCTTCAAATTAGTAACTACACGCTAATTCGTTGATTATTTGTCATTATTGGTTCTATATAAGATGGTTAGTTTCCGATTCTATGGTTTTTTGTTTATATTGTTGTTGATTTCGTTATTTAATATATATTTTTGTAGCTGCTCTTAATTTGGGTTGCACACCGATGAGGACATCAAGGAGCCAGCGTAATAATACTTCAACTTATTACCTTAACCTCAAGAACACGGACCCTCACTCATGTCCTTCAAATAATTTACAGAAAACACCCCAAGAAACTCCTAAGACAGTTACCCCGTTTGTTTCTCACTATTCCCAAATGATGAAGCCCCCTAACATCAATTTGTCTCCTTTTAATCTAAAACCCCAAATCCCGATTCACCCAAACGATAAATGTCTTAAAAACAAATTTGTTTTTCCGTCTCCACCGAGTGCTAAACCTCCATTAGTTTATCCTCTGTATTATGGAAATGATATTGAACTCAAGGACCCGAAGATCAGTTATGGTGTGCTTAAAGAAACAGGGTTTGTTAAAAATCGGTCGTTTGTTAATACCCCGAGTAAAAATGACGCACCTCAAGTAGATATAAGGTACATCAGTGAAGAACACTCTCGAGAGCATGAATGTGACTTGTCACTGAGGTTAGGTCCTAGTCAACAGAGTCAACATTATGATCCGGGCAATTTGGATAACTCGAAAAAAGGGAGTCTTGAAAGTAGTAGTTTGGACGTAGAGGAAAGAATGAGGAAAAGGAAGGCGGTGGTTGGTAATCTCTATGAGGACTTTCAGTTTTGCTGGCGACCAAAGGCTTCTTCTGCTAATTCTAATGGCGGATAGTTGTCAAATGCAGGTTTGTTTAGGTATGTTGTTAAGAGTTTGCAAGTAGTATTAGATTTAGTTTGTACATTTTTCAACCCTACTTGTAATCTGACCACCACTCGGTCTAGTAGCGTTTTTGGTCATGACTTGTTTTAGACGCACCTTTCTTTGATGAAGATTGAAGATTTTTTGCCTGAATCTCAGGTTCTATCCATGGTTGGGTACATTATATTCATTTTATTTTATTATTTTCGAGGATATGCATGTGCATACCCTCGGCGGAGCCAAAACAAACAACATTACAAGTTGTATGCCCATAGTTTGAAAATTGAGATATGATACCAAACAGTTGGTGGGGTATGGAGCCATTGGGGTTAACCATGAAGTGGGGGAGGTGGTGTTTTGGATATGTTTATCTGTTTCATGAGTGGGCTACATCAACTGTCCCCTATACTCAATTTTTGTATATATGCAACAGATTTTTACTCCATTTTTTTTTCTTCACTTTATTTGGGGAAAAGGGTAAGAATGATTAAAGGGGTGGATAGGGGTTATGGGTTGGAGTGGGGTTATGGTTTTAAGTGGAGCCTAATTCTTGACCAATCTCTTTTTGATCCTCTAAAGATAAGTATGGTAGGTCTACACTTCCCTTACACCACTCGAGAAAAAGAGCGTACAACGCCAAGTAAATTCACAAATCACCCTCATATGCTGAGATCCGAAATCAAACCCCTGACCTTTTATTGTCACACATGCGCGGGCGTTACCGCTTGAGCTATTGAAAATTGCACTTTTACATTAATTGGTATTAGGTTCTTATCTTTGTGTTATAAGTTGATTTGGTGAGGGTATGTGTAAACGGATCATGACTTGTATCATGTGTATTGGGAGTTGTATATTTGCTTTAACTTTTTGTTTTTGTTAAGCAAATGTATCTTTCACTTGAAAGAGTGTGTCTGCTTTCTCACATTATCATAGCAGAAACCCATGAATTGATGTTGTGGTGGTGGTGGGGACTGTCCATGATGGTTACATCTGAAGATTGTTGTCGAAATTTTCTTGGATCGGGTGTGTGGTTCAAGCCAAAGTGTATGGACCATGGTTAGGAGGTTGTCCGTCTGTACTTTGAGCATCCAGATCTACCATATAATAACAGAAACTAGTCCAACATTTAATTAGATCAATAGTTATGTACAACACATTGATTTTCTACAACTCCTGGTTAACCGAGTTACAAACAAACTTATGTTTATCTTTTTATCCTATAGATAATAATTTTTTTATTACATCTTCAACTAATCAGAAAAAGATACTCACACCGCAAGAGAATTATAACGCCAATATAAACAAACAAGCGAGTGAACTAACGAGTTGTTTGGAAGGACTCATTAACCTATCCCCGAAGGGCATTATTTGAGGTCACTAGATTGAGAGGAGAGTGGGGGCGCGTGTGGGAGTGACAAAGACACCCACAAATAATGCTCTAAGCATAAAATTCAAAGTAAAGAGCATGTTGTTAAACCCACCAAGCATATTGGCATAAAAATCCTACTCGAAATCAAAGACAAAGATGTAGACACAGTATGGCCAAAGATATCCAGTTCGATGAAAGCTGAACAAGCGTCCGGTTCGAGTGGACAACAAGATTTCTTCATGGCCAAAGGTTCAAAAACTCAATGAAGAAAATACATTGAATCAACCTAGCCATTTGTGGTGACAAGTTTAAAATAGTTTAGTAAATTATATTTTTAAAGCAAACTATGGAAAATTAAAAAAGAGGGATTCTAATGCGTTGACTTGATAAATTTTGATAAAGCAATTTTGATAAGGCCTCACCAAATGAAGACAATAACTTTCTACCGAACGAGATTATTTCAAGATGAACTTGTACCATGACACTTACGTGTCTCTATAAACTTTAATGTGGTAATTTGTGGGATATTGAAAGTTACGGATAAAGCTATAAAATCTTTAAATTGTGTTTCAGTTTAACTTTTTTAAGTCGGATGAACAAAGTTCATCATCCGAATTAAAACTTAGAAGGTCTTTCACTGAAGACTTTAACTCGAAGGAACAAGTTAGTCTACCCGACTTAACTGAAGTTCACCAAAGTTAAAATTAACTGAAGACTTAAGTATTTTATTTGTAAATAGTCTTTATTGATATGTCTATAAATAGAGTGATGTGTGTGTTTAATTAGTTGTCTTTGAACCCGGACTCATTTGAGTACCGTAGAGCTTAAAGTTTGTAAACGACTATTCTCGCCGAAATCACTTTATCAATGATATTCTCACATTTTGCTTCATTTATCAAATCCCCAATTCAATTACTGTTAAGATTCAATCATTTCATGAGATTCCGCATCATGAATCGATCAGACAATTCACTGTTAGAGTATTGAATCCTTTTTAAATCCGGTCAAGTGGTATCAGACAAATCAATTGATTAGATTCAATTGATTCCGGTTCATCACTTTGACTCGATTCAAATGAATTTAGTTAAATTATCAGTGCTTTGTTGAATCATAGAAGCTCGAATTGAAAATTGAAGAAAAGTGAATTGAAAAGTTCGTGAAGGTTATTCATATATTTTGGAGGAATTGCTTGTCATTGGTTAGATGATCAGTATTTGAATGTGTTTTTGATGAATACATGAAGATTAGAGATCTGAGATTTGATGATTTGAAGTGTTAATTTTGATGATGAAGTAGTTCAACCGAACTAAATTGAAATTGTGATTGATGAAGAGTAGATTGAATCTGATGATCATGAAGCTAGGGATCTACTCATAAATTTAATTTTGCATGCTACTACAAGCTTAGATTAGTGATTTGTCAATTCAAGCTACTTAAGTCAATTAATCTATGATGTGTTTGGAGCTAATCAGCTAGTGATAAAATTGAAGATATGAAGTAGTTGAAGTTTTGAAGAAATTGTGATGATGAAGAGAAGGTTAAAACTGATGAACACAAAGCTAAGAATCTACTCATAATTCCTGTCTGCATGCTATCCAAGTCTAGATGAGTGTTTTACCAATTCAATTCAATCAAGTCATTTCAGTTGATTCATATGCAGATTTTAGTTCGAAAGGTGATGTGAATACTGATATTATTAAGCTGATATTGCTATTGACTGAATATTGGTGCTATTGGTGATAATGTTGTTGAGGTTTGTGTTCATAAGTTGATATTGAGTTTAATTCGAATGATGAATTTGGTGGTTTACATGAAAGTGAAGTCTAAAATAAAAAATAAATCAGTAAATTGGCATTTTTGAGCCCTAGAAGATCCCGAAAGGCCAAAAACTGCTATGGGTCAAGGCAGAGCAATGCGTTTTGATCGTTGACCCATTTTTGAGTAACCACACGAATTTCGCCTTAATCCGACACCGAAGTCAAATTCGTCAAAATTGAGGAGGAAGTAATTGTTGAAGATGTTGGATAGAGAGAAATTGTTTGTTTGATTTTGAGATATTGCAAAAAGTAGAATGTGGTGAGGGGGAGATTGTTGATCTTATAATACTTAAGTGTGTAATGCTAAAAATGGAGAATCAGTTAAGGGGGAGATTGGTGCATTGAAGAATCTGAGTTGCTGGAAACTAAACATGGAGAATCATATGTGCTGATTTGAAGATTCATAACACCATCCAAGGGGGAGATTGTTGGGTATTGAAAGTTATGGATGAAGCTATAAAATCTTCAAAGGGTGTTTCAGCTTAAGTTTTGTAAGTCGGGTGAACAAAGTTCATCACTCGAATTAAAACTTAGAAAGTCTTTCATTGAAGACTTTAACTCGGGTGAACAAGTTAGTCTACCCGACTTAACCGAAGTTCACCAGAGTTAAAGTTAACTGAAGACTTAAGTATTTTATTTGTAAAGAGTCTGTAAATAGAGTGATGTGTGTGCTTAGTTAGTTGCCTTGAACCCGTAGTCTCTTGGGTACCGTACAGCTTAATGTTTGTAAACGGCTATTCCCGTCAAAATCACTTTATCAATGATATTCTCACATTCTGCTTTCATTCATCAAATCATGAATTCAATTACTGTTAAGATTCAATCATTTCATGAGATTCCGCATCATAAATCGATCAGACAATTCATTGTTAGAGTATTGGATCCTCTTTACATCCTGTCAAGTGGTATCAGATAAATCAATTGATTAGATTCAATTGATTCCGGTTCATCAATTTGAATCGATTCAAATGAATGTAGTCAAATTATCAGTGCTTTGTTGAATCGTAGAAGCTCGAATTGAAAATTTAAGAAAAGTTGATTGAAGAGTTAGTGAAGGTTATTTATATATTTTTGAGGAACCGTTTGTCATTGGTTCTATGATCAGTATTTGAATGTGTTTTTGATGAATACATGAAGATTAGAGATCTGAGATTTGATGATTTGAAGTGTTAATTCGGATGATGAAGCAGTTCATCCGAACTAAATTGAAATTGTGATTGATGAAGAGTAGATTGAATCTGATGATCATTAAGCTAAGGATCTAATCAGAAATTTAATTCTACATGCTAATACAAGCTTAGATTAGTGATTTGTCAATTGAAGCTACTTAAGTCAATTAATCTATGATGTGTTTGGAGCTAATCAGCTAGTGATAAAATTGAAGATATGAAGTGGTTGAAGTTTTGATGAAATTTTGATGATGAAGAAATTTTGATGATGAAGATCAGGTTAAAACTGATGAACACAGAGCTAAAAATCTACTCAGAATTAACGTATGCAGGTTATCCAAGTCTAGATGAGTGTTTTATCAATTCAATTCAATCAAGTCATTTCAATTGATTCATATGTAGATTTTAGTTCGGAAGGTGATGTGAATAATGAGATTATTAAGCTGATATTGCTATTGATTGAATATTACTGTTGTTGTTGAGGTTTGTGTTCATAAGTTGAAATTGAGTTTAATTCGGATGATGAATTTGGTGGTTTATATTAAAGTGAAGTCTAAAATAAAAGCGTAAACAAGTAAATTGGCATTTTCGGGCCCTAAACGATCCCGAAAGGCCGAAAACTGCTCGGGGTCATGGCCGAGCGATGAGTTTTGATCGTTGACCCGTTACTGAGTAACTACACGAATTTCGGCTTAATCCGACACCACGGTCAAATTCTTCAGGAGGAATGAATTGTTGACGATGTAGGATAGAGAGAGATTGTTAGTTTGATTTTGAGATATTGTAGATAGTAGAATTTGTTGAGGGGGAGATTGTTGATATGATAATACTAAAGTGTGTAATGCTAACAATGGAGAATCAGTTAAGTGGGAGATTGTTGGAGTATAAAGGACTGATGACTGAAGCTTCCAAGGATCTTTGTCAAAGTGTATAGTGTTAGATATTTAGTTCGGGTGAACTTTGTTCATCACCCAAACTAAATCTTAGTTAGTAATATCATGAAGAATTTAGATCGGGTGAACTAACTCTTCACCAGAGTTAAGTTCAAGTTCACCCGAACTAATGTTAAATTATTTTTTTAATTATTAGTTCAACCGAAGTGTTTTTAAATAAACATAAGATTTTTTATAATGTAACCGTTAGATAGTTTAGCCTATAAATAGTGGTGAGAGGAGTTCAGATGTAAGGGCTTAAGTGACAAAATATCTTTAACAAACTTTGCTTCCATTTAAGGCTTTTGAAAGAAAAACTTCCATTGTTGAATTCGTTGAGTTTAATTGTTCTTATTACAATAGCTTAATCAATAACTTGTGATTCCGCAACCTGTTATTGATTCTAGACATAGAGTGTTTGGATTTGAAGATTGATCAGACCTGAAAAGTGGTATCAGAGATGGAAATCAAATCAAATTTGATTCAGCTTGTTTATTAGAAGATTGTAAGCTACATTCGAAGTGTTTGGAAAAGTTATAAGGATTAGAGTAGTAAGATCAACGATTATTCTGTTTTCCTAAGTTTGAAATTTGGCGGTAAAAGTTGTTATTGAGGTATTTTAGTATTAATCATAAGTATTAAGTGATTCTGTTTGTTAGTGAGTTTTGATAAGGATTAGCTGATAAGTTTTCTGCAAATTTGGTTGAATTAGTATACATTCAGTATTAGCCAGTTCATCCAAGTTAAAGTGTGTTCATTCGATTTAAAATCCAAATATCCCAAATCATATATCTACAAAAGTTATGGCTGCTCGAGTTGTGAATTATGATAACGAGACAGGTTCTGGTGGTAGACCTCCAAAATTCCTACCAAGATCTGATTTCATGATGTGGAAGCTTCAGTTCAAGGCTTTTGTCTACTATAGTGATCGAAAACTATGGAACTCAATTGTTAATGGTCCTCATCGACCTATGATACAAGAAACTGGTGGAGCGGGTATGATAGATGTAGATGTAGAGAGATATACTGAAGCTGACAGTAAGCTGATTGATAGGGATTTGAGAACACTTGGAGCTGTTATTCTTGCTCTTCCTACTGAGATATACAACAACTTCAAGGACTGTGTTTCAGCTAAAGAAGTGATGGATTTAATGGAACTAAGATATGAAAGAAGTTTGGAACTGAAGGAAATCAAGAGAGATATGTTGAAGAAGCTGTATGAAGCATTTGAATATGTGAGGGGTGAAAGTTTATCTGATCAAATCAGTAGGTATACACTGCTTGTGAGTGAGAGTTCTGGAGTTAGAATGAAAGATAATGACATATGCACGAAGTTGTTAGGATCTCTACCTACAAAATGGTCAATGCAAGTGATGATCACTAAGAGAACTACAAACTTGAATGCTATGACTCTGGTAGAGCTGATAGGAATTCTGCAGTCATATGAAGTTGATATGCAGATTGATGAGAAAAAGCAAAATGGAAACTCATATGTATCTTCTTTAAAAGCTGAGACTTCTGTGAATTCACTGTACTATCCTAATCAAGCTTAACCTCAACCTCAGGTATATGCAAGTCATCAATCTGGAAGCTGTTGTCCATCAAATCATTCATCTGCTGGTTATACTTCAAGTGCTTATGGAGGACATTATGGTCAGAATGTTGAATAAAATATGTATCATTCACCTTCTGTAAACTCTGGAGTTAATGGGTTAGGAGATAAGGAGATTCTGTATAGGGCGTTTGTTGCAAGTTATGAAGCATTTTTTGCTGGAAGTTTGAATTAGGAAGAACTTTCAAGGGAAGATCTTGAACAACCCCCTGATGATCTGGAGGAAATTGATATGAAATGGCAAATGTCCATGGTGAGTGTTGGAGCCAACATATTCTTCAAGAAGACTGGACGAAACAATTTCAGGAAGGAAAATGGTGATAGGATGGGTTTTCATAAGTCAAAGGTCAAGTGCTTCAACTGTGAAGACTATGGACACTTTGCAAGAGAGTGAAGGGCACCAGGAAGGATGAACAACAACAACAACTATCAAACAAAGGATGAACAAAAGAACCTGATTGTTGCGTAACGGAAGAATGGAAAGGAGGAAACAAGCTCAAGTGGAAAAGTCTTGATTACTTTTGGAGAGTGGGATGAGGTGCAAGAAGAAGATTTCAAAAACAAAAATGTCTTAACTCTAACGAGTAAGATAAATACAGTTTTCACTGGTGAGGTACTTTCTAAAGCTTGCTCTGTTGATTATTTAAATACTCTGAAGTACACTAGAAACACAATTTGAGTTTGATAAAAGAAATTGATTTAATTAAAATTCATGAAAGAGAATTTTTGAAAACTGAAAAGGTTTATAAAGATAAAATTGATTCTTTGTTAAAAGATGTGGATGCGTATAAGGGTAAATTGAGAAGGTTGGAAACTCAACATGAAAACTTATTTGAAATATTTCAGAAAGTAACTAATGAATTTGAAAATGCTAAACTTCATGTTGAGAAGTTTAATTTGTCTTCCAAGACTCTGAATGAGATTATTGAACATCAATTTGTGTAAAAAGCTAATGATGGTAATGGATTTAATGCAGTACAACCTCCATTCAATGATAACTACTATATTAACCCGAATCAACAAATTTTAAGAGTGGTTTATCTGTTGAAAATTCTTTTGATGATGTTTCTGCATTACAGACTAAAGTTGATCTGAATGAAACTTGCTCTTCTGTGAATAATTTAATTAATCTGAATGCTACTCCTAGTCTAAATGAAACTTTTAAAATTTGTAGCAGGTCAAACATTAGAAGAGTCAAGTAATCAGGAAGACTTATTTGAAGAAAAGAATGTCAATGTTGAAATTTGTAATAACATAGAACAAATTGAAATTGAGGAAGAAATTGTAGAACATGTTGATAATTGTTTGCATGAAAGATGTTATTTGTTTCATAATTTGAATGTTTATGAGTTGTCAATGCATGAATTGGTTGTGAATGAAATAGCTATTAATGGTTCTGTGAATGAATTTGTGACTATTAAACATGAGATAGTCAAATTTAAAAAGTCAGAGAAAACCAAAATGTAATAAATGCAAGAAGAAACAAAAATTATAAGAATGTTGGTTGAAATCTAAAGATAAATGTGTTTCAAAATATGATAAATTGCTATTTGGTAGAATAAACTTTAAAAAAATGCATGATTAATTATGAAAAATCGAAGAATGTGAATGTGATGAAATTTGGTAGAATTAATCTTGTAATGTTTACTGGTTTGCATTTACCCAAGTTAAAATATTCTATATCCGAGTTAAAAAGCTTGAAAAATGATGATAATATGTTTAAATCGGGTAAATTGAAAATTAACTCACGTAAACATGTATTCAAGAATAACTTTGGTGAACAAATGTTTAAGTCCGATAAAATTTTGGGTTCTCAATTTAACTCGGATGTAGAAAGTTTTAATTCGGGTGATGAAAAATTTATTTCGGATTATGAATTTTGTATTCCAGAAAGAAAAATGCATGATCATTTTAAGTTTAACAAGTTTAAAAGATTAAATTCAAAGTTTTCAAGAACTTGGATTCTCAAATCTTGTTGATCAATGATAATGTGCAGGAGAAATCCATTGATCTTGAAGAAAATATATTTGTAGTGGATAGTGGATGCTCTAGACATATGACTGGGAATATCAAGTTACTTTAAGATTTCACTGCATTTATTGGTGGTAATGTCTCATTTGGAGGAGATATGGGTGGAACTATTACTGGACAAGGAAAAGTTTCAAATGGCCCATTGACTCTGGAGCAGGTTAATTTTGTGAAAGAACTGAACTATACCTTTCTTTCAGTCTCTCAGGTATGTGATAATGAGTACACTACTGCTTTCACTTCAGAATTTTTCTACATACTCAAACGTGAATATGTCATACCACAAGACATGATTGTTTTGAAAACACCAAGATGTGAGGACATATACATTTTAGATATGAACAATGTTAAATCTTCTGAATCCTCAAATTATTTCATATCTTAAACTACTGCAAAAGAGTCTGATTTATGTCACATAATGCTTTGTCATGTTAAACTTAAAAGTATGAATACGTTGGTCAAAAATAATCTAGTTTCTCGATTACGTAAAAAGAATTTTCAATTACTTGACCACTGTATTTCATGTTTAAAAGGTAAACAACATAAATCAAGTTTTAAACTTAAGAATCAAAATTCAGTAGATACTGTCCTTCACCTTTTACACATGGATTTATTTGGTCTAGTCAGTGTAAAGAGTTTTGGCATGAATTTTTATTGTTTGGTTATCAATGATGACTATTCAAGATTCTCATGGGTCTTTTTCCTTGACCATAAACATGAGATATCTGAAATTATAAAAGATTTTGTAATTCAAATGGATAATTTATGTGATTAAAATGTGAAATTCATTAGATGTGATAATGACACTGAGTTTAATGATATAAAATCATGAATGAATTTTGTGCTCATAAGGGAATTTCTAGACAATATAGCTCACCCAGAACACCTCAACAGAATGGAGTTGCTGAGAGAAAAAATAGGACATTAATTGAGGGAGCTAGAGCCATGTTAAGTGCATCTTCTTTACCTGTTACCTTTTGGGCAGAGGCTGTGAACACTATGTGTTATGTTAACAATAGAATTCATGTGGTTAAGAGCTTAGGAAAAACCTCATATGAACTATTCTCAGGAAGAAAACCTTTTATAGGATTTTTCAAAGCTTTTGGATGCCAATGCTGTATTTTGAATACCAAAGATCACCTAGGAAAATTTGATTTTAAGACTGATGATGGATTCTTTCTTGGTTATTCAATGAATATACACCAAATGTTAAGAATTCAGGTGGTGCTTGGTTGTTTAATTTAGATACATTGTCAATTCTTTTAATGGTTTATGTCAAGAACATGTTTTAGAAGAAGTGCAGGTATCTATAGAAGATGTTGCTAATGCTGAAGACAATGATGAGTTTGAATTTGGTAATCAAGCAAATACAAGTGCATGACCTTCATCTTTAGTTCATGCTCACACCCTTTCATCAGAAGATACAACATCTGTCAGTCAAGATATTTGTGAGAGTCAAACTGATGGAGACATTATTCAAGGAGAAGACATTCCAGTATCATTTGAAAATCAAGACAATGTTATAAAAGATCAAGATATAAGTTCTCGTGAAAATCAAATCAATTCGGGTAGAGTCATTGAAAATCAAGTGAATTCGGATGCAAAAAATGGAATTGAAGAAAACTATGGTGGGTCACAAATTAGTTCGGGTGCACATGTTGGAACTGAAGAAAACTTTGGTGTGTCACAAATTAATTCGGGTGCAAAAAACGGAATAGAAGAAAACTCTTGTGAATCACAGAACAACTCTGGTGCAGAAGCTAAAAATCTAACAACGCTGGTGAAGTTCAATATAACTCCGGTGCAGAATCTGAAATTCATTTTGATGAACCAATGCATGAACAACCAAGTGAAGCAACTTAGGATTCTCTATTCTTTGATGATATTGTGCCACATCAAATAAATCTTTCTAATAATATTAAAAGTTCACAAAACACATCCTCTAAGTAATGTTATAGGAAATTTGTATGATGGTGTCAAGACTAGAAGAAGTAATGCTTTGGCAAATGTATGCTTGTTTTCTTTCTTTCTATCCTAGATTTAGCCTAAGAATGTAGACATTGCATTAACTATAAATAGTTGGGTAGAGGCTATGCAAGAGGAGTTGTTACAGTTTAAGGTTCAGGAAGTAGGGACTTTAGTGGAAAGACCTAAAGATGTGAATGTTTTAGGAGTTAAATGGATCTTTAAGGTTAAAAGGGATGGCATAGGAATCATTGTGAGGAATAAGGCTAGACTTGTGGTTAAAGGTTATACTCAGGAAGAGGGTATAGATTATGATGATGTATTTTCTCCGGTTGCTAGGATAAAGGCCATTAGATTATTTTTGGCATATGAGTCTTTTAAGAACTTTAAGGTCTATCAGATGGATGTTAAATCAGCCTTTTTGTATGGAGTTCTTAAGAGACCGTGTATGTTAGTCAGCATCCTGGTTTTTTAGATCCTCAATACACTGATCATGTGGTCAAGTTGGACAAAGCTTTGTATGGTTTACATCAAGCTCCTAGAGCCTGGTATAACACATTGTCCAAATATTTAATTGACAATGCTTATCTTAGAGGCACTATTGATAAGACTTTATTTATTAAGGCAGTTGGCAAAGAATCAGTGTTTGTTCAAATATATGTTGGTGATATCATATTTGGCTCAAATAATGATGCATTATACAAAGAATTTGAAATTGCGATGCATTCAAAATTTCAAATGAGCTCTCTAGGAGAGATGTCTTTCTTTTTAGGATTACAGGTTAAGCAGTTGGATAATGGCATTTTTATCAATTAGTATAAGTATGTCAAAGACATATTAGCTAAGTATGGATTCACTAATTGTAAATCTTCTTCCACTCCTGTTGCTAGGGCCAAACTACATCCTGATTTAGATGGTGAAAGTGTTGACATCATTTATATAGGTCTATGATAGGGTCTTTAATGTACCTAACATCTAGTAGGCCTGATATAATGTTTGGATTTTGTATTTCTGCTAGATTTCAAGCTGAACCTAAGTTTCTCATTTAATTGCTGTTAAGAGAATCTTTAGATACCTTAAGGGACAACCTTCTAAGGCCTCTGGTATCCAAAGAATTCTAGCTTTGACTTTTATGCCTACACTGAAAGTGATTATGGGGGTTGAAATTTGAATAGGAAATCTACCCTAGGAGGGTGCCAATTTTTAGGAAACAGGCTAGTCTTTTGGCAATGCAAGAAACAGATCTCTGTTTCACAATCCTCTGCTGAAGCAGAATACATTGCTGATGGTTCTTGTATTCCTAGGTTTTATGGATTCAGAATCAGATGCTAGACTATGGCTTTAACTTTATGAACACTCCTATACACATTGACAACTGCTGCAATGTTCATCACTAAGAACCATGTACAACATTCTAGGATAAAACACATTGATATTAGACACCACTTCATAAGAGATTGTTTTGAAAAACACTTGATTCATTTAGTTAAGATTCACACTGACCTACAATTGGCTGACCTATTCACAAATGCATTTGATGTTACAAGATTTAATTTTCTTGTTCAAGCAATTGGTTTTATGAATCTTGATTGAGTGTTTCAAAATATATTTTTGTACATATCTTTTTGCTTTTTGTTTTCATTTTATTTCAAAATACAAAAAAAGGGGGAGAAAAATGAAAAATGAAAAATATTTTCAAGTCGGGTAGTGGTTTTTCTTTTAAATTTGGTAATATTTTTTACGTCTGGTAATGTTTTTCTTTTAAGTATGGTAATTAGTTTTAAGTCTGGTAGTGTTTTTATTAAGTCGGGTATTAAATTTGTATAGATAAAATCCAAAAATATGTTTTTTCAATTTCTATAGATAAAATAAAAAAATATTTGTTTTCAATTTGTATAGATAAAATCCAAAAATATGTGTTTTTCAGTTTGTATAGATAAAATCCAAAAATATGTGAATTCAGTATGTATATATATAACTCAAAAAGATTTCTTTCTATTTTATTTTTGAGTTTTTGAGTCTGATTTCAAGAAAATCAAATACAAATTTGAAAAACCAATCAAAAACAATATAAAATTTGAAAATGTTTCACAAAAATAAAATTTATAAGAAATAAATCATAAACATAAATTACTCCATAACATAGTTCAGTATTTATAAAATTTCTTGAAACCAAATGTTTTCATAAATGCATATATTCTTGTATTTTGAAACGTTTAGCAATATGTGGTTTATACATTGCATAAAGTCATTAAAATTGATAACTGTCAAATGGGAGATCAGTGATTGTCAAGTAGAAAAGCAAAGAAAAGATATATTTTCAATAAATTATGGCATATGAATCTATTTATCATAAAAACTCTTAAAGTTTTAGAGTTTTCTCTAACAAATTATAGACTGTTAGATCCTTGATGCTAACTTGATAAACGACAGAGACATGTGAATAAGTCCAAAAGTTTTAATAAACTAGTCTGTTTGTCCTCTTAGATCCTTGATGCTTATTTGATAAACGATAGAGACATGGGAATGAGTTGAACAACATAAATAAGTAAAATTTTGACTAATAAAAATATGCATATAATCAAAAATATCTTGAGAGAAAAAGCAGTATATAAGGTTGATGAATCATATACTGGGACTCTCAATAAATGTTGAATATTGTTCATGTGTTCATATAAACTCTTTTATTAAATCATGGCACAAAACTAATGTGTTTTCATGACAATTAAGATATAAATTCCATATTTAAGTAAAATATTGTATTTAAGTTATTTCTACTTGACAAGAATTGAACAAGTTTGATTTATATCATGTCAATTTTACATTATTAAAACCTGCAATTTATAAATTTTTGACACATGTTTAATTCTAATAAAAATACAAGTTTTTGTATTTTACAAAACATTTCATTTCTGAAGAAAATTTTCTCATATGAACTAATTTATGAAGTCCTGGAATATAAGTTTTTGAATTCTGAAATTGAAATTTTACTTATTAAACAATTTCAAAGTTAACTGCTGTTTTGGAATGATTCAATTCCGGTGTTAAGAACTTAACCCATAACTATTTAAATGAGTTAACTTTGATATATTAATTTCATTCGAATTAATTTAATTTAATTCGGGTAATAAAATATTAAGTCGGGTGTTGATTTAATTTATGTCGGGTATTAGCTTTTGACTATGTTGACCATAAGTTTAGGTCGGGTATTAATTTAATTTGTTTCTGGTAAAAGCGTTGACAGTTTTGACTATGATTTTAAGTCGGGTTCTTCAATTTTTAGTTCGGGTTATAATTTTCGTTTATTGTTAACTCTAGGACACTATTTTTTAGGTCGGGTGTCTTTGGGTGGGAAATCAGTTATAATATATTTTATTCCTAATTTCTTTTTAATACTTTTAATTTCAAATAATCTTTCTTATTTCATGCAAATTGCATCTCTTATCCGAATCAAAATTTCTAATCTCAATTCAATTTCTCACCCTTTTCATTTCACTTACGATTTCTCTTAGAGCCAATCTATAGTTTTTTTTAGCACCGTTTGATTAGATTTTAGTGCTTTTCAAGGTGTTGATTGTTTTTCCCCTGTTTTCGTAGTTCATTAAGGTATTCTTAGTTTTTATTATTTATTTATTATGAATATATTATTTTTATTGAAATCTAATGATCTATGACTGATTTCAGATGGCTTTTTCATACAAACCTAAACATAATGTTGTTGTATTTTTGGATATGGGCCATTATGAAGTTGATGAAGACTGGAAGCTTATTCTAGGATTTCTGATAAACTCAAACTTAAGGTTTGCTATATCAGAAAGTCCTGTTCTGTATAAAGATGTGCTACTTGAGTTCTGGAAAAAATGCAAGGTTTGCATTGGTGAATAGTGTGAGGACTATTTCATCAACTGTCGAGATGGAAAATGTTGTTATCACTGAAGAGGTAATAAGGAGGGTGTTACAGTTTGATGATGCTGGTAGTGTTGAGAGGTTGGAGATAGAAGAGATAAAGACTGTGTGTAGAAAAGCTGGATATGAAGGTGATTTTCCAGAGAGCAGGGTTAAAAAGACAAGATTCTCATTCAACTGGAGATATCTTACTCATGTTCTGGTCTGCTGCATTTTTGGACGTTCTGGAGGATTTAATGAAATGAATCAGACACTAGCTTCTGCTTTTGTGTGTATGATCACACAAAGGAGGTTTAACTTTTCTGGTTTCATAATGGATTGCATGCAGAGGATGGCTGAAGGAAGTTCTCAAAAGTATCTTCTATATCCAAGATTTCTTCAAATCATACTGCAATATGAAGTTCAAGGGTTGATGTTAGAAAGCCCTACTCTTAAGGATGAAAATATGAACTGGAAGATCATGAACAACATGAAAAAATCGTTTGCTAAAGAAAGGGTGGTCTTCTCAGGACATTTCACTCCTTTCTTCCCACAAATGATAAACCAGGCAAGAGTAGCAGTACATATGTTTTTAGAGCTACAAGGTCAGTGGGGAGAGAATGTTCAGCAGCAAGAACAATAGCAACAACCACAACAGCAACAACAACAAGAACAACAACAAGAGCAAAAAAATCAACAACAAGTTGAGAATGATCAACCTGGATCACCAATTATTCCCATTCCATCACCTCAACCACAAACAACTATTGTCCAACAAGCCCAA
This sequence comes from Senecio squalidus, assembly GCA_910822075.1. Taxonomy (NCBI): domain Eukaryota; kingdom Viridiplantae; phylum Streptophyta; class Magnoliopsida; order Asterales; family Asteraceae; genus Senecio; species Senecio squalidus. Next base: position 40,003,991 of record CAJVGC010000065.1, read on the forward strand.
GGAACTGATGAGAGAGAAAGCTGGTATTATAGCATTGAGGAAAGCCAAGCTTTGCCTAATCTTGCTGCCACTCATATTCACACTCCCGAGGTTCCAACAGTGTCTACCCCTGTGATGAATGTTCAGAAGGATGCTTCAACAAGCAGTCCTATTAATGTATATACTTCAAGGAAGAAATGGGGAGCCGGTATTGGTATGTTGAGAGTGTTAGAACTAACAAAGAAGAATGAGGCTTTGGAGCAACTGGTTCCGAGGCAAAAGTCATTGATAAATCAGCTCAGATGGAGATATTCCTCAAATGCAGTTATACAAGAGTAGTTAAGGTTTAAATGTTTATTGAAATCTCTTCCTATGGATGATGCATAAAAAATTGGGTGAGATAAAACTGAAGTTGAAGATGAAGTAGACGAAAGAATGGTCGTGGAAGTTGGAAATGAAGTTGAAGTTGAAGTAGAAGTAGAAGGAAGAGAGTCTGAAGGAAGATTGGATAGTAGTGAGTCTATAAATGAAGAAGCTGAAATAGATTTATCTATTGTTGGAAAGATTGTGAAAGATTTGGAGAAGGATGGGAGCTCCAAAGGAAAGGACAATGTCACTAAGTTTACATCTGGTGAAGAGAAGTTTAAGTCTGATGAAGAGATGTTTAACTTGGGTGATAAAGAATTTAAATCTGGTGATACAGAAATTAATTCTGGTGGAGAAGATTTTAATACGGGTGAGGGATTAATTAATTCAGGCGATAAAGAAGAGATTGAAAATGTTATGCATGAAAAGAATATCAGAAAATTCAGAGCAGTTGATCATTTTGGAGAGGTTATGGATCAAGAGATCTTTGAAAAACATTTTCAGGGATTATATGAGGGCATTTTTGATGTGAATGCAACAGAGACCTTTACAGTTCATATCAAGGAAAGGAATCCTGTCTCTGTGCATACATATGATGTCAGTAACCAATGGAATGAAGAGTTAGGAGGAGAGAAGGTAGCAATTGATATTGACAGTGATAAGGAAGATGTTTAGAATGTTGAAGTGGTTATCAAAGAGGAAGAAGGAGAGAAAGCAGTAGAAGAAACTGCCGATGTTGGAAGCAGTGTGAGACAAGGTGGAAGAGTGAAAAGCAGAGCACTGAAAGCTTCAAAACTAGTACCTTCCAAAGTGATTAATCCGAAAAAGAAGATGCTAGAGTACAAGAATAAGTTCTCAGAGAAGAATTACAAACTTCATCTGAAGAATTACTTGATTGTTGGTGGATGTATCTCGTCTAGATCAGTGAGGCAGATGATGGTTGAAACCCTGGAGAGAAACTGGTTAGACATTCAAACCAAAGTAATGGTGAATGATATGAAATCCAAAAGAGAAAAGATGATAGAGGAGGAGCTGAACAAGAGGCAGACTGAAAGAGCTTCGGATCATGTTGAGATTAATTTGGAAAGTCAAAGAAAAGATGCTCCAATTGCTTATTCGGTACAAACTGGTGAGGGGTCTTCTACAAAATCAGTTGATCAGAGTCATAATGTCACTTTGAAGTCTCTAGTTGAGAAACATAGTCAAGAAGTGCATTTAAAGACAAAAGTAAAGCAAGAAGATGACCCCTTTGCAGAATATATGGAAAAGGAGTCTTGGTTCACAAAGACGCAACAAGAAGATCCAGTTCCTGCTCAATCTTCTAAATCAACACTTCTTGAAGATTATTATGCAGATGATCCAACTGTCACTGCAATTATTGAAGAACTATCAATTTGGATTGATGAGACTACATCAGATGGGGGTGATTTAGATAAATATGGGTTTCCCATTGATAATGCTGATGCATCAGTTCAAGGAGAAGAAAGTGCTTCCGGATCAAGAATAAGGAAGGTATCTCAAGAGGAGTTGAGGGCTGAAAGAGAAGAGCTTATGAGTTTGAAGAAAGGCATTTTGCCAACTATAGTTGGTTGGAGGTTTGATCATTATACTGGAGCCATTGTGATTAAAAAAAAGACCAGAACTTGTACAATGATCCAATCCTTTGACACAACAGAGAAGCTTATGCAAGTCTCAGTGGAAGATGCCAAAAGACTCTATCAATTGAAGATGGTGAACTATGGTCAATATGCTCATGGATATGACTATGAAAAGTTCATCCATGAATGTGCTAAAAATGACACTGCCAACTTTGGGAAGAAATTCAGAGCTAAAAGGAAAAGGATTACAAAGTTCATTGTTCCTATGAAGAAAATCAAGGTTGTGCATCAAAAGCCCAAGATACTCAGATGGTGGATGGATTATGAGAATGATGAGATTGTTTTGAGTAGAGAAGATGGTGAATATGAGAGGCTCTATAAAAATGCTATTCCAAGAGAGCTCTCAAACGAAGTCATACTTACAGTCTTTCATCTTCCACTTTAAAAACCGCAACCTGATGATAATGAAAGAAGGATAACTCTTGAGGTTGTAGCGTGGGAAGTTGATAAGATCAGAAGGGGTACAAGAGACATAAGTTAGTGACTGATGGGTATTTTGAATATGAATGGAGCTAAACCTAGCAAGATGAATATTTTGGAAGCATCATCCAAGGGGAGATTGTTGGCGCATAAAGGTGTGATGACTGAAGTATCCAAAAATCTTTGTGAAAGTGTATAGTGTTAGATATTTAGTCCGGGTGAACATTGTTCATCACCCGAACTAAATCTTAGTTAGTAATATCATGAAGACTTTAGGTCGGGTGAACTAACTCTTCACCAGAGTTAAGTTCAAGTTCACCTGAACTAAAGTTAAATGATTTTTTTAATTATTAGTTCAAACGAAGTGTTTTTAAATAAACCTAAGGGATGTTATAATGTAATAGTTACATAGTTTAGCCTATAAATAGTGGTGAGAGGAGTTCAAATGTAAGGGCTTAAGTGACAAAATATCTGTAACAAACTTTGCTGCCATTTAAGGCTTTTGAAAGAAAAACTTCCATTGTTGAATTCGTTGAGTTTAATTGTTCTTATTACAATAGCTTAATCAATAACTTGTGATTCCGCAACCTGTTATTGATTCTAGACATTAAGTGTTTGGCTTTGAAGATTGATCAGACCTAACAAGTGATATCAGAGCTGGAAATCAAATCAAATTTGATTCAGCTTGTTTATCAGAAGATTGTAAGCTACATTCAAAGTTTTTAGAAAATTTATAAGGATTAGAGCAGTAAGATCAACGATTATTTAGTTGTCATAAGTTTGAATTTTGGCTGTAAAAGTTGTTATTGAGGTATTTTAGTATTAATCATCAGTATTAAGTGATTATGTTTGTTAGTAAGTTTTGATAAGGATTAGCTTATAAGATTTCTGCAAATTTGGTTGAATTAGTATCAATTCGGTATTAGCCAGTTCATCCAAGTTAAATTGTGTACATCCGATTTAAAATCCAAATCTCTCAAATCGTATGTCTACAATAGTTATGGCTGCTCCAGTTGTGAATTATGATAATGAGGCAGGTTCTGGTGGTAGACTCAAGGACTGTGTTTCAGCTAAAGAACTGATAGATACAATGGAACTAAGATATGAAGGAAGTTTGGAACTGAAGGAAAGTAAGAGAGAAATGTTGAAGAAGATGTATGAAGCATTTGAATATGTGAGGGGTGAAAGTTTATCTGATCAAATCAGTAGGTATACACTGGTTCTGAGTGATTTGAAGAGTTATGGAGTCATAATGAAAAATAGTAATATATGCGCGAAGCTGTTAGGATCTCTACCTACAAAATGGTCAGTGCAAGTGATGATCTTTAAGAGAACTGCAAACTTGAATGCTACGACTCTGGTAGAGCTGATTTTAATTTTGCAGTCATATGAAGTTTATATGCAGATTGATGAGAAAAAGAAAACTGTAAACTCATATGGATGTGATTTAAAAGCTGAGACTTCTGTGAATTCAACTTACTATCCTAATCAAGCTCAACCTCAACCTAAGTCATATGCAAGTCATCCATCTGGAAGCTGTTGTCCATCAAATCATTTATCTACTTGTTATAATTTAAAGGCTTATGGAGGATATTCTGGTTAGAATGTTAAATCAAAAAAGTATCAGGCATAACTTGCAAGGGAAGATCTTGAACAACTCCATCCTGATGATTTGGAGGAAACTGATCTGAAATGGAAAATGTCCATGGTGAGTGTTAGAGTCAACAGATTCTTCAAGAAAACTGGAAGAAACAATTTCAAGAAGGAAAATGGTGATAGGATGGGTTTTTATAAGTCAAAGGTCAAGTGCTTCAACTGTGAAGACGATGGACACTTTGAAAGAGAGTGCAGGGCACCAAGAAGGATGAACAACAACGACAATCAAAGGAACAACCATCAAAGAAAGGATAAACAAAAGAAGATTGTTTGTTTGATTTTGAGATGTTGGATAGAGAGAGAATGCATTGTAGACGTTGATTTTGAGATGTTGCAGAAAGTAGAATTTGGTGAGGGGGAGATTATTAATCTGATAATACTAAAGTGTGTAATGCTAACAATGGAGAATCGGGTAATGGGAAGATTCTTGCATTGAAGAATCTGAGTTGTTGGAAACTAACCATGGAGAATCATATGTGCTGATTTGAAGATTCATAGCACTATCCAAGGGGGAGATTGTTGGGTATTGAAAGTTATGGATGAATCTATTATGTTTTTTAAGTCGGGTGAACAAAGTTTATCACGCGAATTAAAACTGAAGTTCACCAGAGTTAAAGTTAACTGAAGACTTAAGTATTTTATTTGTAGAGAGTCTTTATTGAGATGTCTATAAATAGAGTGATATGTGTGTTTGGTTAGTTGTCTTTGAACCCAGACTCTCTTGAGTACCGTAGAGCTTAAAGTTTGTAAACGGCTATTCCCGCCAAAATAAATTTATCAATGATATTCTCACATTCTTCTTTCATTCATCAAATCCTCAATTCAATTACTGTTAAGATTCAATCATTTCATGAGATTCCGCATCATGAATTGATCAGACAATTCACTGTTAGAGTATTGGATCCTTTTTAAATCCTGTCACGTGGTATCAGAGCCGGACAAATCAAATGATTAGACTCAATTGAGTCTGGGTCATCAATTTGACTCGATTCAAATGAATTTAGTCAAATTATCAATGCTTTGTTGAATCATAGAAGCTCGAATTGAAAGTTGAAAAAAAGTTTATTGAAGAGTTCGTGAAGGTTATTCATATATTTTGGGGGAACTGCTTGTCATTGGTTAGATGATTAGTATTTGAATGTGTTTTTGATGAATACATGAAGATTAGAGATATGAGATTTGATGATTTGAAGTGTTAATTCGGATGATGAAGCAGTTCATCCGAAATAACTTGAAATTGTGATTGATGAAGAGTAGATTGAATCTGATGATCATGAAGCTAAGGATCTACTCAGAAATTTAATTATGCATGCTAATACAAGCTTAGGTTAGTGCTTTGTCAATTCAAGCTACTTAAGTAAATTAATCTATGATGTGTTTGGATCTAATCAGCAAGTGATAAAATTGAAGAAATGAAGTAGTCGAAATTTTGATGAAAATGTGATGATGAAGAAAAGGTTAAAACTAATGAACACAAAGCTAAGAATCTACTCAGAATTCATTTCTGTATGCTATCCAATTCTAGATGAGTTTTTTTTTATCAATTCAATTCAATCAAGTCATTTCAGTTGATTAATAGGCCGATTTTAGTTCGGAAAGTGATGTGAATAACGAGATTATTAAGCTGATATTGCTATTGGTTGAATATTGCCGCTGTTGGTGATAATGTTGTTGAGGTTTGTGTTCATAAGTTTAAATTGAGTTTAATTCGGATGATGAATTTGGTGGTTACATGAAAGTGAAGTCTAATATAAAAACGTAAACAACTAAACTGACATTTTTGGGCCCTAAACGATCCCGAAAGGCCGAAAACTGCTTGGGGTTTTAGCAAAGCAATGAGTTTTGATCGTTGACCCGTTTTTAAGTAACCACACAAATTTCGGCTTAATCCGACACCAAAGTCAAATTCGTCAAGATTGAGGAGGAATTAATTGTTGACGATGTTGGATAGAGGGATATTGTTTGTTTGATTTTGAGATATGGCAGAAAGTAGATTTTGGTGAGGGGGAGATTGTTGATATGATAATGATGAAGTGTGTAATGCTAACAATGGAGAATCAATTAAGGGAAAGATTGTTGTATTGAAGTATCTGAGTTGTTGGAAACTAATAATGGAGAATCATATGTGCTGATTTGATGATTCATAGCACCATCCAAGAGGGAGATTGTTGGATATTGAAAGTTATGGATGAAGCTATAAAATCTTCAAAGTGTGTTTCTGTCACATCCTGCCTGCGGCGGAAACGCAGGGTGTGGCTGATTGGCAATCATCACAACACAACAATAAAATAGAGAAATACTAAATGCAAGAATTAAACCAAAGTGTCGTGATATTGCCATTTAATAAGAAAGTTATCCTTGTCTCATGTACAGAAATATTCAACAAAAACGTAAATGGTAACGTAAATGATGCATAAACTGAAGTGTCACAATGCAATGCAAGTACTGAAGTCTTCTAAAAGCCAAGTTTCAACCCTACGTCCTATGTCTGCTTATTACCTGAAAAAAGTCAACATAAAGTTGAGCGAGTTCATTGAATAAGTAATAAAAGATTAGTAATCTAACCATTCAACAAGTAGTGTATAAAGCTGTGTAAATATGCATACATTTCACAAAATAAACATCACAATAATCCGTAGTAGCTACGCTACTGATCGACAAGTAACATTCTGTCGATAGACATGCACCACACATGTAGAGCCAGATACACTGACTGCATCCTACAGTAGTCACGCTACCGTGGTATCAACAAGTACGTTCTGTTGATACGTTGGTAAATCAGTCGGATGATTTCTGATGCCCAAGTAAGATCCACCTAGTAGTTTCTGAAAAGATGCATTTGTTTGTTACACGTTTTTATAAGTTTCCATAAAAAGGAAGTTTCTAAAAATAGTATGTTTCTATAAATAGAAAGTTCTATTTATAGTAAGTTTCCCATAAGTAGTAAATTTCCAAAAATGAAAAGTTTTCAACAATAGTAAATTTCCGAAAAAGGAAGGTTTCTATAAATAGAAATGTCTATTTTTAGTAAGTGTAAAACCGTTTATTAAAATATGTATAGTTGAGCTTTACTTTCCCCCGATTGTTTAAAACATATAAAACAGTTAAAAGTGGGACAAATAACTCACCTCGAAATAACAAGTACATGACACTTCTTGTGTAGTGTGAATGTGTGTTTAAGGTAGTAGGTCACAAGCTAGTCCCGAGTAAACGATGAGCTTCCTAGATAGCAAGTAATTACATGTGAGTAGGTTTTCATTTTTAAGATTTAATCCCGTTTAATTTATGTTTAGAAGTGTAATTGTCCGATTCATAAAACCGACAAAAAGGTAGATTTATATAAGAACGTTAAAAACTCAGCAAGTACCCCCTGTTACGAAAACTGTTATATCTCGAGTTTGAAAAGGAGTTAGGAAACGAATCTTATATATTCAGAAAGTAGACTCAGAGTGATACATCAAAGAATCTTCAATTGCTTACTTTGAGTAAATCATGACAAAGTTAAGATCAATACAAAACAGCTCAAACAATCTGTCCAAAAATGTCACTTTGATAGTTTAAGTTTATAACGAGTTTAAAACACCCAACGAATACATAAAAGATCTAGAACCTTATGGTGATGCCTTAGACATGTTGTACACTCATAATAATCAGTTTAACAATAACATTTAGTTTGCTAAATCATTGCACATTTTCAAGTCGTAATAACCTAATCAACCGTTTTAATAATTCAGATTTAACCAAGGTTTACCAAATTGCAGTTTCTGAGATTTCTACAGATAATTAGACAACGAGGCTTATATTTCTGAAAACTAGACTCCGATACCTACAAATTTGGTGTAGATCACAGATTCAAATTCAAAGTTATACGAAAGTTATTAACCGAACAAGACAGGTAAAAATTCAGATCATCAAGTGTTACATGTGACAATTGATTACGCTTATTGATTAGGGTTTTGAAACGACGATTTTCTTAAGACTCGTAGGTTCAGTTATTAAGGTGTTAATTCAGTTTATACAAGGTTTAATATCAGATTAAAAACTCAATACACCATAGATAAACTATCGAAACATAAGATGAACAACGATTAGGGTTTATACCCAAAGATTGCAAAGGTTAACGAATGATTCGGTTCCAAGGCTGTAAGTCACGATTCAAAGATAAATATGGCTCGATGAGGGACTGATTACAAAGGTGTGGGTGATCCAAAACACCTCAAACTCGAAATGCTACAAAGACAACCAACAGATTATGATGGTGATATTTCAACCAAAGAATACAACACCAATTTAAACGAATTCCTTACCTAATGAAATTGATGATGAATAAGATGATAGTTGATGATGATATACAAACAATGCCTCCACAAAACGAAAGGAGGACTGCTGAAATGATGGTGGCTAAAGACAACACGAACAAAAAAGAAAAAAAAAACATACAACCAGATTATGATTTATGATGTATGGTGATCGGTCAAGGAAAGGAAAAACAAAATTCCACACATACCTACACGAATATGATGATGAACAAAATGATGATTGATGATGATCAATAGAGAAATCCAAGGTTGGATGATGGTGGATGCAACAAGAGAGGAGGGCGGCTAGAAATGGGAGGAAATGGGGTGACGGTTTTTGGAAACAAAAGAAAAAGATTAGGGTTTGATGTTTAGGATGTTTATATATGTATGAGATCATTAGGTTAAAACTGGTTACTAGGGACCCTAGGTTCGAACCACAATATTTTGGATCTAACCCAAAAAGACTCAAGGTTCGGCACAACAAGGAAAAGACTAACCGAAAAACTGGAACTGTAGCACGCTTCGTCGCAGTTCCCACCCACTGCGGCGCAGTGGGACTTTTCCAAAACTTCCCGTTTACTTCGCGTACAAGCAACGGACGACACTCAAATGCGGAACACCCAAAGTACACGAATCTCAGGACTATGAGTTAAGTATATTACATACAAGCATTGAACACGACACTCTTAGTTAATTTAATTACGTTTACGTAAAAATATGAGACGGTAGAATAAAACACGATATTAATAGTTAAGTCTTTTAGAAGCTTATCTATCGGGGAACTACCTACTTGTGAACCTAGAGCATAACACAATAACACACGTATCACATATCATAACACATCAACATGGTAATAGGCAAATTTTAAAAATTTCAGTAAATAACGCTAATGAAAACGTGAATCATGTGGTCAAACGTTAGCCAAAAATCCCCAATCAATAGCTTGTTGGGCAAAAACCGAGTAAGCTTGCATTGCATTCAATCTTTCCTGAAATTCGGCCTTCTTTTGGCGACTGAGACCGGTCATTCTTATCTCGGAAAATTGCGTACAAATTGGTAGGATCAATATGAGGCACATGTAGAGGAATCGCGTATTGTGTAACATTCGCAGCCATTTCCTTCACAAAAACACCATTCAAACAACTAAATAAACAGGCCGAAATAAAAAGTGAGTTTTTCAACTCAGTAACTTTTAGCCGCGGGCTGTCACACCCCGCTTATAGCGGAAACACGGAATGTTCCAGTTATAATATCAAGAGTCAAGATTACAACAATATAACCGATAAACAAAATATCATATTAAATAGATCATGCCAAATGTTACAAATACATCATAAAGTCAAAGGCGATAAGACGCCAAGTACAAATACAATTTCAAAAGAAATAAACAAACGGATCGTCATGGAAATTACAATAAACAATTCAAATTCAAATTTTCCAAAAGCAAGCGATCCGAAAATAAACTATGGCATGATCAACGGAAATCCTCAATTTCCTGCAAAGCGTTAAAACGACATCAACAACATGTTGGTGAATTATTCGCAATTTTAAAGTAAAAGTTGACCCATCGACAATTTTCATCAAAGACAACGTTAATTTCAAATGATGTATCTTGTTTTCAACAACCAAAAGTGAGAGGTACTTTGCCTAGACTATTCATACATTGAACCTGACCGTACAACCCCAAATCCTGAGGTCGCCAACCAACGGTAACAATCAAATAACCGGCCATAACATCCACTCCTAGAAACATTCTACCGAGCAGTGAGGGTTAGGTCTATAACCCATATAGATCTATATATATGTAAAACCGTTGGGCTCAAAGCTTAACAAGTGTATCAGGGGGCCCCAACAAGGGCTAATGGCTTAATCTAAGGCAGACCTAATCCACTAGGCAAACAAGATAATCAACAACATTCCGCATAAAAGCAGACAATTTAAAATACGCTTTACAACCCAAAAATATTTAAGACGAGGGCTACGAATAACTCACAGATAATCTTCAGTAAATAAATATCGGGTACACCAACACAGAGTTAAATCTCCACCGCCTAAGTGCCTTAAAACAATAAACAACATAGTCTCAGTATCTCTATAAGTCTAGGTCCGGTTTAGCCTTGTCGGTTAAGATTAAGTTAAATAAGATAATCAAAATATTAATAAGTTTAAATAAGGTGACGTATTTAGAAGGCGATGTTCCGCGTCAAACACGACCGCTCGGAGAGATATCGCCATTCCACGTCATAATCGACAACTGGAGAAGAATGATAATCCGAATTGAAAGGATTATTGATACAAATGTTCATTATGTCGACCAAAATTAAGATGTTGACTTATAAAAGTCAAAGGTCAATTATGTTGACTTATGAAAGTCAAATGTCAATTATGTTGACTTATTAAAGTCAAAATCAATTTAAAAGTCCAATTTGACACTTTGGAAAATTTGAAGTGTTACTTTTCAAAATATAAGAGTAATATAATCTTCAAAACCATTTCACCAAGAGTTTGTCGTAAAAACGCCATTTGATAATTTTAGATTACGAACGCGTTATGAAACGAAGGTTTATTTGTTGAAAGAGGTTAAAACATCCGTTTTAAGTAATATTATGGCTTTTATAAATATGTTAGCGTCTTTGAGTCCAAAGACGATGTTATAATGTAATATATTACTTTTATGCACAAGTTTACTCATATAAGTGTTTTATAGTCGTAAAAGACGTGGAATGAATTTCAGCAGCGCTTCCGCGACGTATATTATTAGTCCAAATTCAGTACACTTTCCCGCTCGATAACAAGTTACACCTTACATCTTTTCTCATAATACATAATTCAATAATAAGTTAATTACGATACTTTCGGTTTGATTACATTTTAATATAATTCGTCCATTCTCAATCCAAATCCGATAATATAACGAGTGTTGGTCTAGTATTTACTCCTAACCGTTTTCAAGGCTAAAACCGTAATTAATAGGAAAGGATAATGAAACGAAAGATTCTCAAAGATAGCGATTTATACCGTTAGCACCCGCAAGATTTGACAAGAATAGAGTCCGGAACCAAGGACTTCGGTGGCGTGTTACTGAGGTCAAATCCTCCTCCAAAACACAATACACTCACCGTCAATAAGGGTTCACAATATAGCAAGTTTAAGGTGCAAACTTAACGGGTTTACAAAATTTCCGGAATCTGGTCCACGACCGCGCCACGGTGGGCTGACTGCGCCGCGGTCACAAGCTCACCACGACTGCCTCGCGGTGGCGTGACTGCGCCGCGGTCGTGATCAGATGTACCAAATTTTACAAAATCGTTTTATGTTGGAAAATCATCTTTTGATGCAATAAGTTTAAACATGCAAGTTATGGAATCATCAAAACACTTTTAAACAACCATTTTGTAAAGCTTTTCCATCATCTAAATCAAGATCCATGTATATGTTTGTAAAACTTGATTTCAAAGATTTTTAACCATCAAATGTTATAAAACTCATTTTTCTTTAGTTAGATCATACATGCATTGAATAAAACATAGAAAATAGAAAGAGTTTAAGTCATTATACCCCAAAGGAAGTGAAGATGTGATGATCTAAGATGACTTGATGGAATTACTTGAAGCTTTGGTGGTGATCTTTGACCCAAAAATTGATAGAAATCAAAACATGCAACCCATGGATGATTTACCCTAGCTTCCCTTGATGATATAAACGATTTAAAGAGATGAAATTGGTGTTTAATTGTTGTTTACTTGCTGGAACTTCAGCCACAAGAAGAAAGTTTGAAAGGAAATATGTGTGTTTGTGTGTTAGCTTCAAATAGAGAGAGAGAGAGAGATGTAAACCTTGTGTGTGTGTGATTGTAAAATGAAAATGGGACTTGAATTACTCTAAAAGAGACATAAATCTGCCCAACATGAGGTGTTGACACGTTTGGGGACAAGTGTCAAAAGGATGTTACATGCAATTGGTGACTCACAACTCAACAAAACAAGTCTGTCCAGGGGATGACTGCGGCGCGGCCAGCCCACTGCGGCGCGCCCAGTCCGTTTCCTGGATTTGCTTCGTTTTGTTCGTGTTGTCGTTACGTATGTGCATACGTTTAGGATTCCCGATTGTTTTACAAATGAACTTAGGAAAGTTCATATAAGTATTATTGGTATTATGATTTATTTAAATGATAACTTTTAAGTTTGGATTCAAGACACGCACGATTTTGGTAAAAGATAAACAAGTGTAAAAGCACGGTTTCCCGAAGATAAAAAAATACGTTAACCGACAAATTTGGCATAACCCTTCTAACTTATACTTATGAGAATACTAACTAAATGGCACTTAGACAAACATAATCTTACGTCTCAAGGGACGAATCAAAATAATCACATAAAAACCCGATTCTCAATAATAAATCGTGAGTAAAACAAAGCGAAATACAAGGGTCAAAACAATTGCGAATAAAATATAAATGATGACGGTAACTCAAGTACCTCAAATAGACGGGACGTCACAGCCTCACCCAGTTAAAAGAATTTCGTCCTCGAAATTACTTAATTAGCATCGCTACCAGAAAATAGATGGGGAAATTTCCGCTGCATTTCATCCTCCCGTTCCCATGTAAACTTAGCTCCAAACTTAGAATTCCATCGGACCTTAACAATAGGAATCCGACTCCGCCGCAAACGCTTGACCTCTCGGTCAACAATTTCTACCGGCTCCTCTATTACGAAGCGAATCATCCAAACTTAGTTTCTCCAAGGGCACAATTAACGACTCGTCAGCAAGACACTTCTTGAGATGCGATACATGAAATACGTTGTGCACACCGCTCAACTCAGGTGGCAACTCAAGACGGTAAGCCACTGGTCCAACACGAGACAAAATCTTAAACGGACCAGTAAAATGTGGACTTAACTTGCTGCGCTTCTCAAAATGAAACACACCCTTCCAAGGAGAAACCTTCAACCAATGTTTTGAAAACCGGGTCAATGATCGACCCGGCCTAGCCACCGGGTCACTAGGTCACCGGGCCAACCGGTTGAACCGGCGGGTCAACCCGGTCTCTGCAAATGTCCAAAATTTCCAATATCCCCTGTCAAAAGTTTAAAACACTAACCTTTCCTGCAAAAAAACATCAAAGAAACATGTTTATCTAATCAAGAAATATGAGATTACAACTTTTTACTTCAAAAGATTACAAGTTTCATACTCTATACTTGATAAGGCATAACTCCTACTGAGATTACAAGATTTATGCTTCAAAAGACTATACCCAAGCATAAATCTTACGAGATTATAAGTTTTAAACTTCAAATGACATAAATCTTACGAGATTATAACCTTTTAACTTTCAAAAATAGTATAAAAAACAAAACCCCGCGGGTATTAGCTAACCGGGTTGACCCGGGTGTCTAAAAACCCGCCGGTTCGACCGGTTCTCAGTTTCCTTAAAACCCGGGTTGTTTTGACCCGTTTTTTTGGCCGAAAGCGGTCCAACCGGTTCAACCGGCCGGGTCGAACCGGGTTTCAAAACACTGCCTTCAACAATACCATATCGCCGACCTTGAATTCCAAAGGCTTACGACGTAAATCCGCGTACTTCTTCTGGCGATCTCTCACGGCTACTAGATGATCTTTGATCCTAAAGATCTTATCGGTCGTCTCTTGGATCAACTCGGGACCCGTAATCTGACTATCACCAATCTAAGCCCAACAGAGTGGAGACCTACACTTACGACCGTAAAGAGCTTCAAAAGGCGCTCAATTAATACTGGAGTGGTAACTATTGTTGTACGAAAACTCGACCAATGGTAAATGTCTATCCCAACTCCCGTCAAAATCTAAAACACACGCGCGTAACATATCCTCCAACGTCTGAATCATGCGCTCACTCTGACCATCAGTCTGAGGGTGATAAGCCGTGCTCATATCCAATCTCGTGCCTAAAGCTCGCTGAAGCGTCTGCCAGAATCTCGAAGTAAAACGCGCGTCGCGATCCGAAATAACCGATAAAGGAATTCCATGCCTGGCCACAATCTCATCAATATATAACCTAGACAACTTCTCTATTCGGTAATCTTCTCGAATAGGCAGAAAATGCGCTGACTTAGTCAGTCGATCAACAATGACCCAAATAGTATCATAACCTCCCGAAGACCTAGGAAGCTTCGTAACAAAATCCATAGTAATATTTTCCCACTTCCACTGCGGGATTTCCGGCTGCTGAAGAAGGCCAGAAGGCTTCTGATTCTGAGCCTTAACCTTAGAACAGGTCAAACATTTGCCTACATACTCGGCAATCGCCCTCTTCATTCCAGGCCACCAATAAAAATCCTTTAAGTCGTGATACATATTATCCGCCCCGGGATGAACGGAGTAATTCGACTTGTGACCTTCATCCAAAATTAACTGTCTAAGTCCGACGGGAACCCAAATACGGTCCAAGAAATACATAACCCCGTCGTCTTTCGGCTCCAATTGCCGGGCCAACCCAAATAATCCTTCATCCTTCAGGCAATCCTCGGTGAGAGCCTCCTGCTGAGCCTGAATAATACGAGTCTTCAAACTCGACTGAATAGAAACCATCATAGCGCGAACTCTCACCGGCTTAACCGATTCCTTGCGACTTAACGCATCGGCTACAACATTAGCTTTTCCCGGATGATAACGAATCTTGCAATCATAATCGTTCAGTAATTCCACCCATCGGCGTTGCCTCATATTCAACATCTTCTGGTCAAAGATGTGCTGTAACGACTTATGATCGGTGAACACAGTACACTTAGTACCGTACAGATAATGGCGCCAAATCTTTAAAGCAAAAACCATTGCGCCTAATTCTAAATCATGGGTCGTGTAGTTCTTCTCATGAATCTTTAACTGACGAGAGGCATACGCAATGACCTTTACGTTCTACATCAGTACGCACCCGAGTCCCTTATGCGAAGCGTCGCAATATACAACAAAATTTTCGGTACCCTCGGGCAGACTCAAGATAGGAGCATCACACAACCGCTTCTTCAATAACTGAAAAGCTTCTTCCTGCTCGGCACCCCAAATAAACTCCTCGTTCTTCTGGGTCAACTTCGTCATTGGCGAAACTATTTTTGAAAAGTTCTCAATAAAACGACGGTAATAACCTGCCAGACCCAAAAATGAACGGATATCGGTGGGTGTCTTAGGAGCAACCCAATCTCTGATGGCTTTAATCTTGGCAGGATCAACGTGGATGCCTTCCTTGCTAACCACATGGCCAAGAAATTGAACCTCAGATAACCAAAACTCGCACTTCGAGAACTTAGCGTAAAGTTGCTCCTTCCTGAGCAACTCCAACACTATTCTTAAGTGCTCCTCGTGCTCCGCTCGGCTACGAGAATAAATCAGAATATCATCGATGAATACAATCACAAACTTATTGAGGTAAGGACGGCAGATACGGTTCATCATTTCCATAAAAGCTGCAGGCGCATTCGTGAGACCGAATGGCATAACTAAAAATTCATAATGACCGTATCGCGTCCGAAAAGCAGTCTTCGGAACGTCCTCCTCCTGCACTCTCAACTGATGGTAACCGGACCGTAGATCAATCTTAGAAAAGAAACATGAACCTTGCAGCTGATCAAACAAATCGTCTATACGAGGTAAAGGATAGCGGTTCTTTACTGTCAGCTTATTCAGCTCTCGGTAATCTATACACAATCTCATTGAACCATCCTTCTTTTTCGCAAAGAGTACCGGCGCGCCCCACGGAGAGAAACTCGGTCTAATGAAACCTTTATCCACTAACTCCTGGATCTGCTTAGAGAGCTCTAACATCTCCGAAGGTGCTAACCGATAAGGAGCCTTTGCCACCGGCGCTGCTCCGGGAACTAAGTCGATCCTAAACTCTACCTCACGACGAGGCGGTAAACCAGGTAAGTCCTCTGGGAACACATCGGGGAAATCACACACTAATGGTTTCTCTTCCAGCTTCTCAGTGTTATCCTTCTTCACAAGATGTGCGAGAAAGAGTGAACAATCCCGTTTAATGTACTCCCGGACCTTCATACACGAGACGATCTTAAGACGCTTCCCTGCCTTATTTCCTTGAACTAATAGCGGCTCTCCATGCGGCAACGGGATACGGATCATCTTCTCGAAACATACGATCTCCGCACGATGCTTCTCTAACCAATCCATGCCGATAATCACGTCGAAACTACCTAACCTAATCGGAATTAAGTCGATAGCAAAAGAGTGGTCGTCGAAACTAACACTAAAGTCGGAAAGGATTTCAGTCGCATGCAAAAACTCACCCTCAGCCAATTCTATCTCAAAGGGAGGTACTAAAGGTCCAGACTTACAAGGAATCATAGTCCTAAACTCATCAGATATAAAGCTTCTATCCGCACCAGAATCAAATAAAATAAACGCAGGTCGACCACAGCTAAGAAAGGT
The DNA here is from genome assembly GCA_910822075.1 of Senecio squalidus. Lineage (NCBI taxonomy): Eukaryota > Viridiplantae > Streptophyta > Magnoliopsida > Asterales > Asteraceae > Senecio > Senecio squalidus. Next base: position 40,020,795 of record CAJVGC010000065.1, read on the forward strand.
ACCCATAACGACGTGTGGATCCTGCTGAGCCTCCTTGGCTCCCACAACAAACGCCCTGCCTCGAGGAGCATTTCCAGCTGCAGCTAACTTAGGACATCTGTCCTTATGATGATCAGGAGAACCACATTCAAAACACTTGCCCTTTCCGGCTTTACAGAACTTGTCCATGTAACCCAACTTCTTGCAGATACTGCATTCCCAACACGCCACTTCTTTGGTATGATACCGACCACACCGACCACACTGCGAGTACTTACCCTGGGTACCCGTTGTCACTGCTGCATAGGACTTCGCAACTTGAGGAGCATCCTGCCTCCTGGACTTTTTCCGCGAGTCATTCTGACGGAAGTCACCACTCCGCTTCCCACTAGAGTTTTGCTTAACAATCATTGGGGGTAACTCACCATCACGAACCGCATTTTGAGTCAACGTAATCGCAATTTCCACCGCGCTCTGAAAGGTGCTCGGTTTGCTGGATAGGACACTCTTACGGATAGCTGGGGGTAATCCGTGAGTGTAGCGACCTATACGCTTGAGTTCAGGTCGGACCATGTGCGGCACCAGCTGGGACAAAGCGTGAAAACGCGAAGTGTACCCCTGGATGTCTGACCTGACCATGGTCAAATTCCACAATTCATCCTCCAACTTCTGAATCTCAGATTCAGGAACATACTCAATAATCATCAACTCCTTTAGCTGATCCCAAGTCATCTTGCTGATCTCAGCTCGGCCTCGCACATTCACGATTGAATTCCACCACGTCAGAGCCGTACCTTGGAACATAAATGCCGCAAATCGGACTCGATCCTCGTCCGCACATCCCACAGCATCAAAGATGGATTCCATCTTCTCCATCCATTGGAGCGTTCCAGTTGCTCCCTCATTGCCCTTATATTCCGGGGCCTTGCAGCTCATAAAAGTCTTCAAAGTGCAACTAGCGCGTCGAGCTGATCCCTCTGCTCTACCTGATCCAGTGATCACGACTTCGGGACCCTCATTATTCACAACCAGCTCAGGACCCTCATTATTAACAACCGGCTCAGGACCCTCATTATTAACAACCGGCTCAGGATTTCCAGAACCCGAACCATTAACTTGGGCGGTGCCCTCTCGAAGTTGAGCTACAAGCTCGGGCATCATCGCCGCTAACTGTTGAGCAATCATCTGAGCCATGTCAGGATTCGATTCATTTTCCACGTTGTTCCTCCTCGCATTCGACGTATTCGCTCTCGCATTCTGATTCGCGGTATTAGCCCTCGCGTTCGCAGTAGCACGTCTAGCCGAACTTCGTTTCGCAACTCTCCTCTTAGGCGCCATCGCCTAAAATAAAAAGGAAAGAAAAATCGATCAGCAAATGTGTGCAAAAACAAGGCCAAACGCCACAAAAACAACGCGAAATAAACACGTATGAAAATAGTGCACACATTGCAATCAGAGAAAATCGATTCAAAAAGCCTATGGTCATAGTCCAAGTGATTTACTCAGTTAAAATCACTCGGTTCGCTATAACCTTTGGCTCTGATACCAACTTCTGTCACACCCCGCTTATAGCGGAAACACGGAATGTTCCAGTTATAATATCAAGAGTCAAGATTACAACAATATAACTGATAAACAAAACATCATATTAAATAGATCATGCCAAATGTTACAAATACATCATAAAGTCAAAGGCGATAAGACGCCAAGTACAAATACAATTCCAAAAGAAATAAACAAACGGATCGTCATGGAAATTACAATAAACAATTCAAATTCAAATTTCCCAAAAGCAAGGGATCCGAAAATAAACTATGGCATGATCAACGGAAATCCTCAATTTCCTGCAAAGAGTTAAAACGACATCAACAACATGTTGGTGAATTATTCGCAATTTTAAAGTAAAAGTTGACCCATCGACAATTTTCATCAAAGATAACGTTAATTTCAAATGATGTATCTTGTTTTCAACAACCAATAGTGAGAGGTACTTTGCCTAGACTATTCATACACTGAACCTGACCGTACAACCCCAAATCCTGAGGTCGCCAACCAAAGGTAACAATCAAATAACCGGCCATAACATCCACTCCTAGAAACATTCTACCGAGCAGTGAGGGTTAGGTCTATAACCCATATAGATCTATATATATGTAAAACCGTTGGGCTCAAAACTTAACAAGTGTATCAGGGGGCCCCAACAAGGGCTAATGGCTTAATCTAAGGCATACCTAATCCACTAGGCAAACAAGATAATCAACAACATTTCGCATACAAGCAGACAATTTAAAATACGCTTTACAGCCCAAAAATATTTAAGACAAGGGCTACGAATAACTCACAGATAATCTTCAGTAAATAAATACCGGGTACACCAACACAGAGTTAAATCTCCACAGCCTAAGTACCTTAAAACAATAAACAACATAGTCTCAGTATCTCTATAAGTCTAGGTCCGGTTTAGCCTTGTCGGTTAAGATTAAGTTAAATAAGATAATCAAAATATTAATAAGTTTAAATAAGGTGACGTATTTAGAAGGCGATGTTCCGCGTCAAACACGACCGCTCGGAGAGATATCGGCATTCCACGTCATAATCGACAACTGGAGAAGAATGATAATCCGAATCGAAAGGATTATTGATACAAATGTTCATTATGTCGACCAAAATTAAGATGTTGACTTATAAAAGTCAAAGGTCAATTATGTTGACTTATGAAAGTCAAATGTCAATTATGTTGACTTATTAAAGTCAAAATCAATTTAAAAGTCCAATTTGACACTTTGGATAATTTGAAGTGTTACTTTTCAAAATATAAGAGTAATATAATCTTCAAAACCATTTCACCAAGAGTTTGTCGTAAAAACGCCATTTGATAATTTTAGATTACGAACACGTTATGAAACGAAGGTTTATTTGTTGAAAGAGGTTAAAACATCCGTTTTAAGTAATATTATGGCTTTTATAAATATGTTAGCGTCTTTGAGTCCAAAGACGATGTTATAATGTAATATATTACTTTTATGCACAAGTTTACTCATATAAGTGTTTTATAGTCGTAAAAGACGTGAAATGAATTTCGGCAGCGCTTCCACGACGTATATTATTAGTCCAAATTCAGTACACTTTCCGCTCGATAACAAGTTACACCTTACATCTTTTCTCATAATACATAATTCAATAATTAGTTAATTACGATACTTTCGGTTTGATTACATTTTAATATAATCCGTCCATTCTCAATCCAAATCCGATAATATAACAAGTGTTGGTCTAGTATTTACTCCTAACCGTTTTCAAGGCTAAAGCCGTAATTAATAGGAAAGGATAATGAAACGAAAGATTCTCAAAGATAGCGATTTATACCGTTAGCACCCGCAAGATTTGACAAGAATAGAGTCCGGAACCAAGGACTTCGGTGGCGTGTTACTGAGGTCAAATCCTCCTCCAAAGCACAATACACTCACCGTCAATATGGGTTCACAATATAGCAAGTTTAAGGTGCAAACTTAACGGGTTTACAAAATTTCCGGAATCTGGTCCACGACCGCGCCGCGGTGGGCTGACTGCGCCGCGGTCACAAGCTCACCACGACTGCCTCGCGGTGGCGTGACTGTGCCGCGGTCGTCATTAGACGTACCAAATTTTACAAAATCGTTTTATGTTGGAAAATCATCTTTTGATGCAATAAGTTTAAACATGCAAGTTATGGAATCATCAAAACACTTTTAAACAACCATTTTGTAAAGCTTTTCCATCATCTAAATCAAGATCCATGTATATGTTTGTAAAACTTGATTTCAAAGATTTTTAACCATCAAATGTTGTAAAACTCATTTTTCTTTAGTTAGATCATACATGCATTGAATAAAACATAGAAAATAGAAAGAGTTTAAGTCATTATACCCCAAAGAAAGTGAAGATGTGATGATCTAAGATGACTTGATGGAATTACTTGAAGCTTTGGTGGTGATCTTTGACCCAAAAATTGATAGAAATCAAAACATGCAACCCATGGATGATTTACCCTAGCTTCCCTTGATGATATAAACGATTTAAGAGATGAAATTGGTGTTTAATTGTTGTTTACTTGCTGGAACTTCAGCCACAAGAAGAAAGTTTGAAAGGAAATATGTGTGTTTGTGTGTTAGCTTCAAATAGATAGAGAGAGAGATTGATGTAAACCTTTTGTGTGTGTGATTGTAAAATGAAAATGGGACTTGAATGACTCTAAAAGAGACATAAATCTGCCCAACATGAGGTGTTGACACGTTTGGGGACAAGTGTCAAAAGTATGTTACATGAAATCGGTGACTCACAACTCAACAAAACAAGTCTGTCCAGGGGATGACTGCGGCGCAGCCAGCCCAATGCGGCGCGCCCAGTCAGTTTCCTGGATTTGCTTCGTTTTGTTCGTGTTGTCGTTACGTATGTGCACACGTTTAGGATTCCCGATTGTTTTACAAATGAACTTAGGAAAGTTCATATAAGTATTATTGGTATTATGATTCATTTAAATGATAACTTTTAAGTTTGGATTCAAGACACGCACGATTTTGGTAAAAGATAAACAAGTGTAAAAGCACGGTTTCCCGAAGATAAAGAATACGTTAACCGACAAATTTGGCATAACCCTTCTAACTTATACTTATGAGAATACTAACTAAATGGCACTTAGACAAACATAATCTTACGTCTCAAGGGACGAATCAAAATAATCACATAAAAACCCGATTCTCAATAATAAATCGTGAGTAAAACAAAGCGAAATACAAGGGTCAAAACAATTGCGAATAAAATATAAATGATGACGGTAACTCAAGTACCTCAAATAGACGGGACGTCACACCGGCTGGCCAGATTTAGCCTTTGGCTGAGCATGAACCGCCAGTTGGTAAAATTAGGCGCCGGCTAAAGTCTCAGATCAGCAGATGTTGGCAGTTTGTCAACACGAATTTTCGAGTATTGTCACAACTATCCAACCAAAATTCAAGCCTAGAAAATGGAACAAATCAATATTTCCTAATATACCTAACATTACCAAATCATGAATCAAACAACTAAGTTCCTAACATGAATTTAACCTAACACCCAAATGACACTTAAACACACAAATTCGATCAATTAAAGCATAGAAACCTGATTTTGAAACCCAATTTTACAAACAATCATTAAATAAGTGTAATCATATCATCTAATTATATTATAAGACTAAATTAACAAATTTCTATCAAAAAGACCCAAATATCCAATCAATCCTAAATCAAAAGTAAACCATGGAAATCGAAAATTGAACGAAACATAAGCATAACATAATCTAAGGAACGAATCCTAGCAATTAATTGTAAATTTAAGTAAGAAAAATCCCCGGATTAGAAAACCCCCGGTTCATGTTCTTCATGAAAAATGAAAGAAACAATGATAAAAAGGAGTTTAGAAATCATACCTTGGTTCTTGAATGAAGAACAGAAACAAAAATGGAAAGTGTTGCGAGAAAAGTTGAGAAAATATGTGCAGCCGCCGGTTGTATGTGTGAAAATATGTGTGTAGTGAATAAATGAAAGAGAGAAAGGTTATATAGTTTTCAAAATCTGAGTATCCAGCCACAGCTGGCCCTCCAACCACCGGTTGGATTTCAGCCGCAAGCTAAAAAGTTTTGTTCTGAAAAAAATATTTTTTCGTTTAGCATTTTAACAATGTCTAACCTGGTTCCCGAAATTTTTAACAACTCCTATATAAGATATCCTTATACAAAAATTCAAAGATTAAACTAAAAATATAGCTTAAAACGTAGTATAGACATATTTTTGTTGTTTTCGAGTTTTTTTTTAAATTTTTTTTTTTATATTTTTTAAATTTATGATATTTTGTGTTTTTATGTTTTTTTTTTTTGAAGTAAAAAGGAAAATAAAAGGAAAGGAAGCGGGTCGTCTCCCGTAAGCGCTATTTGTTTAGTGACGATTCGTTAAGCTCGAATCAAGCCATGTTTATTAACCGTCACGTTCATGGAGATCGAGTTCCTCGTCGTCTCCAAACAAGTCAAACTGGTTATCACGTCCATCGGCATAATATCTCTTCAATCTATGTCCATTCATCTTAAAACTCTCTCCCTTCTCGTTAGCAATGTCCACCGTACCGTAAGGAAAAACATCTAGGACGACATACGGTCCCGACCATCTTGACCGTAATTTCTTCGGAAATAACTTCAATCTTGACTTGTAAAGAAAAACCATGTCGCCGTTGGTGAAGTTTCTATTCGTCTTGATACGATTATCGTGCCATTTTTTCGTCCCCTCCTTGTAAAACAAGGAATTTTCATATGCATTCATGCGCAACTCGTCTAATTCTTGTATTTGGCGGAACCTGTTCTTCCCTACAGTTATCATTTCCAAATTCGCAGCTTTCAAAGCCCAATAGGCCTTGTGCTCAATTTCAACGGGTAAGTGACAAGCTTTACTAAAATTAAACGATAAGGAGTACATCCTGTAACGCCCCAGTCTTACAAAGCATACAAAATGATATCGAAAGAAACTTAAAAGGCAAAAGGGCGTTAAACTTATGCAAAAGCAAACCGAATATTCAAAAGACAAATTTCCAAAAGGTACTAAAAGATAATAATATTCTAAGGGATGCGCTCTAAATCCTTAATCTCTCTACGCTCGACCCCATTCCCCAAAGCCACTGAGTACCTGCCGTTTAAGAAAGAAAGAAAAAGAAAACGGCTGAGCGAATGCTCAGTGAACAGATATATAAAAATGACACGGAATAGGTATGACATGCATAATATGTTAAATACAAAACTTATTTAAAAATACAAAGTTTCAAGACAAAACTTTTTTTACAAACCAAACTTAATTTCAAAACAAAATATAAATATGTATAATTCCATCGTATCCAACGTCAATATATCAAAGTATTACCAACATATATCCACAACACCTAACGTCAAATATATCAAAGTAATACAAACATATATTCACAATTTAGAAAACCAAATTTCGTAAAATAATGCACCAAGAGTCAAACAAATAGGTAACAAATATCAAATGAAATCCTAGGGTAACACATACCACTAGTCTTTCCAAAAGGTGCAAACGTTTCGTATGACACTACGATAAACGTCCACCATAAAACACACAAAGTTCCTAGGATCGATCCATACGCCTCTTATAACAAATAATACTTAGTGCACCTTACCACAATCCGGGTAAACAAAAAGAGACGCCGTAGATATAGCAAAATACACCGCTACGGTCGATGCCACATTATTGGTGTCACAATAACGCGCCCATGTGTCACACCCCGCTAAAGCGGAAACACGGAAGTGTGAAGAGCAAAGATATCATTACACGAGTTATAATAAAAACATACGGTTTCAAGTCATTAATAAGCAAATAAGAGTTTACAATTTAAAGATAACCAAGTATTGAATAGTACATCACGACATAACATAGTAAATTGTTTGATAAAATTCCCAAATAAACATGTCCAAAACAGGTCTTCTCCCGATTCATAACTTCACATGACTTTCCATGACCCATCCAAGTATTGCATTCCGTGACTTACACTTGATTTCCTGAAACAAGAGATAAAGTGTCAACTACAATAAAGTAGTTAGTGAGTTACAGTTTTCTAGTCCTCGACTAAAAAGGTTTTGAGCTAAGTATATCTATACTTAGGAGATTCTAAAAGTAGATTAAGACTTAAAGAATAGTTCGAACCAAAACAGTTGATTTAGAGATAGATGCGGAAGTCGTATAACTCTATACGCGCATGATAAGTAAACTATGATTGATTACATGTATAACGACTACTTGGCATAATAACTTAAGTGTTCACACTAAACCGATTAACCAACCGTGATGCCTCTTACCCCGACTACTACGGGGAGTCATTTCTGATCGAGTAATATGTACTTAAGTCGCCACTTAAGTAAGGAACGGTCATTTCCTAAGTATCGATACCCATAATTACTAAACGGCTTAACAAAGCTAATAGTGTGTGGTGAAAAATTAGGCACTGATGTTATTTTAAAACTAGTAGTAGTCACTTAGAGTAGCTATATTCCTCAAGAGTCATGGTAGTTATACGATCAATCAAAGTACATGTGAGTGCCGAGAATGGCATTAAATGAGTTTAACATAGTTTGAATCAAGAGCCGAATAAAGGTGGCGAACCATTAGTTTATCAAAGGCCAAACGGCCATAAAACTAGTTAAGCATAAGTTTGTCAAAAATGTTCAATAGAGTTCATAAAAGTACATTTAGATCTCTTGTTTCCCCCAAAAGATAATTGAAAACAGTAAATAAGTGGGGATGTAACTCACTGTTTGCGGGGAAGAGCTAAGTGTGCAAGGAGTAATCGAAATGGACCGGAATCACGGGAATCCTAATGAAATACCAAGGTTTAATGAGTATAAATGTTTATGTGTTTATGTGTTAAGTGTCGGTTTTAGGTCTATAGAAAATTGGGCAGCGCTTCCGCGCCAAAATCATTGATCCCAAAATTTGTACACTTTCCCGCTTAACAATTTCATTAAACATATTTCCAAGATAATGACATATAAAACTTGTTCATTTAGTTCGTTTATAGGTGTGTTACCCTCATAACAGGTTATGGTCAATAATCTCAGCTTCGACATAAGTTTAGATACATGTTTAAAGTTACGAGTGAGAACGGTTTAGACTTAGTAATATGTGCAGTCTGTCTGCAGTATGACCGCGCCGCGGTGGGTTGACTGCGCCGCGGTCAGATGTTTTACTCTGACCGCGCCGCGGTTAAGTGACTGCGCCGCGGTCGTGGTGACAGTTTCCTGGTCAAGCTCGTTTTTGGAAGAAAATGATGTTTTTATGTTAGATTTCGACATGCAATCACATATATACATAAATAATGAATGTTTCATGGTTTATAAAGTGTTTTTAACCAAAATGTATAGATCTAACCATGCATTTACCAAAAATCCCGTTTTTGTCCATAAATGGTGAAATATTTGCATATAAACTCGTTTTTAGGTAATGGATGATGCATGCAATGAGTTTAACTTGTAAGAACAGTAGTTTAAAAGTGTTTTTACCGAGTGGATTGTGATTTGAAGATGATTGGAGTGAATCCTTGAAGATTTTAACCCAAATGCTTAGAAATGCCCTTTTGACCCAAATGAAATGTTACCCCCTTTCTTCCTCCTTACTTGATGACGGTTTTTAATGTGTTTATGTGGATGATTTTTCTGTAAATTTCGATGTATATGATTCTGGAACAAAGGGTGTATGTGTTCTTGAGTGTTAGGGAGAAAGAGAGAGAGTAGAGAGTGTTTGATTATGTGTGTGTGTAAAATGTGTTTGTGTGATGTTATAAGTCATCACAATGACTTTACTGGACTCATAAGGAGGCCTTGGTCATGTTTAACCCGAAGCCAATTAGTTGGGCTCGGTTTTGAGTCCATTTGATTAAGTTTTAAAAGTCAACAAAAGTGTTGTCTGCGCACTCCACCGCGGCGCGGTGGCCTTACCGCGGCGCGGCTGGAGTGGCAGCCTTGCCTTTTTCGTTTTTCGTTCGTTTCAAATGTTAAGCGTTTCCGTTTGTTAAAAAGTTTCCGTTCATTGAAATAGGAACTTAGACAAGTTCACTAAGTATTTACTTGGTATTAGGATTCATTTATGTGATTCCGAGTTCGATTCTACACACTCGAGTTTACAAGACAAGTATTAACGAGATAATTTCGAATTAAGATGAAGATAGAGAATGCGGTTTTCACCTGAAATAGGACGGTTGTCACACCATGGGACCTCCATGGATAGGTTACTCTTAGGCATATCTTACAAAACCGTTTTAACCGACTTATATGTTACAAATTTCAAAATACTTTTACAAATTTTCAAAGTGATTAATAGACTCCAAAATATGTTTAAAAAGTTATTTATAATGTAAGTAAAGTAATTTAATCATAAACATAAAATATTATATAATGTGACATTTTATTTATTTTGAAAATCACGTGTCTACCCAACCGTTCGTTCTAATCTTGTCACGAGTCACCATGACAACATTATCAATCTATTTACGAAATAATAACTTAACGGGTCCTTATCGGGACATGTAAAGCCACACGGAATGAGTGACACTCGATACGAATCACCGTACTAATTGCCACACTCACACATGTTCTTTACCGAGTTATTTTGGGACTTATTCGGGGCTGTTTCGAGACAATTTCGGGGCTGTTTTAGGGGTTGTTCGGGGCTGTCTCGGGACTGATTAGGGGGTTGATTTCGGGCTGTTTCGGTAGGGGTTTTAGAGACACGGTTTTTGACACATCAAATACTTTTCGTTTACTCATTTTCAAACCTAAACATGATCACAAATTCTCGTTAGTACACCAAATGATCAATATAAAGTAATATGATTTCAAAACAAACTTTTATGCAAACATACATGTCATACCAATAATATATCAAAACATTCAACGAGATTTTCAAAGAGACTTATACGAAATTTGTACAAACGGTCAAAAGATACACAAACGAGAAGAACAATGAATTCGTGTATATAATCACAAGAAACATGTATCGGAGGAATTAGGAATTCAATAAGGAAAATAAAAAGAATGTTTAAGATAGACATCTGTGCAAATATATTACGAACAAAATAATATTTATTAAAAAGATAAGATATCCGAACAAATGATCAAAAGAAGCATATACCGAAATAAATATTAAGTTCACACAAGGAAGCTTTTAATCGAAAGAATGTTTATTAGAGAAATGAGTTATCGAATAAACAACATACGAACTAAATGAATATTTGAAAGAAAGTTAAGAATTTTCATAGAATCAAAATAATCAATATCACAAATAATCAATTGAACGAAGACAACAAATATACATATAAATATATCGAAGATTCGTAACAATAATCACAATGATAATCAATCGAAAGATGACACCAAATATACATATAATGTATAGAATATCCGTACCTTATTTCCAAACAAAATAATTGCAAAAACGAAAGAAGCACCGAACGAATGCGATCAACGAACCAAATCTAACATATAGAAAAGTATGAGTACAAAACACATTCAAATAGGTAGTATGTAATATCCTTTATTTTCTTAGATTAATATATGATTCCAAAGTGATTATTTGTATTATCCAAAAGTTATAAGTGATTAAAACTCTCATCCTTTACCCTATATCTTGACAACAAAAAGTTTGTAATATTAAACCAAGTTTAGACATGAAATTTATTTTCTTGTTTGAGGTTTTCATTTAAGAATTTTAGAGTTTATAAAATGATCATATACTTTTAAGAATATAGAGAAAAAGATTGAAATATTACCTTAACATTTAGACATCACAACAACCTTGTTTTTCCACCAAAATGAATCAAGCCTTAGCAAATTGGAAATCAAAATATGGTGGATTTTTGTTAGAGGAATCAGTGGGAGAAAAAGATAGAACTCAAGAATCTCCCTTGATATTGTGACATAAAAAAAATATGGATGGTTTCTTATTAAAATCTCTATTAATTAACAAAAATAAATGGTGATAAAAATTAAGTTATGAGTAGGTTAATGATGTGAAATCAAAAGGTCTTTTATGAATCTAGACTTGTTTTAGTTATAATAAACCTACACATTGTATTTTGTTGTTTAGACTTTTAAGTTTATGTATAAGAAAGAATCCAATGTTTGAAAGTGGTAGATTATAAGGTAAAATTACCAAAAGACATAGTTTAAGAATTTATTTAACATGTGACAAAATAATAGTTAACTTATGTTAACTTTATTATTTAACAACTTAAGATAAAATAAATAATATTAAACTTAGAAAAATTACAAATTAAATGATATAATCATTATTAAAATACTTAACTTATAAATTATATATATTTACACTCAAACTTATCTTATTGCTTATTTAACAAAATATGTCTTTGAATTTTTGGGATATTACAAATCTACCTACTTAAAAAAATTTCGTCCTCGAAATTGAAGGAAGTTATGTGAAAACCGTCTAATTTCAGGTGAAAACCGCATTCTCTACCTTTAACTTAACTTTGTATTGACCTTGTCGTTACTTGTCTCGTAAACTCGTGTACGTCGGAATCGAAATCGGAATCACAAAATGAATCCTGATACCAAGAAAATACTTAGTGAACTTGCCTAAGTTCCTATTTAAAACTAACGGAAACTTTCAACTAACGAAACGCTTAACAACGGAACGAACGAAAAACGAAAACGGCAAGTCTGCCCTCCAGCCGCGCCGCCGTGAGGCCACCGCGCCGCGGTGGAGCACGCAGACAGCCACTTTTCGTTAACCTTTAAAACTCAATTAAACGGACCCAAACCCGAGCCCAACACTTTGGCTCCGGATCAAAAACGTTAAAGGACTGCCTAAGAGTCCAGTGACCTTATTTGAATCACAATTTAGACACAAACACAAAAACACATACAAACACTCTTTACTCACTCTCTCTCTCACTCTCAACCAAACTCTCTCTCAAAACTTCAAAAACACAGCCACATTTCAGAAATAATCCGTTAATTTAACCATAAATATCACATATAAAAAGTCCATAAACAAGAAGGAAGAAAGGAACTTTCAACTATTTGGGGTAAAAATCGTTTTCTAAGCTTTTGGGTCAAAAATCACTAAGAGGCTACTTCAATCTTTCTTCAAATCATCATCCATCCGGTAGAAACACTTCCTATCGTCTTTATTTACTGATTTAATTCATTGCATGCATCATCTAATAACAAAAAAAATGAGTTTCATCAAGATTTGTGACCACTTATGAGCAAAAACGGGTTTTGACAAAATTTACGTTAAATCCTTGTTATTATGGATGAAAATCCAAACTAAACTAATATTATAAAAGGTTTTACTATTTTAGCCATTGCATGTCGAAATCTAACTCAAAAATAATGAATTTCATCAAAAACGATTTTTGGGTGAAAAATTTGTCTCGCGACCGCGCCATGGTGCCTCCACCGCGAGGCGGTCGTGGTGAACCCATGACCGCGGCGCAGTCCCTCCACCGCGAGGCGGTCGTTATGCAGACTTGTTACAAAACCTTATTTAAACCGTTATTGAGCGTAACTCTAAACTTGTTGCTTTAAACTTGTGTTCGGAACTGAATTCATGAACCATAACCTGTAATGAGTCCAACTTACATAAAAGGACTAAATGAACGCGTTTTATATGACATTGTATCGGTAAATATATGTTTATGGAAATTGCTAAGCGGGAAAGTGTTTTTAAATTGGACTTAATGATTTTGGCGCGGAAGCGCTGCCCGATTTTTGGTAGACCAAAAACCAACACTTATAATAAAAGCATTTCGTTAACTAACAAAGTTATATACATTGGTACTTATTAAATCTTGGTAATACCATAGGAGTTCCGTGATTCTCGACCCGTTTCGACCCGTTCCGACCGCTCTCTCTATTGTGCTATTCTTCGCAAACAGTGCGTTACATCCCCACTCTTTCACTGTTTTTATACTTCTTTTTGGGGGAAACATGAGTACGAACTGTTTTACGAACTTATGAACCGATTTATGAACTTACGAACTGTGCTACAAACTTATGAAACGATTTATGAAACTTATATGCGTATGCTTTTAATTGCCACACTCGACACTATTGTAAACTAAACGATTGATTGCATGTTCTCTTACAATCAATAGACTCTATACGCATATATGTATTTATATTTTCAAATGGACGCTCGGTATATACTTGAACTTAATGATCTATCGTACGTCCTTTAAATGTCGTGATTTTGACATCTCTATCGTCTCTTGATAAGGATATATCTAGACGTAAGTGCCTACCATGAAAACAGTGCCCGGACTCTTTACACACTATTAGCTTTGTTAAGCCGCTTAGTGTATGGATATTGAAACTTAGGTTATGACTATCCCTTCGTTCGGCGTTAATCTAAGTACATATTACTCGATCGTCTTTCGGCATTAACCCAAGTACACATTATTCGACCGTCTCTTGGAGTTCACCTATGTACACATTATTCGACCGTCTCCCGGAGTTCACCTAAGTACATATTATTCGACCGTCTCTCGGAGTTCACCCAAGTACACATTATCAACTCGTTCAACATCTCGTATGATAATACGAGAGAAGGACCTCTCGGTCAACTCGTTCAACATCTCGTATGATAATACGAGAGAAGGACCTCTCGGTCAACTCGTTCAACATCTCGTATGATAATACGAGAGAAGGACCTCTCGGTCATCTCGTTCAACATCTCGTATGATAATACGAGAGAAGGACCTCTCGGTCAACTCGTTCAACATCTCGTATGATAATACGAGAGAAGGACCTCTCGGTCAACTAGTTCAATATCTCGTATGATAATACGAGAGAAGGACCTCACGGTCAATACGTACAACATCTCGTATGATAATGCGAGAGAAGGATCTCACGGTCAACTCGTTCATCTACTCGAATTCGGCGTGGGGAAACCGGTTAAATGAAAACACTTAGCGTCATACTTTATCAAGAGGACGATGTTCAGTTCACAATCAATATTCTCTGTTTACGCAAACTTCTATACAAGTGTTGATATACTTACCAAAACTCTTTACAAAGTATTGTTATACTTTGCCGAAACTGTTTTTAGTCGTGGACTAGAAAACTGTAACTCACTCACTACTTTTTGTAGTTGACACTTTTTCTCATGTTTTCAGGAAACGAAATGTAAGGACTAGAAGTGCATAGCTATCGGACGGGTCAGGCAAGTCACGTGAACCATGAATCGGGAGAAGACCATGTCTATTATTTTGGGAATGTTGTTCAAATGATTGCTTATGTAGCTTGTTGTACTAAAATGCTAAACACTTGGTTATTTTGAACTTGTAAACGTTTGACGATTTAATTATAATGACTTGAAAATCGTTGTGTTTTATTATATCTCGTGTTATGATATCTCTGCTCTTCACATTCCGTGTTTCCGCTTTAGCGGGGTGTGACAAGTTACGAAATGAAAACATGGCAAATATCAATCGAGACGAGATAAGAACAATTCGAAGGAGTAAATCGGGAAGTGATTAGAACGATCTATACCAAAGGGAAGATTCAAAAGTAGAACGAATTTATCAAAATCCGAAAATAAAATCCTAACTCAAAATCTACCGAATCTCACAGGCCATAACTTAAGTCTAAGTTTCTACAGGAAAGAGCCGAAGCTCTAATACCATTCTGTAACGCCCCAGTCTTACAAAGCATACAAAATGATATCGAAAGAAACTTAAAAGGCAAAAGGGCGTTAAACTTATGCAAAAGCAAACCGAATATTCAAAAGACAAATTTACAAAAGGTACTAAAAGATAATAATATTCTAAGGGATGCGCTCTAAATCCTTAATCTCTCTACGCTCGACCCCATTCCCCAAAGCCACTGAGTACCTGCCGTTTAAGAAAGAAAGAAAAAGAACACGGCTGAGCGAATGCTTAGTGAACAGATATATAAAAATGACACGGAATAGGTATGACATGCATAATATGTTAAATACAAAACTTATTTAAAAATACAAAGTTTCAAGACAAAACTTTTTTTACAAACCAAACTTAATTACAAAACAAAATATAAATATGTATAATTCCATCGTATCCAACGTCAATATATCAAAGTATTACCAACATATATCCACAACACCTAACGTCAAATATATCAAAGTAATACAAACATATATTCACAATTTAGAAAACCAAATTTCGTAAATAATGCACCAAGAGTCAAACAAATAGGTAACAAATATCAAATGAAATCCTAGGGTAACACATACCACTAGTCTTTCCAAAAGGTGCAAACGTTTCGTATGACACTACGATAAATGTCCACCATCAAACACACAAAGTTCCTAGGATCGATCCATACGCCTCTTATAACAAATAATACTTAGTGCACCTTACCACAATCCGGGTAAACAAAAAGAGACGCCGTAGATATAGCAAAATACACCGCTACGGTCGATGCCACATTATTGGTGTCACAATAACGCGCCCATGGGACCTCCATGGATAGGTTACTCTTAGGCATATCTTACAAAACCGTTTTAACCGACTTATATGTTACAAATTTCAAAATACTTTTACAAATTTTCAAAGTGATTAATAGACTCCAAAATATGTTTAAAAAGTTATTTATAATGTAATTAAAGTAATTTAATCATAAACATAAAATATTATATAATGTGACATTTTATTTATTTTGAAAATCACGTGTCTACCCAACCGTTCGTTCTAATCTTGTCACGAGTCACCATGACAACATTATAAATCTGTTTACGAAATAATAACTTAACGGGTCCTTATCGGGACATGTAAAGCCACACGGAATGAGTGACACTCGATACGAATCACCGTACTAATTGCCACACTCACACATGTTCTTTACCGAGTTATTTTGGGACTTATTCGGGGCTGTTTCGAGACAATTTCGGGGCTGTTTTAGGGGTTGTTCGGGGCTGTCTCGGGACTGATTAGGGGGCTGATTTCGGGCTGTTTCGGTAGGGGTTTTAGAGACACGGTTTTTGACACATCAAATACTTTTCGTTTACTCATTTTCAAACCTAAACATGATCACAAATTCTCGTTAGTACACCAAATGATCAATATAAAGTAATATGATTTCAAAACAAAACTTAAACAAACTTTTATGCAAACATACATGTCATACCAATAATATATCAAAACATTCAACGAGATTTTCAAAGAGACTTATACGAAATTTGTACAAACGGTCAAAAGATACACAAACGAGAAGAACAATGAATTCGTGTATATAATCACAAGAAACATGTATCGGAGGAATTAGGAATTCAATAAGGAAAATAAAAAGAATGTTTAAGATAGACATATGTGCAAATATATTACGAACAAAATAATATTTATTAAAAAGATAAGATATCCGAACAAATGATCAAAAGAAGCATATACCGAAATAAATATTAAGTTCACACAAGGAAGCTTTTAATCGAAAGAATGTTTATTAGAGAAATGAGTTATCGAATAAACAACATACGAACTAAATGAATATTTAAAAGAAAGTTAAGAATTTTCATAGAATCAAAATAATCAATATCACAAATAATCAATTGAACGAAGACAACAAATATACATATAAATATATCGAAGATTCGTAACAATAATCACAATGATAATCAATCGAAAGATGACACCAAATATACATATAATGTATAGAATATCCGTACCTTATTTCCAAACAAAATAATTGCAAAAACGAAAGAAGCACCGAACGAATGCGATCAACGAACCAAATCTAACATATAGAAAAGTATGAGTACAAAACACATTCAAATAGGTAGTATGTAATATCCTTTATTTTCTTAGATTAATATATGATTCCAAAGTGATTATTTGTATTATCCAAAAGTTATAAGTGATTAAAACTCTCATCCTTTACCCTATATCTTGACAACAAAAAGTTTGTAATATTAAACCAAGTTTAGACATGAAATTTATTTTCTTGTTTGAGGTTTTCATTTAAGAATTTTAGAGTTTATAAGATGATCATATACTTTTAAGAATATAGAGAAAAAGATTGAAATATTACCTTAACATTTAGACATCACAACAACCTTGTTTTTCCACCAAAATGAATCAAGACTTAGCAAATTGGAAATCAAAATATGGTGGATTTTTGTTAGAGGAATCAATGGGAGAAAAAGATAGAACTCAAGAATCTCCCTTGATATTGTAACATAAAAAAAATATGGATGGTTTCTTATTAAAATCTCTATTAATTAACAAAAATAAATGGTGATAAAAATTAAGTTATGAGTAGGTTAATGATGTGAAATCAAAAGGTCTTTTATGAATCTAGACTTGTTTTAGTTATAATAAACCTACACATTGTATTTTGTTGTTTAGACTTTTAAGTTTATGTATAAGAAAGAATCTAATGTTTGAAAGTGGTAGATTACAAGGTAAAATTACCAAAAGACATAGTTTAAGAATTTATTAAACATGTGACAAAATAATAGTTAACTTATGTTAACTTTATTATTTAACAACTTAAGATAAAATAAATAATATTAAACTTAGAAAAATTATAAATTAAATGATATAATCATTATTAAAATACTTAACTTATAAATTATATATATTTACGCTCAAACTTATCTTATTGCTTATTTAACAAAATATGTCTTTGAATTTTTGGGATATTACATATCCAATCGGAGTTTTAAATACAGTCCTATGCGTGCAAAGAGATTCGTCTAACTTATTAGACCAATCCTTACAATTTTCACCGACCGACCTTTCCATAATGCGCTTCAAGCCGCGATTAGTAACCTCGACTTGTCCGCTTATTTGGGGGTGATAAGCTGTTGAACACTTATGGTTCACGCCCTACCTTTTCAACACTTTCTCAAGTTGGGCGTTACAAAAATGTGTACCCCTGTAACTAATTAAAGCTTTAGGGGTACCAAATCGTGAAAATAACTGGTTTAAGAAATTGACGACGACTCGCACATCGTTTGTAGGTAAAGCTTCTGCTTCAGCCCACTTTTATAGGTAATCGACGACAACTAAAATGTATTTATTTCCCCGACTTGAAGGAAAAGGCCCCATAAAATCAATTCCCCATACATAGAAAATCTCACATACCTGAATTCCTGTTTGTGGCATCTCATCCTGTGAAGATATGTTACCAGTCCGTTGACAAGCGTCACACTTCTTGACAAATTCTTGGGCATCCTTGTAAACTAATGGCCAATAAAAACCGACATCATATATTCGTTTGGCAGTGAAATTCGCCCCATGATGTCCTCCTACAGGTCCCAAATGAAAATGATGTAAAATCTTGTGTTTTTCTTCACCAAAAATACACCCCTAATTACCCCTTCTGCACAAGCACGAAACAAAAACGGATCTTCCCAAAATAATGTTTCAAATCAGCAAAGAATTGCTTCTTTTGTTGATAAGTTTTATCTTTGGGAAGGGTTTTGGCAACCAAGTAATTAGCAATATCAACAAACCAAGGTACTTCATCACTTACCTTTACCGCATTAGTGCTTCATATGGGAGAGTATCTTGTATCACCGATTCATTCAACTTCTCCAATTCCGTATTTTCCAACCTAGACAAATGATTCACCTCCATGTTCTCCGCCCCTTTCTCGTCCTGAATTTCAATATCAAATTCCTGTAAAAGCAATATCCATCGAATTAATCTTGGTTTGGCATCCTTTTTGCTAAAAATAAATTTCAAAGCAGAATGATCAGTAAATACAATAGTTTTAGACATAATTAAGTAAGATCTAAAGTTATCAAAAGCAAAAACGAAAGCGAGAAGTTCTTTTTACGTGGTGGTGTAATTTTCTTGCGCATCCGTAAGAGTCTTGCTTGCGTAATAAATTGGCTTAAATCTCTTCTCATTCCGTTGTCCTAAAACTGCTCTAACCACATAATCGCTCGCGTCACACATCAACTCAAAAGGTAAATCCCAATTAGGACTAGTCATAATTGGCGCTGAAATCAACTTTTCTTTCAAAATATTAAATGCATTTAAACAAGATGAAGAAAAATTTTATTTACAATCTTTTTCTAAAAGTTGATTCATAGGTCACACAATTGTAAAACAAGATTTAATAAAGCGTATATAAAAACCCGCGTGACCTAGAAAACTTCTTATCGACTTCACGTTTGTTGGTGGAGGTAATTTTGAAATAGCTTCAGTTTTCGATTGATCCACCTCGATCCCCACACTTCAGATTTTGTGTCCCCAAATAATTCCTTCGCGGACCATAAAAAGACACTTTTCCATATTTAGCACCAAATTGGATTGCTCACACCTCGCAAACATTTTCTCCAAGTTTTCCAAGCATGACTCGAATGAATCTCCAAAAACCGAGAAGTCATCCATATATATCTCCATAAAAGGCTCCACCATATCGTGAAAAATAGCCATCACGCATCGCTGAAAAGTAGCAAGTGCATTGCACAGATCGAATGGCATTCTTCGATAGGCAAACATGCCAAAGGGACACGTGAATGTGGTCCTGTCTTGATCCCCCGGTTCAATCAGAATCTGGAAATAACCTGAAAAACCATCTAAAAAACAATAAAAGGTCTTTCCGGCTAACCATTCAAGCATTTGATCAACAAATGGTAAAGGAAAATGATCCATGCGGGTGGCGTCCTTTAACTTTTGATAGTGAATGCACACACACCACCCTATTACCGTTCGTTTAGGATAAGGTCATTCTTTTTGTTGGCAACGACTGTCATACCTCCTTTTTTCGGAACCACATGCACCAGACTCACCCATGGACTATCAGATATTGGGTATAAGAGTCCCGAATCCACTAACAAGTATAATTTCCTTCCTCACCACATCTTTCACCTTCGGGTTTAATCTTCTAAGCGGTTGAACTACCGGATTGAAATCCGTCTCCATTAAAATCTTGAGAGTACAAAATGATGGATTAATCCCCCTAAATAAGTGATTTTCCACGCAAGAGCTTGCTTATGAACCTTAAGTACCTTCAACAAACGATCTCTTTCCCCACAAGATAATTTAGAAGAAGTTATAACGGGTAAGTCACTCGTACCTTGAAAATATGCATACTCAAGATGTGATGGGAGTTTCTTTAACTCCAGTTTGTGTGGTTTTTCAATCGATGTTCCGATTTCCATCATCTCATCGCGTGAACAGGGAACACCGTTAACCGAAATCCCTAAACTGGGCACTCCAGCCGTCGGCTGGTAACTTCCAGCGCCGGTTGGCCATGCAGCCGCCGGCTGGTTGTGGTCAGCCGCCGGTTAGATGGTTCTGCTGATTTTTCTTCGACTTTTTCTTGCACGTCCATACTCAATGTAGACTTCACTTCTTCCAGTAAATCATCAAACTCGGCTAGCTCTCTTTAAGTATCAAAATCTTCACTCCAACCTTCTGTGATGATTGAATCAGTTTGATCATCTTCAAGCAAAATCTGCACAAACTCATCATCGGAAACGTCATATGGATGTAAATAAAAACAAGTATCATCCACTTCGGAAGGATATTCCATTGAATCATTAACATTAAAGACAACTTTTTCGTCTCCTACTTGCATGGTAATTCTACGATTAAAAACATCAATCAATGAATGAGAACTGGCTAAAAATGGACGTCCTAGAATAATCGGTACTCTAGGTCTTCAACCATATCAAGAATCACAAAATCACACGGAAACACAAATTTGTCTAACTTAACAAGCACATTTTCAACAACTCCCCTAGGATATTGAACCGAACGGTCGTCTAATTCAATGCACATACGGACAGGTCATGGTTCTCCTAAACCAAGTCTAGCATACATGGAATATGGCATCAAAGAAAACTCGCTCCTAAATCAGCTAATTCATTGTTCACAATCAAATTACCAATTAAACAAGGGATAGAAATAGCGCCCAGATCGCTCAATTTTGGAGGTAACTTGTTTTGCATCAATTTCTAACATCGAGCATTCATTGTAACCTTGGAAGATTCGTCCAAGTTACTCTTCTTCGTCACAAGATCCTTTAGATACTTCGCATACTTTGGCATTTGAGCAATGGCATCAATAAACGGGATATTGATATGTAGTTGCTTCATGTTCTCGAGAAATTTATGGTATGTCACAACTTCTTTATCTTTTGTCAAAGCAGCAGGATATGGAACAGAGGGGTTATAGTCCTTAACCACCGTGGTTTTCGACTTTGTGGTGGAAAACGACTGAGTTTTCTTCGAAATCAGATGCTCAGCCGCCGGCTGAGTACTTTTAGCCTCTGGCTGGGAATCAACTGCCGGGTGTTCTATACCAGCCGCCGACTGGTTTGTAACAGCAACAGAACTTTTTGATTTTTCTGATTTCTCGTACTCTTCTTCTTTGTCAACCTGCTCAGAATTAAGAAGAACTTCGTTAGTCACACCTGTAAAAGAAGAGTTTAGAACTTTACCACTTCAGGTGGTAATTGATTTGACATGATCTCGGGGATTAGTTTCCGTGAAGCTCGGTAGCTGTCCCGGAAACCTTTCTTGTACTACTTTCGCCAATTTTCCCATAGTGCCTTCAAGTTGTTTGATCGAAGCACTCTTATTTCGAAGGATTGAATCAGTGTCATCCATTCTTTAAATCATCGTTTGCATAAACTGATTACTCGTATTCATTATTTGATTGTTCGTGGTCATGAGTTGTTTCATTAATTCATGTAAGTCTTGATCCTTTGGTGGAAAAGGTGCCTTAGGAGCTTCTTTTGCATAGAACGCCGGTGGTCCTTGCCTGTATGGTTTCTGCCCATTCGGATTTCCCTGATTGTTGTTGTAGGGCTTGCGATAACCATTGTTGTCTCCTCCTTGACGATATATTTTGTTATTCCCTTGGTAATCTCCGTACATTACCTATTCAGTGACTTCTTCCTCATCCTTGCTAGGACAATCCTTCGTCAAGTGAAATCCATTGAAAATGTCGCAACCGACTTGATTTTTTTAGCATTAAGCTCCAAAAGTTAGAAAATATTCAAAGTGTGTTTCTACTTAAGTTTTTTTTAAGTCGGATGAACAAAGTTCACCACCCGAATTAAAACTTAGAAAGTCTTTCATTGAAGACTTCAACTCGAGTGAGCAAGTTAGTCTACCCTACTTAACTGAAGTTCACTAGAGTTAAAAGTTAACTGAAGACTTAAGTATTTTATTGGTAAAGAGTCCGTATTGAGATGTCTATAAATAGAGTGATGGGTGCGCTTAGTTAGTTGCCTTGAACCCGTAGTCTCTTGGGGTACCATAGAGCTTAATGTTTGTAAACCGCTATTCCCGTCAAAATCACTTTATCAATGATATTCTCAAATTCTGCTTTCATTCATCAAATCATGAATTCAACTACTGTTAAGATTCAATCGTTTAATCATATTAGGCATCATGAATGGATCAGACAATTCACTGTTAGAGTATTGGATCCTTTTTAAATCCTATCAAGAGGTATCAGAGTCGGAAAAATCAATTAATTAGATTCAATTAATTATGGTTCATCAATTTGACTCGATTCAAATGAATTTAGTCAAATTATCAGTGCTTTGTTGTTGCAGCATACAAGATTGATGTTGAAGGTTCCAAATATCTTAATCACTTTGTAGGGTGTTAGTGATTCAGTTCGGGTGAACATTGTTCATCACCCGAACTAAATCTTAGATAATACTATCAGGAAGACTTTAGGTCGGGTGAACTAACTCTTCACCAGAGTTAAGTTCACGTTCACCTGAACTAAAGTTAACTGATGATCTAATTATTAGTTCACCCGAAGTGTTTTTAAATAAACATAAGAGTGTTTATAATGTAATAGTTAGTTAGCTTAGCATATAAATAGTGGTGAGAGCAGTGCAGAATGTGTGAGTTTATGAATCATTTACTTTGTAACCAACTTTCCCGCTATTTAAGACTTTAAAAATAATATCTTCAATCGTTGAATTCCCTGTTCTAAATTCAGTTAGTTTAATCAATAATTTGTTATTCCGCGACCTATTATTGATTCCTTACATAGAGTGTTATAGCTTTAAGGATTGCTAAGATCTGGCAAGTGGTATCAAAGCTGGAAATCAAATCAAATTTGATTTAACTTGTTTATCAGAACAATTGTAAGCTACATTCGAAGTGTTTGGAAAAGCTATAAGGATTAGAGCACTAAGATCAACGATCATTTAGAATTTCATAAGTTTGAAAATTGGCAGTAAAAGTTGTTTTTGAGGTATTTTAGTTTAATAATCAATATTAAGAGATTCTATGTGTTAGCGAGTATTGATAAGGAGTAATTGATAAGTTTTATGAAAATTTGGTTGAATTAGCATCAGTTTATTACTAAGTTCATCCGAATTAAAAAGTGTTCATACGAGTTATAATCAATTTTCATGTCAACAATTACTATGAATGCTCCATCAGTGAACTATGATAACGAGACATGTTCTGGTGGTAGACCTCCGAAATTCTTACCTGGATCAGACTTTATGATGTGGAAGCTACAGTTTAAGGCCTTTGTGTATTATGGTGATCGACATATTTGGAGCTCAATTGTCAATGGACCTCATCGACCTATGATACATGAAACTCGAGGAACCGGAATGATATATGTAGATCCAGAGAGGTACACTGAAGCTGATAATAAGCTGATTGATAGGGATTTTAGAGCACTATGAGTTGTTATACTTGCTTTGCTTATTGAATTTTACAACAACTTCAAGGATTGTGTCTCTGCTAAGGGATTGATGGATGCAGGGAGTTGAGGTATGAAGGTAGCTTGGAATTGAAGGAAACCAAGAGAGATATGCTGAAGAAATTGTATGAAGCTTTTGAGAATGTTAGGGGTGAGAATTTGTCTAAACAAATTAGTAGATATACACTGTTCGTGAGTGATTTGAAGAGCTCTGGGGTGGTAATGAAAGACAGTGATGTTTGCAAGAAGCTGTTGGGGTCACTACTTTCAAAATGGTCTGTTCAAGTGATGATTATTAAGAGAACAAAAAATCTGAATGATATGACCCTGGTAGAGCTGATTGGAATATTGCGGTCCTATGAAGTTGACATGCAAATTGATGGGAAGAAACAAACTGGAAACTCATATGGATGTGCTTTGAAGGCTCAAGCTCCTATGAATCCACCTCAATATTCAAGTCAAGCTCAATCTCAACCTCAGTCGTATGCAAGTTATCACTCTGGAAGCTATCACTCTGGAAGCTGCTATGACAATCGTCACTTTTTTTCCGTCTCTAGTTAGTCTAGTATGCTTGTAGCTCATTACCGACTCTTATTTAAACTTTTTATAAAGTTACTTTTCACTATATTGATGTGGTTAGTTGATGATTCCATGTGTGTTCGTATGTACATTCTTGGATTGGAATGATGTTCTAGGTGCACAAGTAAGTAGATTCCGCAAGATGAGCTTCTACGTATATCATAGAGAAAATTTAACGTTTGAGCATTTGTTACTATTATTGGAATTTTAACGAGAAAAACTAATTTTTTAATTTGGTTAGTTTAAGTAATCCCGAATCACATTTTACTTTATTTAGGGTTTGTTAATTCTCGAGTCCTTTTCTTATAAATGTGTTTTTTTTTTTTATAGTTAATCATAGTTTAGCTTGTATTCATTTAACCCATAACCCAAGATCCCATATTAAACCCATACCCATGTTTTAAACCTATTTATCAATTTAATTTAACTAAACTATTAAACTAAACCCTATATACCGAAACCCTAACTACTAGTCGACAACCATCGGTTTCTTTTCCCCATTCCATTCGATCATCACCAGCAAGACCAGCAGCCTCCGACCTTTCTCTTCTCTTTCTCATCCTAGCGGCAGCAAACAATAAATTATCATCATCATATTTGGTATTCCTGCATTTTCCATAACAAAATCCAAGCTTCAAGGTTTAAGCTTCATACCATTAGTAAGTGTTATCAATCCAATACCCTAGTTTTTAGTTTCTGAATTTATAACCCTTATTTTCGGTTATCTGATTTGAGACAATTTATATTCGTGATCACATCATCAGGGTGCCATAATCGTTTTACAAAAGTTCCGATTCAGTTATTCTAGTTGGTGATTCGGTACATTCCTAACCCTAATACGTATTCTTTTACTACTAGTTTCGGAATTGTGTTTTCTTAATACCAAGTTATAGAAATATATAAATATGTATGTTCAGGTTGTATGTGGGTATATTTTTGTTTAAGAGGTCATTTTACAAAGATTAGTAACGTTTTACATATTAAAATTCGTAGTCTAAAACCTTTTGAGAAATCTGTGCAGATTTGATAGTCTGTGTTCTTGGAGCCATAAGTCAGTCATAAGTACCTATTTTTCGAAATCATTATAAATAAATGTTTTATGATTTTGAGTTAACTTTCAAATGGAAGTGGTCTCATCGTCTATTTCATTTTCAAACTCCATAGAACTGTTTTTTTTAGTGAACATGGGTCTAATCTGTGTTTTGGTGTTGGTTTTTATATGCGAACCTTGTTGTATGTCTTAAAAGAATATAAATGGAGATTTTAAAACGTGAAGTCTTTGTTTATATGTCAAATGCATGATCCGGAGTTTTTGGTAATTTTACGTGGTCGTTTGATATTTAAAAACAATTATACGAGACATGTGGTAAAAATTGTTGTTTCTAATCAGATTTGTCGTTCTGTGTTAGCGAGGTCATAAGTTGCTCACAAATTGGTATTTTGAAATGACATATGAACCAAAGTTGTATTCCTTTGAATTATCTTTCAAACCTTAGTAGTCTCAATGTCTAATTCGAATTACAAGTTGTTCAAACAGTCGAAATGCAAACATGTCGCTAGTTCCAAAGTGTGAAACGGTTTTGTTAGGTTTTATGACTTGAATTTGTGTAACGACTTAGAAGACTCTTACGTAATGTGGAATTGATTATTATATGTTTAATAACAGGTCTTATATATGTTAAAAGGGAAATACTCGATTGAAAGCCCATTGGTTGTCTCTTTATCGTTTTAAAACTTTATATATAAAAGTTACTGTTTTGGACACATTTTGTAACCGGTTTTGTAACAGTCATATCTCCGTCATCAATAACTCAATTTTAATTAGTCCAGAACCCTTTATGTTTCCCTCTGAGTCTACTTTCCGTAACTATAAGATTCATTTCTTAATTCTTTCTCAAACTCTAGATAGGACAGTTTTAGTGAACGTATATACTAGCTGAGTTTTCGATCTTCGTGTATAAATCTAACGATTAATCTGACACTTACAAGTTAAATGAAATGGTTAATTTGACATCTTTATAAGTACATTAAATGGTATTAGAAAACTTGAAAACTTAAATAATCACGTAACCTCACTTATACGAATTTTAGGGAAGATCATTATCTAGTCGGGAGGCTTACCTTGTGACGTACATACACACACATACTCACACTACTTGAGTAGTGTATATTTTGCTATACTTACGAGGTGAGGTCCTTGCCCCTCTTTTACTATTGTATATGTTTTACAAAACGGGGGAAAGTAAAGCTCAACCAAAACCATTTTTGAGAAATACAGATTTCGATAAACGAAATTTTTTTCCACTACTTACTATATATGGAAATCTTACTATTTTTGGAAACTTACTATAACTAGATATTTCTATTTATGAAAACTTACTACTTTTAGAAATCATGAAATATGTTACAAAACCTAATGCATATTTTCAAAACTTAATCGAGACATTGGTTGCGAGAGTTGTTCACGAGTATACCTTTCCTACTGGTGAAAACTCTAGTCAGTATACCTTTCGTACTGACATATTAGTATACCTGTTAGGAATAGAATATTCATAACATTGTATTTGTATTTGTTATTAGGGGCATAATTATAATAATTAGGAAGTCTTTGTAAAGCCCCCACACTCCTATAAATAGGAGTGTGGTTGTGGGTGTGATTAATGTAACTTTTGGAGCTTAATGCTAAATCAACTTTCTCTCTCTAGATTAAATTTCTCTCTGTAGACTGATCAGACCTAACAATTGGTATCAGAGCGGGATGCTCGAAAACACTTCGTTCGACCAGATTTTTCCCTTGTTCGAGTAGAGATTCGACTAGAATTCATTCGAATAGGATCATTCGACCAGTTTTTTAACTAACACGAATAGAATCATTCGAATAAGTCTACACGAATAGAATCGTTCGAATAGAATTTCAACTAATACGAATAGGAAGTGTATTCGTGTGTGTTGATTTTGAAGTCATTCGAATAGAGTTATTCGGATAAGGGTATTCGAATAGATTTATTCGAATTGAAAGATTTGGATAATTATTGGAACGAATAGGAATTCAGTATACGAACTCAGTATTGAATTGATCGATCACAGTGATTTGCTCGGAAATTCGACTTGCACAATAAGTGAAGAAAGTGAAAGAAAATTAGCAAGTCATCATTCGAATAGGTTTTAGCCTTACACGAATTAAACCATTCGAATAGGTTTTAGCCTTACACGAATTAAACCATTCCAATAGGTTTTAGCCTTACACGAATTAAACCATTCGAATAGGTTTTAGCATTACATGAAGTAAAACCATTCGAATAAGATTTAACCTTACACGAATAAGAGTGATTCGACTAAGTCATTCGAACACGAAGATGTGTTTACAACGAGAATAAAATATCACGACCAATTGAAAACGAGGGTTTCGAGACTATACCAGAAAAAGAAAAAAAAAGTGAAGTTTCGCGATACCATGTTTTCACGTTAGAGACGAAATCGAATAATAAGAAATTTTTTCAAGAGAGCGAATTTTATTTTTTCAGGCAGTTTTCGGATACAGGTTATGATTACGTGACGAATTTTGACGAGATTCAAACATCGGAAAGATACGAGGTTTATATTTCCGAAATTGAATTTGACAAGCGAATTCAACGGTGTTATTTTACGAGATTGATTCAACAAGTTTCGGAAAAACGATTTCACAAGCGTGAGATACCACGGGTCAAGATCATCCGGATTTTTGGTCAAATTTTTCTATATTGAGAAATTTTTCTTCCAACTCTTAAGGTATTTTCTCCATCAAATTTTCATTATGAAGAAATCATTTTTAGGAAATATTTTGGATCTCACAATCGAAAAAGTTGAAGGTCTTACATTTTATTGTCCTCCAGATCAAGCTTGGACAAAACTTGAGGAGCTAGAGAAATTGTGTGACGACACGGGGAATACATTGTCTCCTACTAATTGGAACGGTCATGTTAGATTGGATCAAATGCGAAATGTTGCTACACGTGGACGAGAAATTTTATCGACGGTATCCTATTCCAACTTATCATCATGTCAGGACAACGTCGCAGAGGTACAATCTTTATCTTGTTCTACCCTTGATAATAAGATCATTGCGTTGGAAAAGAAGTTGCAAACTAACTCCGAATTGGTTTTAAGGTTTTCAAATGAAAATTCTAAACTTTGAAATGAAAATTCTAAGCTTTCAAATGATATTTAAACTTCTCATTTTCCGGCCTCGAGCAACTTTACTAATAAGGGAAAAGGCCTTTACATCTCAAGTTTCTAATCTCGACGAGTTTAAAGAGTTAGCAACTTCTTGGAAGGGGAAATATGACCAAAGTGTGTTTAGTATTTAAATCCTTACAGATGAACTTATTGAAAAATTGTATTTAATCAATACACTTCAAAAACAATCAAAAGTCATAAAGTTTGATGAGGGGAAATATAATCAAAGTGTTTTATTGGAACTCGAGAATCTTAAAAAAGAACGAATGAATGAAAGATTTAAAAGAATGGATTTAATCACCGAGTTAAATAATGAAAGAAATGAGAGACTTAGTGCTAACAATAATCTTATGCTTTTAAGAAAACAAATTGAAGATTATAAAACGGAAATTAAATATTTAAAATCACAAGCACTTGAAGTTGAAAATTTAAAGGAAAATGATGTGAGAGAGCAAACGTATCAACTCATTTTTCCAAACAAACCAAAAAAGGAAGTTAAAGTTCCATTGAAGGTTTACAACGGTAAATCTTCCAAAACATTTTCAAAAGTGGTTTCTCCGAGTACTAATTCTTTCTGGAAAAAGAATCAAACCTTTTTCTCCGAAATCACAAACGAATGGAACTTTTACACACCTTTGAAAACTTCGAATTTGAAATCACCAAGCATATCAAGCGAACATGTTGAAAAACAAGCACTTTGTCCTCAAATGAACAAGAAGGAACCGAAATCTTTCACTTATTCAATACCGAGTTATTTGAATTTGCACCATCACATTTTAAATATTTGGTGCAAAAAGTGAATAGTTTTGTTTCTAAACTTAAACAACGAAATTCAATGAGCTCATTCACATCAAAGAAAAATTGTTTCCAAATGTACCATAAAATGCATCAAATACGGTACACTCATCAAATAAAAAAAGCTTCAATTTAATAAGAAAGCACACCGATTGCAACATCAACTACCTCAAATGTGTGTTTACCGCATAAATGGAATTCATATTCTTTGCACAAAATCAATACAACTTATCAATGGTTTTCGAACAAAACTAACCAAAAAGGATCCAAAATAAAATGGGTACCAAAAGAATTGAAGTTTGATTGTGCAGAAACGTAGGTTTTCAAAATGACTCCGGAATACTTCAGTTTCGGACTCGAACCTCATGATGTGCTTAGACGGAATATCAAGAAGGATTGGAACACGACGACTTCGTAACAAGACGGTTGCGTACTCGTGCTTAATTGTCGAAGCGATCACGTCATATCTAAACGTTTGGGGAATTAACAAGTGTTTTCGAATTGACAAATATTTTAAAAATTTTAAACTTGCAAATTTGATTAACTCGACTAGAACTAGATTCAATCGAAAAAGATGATTTAATTGCGGATTTTTAATCTCGAATAGAATTATTTCATCTTTTAGAGAGGATTTAGTAGCGGTTTTTCTTATTTTATTTACTTTGCAAAACACTTTTTGATCGAACATGGAGAATCTAACTTTAAGGGGGAGTTCATAAAATCATTTTTCGAACTACGTCCTAAATCTTTCAAATGAGCTTCAACGAAATGTAATATTCTTTCTTGAACACATTAAATGTATTTTCGAAAAAGACTTCCCATGATAAAAAAAATTTTGGCCATGCATATGTTGAGGGGGAGGGCCTTTTCGAAAATGTTGCAAACTTCCAAGTCATTTTGGAAATTTTCACCATATTGTAAATTCCACATCTTTTGGTTGAAATATGTTTCTCAAAATTTGGCAAATTGTTGATGCACCTTGAGCGGTTTCAAAAATATATCTTTTTCCTATAGTCCAACCAGAGCCGGAGGGACTTACCCAATGAATCACTTTCGAATGTGAGGGTTCTTTAAGTCTAGGATTGGAGATTAAAGGTGCAAAATCAACAAAAACATCGTTTTCAAAATGCCAAAATGAGGGTGGAGTTAAAAATTATGAGAGGTTGAGTGAGGAGTGTATGATACGGTTAAAAGTATGAGAGAGCGTTCTTCATCGACTAAATCCCCGGGTAGCCAAGTTTCTATCGAATTTGATGCGTTGCTTTTCGATATTGAAAAAGACAACATGGACCCAGTGATGCAATGCACATATACCTCATCGCCACTCAAATTCTTCACAAGAATTTGTTTTTGAAATATACACAGAGAATTAGCACATTTCTATCGTATTCTCACTCGGAGAATATTGATATTGAATTAAGAGAAAACGAACTCTATTTCTCGACTTCATTTCATGCACTATTGAGTCTAGAGCCAAAATGTTAAACATTTTCTAGGACACGAACGAATTTTCAAAAAGCATGTATTTTCTAATATCGCTCGGAACATTTGTAGTGGTACCAAAGATCTTGGTATTTCACAATGATCGAATGGAAATCCTACCAATGCTAACACTTTACAAACATTGAACGTAGGTCACACAATCGACTTCTTTTGTGATTTTGATTGTTGTGTTAACGAGCAATCTAAGTGATCTCGTAGTTACTTACCCATTTTCACGACTAAGGATACTATTTTAACTTACGGTCAAGAATTTAAAGATCAATACTTCGGAAAGATAAGATTTTCCAACAATGATCTCAACGAAGAAAAAGTTTCGCAAACAACACACGTTCGTTTTGGAATAATATTTTTCTCAAATTCCAATATTTGGGAGTATGTCTCATTTTGTCACGACGTAGTACACATTTACAGGATGATTACAACGAGTCATAATCATCATGAGGGGGATGAACGAGTACCAAAGGAAAAAACTTGTGTAAATGGTGTACCAAGGGGAAGAACGTGTGGGAATGAAGAACGTGAAGTGAAGAACAATGTTCATCATCAAGCTACAACGAAGGAATACATCAACTTTCGGATAGATGATTACAAGTATGTGTTGAGGGGGAGCTAAATGAAAGATCAAAACTTCAAAGAATTCGGAAATGATTATTCAATCAAAAGAAGCTTCAAACAAAGAAATCCAATCAAGCTTCTACAAGTTAAACGATAAAGTGAAACTACTCAATTAAGGGGGATCGTTCCACTTTCTGGTTCAAATGATTAAAGGAAATGAATGTTATGTCTACATCGGAATGCAGAAATCAAAGACTACAAGTCTACATTCAACATTCCTTTGAAATGAAATATTCTTCAAGTCAACTTTCAAAGTGTGCTTTCCCCGATACAAAGATTCAAACGCTACTCTGATGAAATCTAAAATTGAATTTGAAGATCACGAAGATAAATGAGGAGATCGTTAACACTATCATTCAAGGTTCACCAAAAAGAGCTTTTGGGTGACTAGGTTCTTAAGACTTCTTCAAAGAGAAAGACCTTCAGAAACACTTCATCAATGACATATTCAATACAACATCAAGGTCGAGCTTTCAAGAGAAAAGAAAATGATTCTTCAAGCAACTTATCTTTAGATACAAAAGTATCAAAGATTAAAACAAGCTACTCTGATGTAATCCAAAGTTGCGGTTGAAGATCAAATCAAGCCTCTACGCGTTCAAGATAACCACAATGAAGATGCTTCAAGACAAATACTTCATATTTTGAACAAGTACAAATAAGGCACCAAAACCCAATCAATACACGAGCAAAGCTAACGGTTATATTCTTCAATATACACAAATCCCGAAGACGAAAGTGTTACGTTAGACTACGGGAAACACTAATAATTTAAAGTTTGTTCTACTAAAGAAAAGAGAGTTCTTAACGAAATATAAAGTTTACATATTTCGGATAAGACACGGAATTAAACACGACACCCAAACGTGCGATACACGGAATACACAATACTTCGAACAAATGAATAAATAAATTACATACAAGTATTGAACACGAACACTCCAATAGTTTAATATCGATCATGTAACAAAGTGAGAAGGTAATATATATATAGAATACGTAAATAATCGATAAGTCATCTAGGACCTCGTCTAGTGGAAATACCTATTGTGCACCTAACTAATACGATAGCATCACATATAGGATATACACACATGAAAACACATTTTAATCCCAGAACAACAGTAATAACCAAGTTTTAAAATTTTCAGTAAATTATGGTAGTGATCTACATGCATACTAGACGAACTAACAACGGAGAGAGTGACGGTTGTCACACTGATGGTATGGAGAGGTTGGACATGGAGGAAATAAGGAATGTATGTAGACAAACTGGGTATGAGGGTGATTTCCTAGAAAGAAAGGTGAAGAAGAAAAGGGTCTCATTCAATTGGAGATATCCTATCCATGTCCTGCTGTGTTGCTTGTCCGGAAGGTCTAGGGGATTTGATAAGATAAATCAAACATTGGCATCTGCTTTTGTTTGTATGATTACTAAAAGAAGATTTAATTTCTCTAGATTCATTATGGACTTCATGCAAAGAATGGCTGAAGGCAGTTCACATAAGTTTCTCCTCTATCCAAGATTCCTCCAGATCATCTGTCAATCTGAAGTTCAGGGACTGATGCTTGAAGGTCCTAAACTTAAAGATGAAAACATGAACTCGAAAATAATGAATAATATGATAAATTCATTCCCCAAGGCATGAGTGGTATTTTCTGGGCAGTTCACTCCTTTCTTCCCACCCATGATCAATCAGGCAAGAGTAGCAATTCAGATGTTTTTGGAGCTACAAGGCCAGTGGAGAGAGAATGTGAAACAACAACAAGCAGAACAACAACAAGAACAACAGAAACAAGCTAAACAACATCAAGAACAACAGCAACAAGCAGAACAACAACAACAATCAGAGAAACCTGAATCTCCTTTCATTCCTATTCCATCCCCTCCTCCTCAATCACCTATTGCTGAGATACCTCCAGGAAGTGATGAAAAAGGAGATTGGTTCTATACAGTTGAGGAGAGCCAAGCCTTGCCTAATTTGGCTGCTTCACATACTGTTTCTTCTGCAGTTCCACATCCTATATTTGAAAAGGATTCTTCTTTACATCTCAAGAAAGAAAGGGGGAGCCGAGATTGGTATGTTGACAATCATGAAGTTGAATAAGAAAAATGAGGCTTTGGAGCAATTGGTGAGGAAACATAGCTCAAAGATCAATCAGTTAAGGTGGAAGCATGCTTCAAATGTTGTTATCAGAGAGAAGTTGAGGAATAAGTGCAAAAGATCTCTTCCTATGGATGATGCATCCAAAATAGGGGGAGATAAAACTAATATGATGAATATTGAAGTGCATGTTGAAGCTGAAGTTGGAGTAAGGATGGAGAGTAGTGAAAGTTTGAATGAAGAGGCTGACATTGATCTATCTATTGTTGGGAAGGTAATGTAAGATTTGAAGAAAGATGGAAGTGTTAAAGGAAAGGAGAAAATCACAGAGTTTACCTCTGGTTAAGAAATATTTACATCGGGTAAAGAATTAACCAAGTCTCGCGATGACCAATATAAATCGGGTGAAGACTTAATTAAGTCTTGCGATGACCAAGATAAATCGGGTGAAGTAGAGATTAAATCAGGTGAAGATATTTTTAAATATGGTGATGAAGAGGAAGTGGAAAATGTAGATGCTGAGAAAAATGTCAATAAATTTAGAGTTGTGGATCAGTTTGGGGAAACAATAGATCAAGAGACATTTGAGAAGCATTTTGAGGGTTTGTATGAAGGCATATTTGATATCAATGCTGAAGAGACTTTCACTGTTTACATCATGGAGAGGAATCCAGAGTCTATTCATGCATATGACATAAATAACCAATGGAATGAAGAACTAGGAGGAGAGAAAGTGGTTATAGACATTGATAGTGACTAGGAGGAGGATGGAAATGTAGAAGTGACAGTTAAGGAGGAAGAATTTGAGAGAGCAGTTGAAGAGAGTACTAAAGTTAGTGCTAGCACTATTAAACAAGGAGGAAGGGTGGAGAGTAGAGCATTGAAGTCTTCAACACTAGTACCTTCAAAGGTAGTCAATCTGAAGAAGAATATGCTTGAGTATAAAAATAAGTTCTCAGAGAAGAACTACATGCTTCATCTGAAGAACAATTCAGTAATAGTTGGTGGGTTGTCATCTAGGTCAGTAGGGCAAATGAAAGTTGATACTTTGGAGAAACATTTGCTAGATGTTCAAACCAAAGTCATGGTAAGTGAACTGAGATCAAAAAGAGAAAAGAAGATAGAGGAGGAGCTGATCAAAAGACAATCAGTAAGGGCTTCTGAAAATGTTGAAAGTCCAAGAATAGAAGAAACTAACGCTCCAGTTGATCCTTTTGTTCAAACTGGTGAGGATCTTCTTCAGAAACTGTTGATCCAAGTCAGACTGTTACATTGAAGTCTCTTGTTGAGAAACAGATTCAAGATGTGCAATCAAAGATTAAGGTAAAACAAGAAGATGATCCTTTTTCTGAAATATATGGAGAAGGGGTCCTGGTTTGCAAGGCTCAACATCATGATCCAGTTCCTGCTCAATCTTCTAAATCCACCTTGCCAAAAGACTACTATGTAGATGATCCTGCTGTCACAACCATGACTGAAGAATTGTCTAATTGGATTTATGAGACTGCAGCAGATGGAGAAATTTAGATCAATATGGGTTTCCAATTGATGTTGCTGATACTTCAGTTCAAGGAGCTGGCGGTGCTTCAGGATCTAGAATAAAGAAAGTTACGCAAGAGGAGTTGAGGGCTGAAAGAGAAGAACTGATAAACAGGAAGAGGGGTATTCTTCCACCTACTTGGTTGGAGGTTTGATCATTATACTGGTGCTGTTGTTATCAAGAGAAAAAGCATAGCTGGTACAATGACTCAGTTTTTTGATACAACTCGGAAGCTCATGAAAATATCTATGGAAGATGCCAGAAGACTCTGTCAGTTGAAGATGGTGAACCATGGTCAATATGCACATGGATATGATTATGAAAGGTTCATCCATGAATGTTCTAAGACATATATTGTCAAATTTGGAAAGAAGTTCACAACTAAAAGGAAGAGAATGACTATGTTCATTTCTCCCATGAAGAAGGACAAAGTTGTGCAACAAAAGCCCAAGATACTAAGATGGTGGGTTGATTATGAAACTGATGAGATTGGGCTGAGCAGAGAAGATGGAAAGGATGAGAGGCTCTATAAGATTGTTGATCTAAGAGAGCTCTCTAATGCTGATATTCTTACTTTCTTCAACCTTCCACTTAAAAAACTACAACCTGATGATAAAGAAGGAAGGATGGCACTTGAAGTTGTAGGTTGGGAGGTTGATAAAATCAGAAGGGGTACAAGGGACAGAAGGTAGAGACTAATGTTTTTTTAGAAGATGGTGAGACAACCGTCACTTTTTCCGTCTCAGTTTAGTCTAGTATGCCTATAGCTCTTACCTGATTTTACAAAAAACTTTTATTGTAAAAGTTCCTTACACTTTACTTGTGTGTGATTATTTATTTGACATGTGTGTATATCCTTATATGTTATTGATATCATGATAGTTTAGGTGCACAAGTAGTTAGTTCCTACTAGAAGAGCTCCTAGATGAATTTACGAGAAATTTTGTATCCGTGTTATAAGTAAACTTCGTCATTTATGAACTAAGATCACAAAAATTGAGAACCTTAACCATTTTATAACTAACTCTTCTTACATCTCGACTTCCCGAAGAAACCGCTAACTTCGTCCACTCGTGGCTAAATAAATTTCGTGTATTGTTTTTCTTTAAACCTTGCTGTTCGGGTAAGGATAGGTCTTTAGCCTTGAGTTGACCGTTTCACAAACAACCCCATGATTACCTTGTCTCATTTCTAAGCTTAAACCTAATCATACACACACACTCTTGGTACCCTAACACAAACCCCAACCCTATTTCCCTCCCAAAACCTCCACCCCCCATTCCTCCCATTTCAGACTCCCCTTCTCTCTTGTGCAGCCAACATTATCAAACAAGGAACTTTATTCATCATCATCATCGTCTCTACATTCATCAATCTAAGTGTGTAAGTATTTTTGTTATTTCAATCGGTTATCCAATCATTTCTAGGTTGGCCGAATTCTTTCGTAATCAATTGTTATTTGTTGTTTCGAAATCTGGTAACAAATCATGTTGGTGGTGTGTAGGTCATCACTACTCCCTATTTCAGCCCTAACCGATCCCTAAATCATTCTAGTGTCGATCTATAATCAGCAATCAGTTAATGTAAGTGTGGTTATGTTGTTCTTCTTGTCGATTCTTCATTCGTTTGAAATGGTGTTTTAAATCTTGTGAAACTGATTTTGTTTTGTGTGGTTCGAGTCTTTTGGGTTCTTAGGTCATTTCAGCAGGTTATTGGATTGAATCTGATCGACTTTAAGGTGTATTGGAGTCCTTGATCAAGATCAGTTCAAATCATTTCGATCTAGGGTACATTTAAAAACCCTAATCTTTAACTTTATCATGATCTTTCATTTGATTATCGTAACCGTGTCTGTTTGGGGATTATAATATGATTTGCGGTCATCCTTAAACTGATTTTAACATCACCTAAGTTGTACCTTCAGGTTCGTAAGCATAGATGTCACGAAAACCCGAATTCAATAATCTACTTTCGTGTTAGTATTGAACTTGCTGAAACTGGATTTGACCCGTCTGTTTTGTGTTATAGCTCTGAAATGTTTTTGAATTAGAGTTTGTGATATAAATGAACATTATAGGCCTTGGAATTTAGTTTTAAAAAACGTAAGGCTCGTATTCTAATTCATTGTCAAAATCCATAGAACTGGTTTTTAGTAAAGGTGGGTCTAAACTGTGTGTTGAGCTGAGTTTCCATATCCGAATATGAGCTCACTTGTTATGTGACGTAAAAGCATAAAAATGGATATTTTAAAACATGAAACCCTTGTTTATATGTAATATGCTTCATCTGCAGGTGTTGGTAACTTTACGCTATCGTTTGATATTTATAAACGTTTTTACAAACTCCGGTA
This sequence comes from Senecio squalidus, assembly GCA_910822075.1. Taxonomy (NCBI): domain Eukaryota; kingdom Viridiplantae; phylum Streptophyta; class Magnoliopsida; order Asterales; family Asteraceae; genus Senecio; species Senecio squalidus. The sequence continues at coordinate 40,058,686 of CAJVGC010000065.1, forward strand.
CACTACGTACTGATCGGGTCAACAAGCTTTTTTCTAACTTGTTCTGATCATATCTTGGTCATAACAGATGCTTTTTAGATGAATCTTAATTCCTCGTTGTATCTCTCGAAATATACGTTTTGAAAATTTAAATCTCGTCCTCTAATTCTTTATAGAACACGCAGAAACTACAATTTAATGAACATTGGTCAAATCTGAGATTTATAAACAACATTGTTAGGTTTTGGTAATTTGAATTTGTGTAACGATTTAGTAAACTTAAATATATTTAAAACTGATTTACATAATTTCATAACATGTCTAAACGTCTTAGAAATGGTTAATTTGTTTACATTTGAAACTTACGACTTTGAAACGTTTTATAACTCGACTTATATAAACATATGCTTTTGGACAGATTACATGAGCAGTTTTGTTTTGATCATAACTCTTTCATAATTAACTCAATTGGTTCAAACTCCTAGTCTAAAACGTAGCTCTCTCAGTCTAGTACATATATAACAATCATCGTCTAACTCTTCCTATAACTCTAGATATATCTTATTGAACGAACATATGTACTCGTTGAAAATGTTGTCGTTTTATTTAAAACTTAAACACGATAATTAATCGAGTCCGAAACACAATAATCTCATTCGTACGAGTTATTACTATCTTTATTCTAGGGGAGCTCTAGGTGTAGTCGGGACATTTTTTGTAACCTACCTACTTGTATACATACACCCATATTTACACTACCGGTGTAGTGTCGCTTATTGCTCGTTAAGGTGAGTTCATTGCCCCTACTTTACTATTGTTTACGTTTTATAAATCGGGGGAAATTAAAGCTCAACCAAACTATTTTTGAGAAAAACGATTTACGATAAATGGATTTTACTTCCATACTTACTATATATGGGAACCTTACTATTTTTGGAAACTTACCATAAATAGATATTCTATTTATGGAAACTTACTATTTTTAGAAATAAAGAAATGTGTAACAAAATTATATTTTGGAAACTTTACGAGACATTGGTTGTGAGAGTTGTTCACCAGTATACCTTTCCTACTGGTGAAAAACTCTGGTCAGTATACCTTTCCTACTGACACATCAGTATACCTTTCCTACTGATGCCTGCACGCTCATTATTATACATTTCCTACTATTGAGGTGTACTTACGGTAACGTGGCTACTGCGGATGAGACATATCAGTATACCTTTCCTACTGAAACCTGCACGCTCATTAGTATACTTTTCCTACTAATGAGGTGTACTGACGGTAGCTTGGCTACAGCTTACTTATGATACATGCTTACGTTGTATGATTGTGGATTATCTTTTATTACTACTTACATGCATTAGTTACACGTCATTTTTCTAAATTGGATTGAGATATGATTTCTTACCTTTACATTTTTATACTTACTCGATGAACTCCCTCAACTTTATGTTGACTTTTTAAGCTTTCCTTTCAGCTTTACTTACTCGATGAACTCGTCATAACAATACATAATTCTTTTATCATATATATTATGTCTTTATTTACTATTATGTTATGATGATCTCCAATCGGTCACACCTTGCGTTTCCGCCACTAGCGGGGTATGACATATTGGTATCAGAGCACGTGGTTATAGAGAACTAGGTGGTTTGACCTAGACTATAATTAGGAGTCCTCATATAGATCTTTTAGGATCTTTTAACCGTTCCATATCGTCGCACTACTCACACTTAACATATCGCCTAAGGAAGACGGCGAACCACAAAGGCTTACGACGCTGAAAGAGTTTACTATACGGTTATTTCCATGTGATGTTTTTGTTTCATATCCTCATTGTTGGTTTGAATGGGAATTTTTAATTTGAAATCTGAGGACTCACTGCGCCGCATTACTTTCTCAGTCTGCTGCAGTAGACACTTAGACCGGTTAATCTGAGAGCTTACTGCGCCGCAGTAGAGACTCAGACCAATATCATTGTGCTATGAATTTGGAGAGCAAATGTGTATTCGAGATGCTTTTCTTTGGATCTCTCATCTCGTTGTCATACTAGAATCTTCTTTTCATTCAATCTATATTCTGCTACTTACTGCTACTTACTCGTGATTCCTCTTTAATTTGATTTCGATTTATCAAATATCTTACTTCTGGAATTCTATTCCACCGTACGTGACACTCTCGTAGAAGAACTTTCGTGCAGATCTGAAGGTATGAATTTGAAAACTCGCTTACCCTATTTTGAAGATTGTGCTATATTTTTTTCGCTTATCTTGATCATAACATTCTTGAACTCTTTTCATTCATTCTTATATTATTACAAAATCGATACTCGTTTCTACATCAGGAAATTGTTTAAATCAAATTTCAAAGGGATTGTTTATATCCTTTCAGTTACTTCATTGTTCCAAAATTCGAGGAGAAACATTAATTCTTTCGTAAGGATTCTCGTATTGACACTTGGAGATAAACATTATATTCGGTAACAAATTTATGTCCCAACAGAAAAACATCAATTTTCACCTATCTCTGTTCGTATTCAAGTTTTGATTCCTTCTGCAAAGTTCTTTAGAATGTCGAAATCTAGCTACCATACCGGAATCACACCCCGAAATATTTTCACGATTTATACTAATATGCTCAAATCAAATCGTTGTCAAAATAATTTTTTCTCGACCACCACCCAAACTCTGTTATTTAATCTCGAGTTGGTCGGAACTAACTCACCTGAAATCGTGGTCCCTCAAATCTATGGAGGGAATTGGTATATGAGGCCTTAAGACGTGCTCTCCCTAACTAAGATGCTTTCCATTCTTTACCATAATTACTTTTATTCGTGAAAATCCCTCAAACCGAAACTAGTTCATGATTATGCGAACGTATCGTTTTCGCCCCGAGGGTTCAGTCGTGATGTATCCGTCTCCTAAAAGTGAAACTATCTGATTCTGAATTTTTACCAATCATTTGATAACCAATGCTCTCGAAACAATGTGAGGTTTTCCACATACTACTACCGCTGATACTACTCGAGTACCTTCATAGAAAATCAGTGTTATCAAAATGTCACACGCCGCTAAAGCGGAAACACGAGGTGCGAAGAGCAAGAATATCATTTCACAAGTCATAACAAAATACAACGGTTTCAAGTCATTACAATAGAATTTAAAAATCACAAGTTCAAAAGAAACATAACAAAGAGTATTTAAGTTCACGACAACAGGTACAAAATTAAATTGTTTCATAAAAATTCCTAAAATAAAGACAAGTCTTCTCCCGATTCATACCTCACGTATCATGCCTGACCCGCCCACGCTATGCATTCTATGACTTACACTTGATTTCATGAAACATGAGATAAAGTGTCAAACTACATAAAGTACTGAGTAAGTTACAGTTTTCAAGTTCTCGAAAAAAGGTACCGATAAGTACAAATAAAGGTTTCTCAAAAGAAAAGAAGCGGAACGGCGCTTTGAATATATATATATATATATATATATATATATATATATATATATATATATATATATATATATATATATATATATATATATATATATATATATATATATATATATATATATATATATATATATATATATATATATATACTTTAAAAGTTGTACATGGCATCGAGGTGTAGAAACACCTTAATAGTTTGTACAAAGGCAAGTAGAACAATACTTGTAAAATAGTAGTTGTGGATTCAATCGCAAAAAGAGTATATGCGTAAATAAAGTACCTGATGATTAAAACATTGTATCAACCTCTTGGCATAATATAACATAAGTGTTCACACTAAACCGATTAACCAACCGTGAGGCCCCTTACCCCGCACTATCAACGAGGAGTCTAAACTTAGTAATATGTACTTAAGCTTCCGCCTAAGCAAGGAACAGTTATTTCCTAAGTATCGATACCCATAATTACTAACGGCTTATGCTAAGAGTGTGTAAAGAACTGAAACCGGGCACTAATGCAATTTTATTTCAAAATGATAGCAGGAACTTATGAGTCGCATTATATTCTCATCAAGGGTTGGAATCATATACAATCAATCATAGTTTCGAACAAGTGCCAATCAAGGGGCACGCCATTGTAGGTCCCAGTGGTCCGATCTACAGGATTAAACTAAACTAATCACGAGGCGGAATCTCGTAATCAGCTATATCACGCAAGTAATAATTGAATGCAATAATAGCAATAAACACAATTACCGAATTCTGACTACTTTATTAATTGAATCACTCAATTACAATAAATAGCCTTTCACAGAATTCTCTCCCTCTGTCTGTCTGGAATCATTAACCATTATCCCTAAACCTAAACTCAATGTCTCTTTATATAGAGACATGTTCACAGGCTTGGGCCACTAATGGGCTCATGGACTATGCAAAGTCCATTAACACCCATAACAGACTAAATAGCCCATTTAACAATACAATGTTATTGAGCCATTACAGACTCAAATAAACTATTACTAAAGACTTAATTAATCTAGAACAACTGTCACATATATTGCACCAACAAACTCCCCCTTGACTGTTTCTTCTAGATTCCGTTATACGCTCAAAGTCTTTATAGTCTTTTACTCCTTGTGTTCCTTGCAGGTTCTTCTAACTCATCATTGTCTTGAATAACTCCCCCTGAATTGTTGCAATAATTCAGTCTTCTCCGTTTAAGCTTGTGAAGATACAGTCTTCTCCGTTTTCTCTTGTGAAGAGTTAGTTTTCTCTGTTAATGCTTGTGAAGAGTTAGGAAGCTCCCTTTGTTGTTGTGAACTTTGTTCTTTATCAGAGTCTTTGTCACAATTTGACTCAACTAAGTTCATCACTTGTGCTTGTATTCTTCGAGCTTCCATAAATGACAAAAAAAACTCCCCCTGAGCTGTCTGACGATGAACAACGTCTCAAACAGCAATTTCAAGAGTAGAGTCTCGTACGCGCTTCGTAACCTGCAAACAAACGTTAGAATTTTTTATTTTATTTTTTATTTTATTTTTTTAAGAAATCAACACGAAATTTTGAGTTTTTCATGTCGATTCTAATTTTCATAAAGATAAATATACAAGATTACAAAAATTTTCAGCTAAGCTAGCAATGATCAGTTATGGTGGGGAACCTAAGCCATAACGCGTCTGGATTGTCCTCTCTCATTCACGTAGACAAACTCCTTTAAGAAACCATCATCTTTAGTAACTTTAGCGTTAACATTAGAATTCAGGTGGTTCCTCGGTGGACGAAGGTATCTTGATTGCTGATAAAAGGAATGTACTTTCTGACTCGGGCAGTATCGATTAGAAGTTCGAAAAGACGGTCGAAATGGATGCGGTTGAAATGAACGATAATTTGAAACGCTCGGGCGTTCCTGTTTTTTTATCCACTTTTGAGGCACCTGTTTCCGTACATGTGAATGTGATCGAGCCGTTGATTGCCGAACATGTTGCACCTGTTTCCGTACAGGTGAATATGAACCAGCCATTTGTTTAGTCTTTGGTGAAGACGGTCTGCTAGCTTGCTCTTTATTCGGAGAAGGCGATCTGTTGGCCTGCTTTTGCTTCTTCTTTGGACATACTGAGGCTACATGACCATGTTCACGACATTTAAAACACTTCAAGTCATCCATAGGCTGTTTGGGTTTTGATTTTTAAGCTAATGTACTCATTTTCGTTTCAGAAACACTTGACTCAGTTGAAGTACTTGACTCAGTCTGATCATCCCTTGTAGAGGTAGATTCACAGGAAGAGTCAACATTGTTTTCCTTCACGTCACATTCAGTTTTAAGAAAACTATAATTGTGATTAAAAGGAGGAGGTCTTTCATTATATCCCAAACCACTACGATCTCCAGTTGGCCTTTGACGACTCAAGATAGAATTTAAGGTACTAGAAGAAGTACGGAACTGTTCGATCTTCCTTTCCTGCTCAGTTAACCTTATTTCACAGTTATTTAACTCTTGGACTTTCTCAGCAAAGTTCTTTTTTTCTTTTTCAAGACATTCATATAACGTGTCAATTTTATGTGTTAAAATGCCAACATTTGAGAAAAGTTCCATGCGGTCCCTCTCGTTGTTATAATATTTCGTTGCAAAATCATCTTTTTGATAAGGTAATATTGCTATGGTTTGCTCGAGTTCAGTTTGCTGAGATTCCAAATTGGATACTGATTAGTCAATTTATCGTTTTGAAGAGTTAAGGTTGTAAAAGAGTTGCATAATTCTTTTACGGATTTAAGATCAAGAAGTACCTTTGACTTCTTGGTTTTGAGGTCGGCCATCTTTGCAATGAAATTTTTGTTAGATAGGTCCAACGTACAGCTGCAAACCTTTGAATCATCTTCAACATTTTGAATATTCTCTTCATTTGAGCTAATTTCACTTGTAGTACTAGAACCACCTACAGTACCACGAGCTTCACTGCGAAATTCCTCAATAGATGCCATTAGTGCTGACCTATATCCTCTCAATCTTTCAATCACCTTTTCCAGATTTAATCGTGTGCAACCATACATATCGATATTGGTATCGATTTCATCTTTTATCAATTTTATCCATGCCTCCCAATGCTTAGTCAAAGCCTCCAAAAATCTCTCTATTACTTTCCCTCCAAGCCTTATACGATATTTGGCAATTTCTGTAAGGAGATCATAGAATCTGGTGACAGTATCTTCAAAATCTTCGTTAATTTTAGCTGTGAATGCATCATATTCATTTTTAAGGATTGCTCCTCTACTTAAACTTGGTTTATCAGTTGGAGTATCGCATGTAAAAGAATACATTTCTTTACTTTTTGTTAAATTAATTAAATTCAATAAACGAGTCCAGTCCAATTCAATTCGGTCCAATTAAAATATTTAGTCCAAAATTAATGTCCAATTGAGTCCAATTACCAAGTCTAATAAAAAGTCCAATTAAGTTTAAATGAAGCCCAGATAAGAAACAAGCCCAATAAAAATAATCCACTAAAACTGCCAAATCTTATAAGTCAAAATGTAAGGCTTAAACGTTTATAATTCCAGCCACGAACAATGAAACGGAAGCACTGCCACGAGCCAGAGCCAGTAGCCTAGCCACGAACACGTGACAATCACCACGAACTTGTTTAAAACTCAAACGAATAAACTTTTAAACACTGACGAACATCAAACGACGAAGAAGATTATTGACGAAGAAGATGATTGACGAAGAAGATGTTCGCCGCTAATATATCAATAGACGAAGAGGATGATTGACGAACTTGTTTCGCCGAATAAGAATCTGCTACGAACAATTGCTCACCACGAAGATGTTTGAAGCCGAAGATGATGTTCGTTCCAGTCACGAAGATGATTATTTTTCACGAAGATGATAGCTGCTGAAGATGATGCTAAACGAAGATGTTCCTAAACAACCACGAACAAGGTGTTCGTCCAATTTAACAAAGATGATTTCTAATGACGAAGATGAATAGACAGATGTTCGTCACCGATGTTTTAGACGAAGATGAAGACCAAGAAGGTAGATACGCAGATAAAAGGAAACGAGGATGATATTCTTCTATGTAATCACTATTTTGATTGTGGCTTTTTTCAGCGGCGATGATGTTTTAATCGCTGTCTCCTTTTTCCCTTTTATCAGCCGCCATTCAATTTTCTTTTGTCGGCCAAAATAAAATCCCCCAAATTCAATTGCGTGTAGTGTCTGTATATCGCTGTCTTTGTAATTTCCAATCTTGATAGCCAGTGAATTGAAGGCCCAATAATTAACAAGAGCCCAATAACAATTTAGAGGAAAGCCCAAATAATATTTTGCTAGTTTACGAACAACAACCAGATTTTTTCAGCCGCCACCAAAAAAATTAAAAACCCTAATTTCCTAATAACAGCCGCCAGAAAACTGAAGAACCCTAATTCCCAAAATCGAATAAAAACCTGATAATAATCCAGAACCAAATCTCGATAGAGAGCAAACAATGTGTTTGCTCTGATACCAATTGTAGGTCCCAGTGGTCCGATCTACAGGATTAAACTAAACTAATCACGAGGCGGAATCTCGTAATCAGCTCTATCACGCAAGTAATAATCGAATGCAATAATAACAATAAACACAATTACCGAATTCTGACTACTTTATTAATTGAATCACACAATTACAATAAATAGCCTTTCACATAATTCTCTCCCTCTGTCTGTCTGGAATCATTCACCCTAAACCTAAACTCAATGTCTCTTTATATAGAGACATGTTCATAGGCTTGGGCCACTAATGGGCTCATGGACTATGCAAAGTCCATTAACACCCATAACATACCAAATAGCCCACTTAACAATACAAAGTTATTGGGCCATTACAAACTCAAATAGACTAAACTAAAGACTTAATTAATCTAGAACAACTGTCACATATATTGCACCAACAAACTCCCCCTTGACTGTTGCTTCTAGATTCCGTTATACGCTCAAAGTCTTTATAGTCTTTTACTCCTTGTGTTGCTTGCAGGTCCTTCTAACTCATCATTGTCTTGAATAACTCCCCCTGAATTGTTACAATAATTCAGTTTTCTCCGTTTAAGCTTGTGAAGATACAGTCTTCTCCGTTTGCTCTTGTGAAGAGTTAGTCTTTTCTGTTAATGCTTGTGAAGAGTTAGTTAGCTCCCATTGTTGTTGTGAACTTCGTTCTTTATCAGAGTCTTTGTCACAATTTTACTCAACTAAGTTCATCACTTGTGCTTGTATTCTTCGAGCTTCCATAAATGACAACAAAACTCCAAAAATCTCTCTATTGTTTTTACATCTCCAACTGTAGGTCCCAGTGGTCCGATCTACAGGATTAAACTAAACTAATCATGAGGGGAATCTCGTAATCAGCTATATCACGCAAGTAATAATCGAATGCAATAATAACAATAAACACAATTACCGAATTCTGACTACTTTATTAATTGAATCACTCAATTACAATATATAGCCTTTCACATAATTCTCTCCCTCTGTCTGTCTGGAATCATTAACCATTAACCCTAAACCTAAACTCAATGTCTCTTTATATAGAGACATGTTCATAGGCTTGGGCCACTAATGGGCTCATGGACTATGCAAAGTCCATTAACACCCATAACAGACTAAATAGCCCATTTAACAATACAATGTTATTGGGCCATTAAAGACTCAAATAAACTATTACTAAAGACTTAATTAATCTAGAACAACTGTCACAGATATTGCACCAACAAACATTAAATTAAATAGTGCCGAACAGTGGCAATAAAACAGTTTACGCATATAAGTTCAAAGTTCATAAAATAATTAGATCTCATGTTTCCCCCAAAAGAGTTATTTAAAATACAGTAAATAAGAGGGGATGTAACTCACGGATTGCGAAGATAAAGTCTCGTGCAGAAAAGAAGAGTCGGGACACGTCAGAATCAAGGAGATCCTAAAACAACCAGGTCTCGTATAAGTATTATGATTTAATTATGTTAAAGTTCCATTTTAACATTTTAAGGGGTAAACCTTTATACTTAAGTTCTGTCCAAAAAGTTTTAATATCAGAACTTATGCGTCACGACATTGTCATATTACGTCTAATTTCCGTTTAGTCCAATTATGTCCAAAATGTTCGATGTTTAAGGCCAATAAGGTTAGATTACATTATTTGTTCGTTACTGAAGTTTAAGTATATGTTCCGGTAAAATTTGGGCAGCGCTTCCGCGCTATAAAAATTTAGTCCATTTTTAAATCCACTTTCCCGCTCAATAAACATATACAACGATAATATATATACATAGCATAATAGATTTAGTTATAAGGTTTAACCAAACATTTATATTATTAAAACATATAACCTGTCATTATTTATTATAATCTGTGAAAATATGTTAAGTTCTCGAATCGTACCGTTTAAATCGTAAAAATAAGATTTTTGTGAACACCCGATTTCAGACAGCGGCTGAAGGCATTGAGCCGCCGGCCGGATCCTCCGGTCAGTTTGGTCATTTTGTCATTTTCGTAATTTTTGAACGTTTTTAGGTTGGATTTCGACATGCAACTATTTATTAGTGAAATATATCAATTTTAGTGACTAAATCTCAGTTTCTTTTTAGATCTTTAACACAAATATGTAGATTTATATAAAAATCCATTTTTGTAAGAAAATCGTTACAAAACTTTTATAAAAACAAGTTCTTAATCCATGGATCGTCCATGCAAGTGGTTATTTTAATAAAAACAGTAAAGAATAAGAAGTCTACCGAAAAAGATGGATGGATTCCGATTGGAGGAGATTTGAGCTTCAAAAACCGGTGGAAAACGTCTTTTGACCGAAATGGATGAATCCTCCTTGCTTCCTTTGTTATTTGGACGATTTTTATGGTATATTATGGTGATATTCTTGGTGATTTAGGTGGAAAAGTGACTGGATTGATGGTGTTCTTGAGAGAATAATTTAGAGAGAGAATGGAGAGTGTGTGTGTTTTTTGAAAGTGTGAAGTGAAATGAAAAGAAAAGGGAAAAGGGATGGTGTTTACTGGCCTAGGGACTCACACAAGGTTAGTTTCTGGTCCAATATCGTGTTTAAGAGTTGAGCCAATCAAGTTTCATGCAATTATGAGTCATAAAAAGAATGGCCAACGACTTTCAGCCGCCGGCTGAGCATATCTAGCCGCCGGCTGGGCCTCAGCCATCGGCTGGATAGCTTTTCCAGCTAAATGTCGTTTTAAGTTTCCTTTTTCGTTAATTATTGTCTAGAGTTTTCCGTTAGTTATTGTTATGAACTTAGGGGCTGTTTGATAGGTGCAGACTGAGTTGGTGCAGACTGAGTTGGAGCACAAACTGAGTTGGAGCTCAGACTGAGATAGGTGCAAACTGAGTTTGTTGTGTTTCATTATGCCTCGGACTGGCTATGCTGACTGGAAGAAATGACTTTTTACCCTTCTGTATATTTTTATATTGAATGTCGTACAAAATCCAAATTAACCATAAATCCAAATTAAACATAAATCCAAATGTCTTACAAAATCCAAATTAAACAAATTCAAATGTCTTACAACTTCAAATTAAAAAATATAAATTAAAAAATCCTAAGAAAACCTAACAATGATTGCGTACAATTAAGTTGAAGCATTTGAAAACAGTTGAGTAGCAATTTGGTCACGTAAAGTGGACATGTATTGATTGCTTTGTGAATCCCATTCTATGTCATGTATGTTTTGGCCACCGTTTGCTTCATTTTGCATAGGAGCAATATCGTTTTCTTCAAATTTCATAAATATGTCGTCGTGAATGTTGCACTTTCTTATAAAATTATGGACCGCGAAGCAAGCAACGACCACATCTCTTTGCACTCCAAAAGGAAAAGGAGCCATTTGTTTTAAGATTGGGAATCTCGCCTTCAATACACCATAAGCGCGCTCAATAACATTTCGGAGTTGGGCATGAGCATGATTGAATTTATCTTCCTTAGTTAAAGCTCGTTGTCGTCGATAATCGGCTAACCAATACCTCGTATTACGATATGGGGCCATAGATCCACGAGTGTTGGTATATGCAGTATCGCAAAGGTAATATTTATCTGTAAATGTTAGTGTGAAGCATATTATAAAAGTCATAAAAATTATATATATTAAGTATTAGAAGTTAAAGAATATATACTAACCTGGTGGAGGGAAGGGAAAACCGGAATCCGGATTAAAGGCAACCTCTTTCAAAACTCGTGCGTCATGTGATATGCCCTCTCACCCGGCCCATACAAAGGTGAATATCATATCAAAATTACAGATTCCAAGTACATTTTGATAACGTACACCTTTTCCTCTTCCCCTATAACGAGTTTGTTGGTCATTGGTCACGATCGCATGTATAAGAGTTCCATCTAACGTACCAATTGCTCCGGGAAATATGTCTTGTAGCTTTCTATGTCGTTCCGAGTTTATAGTAGAAGGTGTTGGCACTATAATCTCTGTTGCAAAACACATCATCGCATTCAGGACCTCATGAAAGCATTTATGAACCGTTTGTGTGGAGTGTTGAAATTTATCTTTAATCACGCGAAACCGTTCATTATGTCCTATAACTATTAGAAACATAGCCATCTTCTCTTCAATGCTTATTGTCCTACTAGGTTGCAACCAATTTCTTTGTGTAAAATGATTGCATAATAATATATATGCTTCTTGTGAAAGACGCATCATCTCTTGACACTTTGTTGAAGTTCCATGAAGGAATGATTGTGTGTATGCATGCCCGGTCAATGTCGAATCAAGATCTCTATTTCTTTCAATTCTTCTTTGACTTTGCCTTCGCCGAACTAACATCATCCAATGCCAACAAAGTAAAAGGAATGCTATAGTTTTAAGTCGCAAATCCATGTGTGACCTATTAAATGTAAATTATATAACATGTTAAAAGTAATAACATATAAAAGTAACAAACAAAAGTCAATCCATTACATGTTAAAAGTAATAACATATAAAAGTAACAAACAAAAGTCATTCTATTACATGTTAAAAGTAATAACATATAAAAGTAACAAAAAAAGTCATTACATCCAAAATAACACATAATAAAGTCATCCAAAAGAGCAACTAACAAGCAAAAGTCATTCTAAAAACCCATACTTCTTCCCCATTTTGTTCACCCACGACTCACAACCTGTCAAGTTCATAGTATAGTTTCTTGGTGTTAGGATTTATTTGTTGATTCCGACCCAAACACGATTATGATATAGTACGACTAAGAATAGCACGGACATAATGAAGACATAATATACGAAAGTCACATTCTCCCCGGGTTGAAAAGAATTTCTTCCCGGAATTTAGTTCGCCTCATCGGGAGGGAGAGTCTTTGAAAAGATGTTGATACTTCTGACGGATTTGGTCCTCACGCTCCCACGTGAATTCATGACCACGTCGGGAATTCCACCGAACCTTGACAATAGGAACACGACTTTGCCTTAGTTGTTTGACCTCGCGGTCCACAACCTCAAGCGGTTCTTCAATGAAATTGAGCTTGTTGTCGATCTGGACTTCGTCGAGCGGAATGACGATGGTCTCGTCAAATAAGCCCTTTTTCAAGTGCGAGACATGAAACACGTTATGAATGTTCGAAAGAGCCTGCGGGAGTTGGAGTCGATACGCCACCGCTCCGGTTCGCTCTATCACCTCGAATGGACCGGTGTACCTCGGGATTAGCTTGTCGCGCTTCCCGAAGCGCATTACCCCCTTCCATGGCGATATTTTGAGAAGCACTCTATCGCCAACTTGGAACTCAAGGGGTTTCCTCCGGTTATCGGCGTAGCTCTTCTGCGGGGTACGGGATGTCTTCAGTCTTTCGCGGATGGTAGTGATCTTGTCAATGGTTTCCTGGACGATATCGAGCCTTGCAAGTTGTCGATCGCCGGCTTCTGGCCAACAAAGCGGTGACCGACACTTGCGTCCATATAAGGCCTCGAACGGCGTCGGCGCACTTGATGCTAGCGTGGTAGCTGTTGTTATAGGAAAACTCGACCAAAGGAAGGTGAGCGTCCCAACTTCCTCCGAAGTCAACTAAACACGCTCTCAGCATACCCTCAAGCTTTTGAATCGTCCATTCACTCTGACCATCAGTCTGAGGGTGGTAAGTGGTGCTAAGGTCTAGTCGCGTCCCGAGCGATTTCCGAAGTGCATTCCAAAATCCGGACGTGAATCGAATATCCCCGTCGGAGATAATGGATTGAGGTGTTCCGTGACGAGAGACGATCTCGTTGATGTATACCTGAGCGAACTTTTCCATCGTGTATTTCTCTCGTACCGGTAGGAAATGGGCGGATTTCGTCAATCGGTCCATGATGACCCAAATCATGTCTTTACCCCTTGTCGTACGGGGTATCTTGGTGATGAAGTCCATGGAGATCTGTTCCCACTTCCACATGGGAATCTCCGGCTGTTGCAGTAGTCCTGAAGGTTTCTGGTATTCCGCTTTGACCTTCGAACAAGTAAGACGCTTAACTACGTACAAGGCGATATCCCTTTTCATGCCCGACCACCAGTAGTACTCCCGGAGATCCTTGTACAACTTGTCGGATCCGGGATGGATAAAGTATCTGGATCGGTGGCCCTCGTCCAAAATAAGTTTACAAAGGTCTTCGGATCTCGGAATCCATGCTCGGCCTTTGAAGTAGTGGATTCTGTCTGATCTGAGTTCAAATTCCTTCTCGTGGTTTTGCAACGTTTCGTCCTTGAGGTTCTCGGGTCTCAACGCTTCTCGCTGAGCTTTAGCGATTTGCGTTTGAAGGCTTGTCTGAATCTGAATTCCCAATGATCTAACTCGAGATGGTTTTACTCTTTCCTTCCGACTCAGGGCATCCGCTACTACGTTTGCTTTACCCGGGTGGTATTTGATCTCGCAATCGTAGTCGCTCAGAAGTTCAATCCATCTCCGTTGTCTCATGTTGAGCCTTTTCTGATCAAGAATGTGTTGAAGACTTTTATGATCCGTGAAAACCGTGCACTTAGTGCCGTACAAGTAATGTCTCCAGATTTTCAATGCGAACACAACGAATCCCAACTCTAAGTCGTGTGTCGTGTAGTTCTGCTCGTGCACCTTTAGTTGCCTTGAAGCGTATGCGATGACTTTATCCTTCTGTATAAGGACACACCCAAGACCTTGGTGAGATGCATCGCAAAACACTACGAAGTTATCTGTGCCCTCCGGTAGGGACAGAGTCGGTGCGTGGCAAAGTTGGTGTTTGAGCTTCTGAAAAGATTCGTCCGGTTCATAAATTTTACTCGATTCAAATGCATTTAGTCAAATTATCAGTGATGTCTTGAATAATACAAGCTCGAATTAAAAATTGAAGAAAACTTGATTTAAGAGTTCTTGAAGTTTATTCATATATTTTGGAGGAACTTCTTGTCAGTGGTTAGATGATCAGTATTTGAATGTGTTTTTGATGAATACGTGAAGATTAGAGATCTGAGATTTGATGACTTGAAGTGTTAATTCGGATGATGAAGTAGTTCAACCGAGCTAAAGTGAAATTGTGATTGATGAAGAGTAGATTGAATCTGATGATCATGAAGCTAAGGATCTACTCAGAATTTTTCTTATGCATGCTATTACAAGCTTAGATTAGTGATTTGTCAATTCAAGCTACTTAAGTCAATTAATCTATGATGTGTTTGGAGCTAATCAGCTAGTGATAAAATTGAAGATATGAAGTAATTGAAGTTTTGATGAAATTGTGTTGATGAAGAGAAGGTTAAAACTGATGAACACAAAGCTAAGAATCTACTCAGAATTCATGTGTGTATGCTATCCAAGTCTAGATGAGTGTTCTATCAATTCAATTCAATCAAGTCATTTCAGTTGATTCATATGCAGATTTTAGTTCGGAAGGTGATATGAATAATGAGATTATTAATCTGATATTGCTATTGATTTAATATTGCTGTTGGTGGTGATAATGTTGTTGGGGTTTGTGTTCATAAGTTGAAATTGAGTTTAATTCGGAAGATGAATTTTGTGGTTAGATGAAAGTGAAGTCTAAAATAAAAACGTAAACAAGTAAATTGGCATATTCGGGCCCTAAACGATCTTGAAAGGCCGAAATTGCTCAGGGTCATGGCAATGCAATGAGTTTTGACCGTTGGCCCGTTTTTTAGTAACCACACGAATTTCGGCCTAATCCGACACCAAAGTCAACTTCGTCAAAATTGAGGAGGAATGAATTGTTGACAATGTTGGATAGAGAGAGATTGTTTGTTTGATTTTGATATATTGTAGAAAGTAGAATTTGGTGAGGGGGAGATTGTTGATCTGATAATACTGAAGTGTGTAATGCTAACAATGGAGAATCAGTTAAGGGTGAGATTCTTGCATTGAAGAATCTCAGTTGTTGGAAACTAACCATGGAGAATCATATGTGCTGATTTGAAGATTCATAGCACCATCCAAGGGGAAGATTGTTGGGTATTGAAAGTTATGGATGAAGCTATAAAATCTTCACAGTGTGTTTCTGCTAAAGTTTTTTTTAAGTCGGTTGAACAAATTTCATCACCCGAATTAAAACTTAGAAAGTCTTTCATTGAGGACTTTAACTTGGGTGAACAAGTTAGTCTACCCGACGTTACTGAAATTAACCAGAGTTAAAGTTATTTGAAGACTTGAGTATTTTATCTATAAAGAGTATGTATTAAGATGTTTATACATAGACCGATGTGTGTGTTTACATTATAATGAGAATTACTATCCTTGCTAGGAGCCAACCGCACCGATCCAGCTTATGCATTAAAGAAAATAATAATCCCATCAACAATAAAAGAGAATCAAGATCACCCTTTTCTAAGAGCATCCGGAGTGGGTATGATTCTCGCTCGTTGTGGAGGTGAGAACGAGGTTCCCTCGTCGTTATTACTCCCCCCCACTCGTTGTGGGGGCTCGTTTTCGAGCTCGTTATTACCATAACGATTCGTTATGGGTTTTTTTCTTCTTTCTTTTCTTGTTTATTTTCGTTTTAATCTTAATTTTACTTTTCTTTTTTCCTTTCTTTTCTTGTTTCTTGTTTCTTTTCTTTGTCTTAATCTAATTTTTCAATTTGATTTTTGCAGGTGGGATGAGGAAGAAGATAAGTGTTTGTCTTTTTGTTAATTTTTAACTTTTTGGTTTAAAGTTTAGATAATTGTATTTTATCCCAATGTTTTTTTTACTTACATTTTTTTTTTTTAAATTTAGCTATATTTAAAAAGATAATTTTGTTAATTGTCTACTTTAATTAAATGTAGTTTAGTGTTAAATATAATATTTTTTTAATTTAATATAATTGTTAAGAAAAAAAAAAAAACTGGGTCCCACAACTCTTACAATCACCCAAAATCTCAGAATCATTATTCTCGCTGTCACGTTAGCAAAAGTAATCCCAGAATCACCAGAATCGTGATTGTCACTCCGGGTGCTCTAACAGTGAAATATATATTTAAGCGCAAAATTCCAAAAGAATTTTTTAAGCCATATAACTTTATTTATGAAAAGTACTATTATCTTAATGGGGCTAACCATTTGATCATTTTGGCTATGTGTTACTAGATTTTGTCTAAAAAACAACTCGTTTATATGGTAAACGAATAAATTTTAGCCCAATCATGAATTCGAGAAAACTTGATTGATAAAAGTTTTATTTTATATAGGTTAACTGTAACATCCCGGTTCTCGGAAATTAGAATATTTCGTAAGTATTTATTTGTTTATAAAATAAATGTTTTATATTTATGTTATTTGAGAACTTATATAAGTAAAGGACTAGAATTGTAAGAAAGATAGTTGCTTTTAGTTAGAAAAGACTTATTTAGTTAATAATTCAAATAATAGTTGTAAATTAGAAAGAATTGAGAAATTGAGGGACTAAAAGTATAAATTTCGAAATATGATGAGTAAGCTTATGAGGTGTCATGTGCAGAATTTTTGTAGGTGTTTTTGTATGTGTTTGTGTGTGTTCTTGAGAATAATCAAGAAAATTCTGAAATTTTAGCAATTGAAGTTATAGTGGTGAAATTGTATCAAGATTAAGAGTAAGAAGACCTAGCTTAAAGAGTATTTGGGGAAAAGAAGGTAAGTTTATATACTTGATATTTATTGATGAAATTTGAGTTATGTTAGTGTGTTATAATCTTATTTAGATGTTTAATTTGAAGTAGAAAATACTTAATTGATATAAAAAATTAGGTTTTTATAATTTGGGGATAATCTTGAGAATTGTTAAATTGAGCATTTGTGTATGTTAATTTAATGTTAGAATTGTATGTTTTAGTCCTATGAAGGAGATAGAATATGGTGTAATGATTTCTCTAATTGGTGTTGCCAAACGGGTCGAATGACCCAAGGAGTGGCAAATGGGTAGAAATTTGGTTAAAGAGAAAGAAATGATCATTTGTATGTATTGTTGATGTGTATGTATAAAATGGATAGAAATTTGATATACTTTCATGTATATGTAAAAGTTAACGGGTCAAAGACCTTAGAAGTGACATGATGGGTAGAAAATGATTTAACCAAGTAATGTTAAGTTGTTAGAAGAAAATGTATGATAAAGTTGTTGGTTATGTGATTATGAGTATTGAAGTTTTAGTATTTTGACCTTGTAACTCAGATTTGAAAGATAAGGGCAAAGGGAAGGCAACGTAAAGATAGTGAACGTAATTCGACATCAAGGTGAGTATACGAGGCTCATTTTCATATGGTTATGTGTTTAAAGTTTTGTATTAATCTATTGAACATTCATAAGTAAGTCATTTCAAGTTATGAATTGAGTTGTTAGCGGAAATAAGGTAAGAAGGTGGCGTATACTAACATGTAAGTGCAGGAAATGATCAAAACGGAAATTACCCCCAGCCACTGGGCCAGTTGCGGCGCAACAGGGACCAGTTGCGGCGCAACTGGGACTCAGTGGCCAAGGGTGATTTCCAGACACGTTAGTTGCGGAGCAATTGTTTTAGTTGCGGAGCAACTAGTACCTGGATCAGTTTTTAGTGTGTTTTAAAGTAGTTTAAGCATAGGAATGATATCATAACATATTATTATGTTAGAGAAGCATAGAGAAGACATTTATATGACCATAGAAAGTACAATGGACTAGTCAGGGAGAAGTAGAGTTAACTTTAAATACATACCGCGAGGGTATGCAAATAACTTTTAATAGTGAGAAGGAGCATGAACCAACTTCATATAAGTTGGGAGAAGAGATTGATAAGACTTAAATAGTCTTGGAGATTTTTCTTAACATATGTCTACGTATATTCACTAGCTTAATGCTAATCTAGTTTGTTGATGTTATGCTTATAGGTAAGAAAGACTTTTGAAATGCAAGGCAAGCACACAAGGCATGGATGGGGACCTTTCTAGGAGTCAAATCTTTTGTAACGAGCTTCCGCTCTAAACATCTTAAATATTATTGTAGTAGAAGTAAAACGATAACCTTTATTTTGGTCAAGTTATGTAAATATGGTTGAATGTTTTCGTAAAAAAAAAAAAAAAAAAAATTTAGTGTGTTTTAGATCCATGTGTTACAAGTTGGTATCAGAGCCTTGGCTTGTGTGAGTTGAGTATCTCGGTAGATACTTAAACCCAAGCTGAGGCTTTGTAAGGGGGGAAGAAGCTTGCCTTGCGGAAGAGATAAGAGTAAGAAAGATTAATTGTTGAGAAAGAGTTAATTGCCCTAGTCTTAATTATGCGTTGATGGTATTGGATGTACAAGAGTTAATATGTTTGAAATTAACGTCTGGCCAACGCTAATTTTGGACATATTATGTGTATCCAATATGATTGAAGCATATTAAGGACAAGGGACAAGAAAGTGAGAAAGTATATATGTATGACGTATAAACTATAATTGTGTATAGATTATAGTTTTATATGTCATTATTAACTGAATTTAATTTCAGTTTGTAGAAATGGAAGAAGAAGGTAGCCATCATGATGATGGTCACAAGGAAGTAGATATGCAAACGATTGTGGCTAAGGAGATTAGCCAAGCCTTTGAGAAAGCGATACCGTTTATTATTAAACGGGTTAGAGATGATGTGGTAGAGATTATTGATGAGAAGATAGACCGCGTGCTCGCGGAGAAAGAATTGAAGCAGAAAGAGAAAGAAGATTCAGGAAGTGAGGGTGATCATATTGATCATCGAGAAGAACCCACAGAAAGTTATAAGAAGGGGTGTACGTATAAAGACTTCGCAAGCTGCAATCCACCACTCTTTCTTGGAGAGATTGATCCCATTATTAGTATGCGGTGGGTTATGGAGGTAGAAGGTGCATTCCTAACTTGCAAGTGTGCGGATAGAGATAAGGTGATTTATGCATCAAATCTACTTCGAAATCAAGCTAAAGGTTGGTGGGAATCTGTAGTGAGGTTATTCCCGGCTGAAGGGATTGTGAAGATGACTTGGGGAGACTTTAAGAAAAGATTTATGGAGTACTACTGCCCACCTTCGGCAGTGAACAAAATTACTCGGGAATTTTTATCATTACAACAAGGAAGTAGAACTGTGAATGAGATCACTAATGAATTCCTAGATAGAGCAGGGTTTTGCCCAGACTATGTTGTAAACGAACGAATGAAGATGGATCGTTATTTATGCTGTTTAAGTCCCGACATCAGAGAACATGTTTCCACTAATAATCCTAAGACTTTTGAGGATATGGTTGAAGCGGCAAGAAGGAGGGAGTTAGATCTTTTGAATAGAACTGAAGAAGAGAAGAAGAAACGCAAGGTGGAGTATGTACAAGAACCATATAAAAAGCAAAGATTTGAACAAAAGAATAGAAGTTCGGGAAGAAGATTTGAAAAGAAAGAGTCATCGAGAAGAGATTATGGTTGTAGAAAGTGTGGTAAGAATCATTCGGGAGAATGCAAATTCGGTCAAATGGGTTGCTATACATGTGGGAAGCCGGGTCATATTAGTAGTGAATGTCCTAATCCAATAAGGATTTGCTACTATTGTAAGGATCCGGGGCATATTAAAAGTGAATGCCCAAAGTTGCCGCAAAATCAGAAGTTGTTGGTAGGACCGAAAGCTCCTTTGCTTCTTGAAGGAGGAGGTAGTGGAAAGAAGACTGAAGAAAATAAAGGCCGTGGTCGTGCCTTTCAAATCACAACCGTAGAAGCCAAAGAATCGACTGATGTCGTTTCAGGTATTTTCATTGTAAACTCTCAACCTGCTTATGTGTTGTTTGATTCGGGAGCAAATAGATCTTTTGTGTCAAGTAAATTTTGTAAGAAGTTTTCTAAGCCCCTTAGTAAGCTAGAACATCCCTTAGAAGTAGAAGTGGCGGATAATCGAATTGTTCTTGTATCAGATGTTTATCACGAAAATCAACTAGAGATAGGATCAACAAAATTTACGATAGACTTGATTCCAATGGTCATGGGAGAATTTGATGTTATAGTAGGTATGGATTGGTTAGAAAAGAATAATGCTATTATCTTATGTAAGATTAAAATTATTAAAGTTACCGACTTAGAAGGAAAAGAAATTGTTATTTATGGGGAGAAAAAGAGTGGTGAAATTTCGGTTTGTTCTTTAATGAAAGCAAGAAGATATATGTCCCGAGGTTGTCAAGCATACCTTGCGTATGTAGTAGATAAAGAGAAAGATAAGAAGGAATTAAAAGAAGTAGAAGTAGTAAATGAATATGTAGATGTATTTCCCGAAGATCTTCCGGGTTTGCCGCCAGAAAGAGAAGTAGAATTTAGAATAGAATTGATTCCCGGTGCTGCACCTGTAGCAAAAGCTCCATATAGATTAGCTCCGGCCGAAATGAAAGAATTAATGAGTCAGTTACAAGAGCTGCTAGACAAGGGTTTTATCCGTCCCAGTTCTTCTCCGTGGGGTGCACCGATTTTATTTGTGAAAAAGAAAGATGGTAGTATGCGTATGTGTATAGACTATCGAGAACTTAATAAGTTAACAGTCAAGAATAAATACCCGTTACCGAGGATAGATGATTTGTTTGATCAGTTACAAGGGGCGAAATTCTTTTCAAAGATAGATTTAAGGTCGGGTTACCATCAGTTGAAGGTAAAGGAAGAAGATGTACCGAAAACAGCTTTTCGCACGAGGTATGGTCATTATGAATTTTTGGTTATGCCTTTCGGTTTGACAAATGCCCCCGCTGCTTTTATGGATTTGATGAATAGAGTTTGTAGAACGATGTTAGATAAATCGGTTATAGTCTTTATTGATGATATTTTAATATATTCGAAGAGTAAAGAAGAACATGCGGATCATCTACGACAATTGTTGGAGATTCTTAGACGAGAAAGATTATATGCGAAATTTTCTAAATGTGAATTTTGGTTAGAAGAAGTCCAATTTTTGGGTCATGTGGTAAATGCAGAAGGTATAAAAGTAGATCCGGCAAAAATTGAAGCAATTGTCAATTGGAATTCTCCGAAAAATGTGAAGGAAATCCGTAGTTTTCTTGGTCTTGCGGGGTATTATCGAAGATTTATTCAAGATTTTTCTAAAATAGCTTCAAGCTTAACCGAGTTAACTAGAAAGAATAAGAAGTTTGAATGGAAAGAAAAACAAGAAGAAGCCTTCCAGATTTTAAAGAAGAAATTAAGTGAAGCACCGGTATTAGTTTTGCCGGATGGAACGAAAGATTTGGTAGTTTATAGTGATGCTTCATATACCGGTTTAGGATGTGTTTTAATGCAACATGGAAGGGTTATTGCTTATGCTTCGAGACAATTGAAAGAAAATGAAAAGAAATACCTGGTACGAGATTTGGAGTTAGCGGCGGTTGTGTTTGCATTAAAGATATGGAGACATTACCTCTATGGAGAAAGATGTACAATTTACACGGATCATAAAAGTTTACAATACTTCTTTACTCAAAATGATCTTAGTATGAGACAACGTAGATGGCTAGATTTGGTGAAAGATTACGATTGTGATATACGATACCACCCCGGAAAAGCAAATGTTGTTGCGGATGCATTAAGTAGAAAGAGTTCACAACCGGAAATGAAACTTTACTCCTTAGCTTTGATTATTAATGCTAATTTCTTTGATTCGGTTAAAGAAGCTCAAGTAGAAGCAATTAAGGAGGATAATTGGAAAAGAGAAAGAATTGTGGGTCAAGTACAAAACATAATGGAAGATAGCCGAGGTTTAAAGACTAGATTTGGAAGAATTTGGATTCCTAATACATCGGATTGTAAGAAAGTTTTACTAGACGGAGCTCATAAGTCAAAATATTCTATTCATCCCGGTAGTACGAAAATGTATAGAGATCTTAAAGAAGACTATTGGTGGCCGGGTATGAAAAGAGATATAGTAAAATATGTAGAAAAATGTTTAACATGTTTACAAGTTAAAGCGGAACACCAAAAGCCTTATGGAAAGATGCAACCATTAGAAATACCGGTGTGGAAATGGGAGAATATTACTATGGATTTGGTGACGAAATTACCAAAGTCTAGAAGAAAGAATGATGCTATTTGGGTGATTGTGGATAGATTAACTAAGAGTGCTCATTTCTTACCAATTAAAGAGGCTATTTCATCGGAGAAAATGGCGGAGATGTTTTTGAAAGAAATTGTGGTAAGACATGGAGTTCCAATTTCAATAGTTTCGGATAGAGATACACGTTTTACTTCTCACTTTTGGAGGGGCTTTCAAGGAGAATTAGGGGTGAAACTTAATATTAGCACGGCTTATCATCCTCAAACCGATGGGCAAAGTGAAAGAACAATTCAAACATTGGTAGATTTACTCCGTGCGTGTGTAATAGATTTTGGGGGTAATTGGGATGACCATTTACCGTTAGTAGAATTTTCTTACAACAATAGCTATCAAGCGAGTATAGATTGTGCACCGTATACAATGTTGTATGGGAGAAAATGTAGAACGCCAATATGTTGGGGTGAGATTGGACAACGAGAATTGGGAGAAAAGGAAATTGTACAAATTACAACGGAGAAGATAGATCAAATAAAAGAACGACTTAAGATGGCTCAAGATCGACAAAAGAGTTATGCCGATAAAAGGAGAAGACCGATAGAATTTGAAGTTGGTGATTTTGTGATGTTGAAAGTTTCCCCATGGAAAGGAGTGATCCGATTTAGAAAGAGAGGAAAATTAAGTCCGAGATTTATTGGGCCATTTAAAATTTTAGAGAGGATTGGAAAAGTTGCTTACCGATTAGAGTTACCTGAAATTCTAAGTAAGATTCATCCTACATTTCATGTGTCAAATTTAAGAAAGTGTCTTGCGGATGAAACAACATTCGTTCCACTAGATGATATAGAAATCGATGAGAAGTTGAATTATATAGAAGAACCGGTAGCCATTCTCGATCGAAAAATAAAGCAACTTAGAAATAAACAAATTAGCATGGTTAAGGTTCAATGGAAGCATAGAAAAGGGTCGGAATTTACTTGGGAGCCGGAGAATGAAATGAAGAAATTATACCCTAAGTTGTTTGAAGAATAGATTTCGGGGACGAAATCTTTAGAAGGAGGGAAGATTTGTAACATCCCGGTTCTCGGAAATTAGAATATTTCGTAAGTATTTATTTGTTTATAAAATAAATGTTTTATATTTATGTTATTTGAGAACTTATATAAGTAAAGGACAAGAATTGTGAGAAAGATAGTTGCTTTTAGTTAGAAATGACTTATATAGTTAATAATTCAAATAATAGTTGTAAATTAGAAAGAATTAAGAAATTGAGGGACTAAAAGTATAAATTTCGAAATATGATGAGTAAGCTTATGAGGTGTCATGTGCAGAATTTTTGTAGGTGTTTATGTATGTGTTTGTGTGTGTTCTTGAGAATAATCAAGAAAATTCTGAAATTTTAGCAATTGAAGTTATAGTGGTGAAATTGTATCAAGATTAAGAGTAAGAAGACCTAGCTTAAAGAGTATTTGGGGAAAAGAAGGTAAGTTTATATACTTGATATTTATTGATGAAATTTGAGTTATGTTAGTGTGTTATAATCTTATTTAGATGTTTAATTTGAAGTAGAAAATACTTAATTGATATAAAAAAAATTAGGTTTTTATAATTTGGGGATAATCTTGAGAATTGTTAAATTGAGCATTTGTGTATGTTAATTTAATGTTAGAATTGTATGTTTTAGTCCAATGAAGGAGATAGAATATGGTGTAATGATTTCTCTAATTGGTGTTGCCAAACGGGTCGAATGACCCAAGGAGTGGCAAATGGGTAGAAATTTGGTTAAAGAGAAAGAAATGATCATTTGTATGTATTGTTGATGTGTATGTATAAAATGGATAGTAATTTGATATACTTCCATGTATATGTTAAAGTTAACGGGTCAAAGACCTTAGAAGTGACATGATGGGTAGAAAATGATTTAACCAAGTAATGTTAAGTTGTTAGAAGAAAATGTATGATAAAGTTGTTGGTTATGTGATTATGAGTATTGAAGTTTTAGTATTTTGACCTTGTAACTCAGATTTGAAAGATAAGGGCAAAGGGAAGGCAACGTAAAGATAGTGAACGTAATTCGACATCAAGGTGAGTATACGAGGCTCATTTTCATATGGTTATGTGTTTAAAGTTTTGTATTAATCTATTGAACATTCATAAGTAAGTCATTTCAAGTTATGAATTGAGTTGTTAGCGGAAATAAGGTAAGAAGGTGGCGTATACTAACATGTAAGTGCAGGAAATGATCAAAACGGAAATTACCCCCAGCCACTGGGCCAGTTGCGGCGCAACAGGGACCAGTTGCGGCGCAACTGGGACTCAGTGGCCAAGGGTGATTTCCAGACACGTTAGTTGCGGAGCAATTGTTTTAGTTGTGGAGCAACTAGTACCTGGATCAGTTTTTAGTGTGTTTTAAAGTAGTTTAAGCATAGGAATGATATCATAACATATTATTATGTTAGAGAAGCATAGAGAAGACATTTATATGACCATAGAAAGTACAATGGACTTTCATTAGTCGGGGAGAAGTAGAGTTAACTTTAAATACATACCGCGAGGGTATGCAAATAACTTTTAATAGTGAGAAGGAGCATGAACCAACTTCATATAAGTTGGGAGAAGAGATTGATAAGACTTAAATAGTCTTGGAGATTTTTCTTAACATATGTCTACGTATATTCACTAGCGTAATGCTAATCTAGTTTGTTGATGTCATGCTTATAGGTAAGAAAGACTTTTGAAATGCAAGGCAAGCACACAAGGCATGGATGGGGACCTTTCTAGGAGTCAAATCTTTTGTAACGAGCTTCCGCTCTAAACATCTTAAATATTATTGTAGTAGAAGTAAAACGATAACCTTTATTTTGGTCAAGTTATGTAAATATGGTTGAATGTTTTCGTAAAAAAAAAAAAAAAAAATTTTTAGTGTGTTTTAGATCAATGTGTTACATTAACCATTTCATGGTCGTGGTATTTTACGACACCTGTAAGAAACCAATCAATTTTTAAAATTTAAAAACAATATATTGTATTTATCGTTGGTATTTGAATACGTCAAATTAAATGTATGTATATAAATACGTGAAGCTACGGGGTTGCATGTATTGACATTTAGACACGACTATACGTTTATTAATTTGTTAATTATTAGTTAATATGTTAAGTGTAATAATTAATAAATGAAATAGTTTATCATGTAATTAGGAAATTGTGTTCTAATAACAATACATAACTTGTATCCCAAGTAAAGTTACCTATATAATAAATGTTGGGAAAAACAATGATTTAACCCAAGTTTATTAATCTGTTAATTAAAGTCTTAGTCTGAGTGACATGAGTCTGAGTGACTGAGTCTGAGTGACCTGAGTCTGAGTGACTGAAACTGACTACTCTGACTCATGAAGAGACGTAGGGCAGTGATTTAGGTATGTTAGTTAGATAAAATCTTCTATCCTTTTAGACGATTTTCTAAGATTCATACTTATCAAGCTCACTATTATTGTGTATAAATAGTGAGCTTCAACATTGTAATCTTTGTACCTTTTTAAGCAATATAACTGTGTGTTATATCTATTCTTTGTTATTATAATTCCGCAATAATAAACAAGAAACTGAGTAATCAATCGATTAATAATAATTAACGTCTAAATACTTATTTGTGATTGATTAGCCATTGTTTGAGATCTTAGTGAGACCTAACAACTGGTATCAGAGCAAATAAGATTTAAATTTTAATAAATTTATAAATCTTAACGATCAATACTTAAAATCTCAAAACAATGTCATCATCTTCAAACTCACCTGCAATGGCCGGTAAAGGAATTCCTGTTTTCAATGGACACAATTTTGCCCATTGGAAGCTTAAAGCTGAGTGGCATCTATCAGGAATTCATGAAGAAATGATAAGAATAATAACTTAAGGACCCACAATTCCTGGAAAGCACATTGATGAAGTAAAGGAAGGTGATAAAGTAGTTTAACGTGCAAGATGGGTTCAAACCACCAAATCTCAATGGACAGATCAAGACAAGCTGTTGTACAATCTTGATCCTAAAGCCAGAAGCATTTTAGGAAATGCAGTGTCTGAACAAATATTTTCAAAAATAGGTGGATGCAAAACTGCTAAAGAACTATGGGACACGTTAATTGTGTCCTATGAAGGTGTTCCAGTGGTGAAAGAGCAACGATTAAACAGTCTCATTAGAAATTATGAAAATTTCTATATGAAAGAAAAGGAGACTTTGGCTGACGTTCACACACGTTTCCAAATTATGCTGAATGATATGTCAGCTCTAGGAGTGACGAAGGAAGATGATGAAATTTGTTGATATCTTACCTAACAAATTTGAATCTGTCATTACATCCCTTGTAGTTAGCGAGAAGCTGTCCACCTACAAGCTGCCAGGACTCTTTGGTTTATTGTTAAATTTTGAGGAATCTCAAGATAGGAAAAAGATTAACAATAGATGAACTGCAAGGGATCCTGAAGCTGCATTAGTTGCAACCAGTAGGAGGAATAAAGAAATTTATTCTAAAGCTGACTCATCTGAATCTGAGTCACACTCAGACTCAGAATCAGATGATGAAACTGAGGTCAAGAAACTGAAAAGTCAGCTTGCTCTACTAACAATGAAGCTTGAACAGACGACAGGCTACAAAGGAAATAAACCTTTTGATCTGAAGAAGGTGAAAGAAACCTTTTGGTCACATGGCTGCTGACTGTAAGGTAAAGAATGCTCAAACTGACCATATGGACGAAGTTGCTGAGAGGGCCCAAAGATATCGACATAAATATCTTAAATACAAGAAAGGCAATAGTTCAAACACACAGAAGCCTCAAATTGAGCAAAAGGCATTCTTTGCTGAAGAATGGCTAGATGAGGAACTATCATCTGACGAAGATGAAGTGGAGGATAAATGTTTGATGACACTTACAGAAGAGGTGATTGAAGCTGAGAAATCTGCATCTCAGTTTGAAAAGGATCTGAAGGAAGCTGAGAGACTGAGTTGTAACTCAGACTGGAACAGGTCAAAGCTGTATAAGGTACACAATTTTAACTCTTACACAAATGAACAAAAACTTCAAATGTTTGAGTATATTTTTGTTGACTTGACCACCACTTTAGAAGAACAAACTGAACTCAAACAAAAATTCAAAGATTTTGAAAGTAATTTGAAAATTAAAGATGATAAAATAGTTGAACTAGAAAGCTGCAAAGTACTTTTAAATGCTCAGACTGAAGCTTATAGTGATATTGCCAAAGAAAATCATAAACTTAGAGAAGAAACTGAGCATTATAAAAGAATTTGCAAATTATGGTGCATATCATCCTTAAAAAATGAAGATTGTTTGAGTAGACAGGTACCCAACCAAGTACAGGCAGTGTTGGGGGAGGGATTCAGTTTGAAGAAATATATGACTAAAGAAGAAGAAGAAGCTGAAAAGGCTAAAAGAGAAAAAATTATTTTCAAACCAGAAATTCTTCCAAACACTTTCACTTACTTGAAAGGAGAAAAAATAATGATGTCAAATGATTTTGTAAAACCTGTAATTTCTAAAGTTTATAATAAAAGTGATTCTTCATCTTCTTCTCAGTCTGATTGTGTTAATTTGTCTCAAACTAAACAAACTATGCAAGCTGAAAAAGCTTATGTGCATCTAAATGATAGAGTGCCTAAGGCTGTGAGTAAATCCAAGATTCACCACCCAATCAGTCCCAAGAAACTGAATAAAAGTCATGAAACTGTTGGAACTGACCAATATAGTCAAAACTTTAGTTAGGAACAAATCACCAACTCAAGTCAGGTCCAAAACTCCTCCTAGGATAACTTGCTACAATTGTGGTGAAAAAGGGCATGAAGCTGTATTTTGTAAACAACTGAGTCAGTCTAGACCACAGAAAATGAATGTTCAAAAGTCAGATTCACCAAAACATTGGACTGCCTCACATAAGTCAGTTTCACCAAATTCCAGGTCAGTCTCATCAAAGTCGATTTCTCCTCAAAAGCAAGGAAACAGTTCTCCATCAAAGAAACCATCTGGGAAACCCATTAAAACTAAGTCATTCCCATCTCGAGTCAGTCTCAAGGACACCCCATGTAAATAATGTGGTGTTATAGGTCACTATTTTGTTAACTGCATGAAGGAAATCAACAAATGGAACTATACCAGTCCCAAAACTGACTGCAAGATTGAACCTGAACTTAAACCTACTCCAGTTCATGGATCCACTCTAAAGTGGGTACCCAAAAGGAACTAATTTCTTCTATTTTCATGTGCAGGACTCTACAAAATGGTATCCAGATAGTGGAGCGTCGAGACACATGACTGGAATGAAGTCTTTTCTACAAGACTATAAAGAAGAAGATGGGCCTCAAGTAAGATATGGAGACAATGGGGTATCAATGACACGTGGATATGGAAAGATACATGCTGGAGCTGTCACTTTCAAGAGAGTAGCATATGTGGAAGGATTACAACATAACTTACTCAGTGTGAGTCAAATAACTGATGAGGATCACGAAGTCAGATTCAGGAAACAGGCTGGAATAATCTACAGTGACAAAGGCAAACAATTACTACTCGCTAAGAGGGAAAGAGATGTATTCTGCCTAGATCTTAGCACAACAAATGATGAAGCTGAGACATGTCTGTTCACAGAAACCAAAGAAGAACTAAACTGGCTGTGGCATAGAAGGTTATCTCATCTCAACTTCAAGAACATTAATGCTTTGTCCAATAGTAAATTGGTTAGAGGTCTTCCTGAACTGACTTACACCAAAGACAAAGTTTGCTCTGCCTGTGTGCTTGGAAAGCAAACAAAGCTTCAATTTCCATCCAAGATGTTGCATTCAATTGATGAACCATTATTTATGCTACATATGGACTTATTTGGTCCAATTGGAATTGAAAGTAAAGGAGGAAAGAAATACACCCTTGTAATTGTTGATGAATTTACTCGATTCACTTGGGTTATCTTCTTAAGGGCTAAAAGTGATGCAGCTGAAGAAATCATCAGTCTGATCAAGAGAGAACAGCGCCAGAAAAACACTCTTGTTCGTCAAATGAGAAGTGATCATGGAACTGAGTTCAAAAACTCAGTCTTAATAGACTTCTGTGATCAATTAGGCATAGTTCAAAACTTTGCCTCAGTCCGAACCCCTCAACAGAATGGAGTTGCAGAGAGAAGAAACAGAACCTTAATTGAGGCTCCTAGAACAATGCTATGCTATGGAAACATGAAGATCAAATTCTGGGCTGAAGTTGTGAACACTGCTTGCTTCACTCAAAATAGGTCCATTATTGTAAAGAGACATGGAAAGACAGCTTATGAATTATATCATAACAAGGTCCCTTCTATTCATTATTTCCATATCTTTGGAAGTAGATGTTATATCCTAAATCAAAGGGACTTGTTATGAAAAATGTCTCCTAAAGCTGATGAAGGACTGTTCGTTGGATACTCAAGCATAGCCAAAGCATTCAGAGTCTACAATGAAAGAAGAAAAGTGGTAGAGGAAAGCATTAATGTCACGTTTGATGACACCACTCAGTCTGACAAAGATAAATCCTCATCACAGACTGATATTGCTACAATTAATCAACTTTGTGATGAATTACTTGTCACCTCCTTTGAAGCTGACTCTCGGACTGATGCTCAGATTGATGGTAACACTCATATGAACCAAGGATCTGAGAGTGAACCAGATGAATCCTCTCACCAGAATGCTCCAGTCATAGAAAATGCAGAGGCAAATGAAAATGGCAACACTCAGGCTGACATTCCTCAGTCTGACCAAACTCAGCTCCAGGTTACTCAGACTGACAATACTCAGCCTCAAGCAGACGAAGTCACTGATAATATTTCAGGCAACATTAAGATTGTCCGAGGCTATCCTATTTCATCTGTTATTGGTTCTTTAACTGAAGGTGTCAAAACGAGAAGAAAGAATGCCACAGCTAATTTTTGTTTCTATACGAATTTCTTGAGTCTGATGGAACCAAAGAAAGTTGAAGAAGCTTTATTAGATGAAGACTGGGTGGATGGCATGCAAGAGGAGCTTGGAGAATTCATTCGAAACAATGTCTGGACAAAGGTCCCACGTCCCCTGTACAAGACCATCATTGGACTGAAATGGATCTTTCGAAATAAGTTTGACAAAGATGGGGTGGTGATCAGAAATAAAGCACGACTGGTGGCTCAAGGCTATAAACAGGAAGAGGGAATTGATTACGATGAAACATTTGCTCCAGTACCCAGAATAGAAGCAATTCGTCTATTCTTAGCATATGCTACATTCAAAGATTTCTTGGTGTATCAAATGGATGTGAAAAGTGCATTTTTGAATGGCGTCCTACAGGAGGAAGTCTATGTCAAGCCGCCTCCAGGTTTTGTTGACCCTAACTTTCCTGATCATGTTTATAAATTAAACAAAGCTTTATATGGTCTCAAACAAGCTCCTAGAGCTTGGTATGATACCCTGTCTGACTTTCTTCTTAAAAATGATTTTAAAAGAGGGTCCATTGATAAAACATTGTTCATCAAAAAGGAAAATGGTCATGTCATTTTGGTTCAAATATATGTTGATGACATCATATTTGGATCCACAAATGAAAAGTTGTGTACTTGGTTTTCAAAACTTATGTGTAGTGAATATATAATGAGTATGATGGGGGAACTTACCTTCTTTCTGGGCCTACAAGTAGAACAAAAGAAGGATGGAATTTTTATAAACCAAAGCAAATATGTTCATGATTTAGTCAAGAAATTTGGTTTTGAAACAAGTTCTGAAATGAAAACACCAATGACCATCTCTGACAAAT
Source organism: Senecio squalidus (assembly GCA_910822075.1). Lineage (NCBI taxonomy): Eukaryota > Viridiplantae > Streptophyta > Magnoliopsida > Asterales > Asteraceae > Senecio > Senecio squalidus. Next base: position 40,090,395 of record CAJVGC010000065.1, read on the forward strand.
TGCATAAAGACTCATCTGGCAAGTCAGTCTGTCAAGCCACCTATAGAGGAATGATTGATTCTTTACTCTATTTAACTGCCAGTAGACCTGATATCATGTTTTCCACTTGTCTATGTGCACGTTATCAAGCTGACCCCAAGGAATCTCATCTTAAAGCAATCAAGAGAATATTTAGATATCTTAAGGGTACACCAAACCTTGGTTTATGGTACCCTAAAGATTATGGTTTTGAACTAATTGGCTACACAGATGCAGATTATGTAGGATGTAAACTTGACAGGAAAAGCACTTCTGCAGGATGTCAGCTTCTGGGAGGAAAACTGGTCAGCTGGTCCAGTAAGAAGCAAAACTCAGTTGCAACTTCCACTGCTGAAGCTGAGTATGTAGCAGCAGGGAGTTGTTGTGCACAACTACTATGGATGCAACACCAATTCGCTGATCTTGAAATCCAGATTCAGAACACTCCAATCATGTGTGATAACAAGAGTGCCATCCAAATCACTGAGAATCCGGTTTTCCACTCCAGGACCAAACACATTGAAATTCGACATCATTTCATTCGAGACTGTGTGGAGAAAGGAAAAGTCAGACTGGAGTTCGTGGCTACAAAGATCAATTGGCAGACATATTCACGAAGCCCCTGAGTGAGGACATGTTTTTCTATCTCTTAGGGGAACTAGGAATGTTAAATCCTTAATCTGTCAAAAACATAAATCTCAGGCTCACCTGTGAGCCAGCTTGTGAATTTTCAGTCTGACCAAATAGTCAACTCCAGATATTTCAGTCTGACCAATTGCCCAGACTGGATGTATTTTTAGTAATTACTCTTTTGACATATCTTACATTTTTTATTTTTTTGTATATCCCTTTTATTTTTTTTGTAGATATGATTTTTTTTTCTTCATTAATATTTTGTTTTTTTAAAACGGGTCAATGTACAGTCAAGGGTCAATCGTGCAAGTCTGTTAAACTTCAAAGGTCTAAATTGAAAGTTTCCTAACTTAGTTTCTAAATTTTCGCTCTCTTAGTTTAAAAGTAACTGAATTTTAAATTTTAACCTAATTTTTTTTCTTACTAATCTTCTGCTTGATTTTTTCTCTAATGGCGAATGCAAATATGATTCTTCATGTTACCCCACGAATGATTCCAGGTGCGGATTTTCAAAATCATGGTTCAGATCAAAGATAACAACCGCGTGGCTACCGCTGAAATTCCCGCCAACCGTCAAAACAGGGGTTTTGAGCAACTCATTCAGTATATGAAGGCACATCCCCTTTACGGCACCTTCTTTTGTGCAAACACGATGTGTCCCCCGGTCCTTTGCGAATGGTGGTACACATGCACTGCCAACGCTGACAAGACAGCCCTCACATGGACGTATAATGATGGGCTGGAGACGATTACCATTACAGAAGAAACCATTCGTGCAGCGCTCTTACTTCCCACCCTTGCTGAAGCAGGAGAAGGTGGTTTTCAGGAAAGAAGGATCAAACAGCAAGCTCGGGCTGAGTCCTTCCCTCTCATTGGTCAGCCTGAAATACAAGGGGTCATACAATATAATTTTTTCACTGGAAAATGGAGATTCCTATTCTCAATGATTACAGGGTGCTTGGGGGGTAAATCGGGCAGTTTGGATCAGATGAACGAGTTTGAAACTCATCTGTTTCATGCCATGGTAACGGGTAGGAGAATCTCTTTTTCACAACTATATTTTGATGAGATTCTCTCCCTTGCTCTTAAATCAAAACGACCGAATGATGTTCCTTTCATTCGAGTCCTTTCTTTGTGTTTTGAGGAAGTCCTGGGAAAAGAAACTTATGATCAGTTGGATCAAATCTTTTACACTTGTGAACTCCCCAGGATGACTACTAAAATTTTCACTTATATTAATATCACTGAGGATGAGGCAGCGTTAACACCTGTAATGCTCGAATGGATTGCCAATCCTTTCATTGATCAAGAACAGACTGAGTCTGACTCTTCAGACTCAGATGTCCGGGCTGATAGAATTGCAGGGGAGATTGAGGGAAATATCCCTGCAGCAGATGCTGAGGTGGAAATGGGTGGGGCTGGGCACGATGAAGCTGACCAAGGTATGGACATCATTCCTTCCTTACCTCAGTCTGAGAGTATCCCCTCTTAGTCTGAGCAGTCCACTCCACATCTTGATGTATTGGCTACACAAGCGACCAAACTAATGAACTCACCAAGTTCATTTGAAAAAGCTCTCACATCAAGCCCCACAACAAATCAAGTACTGATGGACTCACTATTCCATGAGGCTGAGAGTTCTAAACTCCCCTCAAGTGCTGCAGTTCAGATCAGTCTCTCTCTGCTAGAGCAAGAGTTGGATCTGACTGCCTTGACTACCCAAAGCCCCTTTAGGGTAGTAAACTTGGAGAAACACGCTGCCGCTACCACACAGACATATGTGGCAAGCATTGAAGAAGATGTCCCACTCCTGGATATCCCTGTACTTAGTATGGGACCACCCCCTTCAGTTTCAAAGCCAGTTCCAACAGCTATTTTCACTAGCTCTGTGCTAGTTCACGATCAGGTACCACCCTCAAATCTCTTACACTCTCTTACACTAGTCGCCAATGCCTTACTCCCCAAACTGAGTGAGGTACAGACTTCATTTTCTATGGCTTATGATCATTCTCCTAAATCACAGGGAGGGAGTGAAGCTGTGACACCTGTTACAACATCTACTGCTACCACTCAACCCCAGTCTGAGGTTGCCTTGACTGTCCCTGTGCTGTTACAAGCCCTTAAGGATATGTCTGCTCAGTTTGATGACAGACTGAGAGCAATGCAGACTGAGGTTCATGCTATTAAAACTCACAATGCAGAGGAGATGAAGGAACTAAAGGAGCTGGTATTGAAACTGACCTCTGAGGTTAGTACGATAAGAAAGGGGAAGCATGTTGCAGATGTTTCTCAGATTCAGGGGAGAAAATTGCTGCTACAACTGTTGAATCTGA
>CAJVGC010000065.1:40093478-40181485 GCA_910822075.1 Senecio squalidus
TGTCAAACAACCACCCGTCTTTGAGGACCCTCAAAACCCTCACTTGGTTTACAAATTAGACAAAGCTCTTTATGGACTTCATCAAGCACCAAGGGCCTGATATGATACTCTTTCTGACTATCTTCTCAAGAACAACTTTCAAAGAGGAACAATTGACAAGACTCTCTTCTACAAAAAGACACATTCAAATATCCTTCTTGTACAAATTTATGTGGATGACATCATCTTTGGCTCCACCAAAGATGCTCTGTGCAAAGAATTTGAAGAGCTGATGCATACAAAGTTTCAATGAGTTCCATGGCCTCCAAGTCAAGTAGAAGACTGTATGGCCAGCTTCATCAGCCACGTCAAAGTATGTCAAGGATATTCTCACTAAGATATGGATTTCTAGAAGCAAAGGTGGCAAGCACAACATGTGGACTCACAAAACAACTGAGTGCAGATCTTGCGGGGAGGATGTAGGCCCATTCACAACTATAGGTCAATGATAGGTTACCATATGTACCTCACAGCTTCAAGAACAGACATCATGTTTGGAGTTTGTGTGTGTGCAAGATATCAAACCAGACCCAAGTGTCTCACCTTATTGCAGTCAAGAGAATATTTCGTTACTTGAAGACTGGTATCTTGGCAGTGACTATGGTATCCTAAAGATTCACCCTTTGATTATTGCTTATGCTGACAGTGATTATGGTGGTGAAAATTTAGACAGGAAATCAACTACAGGTGGATGCCAATTCATAGGCTCAAGACTGGTATCTTGGCAGTGCAAGAAGCAAACAACGGTTTCTACTTCTTCAACAGAGGCTAAATACATTGTTGCAGCAAGTTGCTGTGCTCAAGTGTTGTGGATTCAAAATCAAATGATGGATTATGGATACTCATTCATGAACACTCCCATCTTCATAGAAAACCAGGGCACCATCAGCTTAATCAACAATCATGTGAAGCACTCCAAGACAAAGAACATAGAGATACGCTATCACTTCATAAGAAACTGCAACGAAAGGAAGTTGATACATGTTGATAAAGTTCATAATGACAATCAACTGGCTCATCTTGTCACAAAATCTTTTGATGTGGGAAGATTCACCTTCTTGATTACAAGTATTGGCTTGATCAACATGGATTAACTTAGCTAAAAATATCTCTTTAAATTATCCTACGTAAAGTTCCTTCGAGAAACGCAGTAGTAACCTTCAACACAAATCAAGTGCCTTACTTTTTAGTATTTCTCTATGTTACTACTGCAAAATTAACAGTAGAAATAGATTTTGACTAAAGATTTATTGGTACTGCAAATTTTCATTACTACGGGAAGGGTTAACTACTACTGCCCATAGTTTTGTTAATATTGCACGAATAGTTAATACTACTAGTAATCCATTAATACAGATATCTGCTTAGTACTGGCAAGTAATATCTATTACTACTGCCAGACCAGTTAATATTGCCGTCATTACTACTGTCATTAACCTAATTAATGCGGTCATTATCTGTTAATACTGCAACGATTAGTACTGCAAAGCTTTCTTAATTAATAAGATTACCCTGTTAATACTGCGTTGACAAGTCAAACCCCAACTTGTAACTAACTTTTAACACGTGGCGATTTGTGATTGGACCTAAATTTTAAATCTTCGGCGCTGGTTCAACAATTTTTGACACGTGGCAACACACGATTGCACCGTTACTTTTAATCATAACCCGCGTCTAATCCAACTCATCAAGTTGTTATAATCTTTTCAGTATAAATAGGGTTCTAATTATTCTTTCAATTAATTACCTTTCTTCTCAAGAACCCTAACTAAGAAAAAGTTACCGTTACAATCAAAAACCTAAGCTTTTCTTCACTGTTTGATTCAATTCCTTCTTCTTACTAACAATGGCTGATCTACAGTTCTTTGCAACCCATAACATGGTGGCATGCTTCATCAAGAACAAGGAAAACGAGGATTTCTATCCTATTATCGATTTCTTGAAGCAGTCACACATTAAATTCTCTTTAACTGTCAGCCAAGAATTACATGAAGACCACATTAGAGAATTTTGGAATACTGCATTAGTAACTTATGTGGGAGAAGTACCTGTCATCAAATCTACAGTAGATGGCAAGGAAATCAATATTTCATAGGCAACAATTCGCACTCATCTTCGCCTACAAAATGAAGCAGGTATAACTGAATTACCAAGTGAAACAATTTTTGAAAACTTTCGGTTAATGGGGTATGAGGGGGAACTAAATACTTCAACTTTTCTAAAAGCTAAATTGTCCCCCCAATGGAAGTACTTGTTGCATACTTGGCAACAATGTCTTTCACAGAAAAGAACGGGTTGGAATGAGGGAAATTCATCTTTGGCAACTGCCATGGTGTGTTTGGCTACAAACCAAACATACAATTTTTCAAACCTTATTTTTGATGGAATGCTATGGAACTTGGCTAATCTGAAACATAAATTTTTAATGTATCCAAGATTCCTTTAGCACATCTTTAACTGTGAACTTAGAGATCTAAATAGATCTCAAAACGTTTTCTCTGCCCATGCTCATACAAAGAAAGTTTTTGCAAATATGAGAAGGGTCAATAAAGGTTTTTCAGCAAATGTGACACCATTTTTCTTCACAATGATGGTGGGCACAAGTTCTGCAATAGATGAGAGACAAGTGACTTCACCTCTGTCTCAACCCCCATCTGATCCTGTTACTACTGTGACTACCTCTGCAGTTTCTGCTGCAAGTACTGAAGTTTTAATCCCAGAGGTCACAACTACAGTTAATACTGCAAGTGTTCCTCCAGTTAATACCGAGAGTTCTACTCTAGTTAATACTGAGCCAGTCACCACTTTTGGGACGACACCATTTGCTTCTACACCTCACTCACCACTACCCTTGAGGTGGTCCATAAGGAGGAGGGAGACCATTTGGAAAGGGCTAATACTACTGGTATCATTACTTTTCATAGTGATGCCCAGGACAGTATTAACATCACTAAGACCCAATCCAAGGCAACACCATCCATTGATGCTGCTTTTGTGGCATCTTTGGAAGGTGGTCCCATGTGCCAAGAAACCATGGGGGAGGGAAAAGCTTCTGTAGGCCAGAATGGTCCCTCTAAATCCGATGATCAACCACTTGTTGGTACTCAACAGGAAAGGGGTGGGGATAGATATAACTATTCACCTTTGGAATTGTTGGAAACTTGTCCCAAATTCTTTCTTAGAGTTGAAAAACAAGGGGAGGACCTTGCAACTCTAACCACCCTAGTACATACTCTGGTTGAGCAGCAGAAATAAATGCAAGAGTTCTTGATGACGAAGCCCACAACCAGGAGTATTGGAACATCTCCAGTTCCATCCAGCTCTTCTTCTTCAGATGACAACCCTCCTGATGACAAAAGGGGGAGGAGAAAGACGAAGATATTTTGTCTTCAGAAGATGATGCTGAGATCAAGGGGGAGGAGAAAGAAAGAAAGAGTGATGAAACAGTGATTACTGCTACATCATCTTATGATGAGGTTGAAGGTCAGAAGATGGTTATAGATGAAGATATGGAAAAGGAGCAAAGAATTGAGGGGGAGCAAGAGATGGAGATTGATATTGAAGAAGAGTTACTTACTACTGCACAAATAGATGAAGTATTAATTTCTGCTGCAGAGTTTGTTTCTACTGCTCCTACTCAAGTTACTACTAACGATGTTTCTACTGCTCCTACAACATCTATTACTACTGAAGGAGTTTGTACTGGAGATCAAGTTTCTATTGTCAATGTTATTTCTACTGATCTTCCAGTTAATACCGCAACTCCTCCAATAGTATCTCTTTCTGCATCAACAATACAAATTCCTTTGGGTGAAGCTCCAGCAACAGTTCTTACTGAAGCAACAGTTACTACTGTTTCTATTTCTACTGCTTCATCTGTTCCTTCTACTGATGAAAAGGCAGCAGCTGCTGAGCTTCTGAAGATAGAATTTCAAAAGATTCTTGAGCAAAGAAGAAAGAACAAGCTTCAATGCCCAAAGAGAAGAGAGTGGTCATTCTCATAGCTCCTGACAGCACCAAAATGGTTGAAGGGGTAGATTTTGTACAAGACCCTTCAAGACCATCAGGTATAAGACCAATCATCCCACCTTACAAAACTTACATTCCTAAGCCTATTGCAGAGATTGAGCCTAGTGAAAAGGCTAAAGGAAAGAAGGTGTTTGTTGATGAAAGTGAGAAAGAAAAGCTGAAAAAGAAGAAAGAAAGAGAAGAGAAGCTAGCTGAAGAAGCTGCCTTTCAACTTGCTGCAGAAGAATTGGATGTGGGAGATGATCCAACAACTATTAGAGACATACACACCAAGCTTCAGATTCAAGAAATGGAAAAGATCCAGAAGTTGAGAGAAGAGGAGCTTGCACTGAAAGTTGAGCTAGAAAAAGAGATGGTTGAACTAGCCCAAGAAGAAAGAGAAAAGAAAAAGAAAATCCAAAAGAAGAAATCCACTCAAGACAAGCTCACTAAAGACAGACAGAAGTTCATCTCATACCTAAAGACAAAGGGATACAATGGTAAACCATTGGGTCCAATGAAGATGGGAAATTTGATTGCCTTGGTGGAGAAGGAAAGAAAAAGAGATGCTCAAAGGAAGATACAACTCTCTAAACAGCAAGATCAAAAGCAATATGAGTTGGAGAGATCTTTAAATAGAGCTCATGAAACTGGAAGAAAGATGTTTGATGCTCAAGGAAAGGAAATTCCAAATCCTTTTGCTCCAGTTAAGCCTAATCCACCTGAGAAGCCGAAGAGGAAGAAATCAGTGTCTACTAGAGTTGTTCAAAAGAAACAAAGAGTAGAATACACTACTACTTCAACTGCTCCTCGAGGAAGTCCTATTGTACCAACAGTTCCAGTCAAGAACGAACCAGTTATTGTTGAAGAAAAAGCTGATGATATAGAAATCTCTCAAGATGACTGTTCTGCCTTGATTATTCATGAAGAATGACTAAGGATAGCTCCAATAGCTATTGAGCTTCCTCAGATCATAGACTGGGAATACACTGGTGGGCCAATGAAGACAGAATATGTGGTAACCAGGCAAGATAAGTCCAAGACCATTGTTCTAGCCTTTCACAGGATGGTAAGAGACTTCTTAAGATCTGATCTGGAACGTATCTATGACATTAGGAAGATCAAGTATTCAAACTTCAAAGGTAAAGTCTCAGGCATAGATATGGCCATGGATTGGTTAAATGGCATGTTTGATCCAGATACAGAAAAGGTCAGTATTGCTTTCAAGAAGGGAGGTCCAAACAACCCAATTATCAAATGGTACATTTATGAAAGGAGTGGTACTTACTCTATAGTTAGAACTCATGGTGCAATGGAGTTCTATCTGGTAGATAAGAAGTATCCGCATGGGTTGAGGACTTTGAAAGAGCTAATCAAGGTGAGATTGTATGGACTTATTGCTTCCAGAATGTCACATGAGTAGGTCTGGAGCATCATGATGCAGTTGAATGAAGAAATGGGAAAGGAAGAAGCAGCGAAGAAGAAAAGTTTAGAGGATAAATGATTATGTTTTGTAATGAAAGTAATTAAAACTGATGTATGAAAACTTGTACTTTTGATAGTTATAAAAGTTCAAGATTAGGGGGAGATTGTTGGGATTAGAACTTAGATAAAATATTTTAGTTTCATTAATACTGCTTCTAACTACTGATAGTAATGTATGTTATTAATTCGGGCTGAAGATGGTTAATACTGAAGTTCATTAATGCTGAAGACTTACAAGTTACTACGGAAGACAAGTTAATGCTGAAGTTGAAGATTACTACTGAAGGCTTATCATTAATACTGCTGCTTCAACATAGTTACTACGGAGCTATGTTAATACTGTAACACTTGCCATGCAAGTTAGAATAGAATTACAATTATAGTTAGATTGTGTTTCTATTATAGATGGATGTAGTTTCCTAGTTTATCTAAGTTTAGCCTCAAGGTCTATATAATAGATCCTTGTAGATTATAGAAACCACGTTGTATTGATATTCATTATTAATCAATTGAGGCTTACAATTCGGCAAATTATTGTTCATACGTTAACAATATTAATTGTTTGAATAACTTGTTAATATCAAAATGTTCATTTCCGGTGCTGAACTTCTTTGATAGATCACGATCTAATGAAGTTAAGGTTTAAGGTTTATACAAACGTATTTGATCCCGACAGAGAGTTGGGTGGGTTTCATGATGTCGGAATGTGCTTGGTTATGATGTTTTGAAACAATATGTAATAGTGTGTTTTGAACAACTAGTAGTGGTTAAAATGTATTTCTAATTCTAGTTGTAATTTTTGCAAGACTTTAACTTCTAGCTGTATGCTTGAAAGGTGTGTAATTATTTTCTAATTTCTACTCATTTGTTAGTAAGATTTTAATTTATGTTAAATGAAAGTTTGTAATATGTCGATAATATTTTTTTTAGTTTTATAAAAAATAAAAACTATAAAGAGATATCATAGATAGATTTCAAGTAAGAAACAAGAGTAACAACCATAATAAAAAGAAAAAAAATCATATGATACATGCATACATACATTAACAGAATAGAATTCATTGATTACAGGACGCGGTGAACAAGAGTCGTAGTTGAACCAGGGTTTTCATTTTGGCTCAAACACCAACCGAGTCACTGTTCCTTGTCCTTGTTGTAGCTTTCAACAGTTTCTTTATGACCCATGTTATAAAGAAAATAGTGTGGATAAACGCAAAAAACAAGGACAAAAGAATCCATGCGAAACACAGGTATACAGTTGTCGAATTTACCCAAGTATCAGGAGACATCTTGGCTATTGCTTGTAAATATGTAAATGTCACAAAAAGCACAATGCAAACAGTTGCTAAGTTGAGCACCCACAAACAGAACTTGTTTCGTAAAGGGGCTCCACTGAGCAACACCAAAAGAATCATCAGAGACATAACCATGATTATGGTATTCTGTATTACGAAATCGTTGAAATCATCCATTACTACTTCCGTTTGAACAGCGTTTCCCAGCGGTCCGTCACTGGAATTAGTAAAAGTCCCTCCAGGAGGATGTAGCCCACAATAAAATGATGTTACTGCCACAACTATGGTTGCAAGTATCAGAATCCCACGTTGTTTCTCCAACCAATTTCCGTTATTGTTTAAATACCAGTTCCATACTCTTGACATGCATCCTTTCGGCTTACTCTCATTATCAGTAACATTTTGTAGGGAACTGGATAGCATTGAGGTTTTCAATGGTCGAACATTTTTTGCTCTCATAATGTTGGCTTCCATAAGCAAACTTTGGATTTCTAGTGCTAAGAGATCTCGTGGAAAATGATGAAGAACATCCAGTGCGGTGAAACCATGTCCATTAACAACGTTTCCATTTGTTTTAATACTTGATATCTGAAGCAAATACTTAACAGTCTGCAAAAACAAAACATATATGGATTTATTTTTCTGAAATCAGACACGTTACTATGAATTCTAAAATATCACACATTAGAGTTTTCAAACAGGACGTTTTTAAGGATAAATTGTTTTTTTCTAGGATTATAAAATCTATCAAAAAGAGCTATAACTAAGTATTTGAAATGTTACACATTTTAAAGATTTCAAAGAGGACGTTTTAATGATGAATTTTGTGTAGAGAACTTATAGTTTCTCGTAAGTATTAATAAATTATGTTGGCAAAAATTGTAAAAATAAAACTCCTCCCAAACCACAAGTATCAAATTTACAAATAACCGAAATTGAATTACCCATACGCAATTTGAATAAGAAATCATGTTGGTGTTGATTAAATTTTTTAATATCAAAGACGGTCAACTGGAGCTTAATTTTGGGCTTATGAGCGTATTTCCTTTCAGCTTATGTTTTATAAGACAATTTTTTCCGCTTAGTTTGTGGCTTATGAGTTTGTTATCCTTTTTCATGACATAATAAAGGATAATAAGCCAATAAGCAACACAATAAACCGAAAAAATGAAATTCTGAAACATAAGCCGAAATAAAAAAAAATGGGCTTTTGAAACCGAAATCAAATAAGCTTATCCCATCAGTTTTGTCAAATCTAATGAATTCCCGATGGCACTGATATTGAGAGAAGAAAAAAAAGCTATCCCATTTTTTAATTGTTTTTTTTGTTTATGGATTAAAAGACATTATTTTCGGAAGTAGATCGAGAATTCAAAACTGGCTGTAATTAAGAAAACGGAAAGGAAACTAAAGCTAGTACCTTAATCTGTTTACGAGCAACAGCTACGTGCAGGAGAGTGTTGCCATTAAGATCCGTCAACCTAGACAGTTCTTCGTCATCCCACAGTTGAGACAACAATTTGAATGCCTCAATACGATTATAAGAGATACATGTATGCAAAATAGTTTCCCCGTTTTCTAGTAACTCTTTACCAAGATCAGGTTGTGTATGAATTAGAACTTTTATTATCTCCAGTTGTTCATTCATGGCAGCCAAGTGGAGAGGTGTTCGTCCATCTTGATCCCGTAAACGACATCCATCAGGACTTATCACCTTCAAGAGTTCATGTAGGACCTCCACGTGACCCTCGGCTGATGCCAAGTGAAGTGGCGTTCTCCGAAACGAATCAGTGGACATGGCAAGTATCCGTCTTTTAGTAAGAAGGGTGGTCACAAAATCAAGGTGGCCTTTCAAGGCTGCAATGTGCAAAGGAGTTTCATTGAAGGAGGTTAGTGAAAGTCTCTCAAGAATGAGTTCGTCTTTCTCGAGTAACGAGTTGAGAGCTTGTACATTTCCTGTTAAGGATGCTTGAAAAAGGTTTATGTCCATTTTAGTGCTGGTTTATTTCTTGGAGAGAAAACACTCCATATATGTTCATGTTTAATATATTGTTTATCTATATAGATGAATATATATCAAGAAATATCAAAGAACCATCCCAACTTGTATATTATATAATATACAAGTTGGGATGGTTCTTTGATATTTCTTGATATTGACTTTGACAAAGCATTTTCGAAGTCAACTCTCCAAATGCTTAACGCTACTTTGGGGTTATCATGTTTGTACATAATTTAATTACTTTGAATTTGTCAACTGTTTTAAGATTTGTACGGACTACTTGAAGGTATGTAGTATTTACCCGTTCATTTAAAAAAAAATAGTGGTTATAATAACTAAATTATTACTGAAAATATCGAAAATATGGAACATTTAGGAAATGTTTGGTTTAGGGGTTTTGGTTTAAAGGTATGGATATGAAAGTGTTAGATATTGTTTGTTTTAAGTGGATGAGTTTTTCTAAACCTATGAAAAAGGTTTACATAAACCTATCATTTGTGATAGTTTTTTGAAAACCTAATCACTATGAGAGCCACTTTATTTATTTACAAATTTTTATACTCCGTATTTTTTTTTTCTAAATTATTGATTTACTATCTCTTCGATATCTTTTAATTTTTATTAAAATATTAATATATTTTAATTCTAATACCTATTCCATTCCCAATTTTATAAACAAACAAAGATTTTGAACAATCATATTTTTGTATTTCATTTCTTTTCTTTTAAACCTATATTCATTAATAAACCTATTTACAAACCAAACGCTACTTTAAAAACCCTAATGATATGGCTTTTGTATTTTTTTTATCTACCAAAAAATTTGGTTCAGTTTGGTTAAAAAGGAAAACTGTAGGCATTGCTACCGAACCCCATTTGCCATTTTAGTTTTTAATTGTTGATTCATTTTTTGGAGTTTGGACCAGTGATATAAAGTGATTTAGTATGTTTTATAAAATTTATCGTTTCTGCGTTTAAGGATGTTAAGTTCAATTAATTAGTTGTGTTACTAGATTTGTATCAGCCAATAATAACCATTGAGTTTGTTTTATAAGAGTCGACCTAATTTTAATCTGGTAATACAAAGCGAAGTTATTCTTCCTTGATTTCCTATTCTCGTAAGCGGTTGTTCACATTTTCCTCCCTCAATAGTTGATTTTAAAAACTGGCAAGTAATCTTTGTTTTAGAATTTGAATCCAAGATTTGAATCTCACATCTATTCTCCTAATCCCCATAACATATGTCATGTTCACATAATTTCTTTTCTCTTGCAACTTCAATGTTTTTTCCAACCTTTACGCTTCTTTTTTGTGTTTTCTATCATTCTTTTAATTAGGATTTTCTTTGACACCTTTTTAGTAATCATATTCTATATGATGTGAGGTAGACATTAACTACTTGATGGAATGCTTCCACTATTTTATTATTATTATTATTTTCTTGAAAATTCATTTACCTATACAGGGTTTAGTTTAAGAAAAATCATTTAAAAATTTAAGAACAAATAGATTAATTATAATTTTTCATTTAAAAAATCTATCATAATTTATTTTTATTTAAAAATTAATTATCTAATAAACGGTAAATTTGTTAGACGAATAAATTATACCATTAAAACAAGCATTTTCTCCTCTTTCTATAGAGCATCCACTCGATATACTTTTGACGAAATTTATTTCTTGGGGTTTTTTTTACAGATTTTGAAATTTTATATTATAAATCACTGTTTATCACATGTGATTTCAGTAGTTTGACATATTATTTTTTTTGTTTTTCTTTTTGATTCTAGTTGAATGTACGAATATAACAAATCTATGTTTTGAAATTCGTATTTAGTGTTCAAATCACATGTGATATTGCCTTATAAATTTCAACATTTGGCCATAAACGAAAAAATAAAAAGTCGTCGAATTTCGAAAAAAAATTCGGGTTTATATAGGTTATACATTGTATAATATTGTTGTGTGTTAAAGCTCATATTTAGAGTTAAAAATCATGTGTGTTATTGTGTTTGGAGTTTTTTTTTTAACTTTTACATACATAATATCACATATGATTTACAGTAATATCGCATATGATTTATAGTAATATCACATATGATTTATAGTAATATCACATGTGATTTTAGTATATCATATTTTATGTCAAAAAACGAGAAAAAATAAAACTCGTCAAAATTCGAAATATTTCTAAATTTAGGTAGTTTATACATTTTATAGTAATTCTCTTTTATAAAATTTTACGTATTGATGTAAATATCACATGTGATTTTATCGTTACAATTTCAAACCATCAAAAAGAAAAAAAAAGTCGAAAATATATAACAGCATTGCTCTAATTAAAGATAAAAACGAGATGATTGCAACGATATATTTTGTTTCGTCTAACGATTAACGGTTTATGAGATAATTTAACTTAAAAAAATTAAATAAAAGTGGGTTATTGTGTGAATCTTAGCCACTAGATTAAAATGAGATGAATTACGAAGATGGTGTCTTTAGTCTTTAAAAAAGTATGGGTCTTAATTGATCATTTTTCTACTTATACATGAACTTTTATGATATAAAAAAAAATTATGAGGTACGAACATCATTGAACTATCATAAGTTTGCAACTGCAATTTGTGATGCTTAGCTTTCTTCGTTTTAATAGCCATGGTCTCTATTCGTGTCCTTGTTGAATTCTATAAACCATGTAATATGAGATTTTTGTGAAAATATCTCTCTAAATGGAGATGGCTATCATCTTCTTTGTGTCCTTGTTGAATTCTATACACCATGTGATATGAGATTTTTGTGAAAATATCTCTCAAAATGGAGATGGATATCTGTTGGACCCATATTATTTGTGATCCTCATTGATCATTTATCCTTACTGATATGATGACTGACACTAACTGAAATCTGTGTCTAGTAAATATTCGATGGACGTATTTACCTTAACGACACTATAGATTTCCCATTAGGTGATCGGAACTAAAGAGAGCTTAATGTAAACACTTACTAAACACCAGGGACTAAATATTACACACTCCTAATTTGAGTGTGTATATAAAGGGACATAATAAACCTTTAGAAAGGTTGGTTGATTTTACCGACTATCCCTTTTATCCCAAACACACACTAAGTGTTCTCTCTCTCAATTACTCCATCATAATACGATCATCTCAATTTGGGAATCATCAATGGCTAATATGTTCAACAACATCCCAGGATCGTCAGGAGGTATGTAAATAACATGAATCAATCTAATTTAATCCAACATGTGGTATCAGAGCCAATGGCTCGTGATTATCCATTGGTTCATGTTTATTTATCGCTTGGCTATTGCTATTATTGATTATGCAACTTATTTGGCCGGCGGATTATGATTTTTGGGTGAAAAATGGGATTTTTTGGACCTGGCGGCGGCTGCTGCAACCCTAATTTCGACGAACTTCGTTCGTGCGAATGAAGGCTCATCCGTACGAACCTGATTTGTTCGTTCGTACGGATGAAGCCCTATTCGTATGAACCTGACTTGTTCATTAGTACGAATCTGATTTGTTCATACGCACGAACGTAACTGTTGATCCGTACGAATCTGGGCTAAATACGTGCGAACCTAGGCTTACATCCGTACGAACTTAAACCTTACATCCGTACGAACCTAGGCTTACATCCGCACGAACCTGGACTTACATCCGTACGAATCAATACTCATCCGTACGAATATAATCTCATCCGTACGGATGACTACAGACCCTAATTTGGTCGGTTTTTTAAAGTCTTACTGCTCAGCCCCTTGACCCCTGCCTTATTTGTCGTGGTCACCTTATTTAGTCACCTTATTTATATGTGACCTTATTATACTTATGCACTAATATTCATGTTTTCATCTTTTGTTGCCCGAAGGTCAAAGGTGATTCCTATGATTGTATTTTTCCTTTAGCATAATAAACACGTAGGATATTAATTCTGCCCAAAGGTGATTTAATATACTTGTGTGCTTAAAAGGATTCTTATTATGCCTTAAAACACGATGTTCTATTTTGTTGCCCAAAGGTCAAAAGACAAACGTTGTGTTGCATAAACCTTATGCTCATAATTTTACTTAGATATTAGTTATTTCTGCCCAAAGGTGATGTAACATCTAAGTAGAGCCTTACTTTAGCTTATTATTTTGGTGTTTTTTAATAGGCTTACCTATCACTAGCTTCATTACTTATATGGTCTTAGTCTCAGGAACATTACTGTTAGGTCTACTTATTTTAGACATTACTCTAGTTCTATTACCTTAAGAGACATTACTTAGTCTGCCTTATATAGCTAACTCTGTCACTCTAAAATCTTCTATAAATCGTATCATAATCTTAAATCCTCCTTATTCTCCACTACAGTACCAAACTTCGGCATTGAGGCACTTACTGGTGCTAATTTCACTTCTTGGAAGGAGCAACTTAACTTAACTCTGGGAATGCTCGACATGGACTATGCTATTCGCCATGATGAACCCGCCGCTATAACTGCTGAGTCTACTGCGACTCAGAAAGCGGACTTTGAGAAGTGGGAAAGGGCGAATCGACTGTCCCTAATGATGGTCAAGAACTCAATTCATCCCAGCATCCGAGGAGCTATCCCTGATAACGACAAAGTGAAAACTTACCTCAAATCTGTTGAGGATCACTTTAAGGGATCGTCTAAGGCAAATGCGAGTAGTTTAATGCTACAGATGCTAACCCTTAAGTATGAAGGTTCTAATGGTGTCCGTGAACACATAATGAAGATGGTTGATATGTCTCATAAGCTTAAGAATTTGGAAATGGAAGTCTCAGATGGCTTTCTTGTGCATTTCATAATGACTTCCTTGCCTGCTCGGTTCGACACTTTCAAAGTGAATTATAACGCTATGAAAGATAAATGGTCGATAAGTGAACTGATTGCTATGTGCGTTCAAGAGGAAGATCGTCTTAAGCACATTCAACCTGAAGTTGCTGTTCACCTTACTACCACTTCAAACTTCAAGAAGAGGAAAGGTAACTACAGTAACAAGACTGACAATAAAGTCCAAAATCATGGTGCTTCTACCTCTGGCCCTAAATCCTCGACAAGCAATACTAACTGCCCATTATGTCGCTCCAAAGGGCACAGACAGAAGATTGCTCTAAATTCAAGGAATGGCTAGCTAAGAAAGGTAACATTCTTTACGTAATATTTGATTCCTTTACTACTGATGTTCCATTTAATACATGGTGGGGTGACTCTGGTTCTATGGTCCATATGGCCAATTCCTTACAGGGATTCCTTACAATCCAGAAGCTACAAAAGGACCAAAGAAAGCTTAGAGTTGGAAATGGTGATCTCTTAGATGTCGAAGCCATGGGGACCTTAAATTTACATATGAATACCGGAAAGTGTATTAGATTAATAGATACCTTATATATACCGAGAATTACTCGGAACCTTGTATCTATATCTAGACTTGATCTTGAAGGTTATGTAATTACTCATGGTTGTGGCAGGATCACTTTTACTCTTAATAATGAATTATTTGGTTGTGGTTTTTTGGATGGATTACTGTATAAATTAGAACTAGATCATAATTTCTCACAGTCTTTGTTGTCTCTTAATACTGATGACATAACTAAAACAAAGACAAAATCACCTAAACAAGCAGAGAATTCCTCCACATTGTGGCATAAACGTCTCGGCCACATCTCACGAGATCGCATGACACGACTCGTAAAAGAAGGAATATTACCCTCTCTTGATTTTAGTGATTTTGAAACATGTATTCAATGCCTCAAAGGCAAAATGGCTAAAGGGAATAAGAAAGGAGCCACCAGATGTTCCAACTTGTTGGAAATAATTCATACTGATATTAGTGGCCCCTATCCCGCATCAATAACAGGACATACATCATTTATTACATTCATTGACGATTATTCACGTTATATGCACCTTTATTTGATTAAAGAAAAATCTGAATCCTTACAAACTTTTGTCGATTATAAAACTTTGGTTGAAAACCAACTTGATCATAAGATAAAAGTTGTCCGATTAGATAGGGGAGGTGAGTATTACGGTAAACATACTGATATTGGTCAAGCTCCTGGTCCTTTCTATAATTTTTGCAAGGAACAGGGCATAATTAACCAATACACCATGCCAGGTTCTCCTCAACAGAATGGTGTTGCTGAAAGGAGAAACCGAACTTTAATGGACATGGTGAGAAGTATGCTCGCCAACACTAACCTACCCAAATTTCTTTGGACTGAGGCCTTAAAAACAGCTGTTCATATACTCAATAGGGTTCCATCAAAATCTGTCCCTAAAAATCCTTATGAGATCTGGACAGGTAGGAAACCGAGTCTAAAATATATGAAAGTATGGGGCTGTCCTGCCGAAGCAAAAGTCTATAACCCTAACTTAAAGAAACTGGATTCTAAAACCCTTACATGTTTCTTTATTGGTTATCCCGAGAACTCAAAAGGTTATCGGTTTTACTGTCCTTCTCACTCTACCCGCATCATAGATACGCAACATGCCACTTTCCTCGAAAATTCAGAGATCAGTGGGAGCACGACAAATCCTCATTTAGATTTGCAAGAAGTACAAGAAGCGGGGGGAAACCATTCGTCGATTATTACGATTCCTCCGATAATTCCTCTTGTACCCAACGCTGCTCCCGATATACCTGGATCTCCTAATGAACCGGTTGAACCTCCTATGCCTCCTAATCTAAACGCCGAAGAACCGCTTGTTCCTGAAGAACCCGTAATTCAGCTCAGGAGATCATCAAGGGCTCGCAGAAACACTAATTTTGATGATTTCGAAACTTATCTGGCTGAAGTCGAAAACATTGGGAAACTTACTGATCCAACCTCTTACCGAGAAGCTATGAATAGTGATCAGGCCGCTAAATGGATTGAAGCCATGATTGAAGAGCTCAAATCCATGGAGCGTAATGGCGTTTGGGTATTGGTTCCACTCACTAAAGGATCCAAAGTAATTGGATGTAAATGGGTGTTCAAAACCAAATTAGACCCGAATGGAAACGTCGAACGCTATAAGGCCAGACTGGTTGCAAAAGGCTTTACTCAAAAGGAAGGAATTGATTATCAAGAGACCTTTTCCCCTGTCTCTCGTAAAGATTCCCTAAGGATCGTCATGGCACTCGTAGCTCATTATGATTTAGAGTTACATCAGATGGATGTCAAGACCGCTTTCCTAAATGGTGACTTGCAAGAAGACGTATACATGCGGCAACCTGAATGATTTATTCCAGAAGGTAAAGAGCACATGGTCTGCAAGTTAAATAAATCGATATATGGGTTGAAACAAGCATCACGACAATGGTACCTTAAATTTGATGAAGTCGTGAAATCTGATGGCTTCCTAAAGAATCAAGTGGATCAATGCACCTATCTCAAGATCAGTGGGAGTAACTTCATTATCCTTGTTTTGTATGTGGATGATATCCTACTTGCAAGTAACAACTTGGATTTTCTACATGAGTCGAAGCGGATGCTTTCGCATAATTTCGACATGAAAGATCTCGGTGATGCCTCTTATGTTTTAGGTATCGAAATAAATCGAGACAGACGCAATGGTGTTCTAGGTCTTTCCCAAAGGGCTTATATTGACCGTATTCTAGAACGCTATAACATGCAGCACTGCACACCCACTGTGGCTCCGGTAGTTAAAGGGGACGTATTTGGACCTCATCAAACTCCGAGCACTGAAACTGAGAAGGCTGAAATGAGGATGATACCTTACTCATCTGTAGTTGGGAGCATTATGTACGCTCAGGTCTGTACTCGACCGGATATCGCTTACATCGCTGGTATGCTGGGGCGTTACTTATCTAACCCCGGATTAGCACACTGGAAAGCGGCTAAAAAGGTTCTGCGATATCTGAAAGGGACCAAAGACTACAATTTAACTTATAGAAGAAGTGACAACTTGGAAGTAGTAGGTTATTCTGATTCTGACTTTGCTAAATGCAAAGAAGACCATAAATCTACTTCTGGGTATATTTTCATGTTAGCTGGCGGACCAATCTCTTGGCGGAGTCATAAACGGAAACCGACCACAACGTCTACTATGATGGCTGAATATGTTGCCGTTTATAATGCAACCTGTCATGGGATGTTGTTAAGGAACCTGATCAGTAGACTCAAACTCGTCAACTCAATCTCTAGACCATTGAAGCTTTACTGTGATAACTCAGCTGCTGTAACTTTCTCGAACAGTAACAGTTCGACTGGCGCTGGGCTGTATCTCGACACAAAGTATCTGTTTGTACGCGAACGGGTTGAGGAAAATGTTCTTTGTGTTGAGTACATAAGTACACATGACATGCTAGCGGATCCGATGACCAAAGGTCTTCCTCCTAATATATTCGTAGGACACGTGTCGAATATGGGGCTTACAAAAGACTTAATTTAATAGCATTGTTGTACTTATTGGTCATTATTATTTATTAATGAAAATTTTCCTCCTTATTCAGATTTTGTTTGTCTATTATTTACACCTTATGCGCATAACTGTGTTGGACATTATTATAACAAAATTTGTCTTAGTTGGTCTATCATTGCTTATTCAATTTTGAATTTGAGTCATAGTTTGACTAGTGGGGGTCCTGAGTAGATGTTCTTCTCTACGACTGTACTTATCAACTATGATTTCGGTTTTAAACAAAATGAGTATTATCTCGTACGGACTTATCAATACTCATAGATAAATGATCTACTCGGTCAAGTGGGAGAATGTTGGACCCATATTATTTGTGACCCTCATTGATCATTTATCCTTACTGATATGATGACTGACACTAACTGAAATCTGTGTCTAGTAAATATTCGATGGACGTATTTACCTTAACGACACTATAGATTTCCCATTAGGTGATCGGAACTAAAGAGAGCTTAATGTAAACACTTACTAAACACCAGGGACTAAATATTACACACTCCTAATTTGAGTGTGTATATAAAGGGACATAATAAACCTTTAGAAAGGTTGGTTGATTTTACCGACTATCCCTTTTATCCCAAACACACACTAAGTGTTCTCTCTCTCAATTACTCCATCATAATACGATCATCTCAATTTGGGAATCATCAATGGCTAATATGTTCAACAACATCCCAGGATCGTCAGGAGGTATTTAAATAACATAAATCAATCTAATTTAATCCAACAATATCATCTTCGCAACGAGAAAAGTTTTATTCTCTCTTTCATATACTAGCCAAGACATTATTTCTATACTTTATTTTATGTTAAATGATCAAATAAAAAGATTACAGTGGTCTTTGGGATTTTACCTTGATGACCAGTTACCTTTTAAGATTTGTTTTTGCTCGATTGACCCCTTAGATATTAAGCATAGCCCGAATCAACTGATTCATAAGTAAACTGATGAAAGTTCGTCTCTTTTATGCAGAAGAGCAACATTGAGTGTGATGACATCAATGATTCTTTGATATACTTGATGCATAACAGAAACATAAGTACACCCTAAATCATGGATTTAAAACTTGAAAATTCCGCATAATAATATAAATTGAAGTCTAAAACCTAAACCGTAATCCTATATTTTTAGTTTTAAAAGAAAATTGTGCAGCCCGTTTAACGAGCGTTATAGCACCATAACGAGCGTTACATGCTAAATTGTGACGGAAATTATGGCCCAATGATGGCCCTTCCAGAGCAATGCATTTTCTCCGCGTGATCCATAAAATCTTATCCTCATCGTTCCTCCACACTTGAAAGAACTGGCCCTCGAGTTCTCCCATCAAATGTCTCATCTACCTCGAATGTCTTCTCTCAACGATGTTTATCCTCAATAGTTTTGAGCTTCACATTAACGCTGAAAAAATTTTGTCGGACACATTCACATTCATTCGCACATCTATTCTTTTGTTTAACACGTGCACGTTTTTTCATAGATCCACCACATTCATTGTCTTCTAATAGATTCAAATGTCTTTTTAAGGTCCCCTCATCATTCTTTTTTTTTAAACTCGTACACAGGTTCTCGGTATAATTAGGTTGTGTTAATGATGTGTTAAAAACCTCATCATTAATTGTCGTAGCCTGGTGGCCACCAGCATCCGTAAAAATCTTGGGCCCACCCTTGTGCTGAAATATGCAGGTCTCGTGTTCGAGTCCAAGCAAGGTGATGGGTACCATTGTTAGGATATTTACCGGGGAATGCTTCCTTTGCTGGGTAGGGGGTCCGGTCACAAAGTGGCCCGTGTCAATGGTATACGCCTTTACCATTTTTTTTAAGAATAGAATCGTAAATGGATACTAAAACCAAGGATTTAAAACTTGAAAATTCTTAATTGGAATTAAAACCTTAAAAACTCTTCATAATAATATAAATTTACATTGTAAGCTAATTTGAAATAAGAACTATGAGATTATTGTTTTATTCAAGAACTTCAGATTTTTAATAATCATCCATAATGCAATTTACTTTGATGTATTATGTATTATTTTATATGGAGGTTCAAAATTAATCAAACTTTTTAGTTTAAGCTTCTTTGTTTGTGTCATACCCCGACATTACGGGATATACAAATGTTGTGATTTTTATGGACCACAATCAACATATAGCAAACATCTCGAAATAGACGTTTTAAATAATAGAATTTATTAAATTGAAAACATAAGTCTTGACAATTGTTGTGATTAAAACTGTTAGTTAAATAGTTTTAGTTTCATTAATACTGCTTCATTAATGCTGCTTGGTTAATACCGTGTTCATTAATATTGCATGAAGATGGTTAATACTGCTTGAAAACAGTTACTACGGTTGAAGACTTAAAGCTCATTACTACTATTTAACTAACATTTCAACTACCCCTGCTCCAATTCTTTCCACTACCTTACCTGAACAATCTTCAGATGAGGCTTTTCAATGGGAAACCAATGAGCTTTTTCCCAAGCTCCATGAGGTGGTCTATAAGGAGATGGATGACCATGAGGAAGGGCTAAAACTACTGTTGTTTCACATAGTGGAGCACATGATAGTTTAACAGGTGATAAGACCCAACTCACGGCAACACTACGTGATAATTCTTCTTTTGAGGCATCATTAGAAAGTGGTCCCATGCTCCAAGAGACCTTGGGGGAGGGAACAACTTCTGCTGGGCAGAAGGGTCCCTCTACTTCCTATGATCCACCACCTGTTGGTACTCAACAGGCAAGGAGTGAGGATAGATATAACTATTCTAACATTGAATTGTTGGAAATGTGCCAAACCTTCATAGTTAATGTGGATAAACAAGGGGAGGAACTTGCCACTTTAACACAGTTAGTACTTCAACTGGTTGAGCAATAAGAGAAACTTACAACTCAGTTGATGAAAAAGAAACCAGAAAGTAAGAGTGTTGGAACCTCTCCCATTCATTCAAACGCATCTACTTCTTCAGATGATGCCCCAGATGATGACAAAAAGGGGGAGAAGGATAATGTTTTATCAATGGAAGAAGATAATGATGTTGAGATAGAAAAGGGGGAGGAAGAAAGAAAGAGTGATGAGACAGTAATAACTGCAACTACTGATGTGGAGATGGAAATTAATACTGAAGTCGTAAGTTTGGATCTTTCAAAAATGGAGGTTGAAATTGAAGATGAGGTTAAGGGGGAGAAGAAGGTTGAGGAGGAGATTGATATTGAAGATGTTGAGGGGGAGCAGAAGGTCATTGATGATGATAAACTTGAGGGGGAGCAGGAAGTGATTACTACTGCAATAAACCAAGAGGTTCATCTGTTTCTATGCCTACAGAGCCAGTCAGAGCATCTATTGAAGAGAAGGAAGGGGATATTGAAATATCTGAAAATGACTGCTTTGTACTTATAGTACATGAAGAAGGTCTACATATTGAACCTCTAGCTGTGGAGCTTCCTGAAATAATAGACTGGGAATATGTTGGAGGACCTAACAAGAAAACCTACTTAGTGACTAGATCTGATCAGAAACAGTATGTGATGCCTGCTTTCTATAGGATGATCAAAGAGTTTTCAAGGGAAGATGTTCAAAGATTGTATGATATTGGTGTTAGAAAGTATTCTTTGTATAGAGGTGCTTGTTCAGGCACTGATATTGCACTTGATTGGCTGAATGGTATGTTCAATCCTGAAGAAACGATGGTAACCACAGTCTTTAAGAAGTGAGGAGTTCATAATCCAGTCATTAAATGGTTCATGTATGAGAGGAGTGGAGTACATTCAATAGTTAGAAGGCATGGAGCTATGCAGTTCTATCTAGTGGACAAAAGGTATAATATGGATTTAAGAGCTCTTCAAGAACTGATCACACAGATGTAATATGCTTTAAGAACTTCCCGGATGGCACATGAGTTGGTTTGGAGGATAGTAAGGCAGAGGAATGAAGAACAAGAGAAACAGAAGAAAGAAAGAGAGGCCAAACAGAGAGAAGAGTGATTGTATTTTATAATCATAAGTAGTAAATCTTGTTGAAAAACTGGTACTTTGATGTGTAATAAAATTTTAAGTTAGGGGAAGATTGTTGGGATTAAAACTGTTAGTTAAATAGTTTTAGTTTTATTAATACTGCTTCATTAATGTTGCTTGGTTAATATATTGTGTTCATTAATACTGCATGAAGACGGTTAATACTGCTTGAAGACAGTTACTACGGTTGAAGACATAAAGCTCATTACTACTGCACTTGCTCATTACTACGGCCCGATACATGTTTCTGCTGCTTGAAGATAATTATGGAATTATCTTTACCCACAAGTTTAGCAATTATAATTAGAATAGAATTGTAATTGTTTTAGATGTTTCCTGTTGTAGATAGGGTTAGCCTCAAGTTCTATATATATATATATATATATATATATATATATATATATATATATATATATATATATATATATATATATATATATATATATATATATATATATATATCTTTACTACTATATAATGCATTTGGGTATTTGTTGACTTTAAGTTTTAAGAGGTTGACTTTTAAGAGGTGCAAGATACAATGCACAACATACAACACTAAATAACACACTCCCACAAACAACACCACCGATACAAACAAAACCCTAAATTTTGTTGGTTTCTCTCTCTAAAACACTCCGCCCCTCTTTCTCTATTCTCTCTACCTCTCCCACTTTTTTCTCTCTGTAAAATCTTAACCGGTTTAATGATGGATCTTGGTGGCTTTGGGGGATCTTGACGTAATCCTCTACACAGCCGCCGATCTTTTCTATCTTTCTGTTAGATCTTGATGGAAACTACTAAACAGCCCGTTGATTCACCTTTAGCCTGTGACTGGCTTTTGGTGGATCTAGGTGGCTTTGTATGGTGTTTCTCGGTTACATTTTTTGATTAGCAACGATGGATTTTACTGGTGTTTCCTTGATGGATCTTGGTGCTATAAAGCAAGACACATAAACCAAGCTATCTTTTTTCGGTGTTGTTTGTTGGCTGTTTTCTTTGTCTTAACAAAAACTACACAACCAAGATGTTCCATTACCATAAATACCCTTTCTCTTCTATCCGGTTCAATTTCCAACTCCTTCCTACTACTAACAAGCACTCTCAAATGTCACTAAATCACTGAAATCAACACACCATGGGCAATCTGTCAATTCATGCTTCAAAATCATCTCATGTGCAGGTAGTGATGATTCCGTTGATAGAGATGAAATTGAGGTATATTTCATTTGGATCCGTTATTATTATAACATATAGTTTGATTTGATTTTGAAATTTAGTGTTTTACTTTTTTGTGATTTGATTGTTTTTTTGAATTTTGTTAGGAGTTTAGATCTGATTAGGTTGAAATTAAGATGAATTAGCTTGAAATCTGGTGTTTATGGATTCTGATTTTGAATTTTTGAATTTTTGATTCAAGTGTTAACTGTTTGTTTGAATTTTTTTACGATTTTAGATCTGAATTGTGGTTTGGAGCCTGAAATTAATTTGAAATTAAGTCGAATTAGTTCGAAATCTGATTGTTTCTGATTTTGAATTTATAGGTTTTGATTGAAATGTAAACTGTTTGTTTGAATTTGTTGCGATTTGAGATCTAATATGTGGTTTGGAGTTTGGTTGAAATTAAGTTGAATAAGCGCGAAATCGGACTGTTTCTAACTTTAAATTTATAGGTTTTTATTGAAATGTAAATTGTTTGTTTGAATTTGTTATGATTTGAGATATGATTTGTGGTTTGGAGTTTCATTAGGTTGAAATTAAGTTGAATTTGCCACTACTACAAACAGGGCTATTAATGACGCGCAATGCGTGTCAAGAAGAGGCCTTATGACGCGCAAATGCGCCTCAAGGATGGACCAGTCATAAATATTTCATGACGCGCAAACAAGCGTCATAACTGAATGACGCGCACTTATGTCCTGCGTTACATGACTTTCTTTTTTGACCTTCGTTTTAAGACCCGCGTTATATGACTCTCCTTTATTACCTTCGTATTTGCGCGTCATAATTTTTATATATAAAAAAAAAAAATTGATTCCGATTTTCTAAAACTTTTCTCCACATTCTTATGTAACTCAATCACCGTTAGCTTGAGTCGAGCGAACACATAAAAAAAACAATACCAATAAGCAATGACAAAGCTTCTCCACATGAAAATTGCATAAATCCTTTTTTAAACGACCCGCAAAGTAGAAATTCATTACATAATATCAATTACAAACATATTTACTTAGCATCATAGAACGAGTTACTTTACCAAGGGTCTGTTTGGTTGGACAAAATGGAATGGCAACAAACTGTAATAAACAAAATAATAGAATGAGCGAGAAATGAACAGCCTCAACATCACTATCAAGATAAGGTGAAGTCCAACGGTTAAATTCAGAAATCTTGTAAGGGTCTGAAAACACCACTTGTTCGGTCAGCCTGCATAACTCCACGTTTCCGCAAAATTCAGCCACTGCACGAAAACATTGAGAAAAACACTCAAGTCGTCAAGTCATACGTATTAAACTAAACTCTTTAAATTTTGAGTTCACCTGAAGTTTTGTGTTCTGTAGTTGTGAGATAAAGAAGAGAAGAATAAAAGAGGGTGTTTGCCATGAATTCAGCCATGTGATCGGCTAAAAACGGATACTCAAATCCAGCAATTAATCCTTTCCTCAAGATTATATGTGGTGGCTCGATATATCGCATACCAATTAATGACATGGTTCTGTCAAAATGATAAACTTCTGGGACATGTTTAGGGGACCAACCGTGCTGTCGTTTAAGAGCTGTGGCTTCAAAATAAGATCTTTCCTTTGTCATTGGCCATGATTCACCAATTAAACGAACATACGGTACAGCCTGCCCACATAAAACAATACCTTGACGATCGAATACAGTTGAAAAAAACACATGAAATAAATTATTAAGTATTTGTTGATGTTTGATGACTAAGGCCATACAGTAACTAAAAATATTCTAAGTCTTAATTGATGATAAACACCTGCTTGATGACGATGGAAGCACCGGATGAAGAGTTAACGATGTAGACGAAATTGAGATTGCCATCTCCAACTTCTTTAACTATCCAGTTATCAACTTCTTCATTCCCAAGCCCTCGGCCATCCGACTAGTCTGGTTGCTTAACAGAGATGGCTTGAAGATGATTCTATTTGGTGCTTTTATTTAAAAGTTTAAGAATATTGTCAACACATACTAGCTGCCTTTGAATAATAAAAAAATAATGCAATGAATCTGGACAATAGTTTTCTTTGAAATTTACTTGAACAGAAGTAGTTAATAGTTGGACAATGATATAAATGGGTTTACCACATATGCTGTTTATACATAACGTGTGTTTCCATGTGGCTCTGTTATACACTTTGCGGGTTTCAGTCATGCATCTATTGTAGCGTCTCTCATAATGTCTAACCACATGATAATGTTTACTGTCGTTCTAGCAATCCTACTAAGAACCTATGAATTGGGTTGCACACATATCATCATGTAACTGATATATAAGTAATAAATTTAAAGATGATCTCGGGTACTTTATTCTCGCTGCCCCAAATCAGTTTCTAAGGACGGAAATCAATCCAAAAACAGCCCGCAAAACATCAAATACAAACAACGATAATTAGAATTTTTCGACTAGATTTTCGATACACAACTTATACGTAAGTAAACGATTTAAATGAGGAAATACATTAACGAAAAGAAAAGAACATGACCTGAGTATGAAGAGAAACAAATCGAATGATGACGAAAATAAAGGATCCGTTCTCTTGATGCTCGAATCGTCTACGAAGAAGGTATACCACTCAAACAAAACCCCGATTAGTATATGCAGAATTTTCGACACAATAAAACGACACAAAGCTTCGGACATACCTTGATGAAATCATGATTTGGTGATGAGTAAGTGGCTGTTTGGTCCCGTGGGTCTTGCTGAGAAGAAAACACAATTAGACCAAAGTTAACAATAGATTATAAACACACCACTTAGGGTTTCGGATTTCAATCAAGAAAATTAACGGATTTAAAACACAAACATTTTGACAATGATAGAGATGAGTACGGGAACTGTAAAGAAACAATCATCAACCGATTTATATGATTATGGTGATGAAATGGCAGCAGCAAGAGGCTGTTTGTGGCGGCTACAAACAAGAACTCGGTTTAGGGTTTTATATGAAGAAAGATTAAGGATTCACGAATTTAAACACACTTACCTTGAAACATGGACATGAGGAACACCATGATGATGAAAGGAAAGTAACAATCGACATTGGAGTGGCTGGGAAAACACGATGGCAGCAACAGCAAGGAAGAAATGGGTGGCGGCTAGAAGGTTTGAAGGCTAGGATCCCGGATTTTCCACTTCACCGAAGGAAACAACACATCTTGATCGATTTGCTTGCTATTTTTGATGATGAATTCAATAAGGAGGAAGGAGGCTCGATTTTGATGGAGAGATTATGAGAAATTCGGATGCAAGGGTTAGAGGGAAATACAGATCTGAGAATGAGAAAGAGGGGGAAGTCTTAAGTTTGGGAAATTTTAGATCTGAGAAAGAGGGGGAAGTCGACCGCCAAAACCAAAAAAAACCATACATGACTCCTATTTAGGACAAAGAAAAACAAACGTCATTTCGAAATCTAAATTTTAACTGATTATGACCCATACGTTATGACACATCTGAAAACGCGTCATCCCTTTACCCAATATGACTGTTGTTTTATGACTCTTGACATTGCGCGTCATCTTTTGGCGTGGGTCATAAAAAGCGGGTCAAGGATAGCCCTGTTTCTAGTAGTGTGCTCGAAATCTGATGTTTATGTATTCTGATTTTGAATTTATAAAATTTTGATTGAAATGTTGAGCCGTTGGTCCCTTTCATTGGGTGGATCTTGGCACCCAAGGAATGCATTTTATTATTCGGTTTAAGAAGTCTGAGTGATAAATGCAGGCATTGGACTGGAGTGTGGGACCCAAGGAATGCATTTTAATGCTTGGATGGCGGTCAGATGTTGTGGAAATGATTGAAGAAGATGATAATTACATTGGACCGGGAAGTGTAGTGGTATGTATAAATTTTTTATCAAACGTTTCATTCCGGTTATCCTTTTGTCATAACCATAATTTCGTTTGTGCCAATTGCAGAAAGAGATAAAACATACAAATATTTTGGCCGACGCAAGTTGAAAAACGTCCAAGTTATTCACATGGTACTGTCTTAGGCTTTTCTATCTTTTTTGTAGGTGGCATAAAGGGGTCAAAATGTTATGGGTTGACCTGAAACAAATTTTTATACAAAATTAAATTAATGAAAACTAAATTATTACCGTAATAATATACTTTCTTCAATAAAATGATTTACGAGGTTAAATACATTAAAAGTACACTTCTGTCGACTTTCGACCTGATCTATTTGACCCGTTACAGATGTTACATAACCCGAATCGACCGTTTATAAATAACTGGGTAATGATTGCACAAACAGATTGGAAACCCGAGGAACTATGATAACTTAAAAGAGACCATTGAACACACTCAAAAGTCCATTAAGAAATTAGAAGAGGTTCTATTCTTTGTAGCGGTAATATCCGATAGAGAGTGGCTGCTTGAAGGTCGAGATTTACATTATATTTGCTTGCTCTCACCAATAACATCATGAGATTAACCCTAATCCCTAACTCTGTTGGTTATGACAGATCCGTCAGGGGCTCATAAGCAATCTGCGTATTCTCTCTTTCTTGCGGAAAACATATGTCAGAAGCTTGGTGTTAAGGTGTGTAGGAATCTTCTCTTTTATATCATTTTCATTTTCTTTGTGACCCATTTCCTTATAAATGGGTTGATTCACTGTATGTTTTTCTCTCTAACGGATCAAAAGAGTAAATGAAAAAAGTTGTTGACTCGAAACTGTAGACTCAAATTCTGGTTGCCGAAATTGTTGACTCAAAACTGGGCAAACAAGTATTTAGATCGATGTTTTTTCAAATAAGTCTCAGTGTCGATTGGATTTTATTTATGTGTTACAAACGATTGTTATCGCTCTTTAGATTACAAGAATCAAGCCATCGTTAACTTACATAGCAGCTGAGGAAATAATGAGCCTCGTGACAGCTCAAGGTTATATGTGAACTTTATGTTTCTTTCTTTTCCTTTCGTGTTAGATTTATGCATAATTTTTTTTTTCCTTTTCAACTAATTAAATTTTATTTATGTTTTGGACGTTAGTGGCCGAAAACAGTGAACTGAATGCCGTTTGGAAAGACATCTTATATGCAGATGGAGATGAAATTTACGTTAAGGTAATACCACCTGTTTTCTTAAATCAGCCAATTTGCACATTATTGGATTAAAAATATCCCGTTAAAGTTAGTTATAGTTTTCAAACTATTGACGCTTAAAGGTCCAATATTGACTTCTGTATCGAACTATAGTTTTCAAACTATTGGCGATCTAAATGGTATGTTGAATAAAACATTTCAACTGACTAAATTCCCTGTTCACCAAGAATCTTACAATTTTCATATTTTATCTACCATTCGTAAATGAAAATGGATCTTTATGTATGTTACAGGTGCTGCTCCGTTACCGCCTTCATAATCGGATAGAGACGGTGTTAGAGAGAAATTATATCGCTTGTATTTTTTAGTACTATCGTTTCGCTTCAGAATTTGTCTGTTCAATTGATTGATCACCTCCAAGTGTGGATTTCCGTGTTTGATCCAACAATACATTACGTCAAGTAATACAATAAACACCGTAATGTAATATTATTCAAGTTATTGACAGCATTACCGTATTATCACATTATCTTAAACCCCCGCAAATTATCCATGTTTAAGCTCTTTACAAATTTATAATCAACAGTTACAATAAACACGAACCAGTTTCCAGTACATACAAAAAAATAGAAATTACAGATTTCTCGAGTTATTGCTTCTCTGCTTCAACAATTCTACAAACTCTTCATCGGTAGTTGTGAGTAAAAGAGGTAATGACATCTTGATATTTTAACCTTTTTGAATACTTTTTGAAAAATTTGAAAAATTTTAAACTTTTTTAATATTTTTAAAATTTTAATTTTTCCCGCTTTAGTTTTTCGATAAATACCAATCTTATATTCACTTTTTTCAATACCAATAAAAAATATTTTCTCTACTTTTATTTACCTCAAAGGAGTTTTATATCGGTTTCTCTCAACCTTTTTAGAACAATGTTGTATTTAGTTGAAAATGCTTGTATTGATGTTAGGTTTTGAAGCAATTCAATGTTGGTTTGTTAATGGTCTTCAACATGTTAATTAAGTAATGCAATGTTGGTACACCAACCTTATATTACACAATACTAAATTACAGTGAACAAAAGCAAGAAGAGAAAATGTTTTGTCACTACAACCTTATATGACACCATAATAAATTCCAAATTGTTCAAAGTACCAAATGCTTCATTACATTACCCCATACTAAATTGTAGTTAATGTACCAAAAGAGCTAATGTTGAATGCTATAACAGTTTACACCATACTAAATTGCAGTAATATATGTTTCTATATTCATAGCAAATGACGACCGAGACACAACCGAAACCATTAATGCAATGCATCGAACTTCAATTTCATTTCTTTAGCCGTGGACTGATCAACAAATCTTCTTTCTCAAAATTAAATTTATTACCGCCGCCGCATAGCGCAGGCTCCATTTTACGACTGAAAAACAATTTTATATTATATATGTTTCTATATTCATACCACATGACGACTGAAAAACAACCGAAAGTGTTATACTTAACATATGGATCACGAGACGGATTAAACACTACTGAAAACTGTAGCCGCAAAACCATTTTACGAAATCAACTTCGTCGCCGCCGCTGCATCGCGCGGGTACTAGACTAGTATATATATATATATATATATATATATATATATATATATATATATATATATATATATATATATATATATATATATATATATATGGGGAAAGTGAATATGGGGCTGTTGGGCATCTAACCTTACATGCAAAATTAATAAATCGACGTCGTTTTAACCTAAAATTAATAAATCGACATTCCTATTTCCATTTCCTTCTTTCTCATATTCAAGCATCGGTAAGAATTTTCCTAATTCCTATTTCTCTATATCAATATCATCAATAACATTGATGAATTCCTAATTTTAATAATTCCTAATTGATGAATTCCCCATATAATCATGCAAAATTCTTCTTTTTACGCCTAATTCTTTTTTGTGCTACTTAGCAGAGCCAAATCCAAAACCCATGGAATCAATTTTTTCTTATTATACATAAAACTACTGTTGGTATTTATTTATGTAATTGACGATCTTCATTTCGGGGGTGTTTGTTTCGGCTTATGTAACCGACTTATGAGCTTATGAAATTTTTCATAAGCTCATAGGCCAATATTTTCCGGCTTATGAGCTTATCAAGTTGAGCTTATGACTTTAAATAATCCATAACCTCAACTTCATAAGCTCATAAGCCGGAAAAAAATGGGCTTATGAGCTTATGAAAAATTACATAAGCTCATAAGCCGGTTACATAAGGTTAAACATGTCAAATATTTGATTGTAGGAACTGTTGGTTTTTCTTAGGTCTCACTAAGATCTCAAACAATGGCAAATCAATGACAAATAAGTATTTAGATGTTAATTATTATTTATCGATTGATTATTCAGTTTCAGTAATTATTATAGCGGAATTATAATAAAGAAACAGTGAAAATAACACAGTTATATTTCGTTCAAAAGGTACGATGTTTACAACGTTCAAGCTCACTATTTATACACAATAATAGTGAACTTGATAAGGATCAATCTTAGGAAATCTTCTAAAGAGATAGAAGATTTTATCTAACTAGACTGCCTAAAATTACGCCTTACGTCTCTTATTGAGTCTGAGTAGTCAGACTCAGTTACTCAGACTCAAGTCACTCAGACTGAGTCACTCAGACTCAGTCACTCAGACTGAGACTTTGATTAACAGATTTATTAATCTTGGGTTAAATCATTGTTTTTCCCAACAATCTCCCCCTATCTGTTTCAATCAAAGTCTTTTACAAAAGATGCATCAAAAACAAACACAAACATAAAAAGTTAACAAAAATTGTTTGTGAAAAAATATGCAACAGACAGATTACTTCTTCTTCTTCAAAGTTCTCCTCTTTTTCTTCAAGGGTATCTCAAATGGCAAAGGTTGATCTCTTTCATTCAGCCATTTTAGTCTCTCTGTCTTCCAAGCTAACAATCTCTCCATTTCAGTGTCAGACTTATGAAAATGCAGCTGATATTCCTTCTTGATTAGCTCCACCTTGTCAGACAATGTTCCAATTTCTTCAATTCTTCTGAGATTGTTGAACAGCCAGCTGATCAGCTTCATTCTGAATGGAAGACATTGAGCAGACTTACATTCGCTAAGTAATGCTATACAGTGATAGATTGAAGACATGTTGAGTCTGTCTTTAGCTTGAAAACTTTCCTCTCCCCCACAATCAACATAACAAAGACCAGCATGCTTCTCAGTTTCAATATATGTCTTGTCTTGGAACACAACTTCTTTGGGAACAGGATGCATACTGCTTGTCGATTTAGCTCCAGCTCTCACTTTGTGCTTGGTACAGAAAGCTCTGTAATCTTCATCAGATATCAGATTCAGCATGTGAGCTGCATTCACATTGAAGACGGCTTCTCTTTTTATAGCCATACTTTGAGCTGTGTCAGTTATGTTTGAGCTCAAACTTGCTATTTCTTTCCATTCTTCCAATCCCATGGTGTGCATTCTTGATAATCCAACTCTGAAAGATCCACCTTTGTGAGTGCATGTGAGTAAAAGGTCAGTTCCACCATGACTTTTACAGTCCAAGTGTTGAATCTTATGCTTAAGCTTTCTCATTGTGAAGTTTGTTTCAATGTAATTGACCCTGGCTTCTTCTCTGAGGACTAGTTTGGCCATTTGTGTGTCAGCTTCAACCCTCAGTTGTTCTTCTTCAATGGCTAGTTCTTCCTCAGCTGCCATCTCAGCTTCAAGCTCTTCAGCAGCTTTTGATGATTGATCATATGGATTTCCCTCAAACTTCTCTTTGTATAATCCCTTCACATATTCTCTGTATTGTTCCACAGTCATGCCATCATTTTGAGCATACCTTTAAAGTTTGGCCAATTTTCCAGCTTCAACCTGTTTCTTTTTAGCCTCAGTCTCAGGTTCTGTTTCAGCTTCATCCTGTTTCTTTTTAACCTCAGTCTCAGGTTCAGTTTGTGTCTCCATTTTATCCCCTCCTTCAGGCTGTTCTGGGTCACTTGTATACCCAACTTTGCCTTTTCCTTTGAAATCTTCCATCTCAGCTTCATCACTTGAGATATCACTCTAATCAGTTTCATAGAATACCTCAGACTGACCAGTTTTAGTGTTAAACCTGGTAGTCTTATAGTACCTTTTCTCCCCCTCTTCTCTTTTCCTTTTCAACTTCTGCTTGGGGATCTCAGATTCATTAGTTGCAGCAGCTATTTTCTCCCCCTGAATCTGAGAGCCCTCTGCAACAGCCTTGCCCTTCCTCATCATACTGACTTCATATGTCACTTTCAACACCATCTCCTTCAGATCCTTCAGCTCCTCTGCATTTTGTGTTCTCAAAGCATGAACCTCAGTCTGCATTGCCTTCAGTCTGTCATGAAACTGAGCTGACACATCCATAAGGGCTTGTAATAGCACGGGGACAGTCAAGGCAACCTCAGACTGGGTTGAAGTAGTAGCAGTTGTTGTTGTAACAGGTGGCACAGCTTCACTCCCTCCCTG
Source organism: Senecio squalidus (assembly GCA_910822075.1). Lineage (NCBI taxonomy): Eukaryota > Viridiplantae > Streptophyta > Magnoliopsida > Asterales > Asteraceae > Senecio > Senecio squalidus. Next base: position 40,125,593 of record CAJVGC010000065.1, read on the forward strand.
TGATATAGGAGAATGATCATAAGCCATCGAATAAGAAGTCTGTACCTCACTCAGTTTGGGGAGTAAGGCATTGGCGACTAGTGAAAGAGAGTGTAAGAGATTTGAGGGTGGTACCTTATCGTGAACCAGCACAGAGCTGGTGAAAATAGCCGTTGGAACTGGCTGTGAAACTGAGGGGGGTGGTCCCATACTGAGTACAGGGATGTCCAGGAGTGAGACATTTTCTTCAATGCTAGTCACATGTGTCTGTGTGGTAGCAACAACATGTGTCTCCAAGTTTACTACCTTAATGGGGCTTTGGGTAGTCAAAGCAGTCAGATCCAACTCATGCTCTAGCAGAGAGAGACTGGTCCGAACTGCAGCACTAGAGGGGAGTGTAGTACTCTCAGCCTCATGGAATAGTGAGTCCATTAGTGCTTGATTTGTTGTGGGGCTAGATGTGAGAGCTTTATCAAATGAACTTGGTGAGTCCATCAGTTTGGTCGCTTGTGTAGCCAGTACATCAAGATGTGGAGTGGACTGCTCAGACTGAGAGGGGGTAGAGAAAAAGGAATGTCCATACCTGGGTCAGCTTCATCAGGCCCAGCCCCACCCATTTCCACCTCAGCATCCGCAGCAGGGATATTTCCCTCAGGCCCTTCGTCAATTCGTTCAGCTTGGACCTCTGAGTCTGAATGATCAGACTCAGTCAGTTCCTGATCGATGAAAGGATTTTCAATCCATTCAAGCATTACAGGTGTGAGCTCAGTTTCATCCGCAGTGATTTGTATATATGTAAAGATTTTGGGAGTCAGCTTGGGAGGATCACATGTATAAAATATTTGCTCAAGCTGATCATAATTTTCCTTCCCCAGAACTTCCTCAAAGCAAAGTGAAAGGACACGAATGAATGGGACATCATTCGGTCGTTTTGGTTTTAGGGCTAGGGAGAGAATCTCATCAAAGTAGAGTTGTGAGAAAGAGATTCGTCTACCCGTTACCATAGCATGAAACAGATGAGTTTCAAACTCATTCATCTGATCCAGGCTGCCCGATTTACCCTCCAAGCACCGAGTGATCATGGAAAACAAGAATTTCCATTTGCCAGTAAAAAGATTGTACTTAATAACCCCTTGAGTTTCAGGCTGACCAATGAGAGGAAAAGCTTCATCTCTAGCTTGTTGTTTGCTCCGTCTGGGCTGAAATCCACCTTCGCCAGCCTCAGCGAGAGTGGGGAGGAGCAAGGCAATACGAATTGTATCCTCAGTGACGGTGATTGTCTCGCACCCATCATTGTAAGTGCCAGTTAGGGCCGTCCTGTCAGCATTGGCGGTGCAAGTATACCACCATTCATATAGCACCGGAGGACACATCGTGTTAGCACAAAAGAAAGCGCCATAAAGTGGGTGTGCCTTCATATATTGAATCAGTTTCTCAAATCCCCTGTTTCGACGATTGGCGGGAATTTCAGCAGTCGCCACCCATTATTGTCCTTGATTTGAACCCTGTGTTGGAAATCTGCACCAGGAATCATTCTTGGAGTAACATGAAGAATCATATTAGCATTCGCCATTTAAGAGACAATCAAGCAGAAGATTAGTAAGAGAGAAAAAAAAATTAGGTTAAAAAATTTGAAATTCAGTTAGTTTTAAACTAAAATAGCGAAAACCTGTAACTAAGTTAGGAAATTTACAGTTTAGACCTCTAATTTGTATCACATTATCACTATTGACCGTTGACTGGTTATTGACTCAAATAAAATATTAAAAAAATATATTGAATAACAAATAGAATATATGCAAAAGATATACAAAAAAATATAAAAAATTTGTTCTAAAAATACATTTATTCTGAGCACGAGGTCAGACTCAGATAACTGAAGCTGACTAGTGAGTCAGACTGAAAATTCACAGGCTGACTGACAGGTTACCCTGAGATTCAATTTTTTTGACAGATTAAGGGTTTAGCATTCCTAGTTCTCCTAAGAGATAGAAAAACATGTCCTCACTTAGAGGCTTAGTAAATATGTCTGCCAATTGATCATTTGTGTTCACAAACTCCAGTCTGACCTTTCCTTTCTCCACACAGTCGCGTATGAAGTGATGTCTGATTTCAATGTGTTTGGTCCTGGAGTGGAAAACTGGATTCTCAGTTATTTGAATTGCACTCTTGTTGTCACACATGATAGGAGTGTTGTGAATCTGAATGTCAAGATCAGCCAATTGGTGTTGCATCCAAAGCAATTGGGCACAACAACTTCCTACACCCACATACTCAGCTTCAGCAGTGGAAGTTGCAACTGATTTTTGTTTCTTACTTGACCAACTAACTAGCTTTCCTCCTAGAAGCTGAAATCCTCCTGGGGTACTCTTCCTGTCAAGTTTGCAACCTGCATAATCTGCATCTGAGTAGCCAATTAGTTCAAAACTAGAATCTTTAGGGTACCATAAACCAAGATTTGGTGTACCCTTAAGATATCTAAAGATTCTTTTGAAAGCTTTAAGATGAGATTCTTTGGGATCAGCTTGATAACGTGCACATAGACATGTAAAGAACATGATGTCAGGTCTGCTGGCAGTTAAATAGAGCAATGAACCAATCATTCCTCTATAAGTGGCTTGACAGACTGACTTGCCAGATGAGTCTTTGTGCAATTTGTCAGAGATGCTCATTGGTGTTTTCATTTCAGAACTTGTAGACCCAGAAAGAAATTCAGTTCCCCCATCATACTCATTCTGTATTCACTACACATGAGTTTTGAAAACCAAGTACACAACTTATCATTTGTGGAGCCAAATATGATGTCATCAACATATATTTGAACCAGAATGACATGACCATTTTCCTTTTTGATGAACAAAGTTTTATCAATTGAACCCCTTTTAAAATCATTTTTAATGAGAAATTCAGAAAAGGTTTCATACCAAGCTCTAGGAGCTTGTTTGAGACCATATAAGGCTTTGTTTAACTTATAAACATGATCAGGAAAGTTTGGATCAACAAAACTTGGAGGTTGTTTCACATAGACTTCCTCCTGCAGATCTCTATTTAAAAAGGCACTCTTCACATCCATTTGATAAACCAAGAAATCTTTGAAGGCTGCATAAGCTAGAAACAAACGAATTGCTTCAATTCTGGCTACTGGAGCAAAGGTTTCATCATAGTCAATGCCTTCTTCTTGTTTGTAACCTTGAGCCACAAGTCTGGCTTTATTCCTGATCACCACTCCATCCTGATCAAATTTGTTTCGAAATATCCATTTAAGGCCACTAATGGTTTTATACAGAGGACGTGGGACCTTTGTCCAGACATTATTTCTAATGAATTCTCCAAGTTCCTCTTGCATTCCTTCCACCCAGTCTTAATCTAATAAGGCTTCTTCCACTTTCTTTGGTTCCATCAGACTCAAGAAATTGGTATAGAAACAAAAATTGGCTGTGACATTCTTTCTTCTAGTTTTGACACCTTCAGTTAAGGATCCAATGATAGATGAAATAGGATGGCCTTTGACAGTCTTGATGTTGCTTGAGCTAGTGTTAGGAACTTCTTCTTCTTCAGTCTGACCACTATCAGTCTGATTGGTTTGAAGCTGACCTTGGTCAGTTGGAGGTGTCTCAGGCTGAGTATCAGCAGTGCATGTTGATTCTAAAGTTTCCAGTTCTGGAGCAGTCTTGGTAGATGGTTCATCAGTTTCACTTTCTGATTCTTGATGTTGAGGAGCAGTTTCTGCATTCTGATCTCCAGTCTGATTGTCAGATTCAAACGAAGTCACAAGTAATTCGTCACAGAGTTGGTTGATAGTGGCTAGGTCAGTCTGTGAAGATGATTCATCTTTGTCAGACTGGGTAGTATCATCAAAAGTGACATTTATGCTTTCTTCTACCACTTTTCTTCTTTCATTATATACTCTGAATGCTTTAGCAATGCTGGAGTATCCAACAAACAACCCTTCATCAGCTTTAGGAGACATTTTACACAACAAGTCTCTTTGATTGAGAATGTAACACTTACTTCCAAAGATATGAAAGTAATGAATCGAAGGCACCTTGTTGTGATACAGTTCATATGCTGTTTTGCCATGTCTCTTTACAATGATTGATCTGTTCTGTGTGAAGCATGCCGTGTTCACAGCCTCTGCCCAGAATTTTATCTTCATGTTTCCATAGCATAACATTGTTCTGGCAGCTTCAATTAGTGTTCTGTTCCTTCTCTCTGCTACTCCATTTTGTTGTGGAGTTCGAACTGAGGCAAAGTTTTGCACTATGCCTAATTGATCACAGAAGTCAATTAAGACTGAGTTCTTGAACTCAGTTCCATGATCACTCCGCATTTGACGAACAAGAGTATTTTTCTGACGATGTTCTCTTTTGATCAGACTGATAATCTCCTCTGCAACATCACTTTTTGCTCTTAAGAATATGAACCAAGTAAATCGAGTAAACTCATCAACAATGACAAGTGTGTATTTCTTTCCTCCTTTACTTTCAATTCCAATTGGTCCAAAGAGATCCATGTGTAGCATGAACAGAAGTTCATCGATGGAATGTATCATTTTGGATGGAAATTGAGATTTCGTTTGCTTTCCAAGAACACAGGCTGAGCAAACTTTATCTTTGGTATAGGTCAGTTCTGGCAAACCTCTCACTAACTTGCTTTTGGATAAAGCATTAATGTTTTTGAAGTTTAGATGAGATAACCTTCGATGCCATAGCCAATTCAATTCCTCCTTTGTTTCTGAGAACAGGCATGTCTCAGCTTCATCATTTGCTGTACTCAGATCCAGGCAGAACACATCTCTTTCTCTCTTGGCTAGCAGTAATGGTTTTCCCTTGGCACTATAGATTATCCCAACTTGTTTCCTGAATCTGACTTCATGATCTTCATCAGTAATTTGACTCACACTGAGTAAATTATGTTGTAATCCTTCCACATATGCAACTCTCTTGAATGTAACAGCTCCAGCATGAATCTTTCCATATCCCCGAGTCATTGATACCCCATTGTCACCATATCTTACTTGAGGGCCATCTTCTTCCTTATAGTCCTGTAGAAAGGACTTCATTCCTGTCATGTGCCTTGATGCTCCACTGTCTAGATACCATTTTGTAGAGTCCTGCACATGAAAATAGAAGAAATTAGTTCCTTTTGGGTACCCACTTCAGAGTGGATCCATGAACTGAGACAGGTTTGGGTGCAGATTCAATCTTGCAGTCAGTTTTGGGACTTGTATAGTCCCATTTGTTGATTTCATTCATGCAATTAACAGAATAGTGACCTATGACACCACAGTATTTACACGGAGTATTTTTAAGACTGACTCTAGATGGGACTGACTTAATGTGAGGAGATTGTAAAGATGTAGTCTTTGCTGGAGAAGTGTTTCTCGAAAATGAATCTGATTTTGATGAGACTGATCTGGATTTCGATGACCCTGACTTATGTGAAACTGACCAATGTTTTGATGAAGCTGACTTTTGAAAATAAGGATTCTTAGGTCTAGACCTGGTCAGTAGTTTACAAAACATAGCTTCATGCCCTTTTTCACCACAGTTATAGCAAATTCTCTTAGGAGGAGATTTGGGCCTTACTTGATTAGGTGAATTATCCCTGACTAAGGTTTTTACAATGTTGGTCAGTTCCAGTAATTGATTTCTTAATATATCAATTGTTTTTTATTCAGGACTTTTATTACGGCCTCTGGAACTGACTGGAGCCTTACCCTTTGGTTTGCTCATAACTTTGGTAAAAACTTTGTTCAAAGATGCATAATTCTTTTCAATCTGCATATCAGTCTCAGATAACGTAACACATTCAGATTTAGAGGAAGATGAAGGAAAAAGATCATTTTTATTCGAAACTTGAAAAATTACAGGTTTAACAAATGCATTTGACATCATTATTTTATCCCCTTTCAAATAAGTGAAAGTATTTGGAAGGATTTCTGGTTTAAAAATGATTTTTTCTCTTTCAGCTTCTTCTTCCTCTTCTGTCATGTATTTCTTCAAACTGAACCCTTCACCCAACACTGCTTGCACTTCTTTGGATACCTGTCTGCTCAAACAATCTTCATTTTTTAAAGATGATATACACCATGATTTACAAATTCTTTTATTGTGCTCAGTTTCTTCTCTAAATTTATGATTTTCTTTTGCAAGATCATTATAAGCTTCAGTCTGAGCATTTAAAAGTACTTTGTAACTTTCTAATTCCTTAATTTTATCATCTTTAATTTTTAAATTGTTTTCAAGATCTTTGAGTTTTTGTTTGAATTCAGTTTGTTCTTCTAAAGTGGTGGTCAAGTCAACATAAATGTACTCAAACATTTGCAGTTTTTGTTCATTTGTATAAGAGTTGAAATTATGTACCTTGTACAGTTTTGACTTGTTCCAGTCTGAGTTGCAGCTCATTCTTTCTGCTTCCTTTAGATCCTTTTCGAACTGAGAAACGGATTTCTCAGCTTCAGTTACTTCCTCCACTAAAGCCATCAGACATTTGTCCTCTACTTCCTCTTTATCAGATGACAGTTCCTCATCTAACCATTCTTCAGCAAAGAATGCTTTTTGCTCAGTTTGAGGTTTTTGAGAGTTTGAACTGTAGCCTTTCTTATACTTAAGATACTTGTTTCGGTATCATTGGGCTCTTTCAGCAACTTCATCCATGTGCTCAGTCTGAGCATTCTTTACTTTACAGTCAGCAGCCATGTGACCATATTCATTGCATTTGAAGCATTTTACCTTCTTCGGATCAAATGGTTTCTTTCCTTTGTAGCCTGTCTTTTGTTCAAGCTTCATGGTCAACAGGGCAACCTGACTTTTCAGTTTCTTAACTTCTGATTCATCGTCAGACTCTGAGTCTGAGTGTGACTCAGACTCAGATGAGTCAGCTTTAGAATAAATTTCTTTATTCCTTTTGCTAGTTGCAACTAATGCAGCTTCTGGGTCCCTTGCAGTTCTCCTATTGTTTATCTTCTTCCTTTCTTGAGATTCCTCCAAGTTTAACAATAAGCCAAATAGTCCTGGCAGCTTGTAGGTGGACAGTTTCTCACTAACTACAAGAGATGTAATAACAGATTCAAATTTGTTAGGTAAGATGTCAACAAATTTCTTACAGATTTCATCATCTTCCTTTGTCACTCCCAGAGCAGACATATCATTTAACATGATTTGGAATCTTGTGTGAACATCAGCCAAAGTCTCCTTTTCCTTCATATAAAAGTTTTCATAATTTCTTATGAGACTGTTTAGTCGTTGTTCTTTCACTACTGGAACACCTTCATATGACACAATTAATGTATCCCAGAGTTCTTTAGCAGTTTTGCAGCCAGCAAATTTTGAAAATATTTGTTCAGATACTGCATTTCCTAAAATGCTTCTAGCTATGGGAGCAAGATTATACAACAACTTATCTTGATCTGTCCATTGTGCTTTGGTGGTTTGAACCCATCTGGCACGTTGGACAACTCTATCACCTTCTTTGACTTCATCAATGATCTTTCCCGGAATTATGGGTCCTTCAGTTATGATTCTTATCATTTCTTCATGAATTCCTGACAAATGCCACTCAGCTTTAAGCTTCCAATGGCCAAAATTATGACCATTGAATACAGGATTTCCTTTTCCAGCCATTGCAGTTATATTTGAAGATGATGACATTGTTTTGAGATTCTAAGCATTGATCGTTAAGATTTATAAATTTATTTAAATGTAAATCTTATTTGCTCTGATACCAGTTGTTAGGTCTCACTAAGATCTCAAACAATGGCAAATCAATGAAAAATAAGTATTTAGATGTTAAATATTATTTATCGATTGATTACTCAGTTTCAGTATTTATTATAGCGGAATTATAATAAAGAAACAGTGAAAATAACACACAGTTATATTTCGTTCAAAAGGTACGATGTTTACAACGTTCAAGCTCACTATTTATACACAATAATAGTGAACTTGATAAGGATCAATCTTAGGAAATCTTCTAAAGAGATAGAAGATTTTATCTAACTAGACTGCCTAAAATTACGCCTTACGTCTCTTATTGAGTCTGAGTAGTCAGACTCAGTTACTCAGACTCAAGTCACTCAGACTGAGTCACTCAGATTCAGTCACTCAGACTGAGACTTTGATTAACAGATTTATTAATCTTGGGTTAAGTCATTGTTTTTCCCAACAGTTTTTTTTTTTCCGTTCAGGTGCCAGAGATCGTGAATGGTATGTCAACTGCTGACAACTACCTTATCTTAAAGCGATGGCCTAATACGGTGTTTTTTTTTTCTTTTAGCCTCCTTTGTGCTTCTAAACGTAATTATCTTTTTTCTTTTAGTCTCGTTTATGCTTCTAAACGTAATTATCTTTTCGTATACAGGTAACTGGAATTTTTTTCTTTTAGTCTCCTTTGTGCTTCTAAACGTAATTATCTTTGCAAATGGGATCTAATGACAAGGTTTGTATTTCTGTTTGTATATGTGTAATATGCTAGTACCAATTTAAATTTATATATAATCTAAGCTAATATGATTTAGCTTTTCTTATTATAGAATATATACGATTCAGAGATTAATACAGAGATTGAGTTGTTTGAAACCAATGTTATTGATGATATTGATGCAAATGAGTATCCAGAATTAGAAAGTGAAAACGCAAATGACATTGAAGGTGATATTGAATGTGAGAAATACGAACGTTCAGATGTAATGGGGAAGAATTTTGATACTCGTGAAGATGCTTATGTGTTCTATAATCGTTATGCGCTTTTACATGGATTTAGAATACGTAAATGTTCAAGTTTTAAGAATAAGACAACAAATGATAATTATAGAAAAAAATATGTGTGCAACAAAGAAGGTTTTAAAGATTTAAAAATCAATAGTTCTGGTGGCGATGTAAAGAAACGTCGTAGGGATTTAAGGACTGGTTGTGAGGCAATGTTTCGGATTTCAAAGAAAAAAGATGAGAAATGGGTGGTCGACATATTCAAGGATTCACACAATCATGAGTTAAGCGTTACACCGACCAAAGTAATGAAACATCGTTCGCATGGGAAGTTTCACCGCTCATTGGCTTGCAAATCCCTTATGTCGGAACTTGGCCAATCCGGGTTAAGACCTTGTCAAATAAAGAAGGTCGTAAATACCATGAAACCTCCACATGAAAGTGATGTTACATCCAAACAATGTTCTGATATCTTAGGTCAGCAACGAAAACAATACAAAGGTAAGGAGTTCTATGGGCTTATCAAACACTTCCAAGATAAATCAAGAGTAGATAGTAATCAATATTTTGAGATGGATTTATTCGATGATGGATCTCCTAGAAATCTTTTTTGGGCTGATGGAAGGTCAAGAGACTCGTATATTAAATTTGGAGATGTTGTCGTGTTTGACGTGACATACATGACCAACAAGTTTAAAATGCCATTTTCTCCAATTGTCGGAGTGAATCATCATAACCAGTCTATAATCTTTGGTGGCGCATTGTTGGAAAATGAAAAACAAGAAACCTTTGAATGGTTATTTCGAAACTCTTTGAAGTGCATGTTTGATAAACATCCGTCTGCAATTATGACAGATCAAGATAAAGCTATGGGCAATGCCATAAAAATAGTTTTTCCAAATACTCGTCACCGTTATTGCGCATGGCACATCAAGAAACATGAGTTGGAACATCTTAGTCCTTTAAAATCCCGTTATAGCGACTTCGAAGAATTATAGTGTGAGGAGTGATAACGTCGAACAATTTCAAACCCGATGGAAATTCATATTTGATAAGTTTAACCTTGAAAGTAATAGTTGGATTAAAGAAATGTATAACCAACGTCATAAATGGTTCAAAGCGTTCTTCAAAGATGTTTTCCTTGCTGGCATGACGACAAGTGGAAGAAGCGAGAGCATTCATTCTTTTTTTGATGGATATGTTAATTCGAAGAATATGTTGAATGAGTTTGTAGTGCAATATGATAAAGCTGTTGAATCTCGAAGGGCTGCAGAAGAAGATGAAGAATTCAAGACCATGAACTCCAAGCCTAATCTTTATTCGGTTAACCCAATAGAAGCAAAAGCAGGTGCACGTTATACTAGAAAGATCTGTGATGACTTCGAAAAACAATGGATAGAAGCTACCAACAATTTAACTCACAAGACTATAAGCAAGAATTATGAGGAGATCATTTATAAAGTTGGGCAAATGAACATTGAACAAATATATTGGAGACTTGTTAAATTTCGTTTCTTGGATAAGGTAGATATCACATGCTCATGCGCTACTTTTGAAACAGGTGGGTTAGTATGCAAGCATATGTTATATGTAATGAAAAAGAGGGATGTTGACCTTCCCGATCATTATATTTTACCTAGGTGGACGTTAGATGTTAGGTACAGGGTGGATCATGGTAGTATCAGACTCGAAGATGTACATAGTGAAGAAGAAGTTAGTGCCCTAACGTTATGGTGTGTTCAAGAAAATTATAACAAAGCAATCGAACAAGCAAGAGACTCTTATTCCGAGATAAAGAAAATAAATACCTTCTTTTTGAATTTTTTAGAAAAACAAAAGATCCGAAAAAAGCCAAGTGACTATGAAAACGCATCACAAGATTATAATGACGGAAGTTCACAAGTACAGATGATGCCTCGTATATCTGATGTTGGTAGTTCACAAGTAAACATCATGACTCAAATATCCGTCCGAGATCCACAAGTTCTGACTAATACTAAAGGTCGTCCCAAAAATGCAACCAGAATTAAATCTTCCCTCGAAGCACCGAAAAAACGAACATGTTCTTACTGTAAGGGATTGGGTCACTATGTGAGTGGTTGTCAAAAAAAGAAGGTAACCATAATATTTATTAAGTGTTCATAATCATTGATACTTCTAGTTTAATTCTTCTATTTTTTTGTATCAGGTGGATGATGTAGAACGAGAAAGAAAAAGAATAGCTAATCAGTAGCTTGGACACGTTAGAGTTTTGAAGACCACAAATGTTATGATTGCAGCAATCAATGTAATTTTGGCACTTGAATATGTTTTTCTAGTTTTGGTTTTTCGATTAAGATCACATGTTCTGTACTCGTGATTAATCAACCAGTTTTGGTAATTCGATTAAGACCCATTAATTATTGTATTCATGTTAGTACTCATGGTTAATTAACCTGTTTTAAGCATTTAAATTTATAACATTTTTTGTATCAACTTTAAGCTATTAAAAGAGACACGACCCATTCATAAGTGAATGGGTCGCAATTGCCAATTATGCATGTTTTTGCGAAATGACCCATTCATAAGTGAATGGGTCGCAATTGCCACCACCAGAATATAAACACGAATTCAGAATCAAAACAAAATGAAAAGTTAAGATTGTTATTAAAACACTAACTGTAATAATTTAGAGTACTCAAACTACACGACCCTTCAGGTATTTGGTTACATAAAAAAGATCCGGAAAAAAAGACCATCAAACAGGCAACATACTCTTTTGCCAATTTTGTACAAGATAATTTAAACACGAACCATTACTAAATCAAACAAACTTAAACCTCACAAATTACAATTCCTCTACTTATTTTGCACCGTCTTCAACACCTAAACCATACAAAACACCAGCATACTTGTCTGTGTTTCCATTAAAGTAACCTTCTTTCAGCTTCTTAAAAGCATGAGAAGTCAACAAACTATCCGATCCGGTTGATGACAAACTCCGATTCTTTCACCTTCCAAAAAACTATCTGATTAAGACCCATTTATTATTGTATTCATTGACTGTACTCGTGATTAATTTACCAGTTTTAAGCATTTAAATTTATAACATTTTTTGTATCGACTTTAAGCCATTAAAAGAGACACGACCCATTCATAAGTGAATGGGACGCAATTGCCAATTAAGCATGGTTTTGCGAAATGACCCATTCATAAGTGAATGGGTCGCAATTGCCACCACCAGAATATAAACACGAATTCAAAATCTAAACAAAATGAAAAGTTAAGATTGTTATTAAAACACTAGAATTGGTTACATAAAAAAGATATTTGGTTACATAAAAAAGATCCGAAAAAAAAGACCATCAAACAGTGGCTTCTCATGAGCTTCCAAGTACACTTTCCGTCTCTCCTCAACGCTTTCCTCCAGTGGCTTTAAAGATCGAAGTTAATCTTTTCATACTCTTTGAGATCCTCGTGCAGAGTGGTAATCCGGTCTTCAGTCAATGAACCCATTGATGAATCAGCAAAACATTTCATGACCACATAGAATTGGTTCAAAATGGGCAACCAGAGGCACGGAGAACGGAATATGAGCCGTTGAAATGTGTTGGGGTATCACCGCTCGATACACTGCAGTAGCTCTTTTACTTCTCGTCTGACAGCAAGCCCCTGCCACATTTCTAGAGTTGGAACGGAAGAACCAGAATCTTCAATAGCGGCACTAACATGCTATTTTATCTGGGGACATAGCGTTTTTGTTCTCTAGGGAATCATCACTCTACAAACCATTTGTATTACTGCCAACATTCATTTTAGTGTCTGCAACAGAGTTTAAAAAATCTATTATTAACCAAAAACATCGTATTAGGCCATCGCTTTAAGATAAGGTAGTTGTCACCAGTTGACATACCATTCACGATCTCTGGCACCTGAACGGAAAGAAAACCAACAGTTCCTACAATCAAATATTTGACATGTTTAACCTTACGTAACCGGCTTATGAGCTTATGTAATTTTTCATAAGCTCATAAGCCCATTTTTTCGGCTTATGAGCTTATGAAGTTGAGGTTATGGCTTATTTAAAGTCATAAGCTCAACTTGATAAGCTCATAAGCCGGAAAAAATTGGCCTATGAGCTTATGAAAAATTTCATAAACTCATAAGCCGGTTACATAAGCCGAAACAAACACCCCCGAAACGAAGATCATCAATTACATAAATAAATACCAAAAGTAGTTTTATGTATAATAAGAAAAAATTGATTCCCTGGGCTTTGGGTTTGGCTCTGCTAATTAGCACAAAAAATAATTAGGCGTAAAAAGAAGAATTTTGCATGATTATATGGGGAATTCATCAATTAGGAATTATTAAAATTGGGAATTATTAAAATTAGGAATTCATCAATGTTATTGATGATATTGATATAGAGAATTAGGAATTAGGAAAATTCTTATCGATGCTTGAATAGGAGAAAGAAGAAAATGGAAATAGGAATGTCGATTTATTAATTTTAGGTTAAAACGACTTAGATTTATTAGTTTTGCATGTAAGGTTAGATGCCCAACAGCCCAAATTCACTTTCCTATATATATATATATATATATATATAGAGAGAGAGAGAGAGAGAGAGAGAGAGGTGGGTTCACATAAGAACCACTAAATATTTGACAACCATTAGGAACTAATATTCACCAGTGTATATACATATGATATTCACCAGTGTATATATATATGATATTCACCAGTATATATTTAATATGATATTCACCAGTATATATTTAATATGATATTCACCAGTGTATATTTAATATGATATTCACCAGTGTATATACACTGGTGAATATCATATATATACACTGGTGAATATTGGTTCCTAATGGTTCCTAATTATTTGTATGGTTCTCATTTGAAACCAACTCTCTCTCTCTCTCTCTCTCTCTCTCTCTCTCTCTCTCTCTCTCTCTCTTTATCTATCTCTCTCTCTCTCTCTCTCTCTCTCTCTCTCTATATATATATATATATATATATATATATATATATATATATATATATATATATATATATATATATATATATATATATATATATATATATCCTTGTAGAAAGAGAAACACGTGTATTGATCATTATTATTATCAATATATTGAGGCTTAATATTCGACAAGCATTATTGTTATTCATCGTTCATTTTTATTCATATATCCAATATTTGTTTGATCATTGAAATTGTACTATCAACGTGTTCATCCGCTGCTGAACTTCCTTGATAATCAAGATCTTACGTTTAACATACTTTGGGTTTACATAACCTAAACGATCCTGACAACAATAATCTAACAAGTCATTAAAACGTATTTATTAAAACTTCGAAAAGTTAAATGCTCATAGTCTTGAATAGTATAATGCTCTTCAAGACTCCATAAACTAAGTACTTGAGAATGCATTTAAAATCAAGTTTCAACTAAAAGGGTTGAGTGAATTCATAACTTTAAATACTCAATAAAACATTTACACCACAAAATTTGAAGAAGTAACCTCAGTTACTGTTAGGTCTCAATAAGATCCCAAATACTAGCTAATCAATTACAAATTAGTATTTAAACGTTAATTATCACGAATCGATTAAGTTCTCAGTTTCTTAGTTTATTATAGCGGAAATATAATAACGAAACAATGAAAATAACACTTAGTTATATTTCTTCAAAAAGTCCAACGATTACAAAGTTCAAGCTCACTATTTATAGACAATAATAGTGAGCTTGATAAGTATGAATCTGAGAAAATCTTCTAAAAGGATAGAAGATTTTATCTAACTAACATACCTAAATTAATGCATTACGTTTCTTTATGAAGCTGAGTAGTCAGCTCCATAATTCACTCAGACTCAGAGTCACTCATAAGATACTATTAAAGTATCCCATATCTCTTTAGCAGTTCTGCATCCATCAATCTTGGAGAATATTTGTTCAGATACAGTATTACCTAGAATGCTTCTTGCTCTTGGATCCAGATTAAAGAGTAGTTTGTCTACATCTGTCCACTGTGATTTGGGAGTTTGAACCCACCTTGCACGTTGTACAACTTTGTCTCTTTCCTTGACCTCATCAATGTGCTTTCCTGGAATGATTGGTCCATCCGTTACAGTTCTCAACATCTCTTCATGAATTCCGGACAGATGCCACTCAGCTTTAAGTTTCCAGTGAGCAAAGTTGTGGCCACTGAAAATGGGAATACCTTTTCCAGCCATAGCAGGTGTGTTTGATGACGATGATGACATTGTATTTGAGATTTTATGTATTGATCGTTTAAGATTGGTAAATTTATTAAAATTTAAATCTTATTTGCTCTGATACCAAAGACAAAGTTTGCTCAGCATGTGTGCTTGGAAAGCAAACAAAGACTCAATTCCCATCCAAAATGTTGCATTCAATTGGTGAACCTTTATTCATGCTACATATGGATTTGTTTGGACCAATCGGGATTGAGAGTCAAGAAGGAAAGAAATACACCCTTGTAATTGTTGATGAATTTACTAGATTTACTTGGGTCATATTCTTAAGGGCTAAAACTGATGCAGCTGAGGAGATTATCAGTTTGATCAAAAGAGAACAGCGACAGAAAAACTCTCTTGTTCGCCAGATGAGAAGTGACCATGGAACTGACTTCAAAAACTCAGTTTTGATAGATTTTTGTGATCAATTAGGTATAGTCCAAAACTTCGCCTCAGTTCGAACTCCTCAACAAAATGGAGTTACAGAGAGAAGAAATAGAACACTAATTGAAGCTTCCAGAACAATATTGTGTTATGGGAACATGAAGATAAAATTATGGGCTGAAGTTGTGAACACTGCCTGCTTCACACAGAATAGGTCCATCATCGTGAAAAGACATGGAAAGACAGCATATGATTGTACCATAACAAAGTCCCTTCCATTCATTATTTCCATATCTTTGGAAGTAGATGCTATATTCTAAACCAAAGAGACTTGTTGTGTAAAATGTCTCCTAAAGCTGATGAAGGCCTGTTCGTTGGATACTGATATCGCTCATTTATACGAGTATTTCATAGCGATATTTGTTATGTTTAGAGTCAAAAACGTAATGGATAGGCCCCGTATTTCTTATATTTTGTGTAAAGTTTGTTTTATAGGTTTCTAGTTACATTTGGAGTTAAAGGAGGCAATTTGGGACCAAAAGAGGCGAAGAAAAACAAGTCGGGAAGCAAAACATCGAGTTGCCTTGGTTATTTTTACTAATTGCCCCGCAACTGCTTGACACGAGATTTATGGTAACTACTGAAGTTGACTTGCGGCGCAATACCTATGACTTGCGGCGCAAGCCAACTATATTCTGGCTCGTGGATTTATATGACTTGCGGCGCAAGAGAATTATTTGCGGCGCAAGACGAGCTGCTGGCAGTTACACTTGTTAGTTTTTAATTGCTAATTAAGGGGAAAACAAAAGGACTAGTGCTTGTGACATAAAGAGAACGTGGGAAGGAAAAAACATCATCTTTTTCATCATAGTTTGAGTAATTTCATATCATTGGAAGCATCAAAACAATCTTTACTTTTCGTATTTCATCAAGAATTTTTAATTTCGATTTCGTTTAGTACTTGGAGACTATTTGGGAACTTATCACTTACGCTTGGTATTGATCTTTTATCATTTTTATTTGCAATTGAATTATGTCTTTTACATATTTGATTGTGTTTGTTACAATTATGAGTAGCTAATTCCTTTAAACGTTTGCTTGGATTTTGTGATCGTTTATGTGTTAGATTTTGGGTGTGAAAGTCGATTGATGTGTAGAGGTTAATTGGGGATCCGTATGGGTTGTTATTTTGATTATATTGTTAAAATTGTTTATACTTTTATTTGGTAAACTAAAAACGGGTATTCGAGAGGAATCCGTAATTTTTACTAAAATAAGAATGAATTAACCGGTCGGTCTTTAGTTGATTAAAAGTTAGCGGTATTCGAGAGGAATCGTTAACAACAATCTAAACAAGTAAGTAATAACACAAACGCTAATTAATAACTTAAGAGAGATCGATTTATCAGTTAGTAAGCTATTCGAGAGGAAGCTTATAGATTAATTCTCACACATCGGCTTGGAACTTTATGCACAATTACTTGAGGTGTTAATTATATTCGAGAGGAATAGTTGCATGGTTAGGTAATTGGAGAAATCCGGTATTCGAGAGGAGCTTAGGATTTTATATTAGAAGTTTTTCGACATTTTCACACTTAAGAGATAACATATATTCGTAAACGGTCCAAGCGAGCGTCTTTTTATCCATATTTGAAATCAAGAATATTTTCATTGTTAGTATAATCAAGTCTTCTTAAAACTAAAACCCACTTGTTACTTGTTACGTGTTATTATTAAACTAAAACTTTCAATTATAAATAGTACCTGTGTTCGAACCCGATATTTGCCAATACTATTTTACAACTGACAAGGGTACACTGCCCGTGTCGTAATCTAGTAAAGGTTTATTTTCGGAAAACTAGATTTTTCGCATCAAGTTTTTGGCGCCGCTGCCGGGGACTTGATTTAGTTGAAGTTTTTAGTTTCCTGTTTGATTATTTGTTTGAATATTTTTCACGGGTATTTGTTTGCTTTGTTGTGATTTTCAGGAGTATTGATTGTGGATGTACACGAGATCCCAAGGGAAACAAGTGCATAGTCCTCTTTCGGATCCGGAAAAACTTTTGAGGAAAAGAGGTTTAGGAGCAGCTGCATCGGTAGTTTATAGTGAGAACGAATCTTCCGAGGAGGAAGTTGAAATTGTTTTTGAAGAAGAAATGGCAGGAAACGGGGAAGATGAAGATCGACCCATAGTGGAAAACAACCCACCCAATCCTTTTGACATACCGATGATCAATAGGAATAGGATAGTACCACAAACGAATGGGTCGGCCATTGTAGCACCGGACTTGGGGGCTGACTTTTCCGTTAAAGGTCATCACCTCAAGATGATTCAAGATAGTACATTTGACGGACATTTCAAGCCCGACCCGCACAAGCATGTAGCGCATTTCATAGAGACATGCAGAATGTTCCGATATGGAGCGGGTCAGGAGGAAGGTGTAATGCTAAGTTTGTTTCCATCGTCTCTCACGGGAGAGGCGAAAACGTGGTTTAATGAGTTGAAGCCGGGAACAATTTAAAGTTGGGAGGCGATGAGAGAGCTCTTTGTGACGAGATTTTTCCCACCCATTTTGCGTCGGAAGCTATTGAACCAAATCCGTTCTTTTCAACAATGGGATAACGAGACCATAACGGATGCTTGGATTAGGCTTAAGGAATTGTTGAGGAATTGCCATGGACACGATTTGGATCGTGATGAAGTGATTCACATCTTTTATTATAGTTTGGATAGTTGTTCTCAACACGACTTGGATTTAGCGGGTGGTGGTAGTTTCTTATACAAGTCACCAAATGAGGCGCACCGGATGATGGAAGATCAAGTCCAAGCTCGAATTTCTAGGGACCGAGTTACTAGGAATAGAAGAGTACGGGGAACGGTAAATCAAGTCGAAGAAGGGGGTAGTAGTAGTAGCAACAAGGAAGTGGTAAACGAAATTAAGTCCGTGGGTGAAGAAATGAAAAATCGAATGGGTCGTTTGGAGAAGGATGTCCACTTGGTGAAAAACGGGTGCGGGAAATGTGGAGGACCTCACTACACGGATGATTGTGAGCCGAAAACCGAGGAAGCAAACTATGCCAACTACGGGTATCAAAACCGGGGAAATAGTGGGTATGGAAATCAGAATCGGGGCAATAGACATGAGGCACGATTTCAATCCAACCAATCGAAACCAAAGGAGGAGAATAAGGAACCAAACTTCGAGGAAATGATGAAAGAGTTCGTTTACTCCCAAAAGGCAACAAACGATATGATAGCGAATTCAATGAAGGGATTTACCGCGAAATGGGAGCAAAACCAAAGGAACACTCAAGCCAATATGCAAGACTTAGAACGAAAAATTGAAAGGCTAAGTGAGAAGTTATCCAATCGACCAACGGGTCAAATGCCTAGTTCAACCCAAACAAACCCGAGACAAAACCAAAACAATAATGGCGGATCATCAAGTCAAGGGTCGAAATATGTGCACCCTAACAATCGGGATGAGCATGTAAATGTTGTGGAGACTAGGTCGGGGCCTAAGTATAGGGGGAATCGAGAAACAGAGCTGAACAAGGAAAAAACGGAAAAATCAGCTGAAACTAGAGACTTGCTGCGCAACAGGGGCATCCTGCGCCGCAACTCAACTTCAGTAGCTGACCCAATTGTTGATGAACAGCCTCTTGCACCGCAACACATTCCACTTGCGCCGCAACCTAACCAGATACAGAACCGGGAACCCGTTGACAGTGATTCTGACGAAGAAGAGGAGATTGAAATGGAAACGCGACCTGGAAAGGAACCAATGGATCAAAACAAAGAACAAGAGCAGAAAATGGAAACAAAGGGGGCATACAAGCTGAGGATCCCATATCCTCAAAGGCTTAGAAAGGAGAAGAAAAGGGAACAATACGGGAAATTCATTGAACTTATGAAAACTGTTAAAATTAACGTCCCTTTAGTTGATCTTATTGCAGGTATGCCCAATTATGCTAAGTTCATGAAGGAGTTGGCAAGCGGAAAAGGAGAACATATGGAGAAGATAACGGCATTTCTTAATGCCGAATGCTCGGCTATTGCAAAGAAGTCAATTCCACCCAAGCTTGAGGACCCAAGAAGTTTCTTACTTACATGCACCTTTAATAATGATTATACCTGTAGTGCATTAGCGGATCTTGGGGCAAGCATTAATTTAATGCCCAATTCTGTTTATACTAAACTTTCATCGAATGCTTTAACACCAACCCGCATGAGCATAAGATTGGCCGATCGATCTTATCAATACCCATTGGGTGTTGCGGAAAATATGCTCATACGAGTTGGAGATTTTGTATACCCGGTGGACTTTGTTATTCTTGAGATGGAAGAGGATGAAAAAGTTCCTCTCATCTTAGGAAGACCATTTTTGAACACCGCGGATGCCATAATACGTGTGAGGGACACGGAAATTTCATTGGGTTTGAGTAATGAACGGGCTACATTTTCTTTGAAACAAGCTATGAAACATTCTTACTCTACTGGTGAATCTTGTTTTAGAATTGATGTCATAGACGATGCAGATTATGATCTTGATTGGGAAGGAATCTTAGAGGACGAGGAGGAGATGGAAATGATGAATGCGATTGAGAAGAATGATGATGAGGAAGAAGCAAGTGAAGCGAAGGAATTGGTAGTGGAAAATGACATGAGGATTAAGACATCGTTAGAAGATCCTCCCAGGGATTTGGAGCTTAAACAACTACCACATCACCTTGAATACGCGTTTCTAGAGGGTAATTCTAGTCTCCCTATTATCATCTCGTCTTCACTTTCGGAAGACGAGAAAGTTAAATTACTAACAATCCTTAAAAGCCATAAAAAGGCTTTCACTTGGCGCATTTCGGATATTCCGGGAATAAGTTCAGATTTTTGTAAACATAAAATCAACTTTTTGGATAATGTAAAACCCGTTGTCCAACGACAACGGAGACTTAACCCGAATATGCAAGATGTGGTCAAGAAGGAAATTGTTAAGCTTTTGGATGCAGGAATCATTTACCCAATAGCGGATAGCCCTTGGGTTAGTCCGGTCCATTGTGTGCCCAAGAAAGGGGGGATGACCGTTGTGCTTAATGAGAAGAATGAATTGGTTCCAACTAGAACAGTGACGGGCTGGAGAGTATGTATCGATTATAGGAAGTTAAATGAGGCGACACGAAAGGATCATTTCCCATTGCCATTTATGGATCAAATGATAGAGAGGTTGGCGGAAAATGAGTTTTACTATTTTCTATACGGTTTTTCGGGTTATTTTCAAATCCCAATAGACCCGGAGGACCAAGAAAAGATGACCTTCACTTGTCCATTTGGGACTTTTGCATATAGGAGGATGCCATTCGGACTTTGTAATGCACCGGGTACATTTCAGAGATGCATGATGGCGATATTTCAGGACATGGTCGAGAATTCCATGGAGGTTTTTATGGACGATTTCTCGGTTTATGGGAGTTCGTTTGATGGGTGTTTAGAGAATTTGGATCGCATGCTTGCACGATGTGAAGAAACTAACTTGGTATTGAATTGGGAAAAGTGCCATTTTATGGTAAAGGAAGGGATTGTGTTGGGGCACAAGATATCTAAAGCGGGAATTGAGGTTGATAGAGCTAAGATGGAGGTAATATCGAAGTTTCCACCACCAACAAATGAGAAGGCGGTTAGGAGCTTTTTGGGGCATGCGGGTTTTTATAGGCGGTTCATTAAAGACTTTTCAAAAATCACTAGACCCATGACTAGATTGCTAGAGAAGGACATGAAGTTTGAGTTTTCGAAGGAGTGTGTAGAGGCGTTTGAGTTGTTGAAGGAAAGATTGACGAACACACCCATTCTAGTTTCGCCAAATTGGGATCTACCCTTCGAGTTGATGTATGATGCGAGTAACTTTGTGGTAGGGGCTGTTTTGGGTCAAAGGATTGAGAAACATTTTAGGCCTATTTATTTTGCAAGCAAAACGTTAAATGAGGCTCAGCAAAATTATACCACTACCGAGAAGGAATTACTAGCTGTTGTGTTTGCATTCGATAAATTTCGGTCTTACTTGGTATTGAGTAAAACGGTGGTGTTTACGGACCACTTGGCCTTGAAGTTTCTATTTTCCAAGTTAGATGCGAAACCGAGACTAATTCGGTGGATTCTTTTGTTACAAGAGTTCGATGTTGAGATACAAGATAAAAGGGGGAGAGAAAATGTGGCGGCGGATCACTTGAGTCTTTTAGAGAACCCGGACCTTGGTGAATTAGGAGAAGGAGAAATAAGAGATCAGTTTCCGGGAGAGCAATTGGCTTTTGTTGGGCAAGTTAGTAGCGAAAATGTACCATGGTTTGCGGATATAGCAAATTATTTGGTAGGAGGAATTATTAGTCGGGACTTGAGCTATCAACAAAGAAGGAAGCTATTTTCGGATGTCAAATATTACTTTTGGGAGAAACCTTATTTATTCCGAATGTGTGCGGATGGAATGATTAGAAGGTGTGTGCACAGAAGTGAGACGAGAAAAATTTTGGATGATTGCCACCACGGACCAACGGGAGGACATTATGGTCCATCGGTTACGGGGAAGAAGGTTTTTGACGCGGGTTTCTATTGGCCAACGATCTTCAAAGAGGCACAAACCTTGGTACGCACATGTGACTCATGTCAACGGCAAGGAACCATAACGAGGAGGGATGAAATGCCCCAACAAGGCATTCAAGTGTGTGAAGTGTTCGATATTTGGGGCATCGATTTCATGGGATCATTCAAACCGTCGAATAGGAATATGTATATCTTGGTGGCGGTGGACTACGTGTCCAAATGGGTCGAAGCTAAAGCACTACCCACTAATAATTTCGCAGTTGTTATTGACTTTTTGAAAAGTCTATTTTGCAGGTTTGGGATGCCGAAAGCATTAATTAGCGACCGAGGAACTCATTTTGCAAATGATAATATGGAGAAGTTGCTTAAGCGGTATGGAGTGCAACATCGATTTTCGACTTCTTACCATCCCCAAACGAGTGGACAAGTCGAGAACACAAACCGAGCTATAAAGAGGATTTTGGAGAAAACGGTGCATAATAATCCCGTGCTTTGGTCAAGGAAATTGGAAGATGCATTGTGGGCTTTCAGGACTTCCTTCAAAACACCAATTGGTACAACCCCTTTTCGCTTACTTTATGGTAAAAATTGTCATTTACCTATGCAGATTGAGCATAAAGCGTATTGGGCGTTAAAAGAGTGTAGCACGGATTTGTTGGAAAGCGGAGAGACTAGATTCCTACAATTGCACGAGTTAGATGAACTAAGGTGGAACGCATACGAAAACGCGAGTTTATACAAGGCGAGGACAAAGGCGATGCATGATTTAAATTCAAAGAAGGAGACAAAGTCCTTTTATTCCAATCGAAGTATAAGTTCAAAGCTCCCAAGTTAAAATCCAAATGGACGGGACCGTATGTGGTGAAACGGGTTTTCTCAACGGGATATTTGGAGCGTATGAGAGATGATGGAGAATCATTTATAGTGAACGAGCAACGGGTTAAAGTTTATTGTGAGGAGGATGAAGAGAACGGAATGCATATGGAGGATGGGTTCCACCCATTCTAAGTTCTAGGCACAACGAGGAGTCAAGCTAATGACTCGAGGAAAAACAAGCACTTTCGGATTAAACCCCGGTTTGTTGTATCAATTCTCTTTTATTTTCTTTTATTTTGATTTATTTTTGCTGTCTTTAGTTATATAAGTAACTTAGGAATTAACTAGTTGAGGATTAGTTCAAGTGTTTAAGTAAATTAGGAAGTAAAACGGTAAAAACTGCTGAAGCACTCGTCTTGCGCCGCAAGTCAACTTCAGTAGCGGCAAGTAATCTGGTATCAACGGGTTTGCGCCGCAAGAGGTGGCACTTGCGCCGCAAGTGACTCAGCAGCGAAAAAAAAAAAACAAAAAAAAAATTTATTTTATTACAAACCCTTATAACCGAAAACCACATCTCTTTCTCACAATACCAGCGCCGCAAGTTCAAGAAAAAAAACACACAGTGACTCATAAAATTCGATTTCTACCTTCATTTTCTCAATTCCACTCAGTTTACGTCATGCGAAGATCGGTATGTGAATTCATTAAGTTTACTTTCTCTATTTTCATTTAATTAGGGTTTATAACTTGAAATTGATTTGGGGGAAATTGGAGATTAGGGTTCTTTAGAGTTTAATTAGTTAATTAGATAGGAGATATCATGAATTAGCTTAGTTTTAGTATTCTTGTGTTTCGATTTAGTTGTGTTGGGTGAAAATGTTGTCGCTGCAGAAATCAAACGAAAACAGCTTCTTGCGCCGCAAGAGGGTTCATTTGCGGCGCAAGACAGCTTCAGAACCTGACAGTTTGATAAAAAAAAAAAAAATTGGTTTCGTTTCATTTAGCCTAACAGGTTGTGGTTGGTTGTTTTGTTTTGTTGTTGTATTCTTTTGTAGGGTAAACGCCAAGCAGTTGAGGAGCCGGAAGTGGAAGAAACATCCACGGTTCATCGGGTAGCACGATCCCATACTCCATCAGCTGCATCTTTGGTAATGCGACCCGAGAACCACCCTTGGCTCAAGTGGCAAGGATGCAATGCCAACGAGAAAATCCGGTTAAACAACAACTTGGCGGCACTTCAAGACAAAGTACCTTGGCCCGCAAATTTTTTGGATTGGAATGTGATCGAGGACTTGGGGATCACGGAGGAATTTAATTCTTATCTCATGACACGGTTCGTACGAGAAATGAACGCCCCACCTTTTGAGGTTGCAGTTTGGAAAAAGGGGTTTAGTGTGCGAGAGTATAGTTATCGCGAAATGTGTTTGGAATTCTATTCCAGTTTGACGGTTGACCGGGTACCTACCAAGGGTAATGAAGTTTATAATGCCAAGATCATTAAGTTCCGTTTAGGGGGGAAATATCATGAAGTCACTATCTCCCAATTCGGGTTTTTGGCGGGGTTATTTACTAAGGAGGAGTATGAGAACCGCCATCAAATGAGCGGATATGGGGTACAGGGTAGTTGGAAATGGAGCGATGTAAGGGAAGCTAAAGATGATGTTTGGTTCGAGTTATCCGGGTTAAGGCCTCATTCCACTACCAACAAAGCGAAAAACATCACGGATCCTTATCTGAGATTAATTCAGAAAGCTATTTCAAACTCATTCTTTCAACGCTACCAACATCAAGACAAGGTCTACATCGATGACCTTTGGCTTTTGTACTTTTTCGCAAAAAGAAACCCGGAACAGTTCGTGAATGCGCCTTGGGCATTGGTACAGTATATGAATGATAAGGGGTCAGGACGACAAGCAGCAGGGCCTATGGTTTGTGGGCATTTTATCACGAGGATCGCGAAAAATTTAGGTGTGATGACACAAGCGGGGATTAAACAGTGTAGTCTCCCAGTGGGTTGGAAGCTGGTAACAAGGAATGATTTGCTTAGGTATGAAATCGTGACAGCACAGGGGATGTTTGTTGGTAATATGTAGGACGAAGAGAATGTCGAAGAGGAGGAAGCGAATGAGGAGGATGAGGGCAACGAAAACACTGGGGGAGCAGTATCACCACCACTTGGCCCATTCGATTTTAACCCAATGATGCACGAGATGTATCGCATTGGGCGACAGGTGGACGCAACACATGTTGACGTGTCTCATATTAGGACGGAGGTGCACCAGGTCGGGGAATACACGCAATATCACATGGAGCGCTACCAGCCTATGTGGGAATACATGACTACGTCCCAATATCACGCGCATAATCCTGGGGCAGCCAGTGGGTGGACCGAGTACAACCCACCTCCATTGTTCCACCCGCCACCTCCTGATGCCGAAGAATGAGTGAAGAAGTTGAAGCCGCTTTTGGGGCTTATTTGATTGTTATTGTACTTTGTGCCTTTCAGTTGTGTTTGGTCATGTCGGAACTATTTTTTTTTATTTGTCGTTGCTTAGGATATTTTATGTTATGCTAATTAACTTGTTTGTTTATGTGTTTTGTACCTTACCAAGACTGGCATTAAGTTCCGCACGTGCGGAGTAGATTCGGAAAATCATGCCACATCCAACGGAACTCGCACAGTTTTGTTTTTCTTTCTTTTATTTTTGTATTTTTCGTTTTAGTTTAATTTCCCTTAGTTTAGTTAGATTTTCTTTTGATGGAACACATTAGGGACAATGTGTTATTCAAGTATGGGGGGTTAGTCGGGAAATTAGTTAGTGTTGTCCCCTATATCCATTACGTTTATTTTAGTCCCATTTGAGTCATTTACAGTCTTTAAAAAAAAAAAAAAAAAAAACGCTAAAATGTAGTTAGGGAAGATGATAGGAGCTTGTATATTTATTTAATTCCGGTACTTTAACGTGAAATTGCTTAGGAACATCTTTAGTTAATAAAATACTTGTAAATAAGAATTTAGGTTTTCTAAGTTTAGTTCCTTAAGTTTCTCTGAAAAATTAAAAAGATAGATAATCACTAGATATCCTTAGTACCGAGCCTTTTTAGTCCTTGCACCCTTTCGGGGGTAGTTGAGGAATCCTAGTATTACTTAAGCCCTTGGAGAATTAGAGGTGAAGAAAAAGGCCATAGGTCTTTCCCATCGACAAAATAGAAATTGATCGTCACTATAACGAAGACTCAAATCCCGTTATACCCGTTCACTTCAAAGAAAATATATAAATACAAATCTATAATATTTGAAGTGAACAAAAGTGAGAGGAAAAGAAAAAGATGTAGACTAACCAAATGATTCTCAAAAGAAAGAAGTACTCAAATTAAGAAAATGCTTAGTGATATTTTAAGGGTTCCCCCGAAAGTAAGGCGTAAGGGGTCCGCTGTAATGGCTGATCACTCTAACTTCGGTTAGAGAGTGAGGGAAAAGGGGTGATTATCTTGACATATCTAAACTAGGGGAAGAATTAGGAGTTAACATTAGTAAATTGCGGTTTTTGTTTACTTAAGTAATTTAGTAGCTTTAGATGTTTGTAGTCGGTTTTACGATCTAGCAATTTCACGCATATCTTTATTTCTAACACCGGAATTTAGTTAAATGTTTGAGCTCGTGATTCTTTATCTTTTCTTAAGTTGTATGTTTTGTAAATTTGTTAGTAGGTTTGAGTCGGATTTGCTTAGGGACAAGCAAATGCTTAAGTATGGGGGGTTTGATATCGCACATTTATACGAGTATTTCATAGCGATATTTGTTATGTTTAGAGTCAAAAACGTAATGGATAGGCCCCGTATTTCTTATATTTTGTGTAAAGTTTGTTTTATAGGTTTCTAGTTACATTTGGAGTTAAATGAGGCAATTTGGGACCAAAAGAGGCGAAGAAAAACAAGTCGGGAAGCAAAACATCGAGTTGCCTTGGTTATTTTCACTAATTGCCCCGCAACTGCTTGACACGAGATTTATGGTGACTACTGAAGTTGACTTGCGGCGCAACACCTATGACTTGCGGAGCAAGCCAACTATATTCTGGCTCGTGGATTTATATGACTTGCGAGAATTCTTTGCGGCGCAAGACGAGCTGCTGGCAGTTACACTTGTTAGTTTTTAATTGCTAATTAAGGGGAAAACAAAAGGACTAGTGCTTGTGACTTAAAGAGAACGTGGGAAGGAAAAAACATCATCTTTTTCATCATAGTTTGAGTAATTTCATATCATTGAAAGCATCAAAACAATCTTTACTTTTCGTATTTCATCAAGAATTGTTAATTTCGATTTCGTTTAGTACTTGGAGACTATTTGGGAACTTATCACTTACGCTTGGTATTGATCTTTTATCATTTTTATTTGCAATTGAATTATGTCTTTTACATATTTCATTGTGTTTGTTACAATTATGAGTAGCTAATTCCTTTAAACGTTTGCTTGGATTTTGTGATCGTTTATGTGTTAGATTTTGGGTATGAAAGTCGATTGATGTGTAGAGGTTAATTGGGGATCCGTTTGGGTTGTTATTTTGATTATATTGTTAAAATTGTTTATACTTTTATTTGGTAAACTAAAAACCGGTATTCGAGAGGAATCCGTAATTTTTACTAAAATAAGAATGAATTAATCGGCCGGTCTTTAGTTGATTAAAAGTTAGCGGTATTCGAGAGGAATCGTTAACAACAATCTAAACAAGTAAGTAATAACACAGACGCTAATTAATAACTTAAGAGAGATCGATTTATTAGTTAGTAAGCTATTCGAGAGGAAGCTTATAGATTAATTCTCACACATCGGCTTGGAACTTTATGCACAATTACTTGAGGTGTTAATTATATTCGAGAGGAATAGTTGCATGGTTAGGTAATTGGAGAAATCCGGTATTCGAGAGGAGCTTAGGATTTTATATTAGAAGTTTTTCGACATTTTCACACTTAAGAGATAACATATATTAGTAAACGGTCCAAGCGAGCGTCTTTTTATCCATATTTGAAATCAAGAGTATTTTCATTGTTAGTATAATCAAGTCTTCTTAAGACTAAAACCCACTTGTTACTTGTTACGTGTTATTATTAAACTAAAACTTTCAATTATAAATAGTCCCTGTGTTCGAACCCGATATTTGCCAATACTATTTTACAACTGACAAGGGTACACTGCACGTGTCGTAATCTAGTAAAGGTTTATTTTCGTAAAACTAGATTTTTCGCATCCGATACTCAAGCATCGCCAAAGCATTCGGAGTCTACAATGAACGAAGAAACGTGGTAGAAGAAAGCATTAATGTCACTTTTGATGACACTACTCAGTTTGACAAAGAGGAATCATCATCACAGAATGACATAGCCACTATCAATCAACTTTGTGATGAATTACTTGTAACCACATTTGAAGCTGACTCTCAAGCTGAAGTTCATAAGGATGAAAACGCCCATCAACATCAATCATCTGATAGTGAACCTGATGAATCATCATTCAAGAGTGTCCCCGATGTTGAAAATACTGAGTCAAATGAAACTGATGAGACTCAGACTGACACTCCTTAGTCTGACCAAACTCAGCTCCAAACCACTCAGCCTGATGACACTCAGACTGATGATACTCAGACTCAAGTAGAGGCAGTTTTCCCCACCGAGATAGGAAACATCAAGACTGTCAAGGGACATCCTATCTCTTCAGTTATTGGTTCATTAACTGAAGGTGTCAAAACGAGAAGAAAGACTGCCACAACTAATTTTTGTTTCTATACCAATTTCTTGAGTATGATGGAACCAAAGAAGGTTGAAGAAGCATTATTAGATGAAGACTGGGTTGATGGAATGCAAGAGGAGCTTGGAGAATTCATAAGGAACAATGTTTTGAAAAAGGTCCCACGTCCTCCGTTTAAGACCATTAATGGACTAAAATGGATCTTTCGAAATAAATATGACAAAGATGTGGTGGTAATCAGGAATAAAGCTTGACTGGTTGCTCAAGGATACAAACAGGAAGAAGGCATTGATTATGATGAAACATTTGCTCCAATGGCCAGAATTGAAGCAATTCACCTATTCTTAGCCCATGCAGCATTTAAAGACTTCTTGGTGTATCAAATGGATGTGAAAAGTGCATTTCTGAATGGTGATCTACAGGAGGAAGTCTATGTCAAGCAGCCTCCAGGTTTTGTTGATCCTAACTTTGCTGATCATGTTTTTAAACTAAACAAAGCCTTATATGGTCTCAAACAAGCCCCTAGAGCTTGGTATGATACTCTGTCTGACTTTCTTCTTAAAAAAAAATTTAACAGAGGATCAATTGATAAAATATTGTTTATCAAAAAGGAAAATGGTCATGTGATTTTGGTACAAATATATGTTGATGACATTATATTTGGATCCACAAATGAAAAGTTGTGTACTTGGTTTTCAAAACTCATGTGTAGTGAATATAGAATGAGTATGATGGGAGAACTTACTTTCTTTCTTGGCTTACAAGTAGAACAAAAGAAAGATGGAATTTTCATAAATCCAAGTAAATATGTTCATGATTTAGTAAAGAAATTTGGTTTTGAAACATGTTCTGAAATGAAAACAACAATGAGTACTTCTGATAAGTTGCATAAAGATTCATCTGGCAAGTCAGTTTTTCAAGCTACTTATAGAGGTATGATTGGATCTTTGCTTTATTTAACTGCTAGTAGACCTGATATAATGTTTTCTACATGTCTATGTGCACGTTATCAAGCTGACCCCAAAGAATCCCATCTTAAAGCTGTCAAAAGAATTTTCAGATATCTTAAGGGTACACCAAATCTTGGTCTATGGTACCCTAAAGATTCTGGTTTTGAATTAATTGGCTACACAGATGCAGATTATGCAGGATGTAGATTGGACAGGAAAAGCACATCGGGAGGATGTCAGCTTTTGGGAGGAAAGCTAGTCAGCTGGTCAAGTAAAAAGCAAAACTCAGTGGCAACTTCCACAGCTGAAGCTGAGTACGTGGCTGCAGGGAGCTGTTGTACACAACTACTTTGGATGCAACACCAATTGGCTGATCTTGAAATCAAGATTCAAAACACTCCAATCATGTGTGACAACAAGAGTGCAATTCAAATAACTGAGAATCCCGTTTTCCACTCCAGGACCAAACACATTGAAATAAGACATCAATTCATTCGAGACTGTGTGGAGAAAGGAAAGGTGAGATTGGAGTTTGTAGCCACAAATGATCAATTGGCAGACATATTCACGAAACCTCTGAGTGAGGACAGGTTTTTCTATTTGTTAGGAGAACTGGGAATGTTAAATCCTTAATCTGTCAAAATCATAAATCTGAAGCTGACCTCTACGTCAGCTTGTGAATTTTCAGTCTTACTCGTTAGTCAGCTCAGGATCTATCAGTCTGACCACATAATCAGACTGAGTGTAATTTTTGTAAATATTTTCTTCAAAACTTTTTTATTTTATTTTTATTTTTTCTTTAGTCTAAAGTTTTTTTTATTTATTTTTAGGCGGTTGTAAATATTTTTGTTACCTCAAGGGTCATAAGTGTCAATAGGTTTAAATTACATGGACTAAACAGAAAGTTTCCCAACTTAGTTCCTTAAATTTCGCTCCTTTAGTTTATATTCAACTAAATTTCAAATTTTAACCTAATTGATTATCTTCTCAAAATCTTCTGCTCTAATTCTTGTCAATGGCGAATGCGAATATGATTCTTCACGTTACTGCTCGTATGATTCCAGATGCAGATTTCCGAAACAGGGTACAAATCAAGGACAACAACAGGGTAGCCAATGCTGATATTCCCACCAATCGCCAAAACAGGGGTTTTGAGCAACTGATTCAATACATGAAAGCCCATCCTCTATATGGCGCTTACTTTTGTGACACGGTGATGTACCCACCGGTGTTATGTGAATGGTGGTATACTTGCACCGCCAATGAAGACAAGACTGCCCTCACTGGCACGTATAATGATGGAAGACAGACGATCACCATCACGGAGGAGACGATACGCGGTGCCCTATTGCTTCCCACACTTGTTGAAGCTGGTGAAGGAGGATTCCAGGCCAAACTGACTAAACAGCAAGCTCGAGCTGAGGCCTTTCCCTTGATTGGTCAGCCTGAAATCCAAGGAGTAATTAAGTACAAATTCTTTACTGGAAAATGGAAATTTTTATTTTCCAGTATCACAAGGTGTTTGGGGGGTAAATCTGGCAGTTTGGATCAGATGAATGAATTTGAAACTCATCTGTTTCATTCCATGGTAACGGGTCAAAGAATCTCTTATTCACAATTATATTTTGAAGAGATTCCCTCCCTTTCTTTAAAAACAAAACGACCGAATGATGTTCCATTCATTCGTGTCCTTTCACCGAGTTTTGAGGAGGCTTTGGGAAAAGCAGTATATGAGCAACTTGAACAAACCTTTTATGTATGCTCTCTTCCCAGGATGACTCCAAAGATTTTTACCTATATCAATATCACTGAGGCTGAGCCAGGGTTAACCCCAGTTATGCTTCAGTGGATTGATAATCCTTTTATCGATCATGAACTCACTGAGTATGACGAGTCAGACTCAGATGATCAGCCTGAAATAATTGACGAACAATTGGAGGTAAATATTCCAGCTGCCGATGCTGAGGTGGAAATGGGTGGGGCAGGGCACGATGAGGCTGACCAAGGTATGGATATCAATCTTTGTCTTCCTCGGTCTGAGAATATCCCTTCTCAGTCTGAGCAGTCCACTCCTCAACTTGATGTCTTAGCTACTCAAGCGACCAATCTGATGAACTCACCAAGTTCATTTGAAAAAGCACTCACATCAAGCCCCATTGTAAATCAAGCACTAATGGATTCACTTTTCCATGAGGCTGAGAGTTCTACACTCCCCTCCAGTGTTGTAGATCAGACCAGTCTCCCTCTGCTAGAGCAAGAGCTGGATCTGACTACCATGACTACCCAAAGCCCCCTTAGAGTAGTCAACTTGGAGAAACACGCTGATGCTGCCACACTGACACATGTGGTAAGCATTGAATACGATATTTCACTCCTGAATATCCCTGTACCTAGTATGGGACCACCCCCTTCAGTTTCAATGCCATTCTCAAAGGCTATTTTCACTAGCTCTGTGCTAGTTCACGAAAAGGTACCATCAAATCTCTCGCACTCTTCTGCACAAGTCGTCAATGCCTCACTTCCCAAACTGAGTGAGGTAAAGACTTCATATTCTATGGCTAAGGATCATTCTCCTAAACAACAAGGAGGGAGTGAAGCTGTACCACCTGTTTCAATCCCTTTTGTCACTATTCTCCCTCAGTCTGAGGTTGCTTTGACTGTCCCCGTGCTGTTACAAGCCATTCAGGACATGTCAACTCAGTTTGATGTCAAGTTGAGTGCAATGCAGACTGAGTTACAGGCTTTGAAATGTCATAATACTGAAGATATGAAGGAGTTGAAGGGAATGGTGTTGAAGCTGACTTCTGAGATCAGCATGCTGAGAAAGGGTAAACAAGTTGCTGAAGTTACAACAGGGGATGCTCAGACTCAGGGGGAGAAAACAATTATACCAACTGATGAGTATGACCTTCCCCAGCAAAATTTAAAAAGAAAGAGAGATGAAGGGGAGAAGAAGTACTTCAAGACCATCAGATTCAATCTGAAAACTGGTCAGTCTGAAGTGTTTTATGAGACTGACTATAGTGACCTATCAAGCAGTGAGTCTGAGAAAGAAGATAAGAAGGGAAAAAGGGAAAGTTGGAGCTGACAATGATACTGACCAACAAACTGATGAGGAAATTGAAATGGAAGAGCCTCCAACTGTACACACTGAGCAAGAACTTGAAATAAAGAAAAGACAAGATGAAGCTGAGAAACTGGCTAAGCTTCAAAGATATGCTCACAATTCTGGAATGACTGTTGAGAAATACAAAGAGTATGTCAAAGGGCTGTATATGGAGAAATTTGATGAAAATCCACAAGATCAATCTATGAAAGCAGCTGAGAATCTTGAAGCTGAAATGAATGAAGAAGAAGAATTGGCCATTGAAGAAGAACAGCTAAGGATTGAGGCTGATAGACAAATGGCTAAACAAGTGTTAAGAGAAGAAGTCAGACTGGACTACATTGAGTCAAATTTTGCAGTAAGGAAGTATAAGAATAAAATTCAAAGCTTGGACTGTGCTGATAATGGTGGATCTGACCTCATGCTCACCTGTTATCACAAAGATGGATCTGTTAGAGTTGGGGTACATAGAATGCACACTTTGGGTCTGGAAGAATGGAAGGCAATTTCCAGTCTGAGTTCATACATAACAAACATTGCTCACAGATTTGAAGTAAAGAGAGAGGTTGTTTCCAATGTTAATGTTGCACATATGCTGAAGCTGATCTCCGATGAGGATTATAGGGCATTCTGTACCATCAATAGAGTAAGAGCTGGGGCTAAATCTCTTGGTCTGGAAACAAGTTACATGCATCCTGTTCCCAAGGTGTCATATTTCAAGACAAGACTTATGTGAAGACTCAAAAACATGAGGGTTTGTGTTATGTTGATTGTGGGGGAGAGGAATGCTTCCAAGCCAAAGACAGACTGAATATGGCCTCCATCTACCATTGTATTGCTCTGCTTAGCGAATGTGAGTCTGATCAATGCCTCCCTTTCCGAATGAAGCTGATTAGTTGGTTATTTAATAACCTGAGAAGAATTGAAAAGATGGGGACTTTGATGGACAAGGTGGATCTGATCAAGAAAGAGTATCAAATGCTCTTCCATAAATCTGATGCTGAAATGGAAAAACTACTTGATTGGAAAACTAAGAGGATGAAATGGGCAAAAGAAGTGAACAAGCCTACGCCATGGGAGGTGCCATTGAAGAAGTTAAGATTTGTCAAGAGGAGGAAGTAATAAGTTTTATGTATCTTTTTTTTCACAAACAGTGTTAAGTAAACAAATTTAGTTTGTGTTTATTTTTGGTGCATGAATTGTAAAAGACTTTAATTCAAACAGATAGGGGGAGATTGTTGGGAAAATCAACGATTTAACCCAAGTTAATAAATTTGTTTACTAAAGTCTTAGTCTGAGTGATTTGAGTCTAAGTGACTCTGAGTCACTCAGACTCAAATCACTCAGACTAAGACTTTAGTAAACAGATTTATTAACTTGGGTTAAATCGTTGATTTTCCCAACAGTTACTTATGTACATAATAGTTTTGCCATTGCATAGGCTCATGTAATAGAAACCTTAATAAAAGAGATATATAAAATATCACAAAATAGTGCCTTAAAGAAAGCAGATATAAAGACAGGTATATCCGTAAAGGGTTCAAACAGTATGTGCCCGACTAATAGGCGCTAACCATCCAAACAGAGTTGTCAAACTCAATAGATCTATTCATAAAGTTCGCGTTTAAGTTCATAGGTAACTATCCATGATACGGCCAGTTTGTCTTATATTTATCTAAGCAATGCAAATATGTAAAAGCAGTACTCGTGTCTAAAACGTAAGAAAAATATAGAAATGACATTCTCCCTCAAAATTCGGGCAGTTTGTCTTATCCTTATACGGGCAGTTTGTCTTATCTTTAACTAGTTACTTAGACTCTATTAGTGGAGAAGCGTATCGTTTTCAAGCCTCTGATAGAATACTTGTCATGACTGATCTTTAAGGGATTTCACATATATTACACTTAGATTAGCTTTTCGAGTGATTGAGTGTTATACTTCCCAAATCGTGAAATGTTTAGTTATGCATTTAAATATTGGCTTGGTAATTGTTATATTCATCTTCTTAAATCAAATTTTTTGTAATTTACTTGATTCGTTGAGTATTTTATTTTTATTAAAGATGATTGTTTTGTTCTAAATCTGATAGTCTGCTTGAGGACAAGTAGGATTTAAGTATGGGGAATTTGATATGCTTAAAATAATTGACATTTTCTTAATCATATTTCTCATTTATACTCTTGTTTTTCGCATTTTATTATGATTTGGGTAGTGTTTTAATTCATAAATGCAGATTAAAGTCAAAATTGGATCATGGAGCAAAAAGTAGTTGAAACTGACTTAATATGGAAGAAAACGAGCAAAAAACGGTGAAACTCCGAAGACCCAGCCGCCGGCTGGGTAGAAGCTTCCAGAATGTTAGCCACCGGCTGGCATTAGAATTGTATTAGGAAACTTACGGGCTAGCTGACATCCGAGATAAGCCAGCCGACGACTGGGAGGCCTGCCAAGATTGCTATATAAACAAACCTCTAGGTTACGAATTTGGTATCTCTTTTTCCACTTTTTCATACACTTTTTGACCAGAAGAACTGCAAGGAGGAGTTTAGAAGCATCCGATCACGTTAGAAGCCACGTTAACATCCGCTTGTCGTGTTTGAAGTTTAGTACTTTGGTTTGCCTTTTCTAGTTTAATTCGTACTCAAACATGACTTGTTTATTGATCTTGCATTCCATCATGAATTAATTCAATAAAGTGTTTGCTTGGATTGTTTAGCTTGTTATTATGAATCATTAAGTTTTATGTTGAAGTAATTGGTTTTTCCGTTAATGTTATCGTTTAATCGTGATCCTTCTTTACTTGCATATATTAGGTTAACTACTTAGCGTGATTGATAAATCTAAGTCATAACTAGTGTTCATATATGTTTATTAGTTATTTATGATTGTTTAACTTGTTAAATAATTGTAGTTTGAGACTTAATTGAGATAGGCTAAGAATAATAGTAACCTATTAATTAATCGAACAAGACAATTATATCATACTAGAATAATTGAGAGTTTAGTTAATTCGTAGTCGATAGATTAAATTGATAATAATAGTGAATTAAATGCATAATTTAGGGTGGATAAATCTAAGATAGCTCTGATGTACGACAATTGGGTTGTACCATCTTTCCTTAATATTGGAGGATTAGACGACTCTAATAGAAAGTCTATTTAATCGAGAAATCAAAGTTAAACTAATTTAACATAGTCTTATAATTCATAATTAAAGCGAAATATTAAATCCAAGTACTGATTTTAAAATATCTGATTACATCATTAACTGTTCCAAACATATTTTCATTCACTATCCATTTAGTTAATTAATTATTATTTTGCTTTAGTTAATTACTTAACCGAAATACGTTCTCTCGGAACTAAAACGTTCCCCTTTTGTTTATTTGTTTTATTAGTTTAATTAATCATTTGAAATAACGAATTTAAATACAGGTTCCCTGAGTTCGATCCGGTAGATCTATACTACCATATGATCAGGTACATTTCATGTATTGTGTGATAGTCTATTTTAGTAATATCAAATTCTTTTTAATAAATAATTTAACTCAAATTTTACACATCACACATTTCAAAGATTTCAAAGAGGTCGTTTTAATGATGAATTTTTTGTATAAGACTTATAGTTTATCTTAAGTATTAATAAATTATGCCGGTGAAAACGGCAAAAATGAGTGTAAGCTCGTGAGCCCAAAATTTAAGCGGTAAAAACATTTGGACAATTTTCATTAGAACACTAGGTTATATGAATAAGCCGATTAGGATGTCAAGTTGTCAAATATGATGACGTGGTTGTCCAGTCAGCGTTCAAACAGGTAACAGGTTTATAATTGTTGACTTTAACATGTAAAAACATGGTAAGTTGATTATAATAGGATTTTTACAAGTTTATTGATTATAGAATTGGAAAGTACGATTATTATTTTTGACCTTAACCCTTATAAAATTTATTAAAAAGAGTTATAACTAAGTATTTGAAATGTCACACATTCGACTCTAAATGTTTATACAATCTTATTGATGATTAGTACTATACTAAATAATTACAAATTTCATGTACACACTATTTAATACAAGCTAATTAAGGCCAGTGTTAGACTACCAAAAGCCCATCTCTAAGGACTATTACTCTCTTTGAGATGAACCATCAAAGCCTCCCTAGTCCCTCCTATATATTCGGTATAAAAAGTGGGTAAAGTGGTCCATGGAATACACATGATCTATTCTAGTTAATTTAATATTTGCTTGTTGTGTTGTGTGAAAACAAAATACCAATAATTGATCATATATAAAAACAATAAAAAGAGATATCATATATAGATTTCAAGTAGGAAGGTAACCAACAATAAAGAGAGATCATACATAGATTTCAACTGGTCATAGTTGTTTATCAGGGTGTTCATTTTGGTTCAAACGCCAACCGAGTCGATGTTCCTGGTCCTTGTTCTAGCTTTCAGCAGTTTCTTTACTACCCATGTTATAAAGAAAATAGTGTGGATAAACCCGAACAACAAGCACAAAGCTATCCATAGCAAACCCATGCATAGAGTTGGCGGATCCACCCATGTATCTGGAGACATCGAGGCTATCACCTGTAAATATGTCACTGTCACAAAAAACACAATGCACACAATTGCTAGGTGGAGCACCCACAAACAAAACTTGTTCTGTAAAGGGATTCCGCTTAACAACACCAAAAGAATCAACAGAGAGATAACCATGATTATCGTATTATGTAATACGAAATCAATGAAATAACCTTCGTCTTGAACATAATTTCCCAGTGGTCCATCTCTGGAATTAGTAAAAGTCCCTCCAGGAGGGTGAAGCCCAGAATAGAATGATGCCGTTGCCACTACTATGGTTGCAAGTATCAAAATCCCACGTTGTTTCTCCAACCAATTTCCGTTATTGTTTAAATACCAGCTCCATAC
The DNA here is from genome assembly GCA_910822075.1 of Senecio squalidus. Classification (NCBI taxonomy): domain Eukaryota; kingdom Viridiplantae; phylum Streptophyta; class Magnoliopsida; order Asterales; family Asteraceae; genus Senecio; species Senecio squalidus. The sequence goes on from CAJVGC010000065.1 coordinate 40,163,055, forward strand.
TCTTGACATGCATCCTTTCGGCTTACTCTCAAGATCAGTAACATTTTGTAAGGACTTGGATTCCATTGAGGTTTGCAATGGTCGAACATTTGTTGCTCTCAGAATGTTGGCTTCCATAAGTAAATTTTGGATTTCTAGAGCTAAGAAATCTCGAGGAAAATTATCAACAACATCCAGTGCAGTCCACCCATATCCATTAACAACGTTTCCGTTTGATCTAATATCTGATATCTGAAGCAAATACTTAACAGTCTGCAGAATCAACAAAACATGGATTTATTTTTCGGAAATTAGACACATAATTGAAACGGGTCAAAAGGAATAAAAGTCACTTAATTTGTATGAGAAAGCCTACAATGTCCTGAAATTTGATTTTCCCCTCTTCAAATAGTAGTTGCCGTCCTACGAATTTTGTTTTTAATTTCCAATTTAAATTGTAGATAGTAATAAAACTCAAAAATACGGAGAACCATGCAGATTTGTAACTAAAATTACCCGTTTTAAACCAAAACAGAGAAGAGACTAAAACTAGTACCTGAATCTGTTTATGAGCAACAGCTACATGCAGGAGAGTGTTGCCGTTGAGATCTGTCAACCTAGACAGCTCTTCTTCAGTCCACAATTGAGACAACAATTTGAATGCGTCAATACGATTATAAGAGATACATGTATGCAAAATAGTCTCCCCGTTTTCTAGCAACTCTTTGCCAAGATCAGGTTGTGTATGAATTAGAACTTTTATAATCTCCAATTGTTCGTTCATAGCTGCCAAGTGAAGAGGTGTTCGTCCATCTTGATCACGTAAACGATATCCATCAGGACTCATCACATGCAAGAGTTCGTCTACGATCTCCAAGTGGCCCTCGGCTGATGCTAAGTGAAGTGGGGTTCTCCTTAGCGAATCAGTAAACATGGCAAGTGTCGGTTTATTAGTAAGAAGAGCGGTGACGAAATGAAGGTGGCCTTTCAAGGCTGCAATGTGCAAAGGAGTTTCACTGAAGCAAGTTAGTGAAACTCTTTCAAGAACGAGTTTGTCTTTCTCAAGTAACGCATGGAGAGCGTGTACATTTCCTGTTAAGGATGCTTCAAACAGGTTTCTGTCCATCTTATTGTTGGTTTACTTCCTTGAAAGAAAAAACATGCACTATATAAAGATATATGAATATATACAATATAGAAGGTGGGATATTACTTCGACATTTCTTGATATTGACTTTAACCAAGCCTTTTAAAGTCAACTCTCAAATTGCTTAACGCTATGATTATCAGTATATTCGAGTTTTATCATGTCGCACATAAATTAATTGTTTTGAATTTATCAGCCTATTATTTTTTAAATTTTATAAATAGTAAAACAAACATTTTCAAATACATTTTCTTTTTGATTTTTGAAAGTATTTCAAGATTTGTATACTAAAAGAATTATAAAACTTATTTTTTCTATTTTACTTTACACCAAGATGATTGAATGCATTACTTCCCGCAATATACAAAGTTTTAGGTAGGCGTGTACAAATCGGGCTTGACCGAAAATCGAATTGGGTTTTAAACCCCAACCAGTTTTAGACAATCTTTGAAAATCGGTTTGGCGAATAACTGGGTCGGGTTGAAACAAGTTCAAGGGAAAGAAAAACTCGAACTTGTTAACCGGTTTGGGTCAGGTTGAGACCGGTTCGAGTTGAAAACCCGATTCCTAACCGGTTTTTCTATTTTTAAAAGTGCAATCTCAATAAACTTCGACGTTTATTAAATAAAATTATAATACATCAAACATATAGATGATATACATAAAACATAAGCTTAATATTCAATTATTTGGAAATATAAACTTAATACACTAATATAAAACTTGATTCTTCAACATAAAAACTCAACTTCAATGTCTTCATTCTTCATGAAGTATGTCATCGAGAGTGGTATCATCTTCGGAGCGTCTCGCGAGAAGCTTCATCGAGAGCGATTTCCTTATCAAAAAGTGAGGTTGTAAAATATTTTTCCACCTTGACCTCGTATAATTCTTGTTCAATATCTAGTTCACCTTCAAGACTTGATTTGTGTTGTATATGTTCGGACCCGTCTAAGTGACCCTTCAAGCAAATATACATCTTTAATGCAGTCGGTGAGAGTATTGTTCTTCGTATAGATAATACTCTGCCACTAAGAGAAAAAGCGGATTCCGAAGTTACCGTACAAGCCTAGACTGTTAGTAAATCATGGGTCATGACGGTTAGAACAAGAAATTCATATTACTTTCCTTTCCACCAACCCAAAATATCAAAATGTGCATTCATCACGTCTCATAGTTGATAAAAAAAAAATATTGGGTTCTCGTATATCTCCAATATTTGCTAATTAATTTGGTCACCGTCACCCCCAACCCGTTGAATGTTTTCTTTTCTTAAATTATTATATAAATCAAGTATGCGATCCGTACTAGTATAAGCAGAAAACAGTGACGAAAATGAATGATCCATTTTTATTAAAATAAATTTGAAATAAATTTTTAAAAGATTCGTTAAAATATGTTTTTGTTTTTGCGGAATACAACACGTCTTGTTGATTCAAATCCAAATCATCACAAATTTTATCAATAAGATGTTTCACTCAACTAATTTTCAAACATGAGTTTAATGATGCGGAACAAGAAATTACTAGTGGCAATTTTAAAAAATTATTTATTTAGTTTTATTTCCATGACCAAATAATCTTTGTTTTATATAAATCACCACTTAAATTTGCCTATCTATGAACACATTAAATAAATTTGATGAAGTATCAAATGACTTGTGGGATAATACCTGACAATAAAGTTGTTGCAAATGTAACAACTTTGAGCAATTCGGTTAATTCTTTAATAATATCCCAATTTTGAGGAGAAAATGGTATAACTTGGCCCGCAATGATAAGTTTCTCATGAAAATTTGTAAAGTATCTTGTTGGCGTAAACCACATAAAAACATGTTATAGGTCGAATTCCATCGTCTAGTAACGTCTCAATTAGGAGTTAAAAAAAATAGAATCCGCATCCTTACACAACTTCATATAATGTTTATATGTGTTTGTTTACCCGAACAAAATATATCTTGTAACATTTGTTTAAAAGCGTTTTTAATTAAAGTTATTTCGGTCATAAGTCGTCTTGCACAACCAAGTTTATTATGTGTGCAACATATCGAATATGATAAAAAAAAATACCCCTCAAAGGTGGTTGGTATTTTAGGATTTGTTTTGTTACGTATTTGTATTATTAGTCACGTTATCAAATGAGATTGAAATGTTTTTTTCTTTTAATTTAAATTCTCTTATTATTACATCTCGTAACATATGAAATAAATATTGACCTGTGTGAGGATACTCAAAGTTTTCAAAAGCAATCGAACGATTGATCATTTGTCATGATACAGGATCAACCCAATGTACGGTAACACAAAAGTACGAATCCGACAAACCATGAGGAGCCGACCAAACAACGGTTGTTAACTTTCATCTGTATTTAAGTTTTCAAATCCTTTTAATATTTATATGAGAAACTATCACAAATGATCCTTGTGGTTGGTCCATTTTTTCCAAACAATCCTATTATAAACTTTTTAGCATAAACAATCCTTTCGGTATGTTTTTCACCATAAATCATCCTTTGATCATATAAAAGGACCAAAATACCATTTACATTAATTTTGGTTTCTTTATCTCTCTTTTCAAATTTTATTTTTTTAATTTTTTAATCAATAATTTCTTTTCAATATTACCAAACTTAAAGATCTGAGATTTCTGTAAGTTTTCTTCAATTATTACCAGAAACTCAGTCATCACCTCACCATTACCCTGTGACTATTACTACAATCACATACTCAAATAATAAACTAGGCCGACACCTATAAACAAACACTTACTATATGTTTTAAACACATTTCGTGTTTATGTTTGTTCTCTAAAAATAAAGGAACATCAGATTTTATTTTGGTCTGAAAAAGAGGAAAGTTGGCGACTGTTGTTTCGAGATCTGAATACGGCTGCGTCAGAGCTTGCGGTGGAGATGAAGATGGTGATGGTCTTCAATGGTAGCGCTAGCGGTGGTCTTTATCAGTTTCGAGTATATCCAATCACCTAAAATTTTGTCACTAAAATTACCAACACTCGCTCTCTTCAAACTATACCAAAGTTCTATCTAATATTTCAGATTTATTAAAAGTTTTCTTACTTCACCTTTCTATGAAACAAATTAAAAATGGTTTCTACCAAAATAACATATTACAGTAACGTATATAACTCTTGTGTTAAATGATTACTCTCAAAAAGCTAAAATCAAATGGTGCATTGAGGCGGATGAAAATTCTAAATTTTTTCATGCCATGGTTAACCAAAAACGTAGGTATCTTGCTGTTCATGGTATTAAATTCGAAGGAAACTGGATTACTGATCCCATTGAGATCAAGGATACTTTCTTCAATTACTTTGACCAAAAGTTTCAGCAGGTTGAGGTGATAAATATTGATAACAGGAGCCCGTTTTATAAAACTCTCAGCAGCGATCAAAATCTATTCCTAGACTCTCTAGTTACATTATCTGAGATCAAAAAAGCTATTTGGGATTGTGGCTCTGACAAATCCCCGGGTCCTGATGGGTTCACGTTTGCTTTCTACAAAGAATTCTGGAATATCATGCAAAGTGATATTGTGAACTTCGTTCAACACTTTTTCAGTACAGGTAAAGTCCCGAGAGGTTGTAATACTTCTTTTGTTACCCTTATTCCTAAAATCTCTAATCCCATGGTGGTAAGTGATTTCCGGCCTATAAGTCTCATTGGGGCCCAATACAAGATCATTGCCAAAGTTTTGGCAAACCGTTTGGCTTGTGTTATTGACTCTATTATCAGCCAAGAGCAATCCGCATTCATAAAACAAAGACAGATCCTCGATGGACCTTTGATGGTTAACGAAGTTATTCAATGGTGCAAGAAGCTTATGGTCTTTAAAATTGATTTTGAGAAAGCCTTTGACTCTATCTCTTGGGATTTCCTGCTTCGGATTATGTATTTCATGGGCTTTAATGATAAATGGATCAAATGGATTTCTGGTTGCCTTCTCTCTGCTACTTCCTCGATATTGATTAATGGCAGTCCTACCCGTGAATTTAATATTAACCGTGGTCTTCGTCAAGGGGATCCGCTCTCTCCATTCCTTTTCATCATTGCAATGGAAGGTCTTCATGTCGCCATGGAAGATGCTAAGGCAGCAAGTCTTTACCAGGGGTTCAAGATAAACTCTCTGACCTTATCTCATTTATTTTTCGCTGACGATGCTTTGTTCTTGGGTGAGTGGTCGCGAGACAACATTAAAAACTTGGTTGCTATCCTTGATTGTTTTCACAAAGCTTCTGGGCTCGAGATAAATTTTCACAAATCAAACCTATTTGGTGTTGGAGTTCCGCTCGAAGAAATCACTCTTTTAGCATCTTTTACAGGTTGCAACGCTTTGACTTCTCACTTCAATTATTTAGGGCTTCCTATAGACTGCAACATGGCGCGTGTGAAAAGTTGGGATCCCATTGTTGAGAAGTTCTCTAATCGTCTCTCCAAATGGAAAGCTTCTCTTCTCTCCATTGGAGGTAGAGCCACTCTTATCACTTCGGTTTTAGGCGCGATCGGTACGTATTTTTTCTCTTTGTTTCCCATGCCTATTATGGTTAACAAGAAATTGGAAGCCCTTAGAGCTAAGTTTTTTTGGGGAAGTGCTGACAACTTACATAAGATTCCATGGATCGCTTGGGATATTGCCCTTTCTTCTAAAAATAAAGGGGGCCTCGGTATTGGTAGTCTCTACTCTTTAAATCATGCTCTCATCCAAAAATGGCGTTGGAGATTTCTTAACAACCCTCATGCTCTCTGGTCTCGTTTGATTGTTGCTATACATGGCCCCAACAAGGACTCATCTACTTTCTTCAGTCATACTAAAAGTAAGGGCACATGGTCTCGTATTGTCGGCTCCATCAACAGTATGCATGAAAAAGGTCTCATCCACCTTTCTTCCATGCAAAGACGTGTAAATAACGGGGCTACTACCAAATTTTGGCTTGATTCTTGGATGGGAAACTCCCCTTTCAAACTTCAATTTCCTCGGTTATTTCATTTGTCTTTGAATAAAGACTGCATGATTAATGAGTGTTGGAATAATGGTTGGAATTTAGAGTGGTCTCGTAACATTAGCAACGGCCCAAATGCTGCTCAACTTGATATTCTTCAAAGCACCATTGCTAGCCTATCTCTCAACAATTCTGAAGACGCTTGGGAATGGACCATCGACAAAAATTCTTTCTCGGTCAAAAGCGCTCGTCACTATATCGACAAGGGGTTTCTTCCTGATGACAATCAGGTTACTAGATGGAACAAACTCATCCCTAAGAAAATCAATATTTTCACATGGAGGACTCTTCGCGACCGTCTCCCTACTAGGTGGAACCTAAGCCGGAAAGGAATAGAGTTAAACTCCTTGAATTGTCCGATTTGTGACAAAGGGATTGACTCTACCTTTCACATTCTTTGGGTGTGCTCTTTAGCCGATTCTGTTTGGCTCCGTGTATTTAACTGGACGAATCTGAATCCTCCTACATTATCTAGTCTGCATGGCCTATACATCTCGATTGATGGTCTCCGTTTATCGCTTAATAAAAAGCATGCTTTGGAAGTTATCTGCGGTGCTGTTCTTTGGTGTCTATGGAGATTTCGTAACGAGACTATCTTTGGTAGCGAAAAACCTAAGCGTAGTTTTCTTTTTGACAGGATCGTAGATTTTTCATTTAGTTGGTATTCTTCTAGATGTAAATTGTATCCCATTTCTTGGAACAATTGGTTTCAAAACCCTCTTGAGGTTTTATCCTTGTAATTTTCTAGCTTCTTGCTAGTTTTATAAAATGTTTGCCGTTCAAAAAAAAAATGTTATATACTTATTGTACTATACTAACATATACAATAATCATTTGCACAAATAATTTTAGTAAGCAAAAATAAACTAATTCAGTTGATTTCATAAAACGAAAACAGATAAAGACGTAACTACGTAATTTAATACTGTAATTCTAAAAGAGAAAAGAAAATCTAAATCTAATAACTAATCGAAATGAAAACGTAGCTATTGTATTTAGGGGTGGTAAAATTACCCGTCCGACTAAGGTCGGGTTATACCGGGTTTCACAAGCTAGCCGGGTCTATCGGGTTGACTAGAGACGACTCGGATCACTATTTGGATAGGAATCCGAGATTACCATCCATAATTTTGCTAGTTCGAGTTAGACGTGAATAACCCGGTCTGCATTTTATGTGTATTTTCTTTTTTTTTATAAAACTCAAAACATATTAATTACTAGGTTAGTAATTCGAGTTATAACTAGGACTACTTCAAAATTTTAGTTATAATACATAAGTAAAATTTATATTATTGATTGATAGTTTTGATTAAATTATAAATAAAAAACATAAAATAAAGAATGTAGTATGAATCTAATAATGAGTGAATCTTCTAAAACCTATATTGAAAAAAAGAATTAACATTATAATAGATATCGAAAATTGATTTGTCAACTAGGTAACTGTCGTGCGTTGCACGAGTTCGAAGTCGTTTGACATTTTCTACAAAACGTGGGCGATGGTGTTTTTTATAAACGGTGCACGATTGTTGTTGGTTATATACATTACATAGTGTTTGCAAAATGTTTAAATTATTTAATTTTCATGTAATCTCAGCAAATGATAACAAGTTTAAATATGTGTTGATTATCAACCTTTGTTTTGTTTGATAGACAAGATTACGTACCAAAATTAAACCAACAATCTTTAACGTAATGGATTAACACTGCATTACAAAAAAAAAAAAAAAAAATTGGTGCTAGAAGGGATTCGAACCGCGGTCTCCAGCAAGGGAGGCCGCACGCTTACCACTCCAGCAACCAAGTCTTTATGTAAATAAAACGATACCAATTGTACTTAAAGACAAACTTTTCTGAATATAATAATAATAAAGGGCACAAACACATAGACACCATCAAGAATTAATAAGGATAGTAATAGTAATACTCAAACTTAAAGATCTGAGATTTTTTTTTTTACGATGAAAATAGATAATTAGCTAAAATAATGCATTTATTAATACTTGGAGGTTTAAATTGAAAATAGTAATGACGAAAAATATTTGTTAGGAATGCGAACACAATGACATATGACAAGAGAAATATTGTTTTATTAATATATAGATATAAAATTGTATGTATAGATATAAATATGATATGGGATTTGAATATGGGGATAAAAGAGAAGGCTTTAACCAGTGGCCTACCAATCAACTCTTGTAAAACTTACATGTTATTTATGTCATATATATATATATATATATATATATATATATATATATATATATATATATATATATATATATATATATATATATATATATATATATATATTGAATGGTTCATGCGAGAACTCTGTTTTTTGCGAGAACTGCGAGAACTCTTACAAAAATTGTTAAATCACGTTTCACTTTGTTCATTCATATGCAAACTCTTTTGGAGATCAATAATCAAGTAAATATAAACGTAAAAAATTAAAAAAAATCATATAAAATAACGTAAAACATTTTCGTTCATATATGAACACTTTTTTGAAAAAAAAAACGTTCACATGTGAACAATTTAAAATACGCGTGATTTCATACAATTTTTTTTTAATTTTTCATTTATATTTTTACTAGATTTTTAACATTCAATAGTTTGTACATATCAATAGACATAATTACATGTTAGTTGACATTTTTTTTAAGAGTTCTCGCAGAAATAAGAGTTCTCGCATGAATCAGTCCTTATATATATATATATATATATATATATATATATATATATATATATATATATATATATATATATATATATATATATATATATATATATATATATATATATATATGGGTGAGATCGTGTAAAAAATGCAAATATCGTAAAAAGTGTGAGAAGCGATAACAACCAATCATTAATACTTAAGTGAGTTTTATAAAAATCAATACAAAAGGGTATTTCTGTCATTTCACAATTATAAAATACACTAATACAAACAAAAAATCAATCGACCAAAAACACAAAACCCCGCCCAATTCACCAAACCCTCCCCAATTCACGAAATTAGGGTTTTTAGAAATCGATTTTTTCGTTCAAATCCGCCATTGTTGTACATCATAATCACTCATCACTCTGAGTTCTTTGTTCGATGAAAGGAAAAATGAAGAAAACGGATGAAGATTTAACTCGTAAGTTTAAAAAAATCTATATCGTGTATCATATCAGTTAATATTTTGAAGTTTTTTAATGAAATCCGCCATTGTTATACATCATAACCATCATAACGTTTTCGATTTCATTTTGTTTAACAAAAAGGCGAAGCAATAGACTGATGAGGTTATCAGCAGTTTTCAAAAACACAGAAGACACGGCTATAGAAATAAATGAAAATGAAGATGAACCAGAGATTGTACGCGATGAGAGACGAACAAAGTTCAAAAATGATCGTCCAGCTCCAAAAAAAAGTAATTTTTTTATTTTATATTATAAATTTCTGTTACTTATTTCATTATACATATGTTAAATGCATATAAAAAAATGTTGTTTATTGTAGTAGAATTTTTGTTTGTGTGGTACATATTTGTTGATTCACAAAACAGTTATATATGTATAACTATTGTGTATCATAATTGTTGATACACAACAGTTTTTACACATATATGTAAAACACAACAGATATTTACTATATGATACACAGATTATATACTTAACTATTGTGTATCATATTGTATGAAATTTGTATATCATGATACTTAACAGGAGATGCATCTAATATGTATATAAAAACTATATGAAGGTCCAAAACACAAACTAACTTATCAACTTAAGGATCTTCCCATTGAATCGGACCCAGATGATGATTTTGTAGAAACTAAGTTGGTAGTTAGTAAGAAAAAAAAGAAGTTAAGTCCAATGAGGGATACTGAAGTAGTAGAGAATTTAGAAAATTTGAAACGCATCAGACCATGAAACCCCCCTAAGTTACTGTTTGAGGCACTAGAAAACCTTAGTGACGCACAACTAAAAGATATTAAAAGTTTGGGGTTTGAAGAATTTGTAAACTTTCGTGTGACAACCATCTAAAAATCAGGTACTTGTTCGGTTATTATATCGGTTCAATTCTCTAGTTACTCTTTTACCGTGTTCACTTTGTTCTAGTTCGTAATTGTTCAGTCTGTACTTGTCGGAACTAGTGTCAGAACAACTCCCGGAATCAATTTTATAAGTCCTAATACCAAGAAAAACACCTATTGAACTTTCCTAAGTTCATAACAAATCATACTTAAGAACTTTCAGTTAACAAAAAGGTCCAACGAAGCAATAACGTAAAAACGAAAAATCAGGAAAGCTGGAAAATAGCCCGGTGCGCGGCACCTCCACCTGAGGTGCGCAACACCTGGCTCCAGATTTCAAAATATTTACATTTTGGTCCTTGCCTCGTTTTTACACAAACTTTAACCAACCACACACGATTTGTAGCCTGCCATTACTGGTTTTGGCAGTTCCCAAACCCTTTTCTTTACTCCTCCTATTTTTATTTTCATTTTACCTTTCAAAAATTAAAAACACACACACACATAGCTAATCTCCCTCTCATTTCTCTCATCTCTTTCTCTCAAGAACTCAAGAAACCAGAAAGTCCAGCCACTAAATCCTCATAAAAACACCATCAAAAACGTTTAAACATCAAAGCAATCAAGGAGGAGCAAAGCATTTTCGGTTTCAAGCCTTTTTCTACCGGTTTTGGAGCTCTAAATCCGTCCAAAACACCATCCACTCATTTTCATCCGGTAGAAATCTTTCTCCTACCTTTATTTACTATTTTTACTAATTGCATGTAAGATCTAAACAATAAAAATGAGTTTTTATAAAGATTTATGTCACTTTTTATACAAAAACGATTTTTTTATCTAAATAATGCTTAGATCTACATCTTTGTGGTTAAAAGTTGTTTAGAAACTGTAAAAACATCATATTATAAAGTATCTACTGGTTGCATGTCGAAATCTTTAAGTCACAAAACGTTTTTAGCAAGAAAAACACAAAATGGGAAAAAGACAGCAGCTAGGTGCGCAACACGTGTGCCCTTGTGCGCAGCACCGAGCTGCTGTTCTCCCGAAAATCGTCGTTTTACTCGTTTAAAACTTGTACAGACATTCTGGACTTTTGTCAATAACATTATTAGACTGAGATGAATAAAAATAATAATAATAATGACTTGTATTGGACTTTTTGAACTTATTGGACTTGTGGTGAAGTTATTATGTGTATATGCATGTTTTGTGAGCGGAAATGATTGTAGGTTTTGGACATGAAATTTGGGCGCGGAAGCGCTGCCCAAATTTCGTTAGAAAACCTAAACCATTTCAGTAACCTAAACATGTTTATCATAATAATAACTTTGACTTTGAACTTTCGGACTAAACATAACGTTAACCGCTTCGGACCAAATTTTGGAACAATATTGGACTTAACACTTAATTTTAAACAAAAGTAACATAAATCTCTTATATATAAAGTAACCTAATAAGAAGTTAACTTTTGGACAATCTTGGTATTCTTTAGGCATTCCGTGATTTCTCGGCTCCTTTCCGACCGATTCTGAGTTCACTTTCTTCGCAAACCGTGAGTTACAACCCCATTGTTTTACTTTTGTACATTTAAACATTATTTGGGGGAAGCATAAGATCACATGTTTGTAACTACTAACACTATTTGCAACTTATTTGGAACTGTTCAAAACTTGGTACTTTTGCAACTTATTTGGAACTGTTCAAAACTTGGTACTTTTGCAACTTATTTGGAACTGTTCAAAACTTGGTACTTTTGCAACTTATTTGGAACTATGGAACTTGTACAAACTATTATGCGTATTTGTGTTATTGCCTTAGCGGGTTAACTAAACTATGATACTTGTTAGCAACCAATCCTTGATGGATATATAAGCCCGTAAGAGTTCAGTACAGTTTTAGCAACTTTGTTCAATTGCCCGTTTTTGGTTCAAGTTCACTTATACACTATTAGCAACAGCCGTTAGTCATATGAGTATCGATACTTAGGAGCGGTCACTCCTTACTAAGGGTTAGCGTCCCAAGTACATATTACTACCACATTGAGGTTCAATCAATTAAACATTTTTGGGCTAGTTCAGGACCATACAACCGGTTTAGTGTATACTTACTACTTATATTATGCCAAGTGATTGATACGAGTTACTATTTAGTTAAACACATATCCCATACGCATATACACACTTTTAGCGCCTGGATTCCGCTACAACTTTACTATACGAGTTTATTTTAATTACTTTACTCGCGTACGTACAAACTTGCACTATTTACATATATGTTCAAACGTCGACTCGTTCTTTTACTCATGACGTCGATATATGTTTTGGCAACTTACTATTTTTGGCAACTTTCTATTTTTAGAAACTTTATCGAAACTCTAAACTGTAACTCACTCACTACTTTATGTAGTTGACACTTTATCATATGTTTCAGGAAATTAAAGTAAGTGTTCGGAATGCATGGCAAGGAGGGTCGATATGGTCGCGTGAGGCGTTCTTTGGGAAAAGACCTTTTTATTTTGGGAATTTTGTTTGAAACTTTTGTCACACCCCGCTTGGAAGCGGAAACGCAGGGCGTTCCAGTTATAATATCATGAGTCAAATGTTACAACAACACAACCAATAAACCAACATCAAAATAACATTAATCATGCCAAGTGTTTACAAAATACAATACAAATTCAAAAGCGATAAATCGCCGAGTACGAATGTATTACAAAACATAACAAAGTGGAACTTCAAGGACATTACAAAAAGTATCACAAGTTCCGAAATACACAAGACAATAACCCAAAAGCACAAATGGCATGATCAACAGGAATCCTTAGTTTCCTGCAAAGCGTTAAAACGACATCAACAACATGTTGGTGAATTATTCGCAAATTTAAAGTAAAAGTTGACCCATCGACCAGTTTCATCAAAACAACGTTAATTTCAAATGATATATCTTGTTTTCAACAACCAATAGTGAGAGGTACTTTGCCTAGACTATTCATACACTGAACCTGACCGTACAACCCCAAATCCTGAGGTCGCCAACCAAAGGTAACAAATTAATTAACCGGCCATAACTTCCACTCCTAGAAACATTCTACAGAGCAGAGAGGGTTAGGTCTATAACCCATATAGATATATATATATATATATATATGTAAAACCGTTGGGCTCAAAGCTTAACAAGTGTATCAGGGGGCCCCAACAAGGGCTAATGGCTTAATCTAAGGCAGACCTAATCCACTAGGCAAACAAGATAATCAACAACAATCCGCATACAAGCAGACATTTTAAAATACGCTTTACAGCCCAAAATATTTAAAACAAGGGCTACGAATAACTCACAGATAAAGCTTCAGCAAACAAGTATCGGGTACACCAAACACAGAGCTACAACTCCACCGCCTAAGTGCCTTAAAACAATAAACAACACAGTCTCAGTATCTCTATAAGTCTAGGTCCGGTTTAGCCTTGTCGGTTAAGATTAAGTTAAATAAGATAATCCAAATATTAATAAGTTTAAATGAGGTGACGTATTTAGAAGGCGATGTTCCGCGTCAAACAGGACCGCTCGGAGAGATATCGGCATTCCACGTCATAATCGTCAACTAAAGAAGAATGATAATCCGAATCGAAAATGACTACTAGGAGTATCGGTTAATAAAATATCGTTATCAAGTTTCAGTAGATCGACCAAGGTCAACGGAAACAATGTTGACTTGGTCAAAGTCAAACGTAAGGAATGTTGACATTATAAAAGTCAAAGTCACAGATGTTGACTTATGAAAGTCAAATGTCATTTATGTTGACTTATATTAGTGTTTATGGCTTTTGTAAATATGTTAGCGTCTTTGAGTCCAAAGACGATGTTATAGTGTAATATATTACTTTTATGCACAAGTTTACTCATATTAGTGTTTTATAGTCGTAAAAGACGTGAAATGAATTTCGGCAGCGCTTCCGCATCGTAAATTATTTGTCCAAATTTTATACACTTTCCCGCTTATCAACAATTGCAATTTACACCGTTATTCATAATACATAATACAATAATAAGTTAATTATGATACTTTCGGTTAGATTACATTTTAATATATTTCGTCCATTCTCAATCCAAATCCGATAATACGTTAAGTGTTGGTCTAATATTTACTCCTAACCGTTTTCAAGGCTAAAACCGAATAACAATGGATAATGGAAATGAAACGAAAGATTCTCAAAGATAACAATTATACCGTTAGCACCCGCAAGATTTGACAAGGATGGAATCCGGAACCAAGGACTTCGGTGACGTGGTACTAAGGTCAAATCCTCCTCCAAAACACAAGACACTCACCGTTAACAAGGGTTCCCAATATAACAAGTTTAAGGTGCAAATTTAACGGGTTTACAAAATTTCCAGAATCTGGTCTACGACCGCGCCGCGGTGGGATGACCGCGCCGCGGTCGTCATCAGACGACAGAATTTTACAAAAGTCGTTTTATGTTGGAAAATCATCTTTTTATGTAATAGATTCCAACATGCAAGTTCTGGAATCATCAAAACACTTTTTAAACAATCATTTTGTAAAGCTTTTCACCCCTTTAAATCAAAGATCTATATACATATTTGTAAAACTTGATTTCAAAGATTTTTAACCATCAAATGTTATAAAAACTCATTTTTCTTTAGGTAGATCATACATGCATTGAATAAAACATAGAAATTAGAAAGAGTTTAAGTCATTATACCCCAAAGGAAGTGAAGATGTGATGATCTAAAACTTGATGGAATTACTTGGAGCTTTGGTGGTGATCTTTGACCCAAAAACGTTAGAGATAAGCGAAAGCTTCCACAAGGATGACTAAATCTTCCTCTCCATGATGAAAATACTGATTTATAATGGTGAAATTTGTGGTTTATAAGCTTGGATTTACAGCCACAAAAAGTGTGTTGGGGGTGTTTGTGTGTTATGCTTCAAAGGGGGAGAGAGTGTTTGAGACTTTGTGTTTAAATGAAATGAAATGTGAGTTGGTAAGACACACATGGGAGGTATAAACCTGGTCAAATTGAGGCTTTGCCACGTTTTTAAGTTTGTGACAAGTGTTCATTATATGCAGATTATGACTAACAACACAACAAAATGAGCTGTCCAGGACCATGACCGCGGCGCGGCCAGCTCACCGCGGCGCGCTCGGTCGGTTTCCTGGATTTCTTCGTTTTGTTCGTGTTGTCGTTACGTATGTGCACACGTTTAGGATTCCCGATTGTTATCAAATGAACTTAGGAAAGTTCATATAAGTACTATTGGTATTATGATTCATTTAAATGATTAACATTTAAGTTTGGATTCAAGAAACGCACGATTTCGGTAAAATATAAACAAGCTTAAAAGCACGGTTTCTCGAAGATAAAGAATACGTTAACCGACATTTTGGGCATAACCTCCTAACTTATTTTCATGAGCATACTAACTATTAGGCACTTAGGTAAAAATCAACTTACGTCTCAAGGGACGAATCAAAATAATCACATAAAACCCGATTCTCAATAATAAATCGTGAGTAAAACAAAGCGAAATACAAGGGTCAAAACCATTGCGAATAATATAAAAATAATAACGGTAACTCAAGTACCTCAAATAGACGGGACGTCACAGCCTCCCCCAGTTAAAAGAATTTCGTCCTCGAAATTACTATTGAGCATCGCTACTAGAAAAGAGGTGGGGATATTTCCGCTACATTTCATCCTCCCGTTCCCACGTAAACTCGGCTCCAAACTTAGAGTTCCATCGAACCTTAACAATAGGAATCCGACTCCGCCGCAGGCGCTTGACCTCCTTGTCAACGATTTCTACCGGCTCCTCTATCACGTGAAGCGAATCATCCAAACTTAGTTTCTCCAAGGGCACCAATAAAGACTCGACAGCAAGACACTTCTTGAGATGCGATACATGGAATACGTTGTGCACACCGCTCAACTCAGGTGGCAACTCAATACGGTAAGCCACCGGTCCAACACGAGACAAAATCTTAAACGGACCCGTAAAACGTGGACTTAACTTGCTGCGCTTCTCGAAACGAAACACGCCCTTCCAGGGAGAAACCTTCAACAATACCATATCGCCGACCTTGAATTCCAAAGGCTTCCGACGTAAATCCGCGTACTTCTTCTGGCGATCTCTCGCGGCTACTAGACGATCCTTGATCCTAAAGATCTTATCAGTCCTCTCCTGGATCAACTCGGGACCCGTAATCTGACTATCACCAATCTCAGCCCAACAGAGTGGAGATCTACACTTACGACCGTAAAGAGCTTCAAAAGGCGCGCAATTAATACTGGAGTGGTAACTATTGTTGTACGAAAACTCGACCAACGGTAAATGTCTATCCCAACTCCCGCCAAAATCCAAAACACATGCGCGTAGCATATCTTCCAACGTCTGAATCGTGCGCTCACTCTGACCATCGGTCTGAGGGTGATAAGCCGTGCTCATATCCAATCTCGTGCCTAACGCTCGCTGTAGCGTCTGCCAGAATCTCGAAGTAAAACGCGCGTCGCGATCCGAAATAACCGATACAGGAATTCCATGCCTGGCCACGATTTCATCAATGTACAATCTAGATAACTTCTCTATTCGGTAATCTTCTCGAATAGGCAGAAAATGCGCTGACTTAGTCAGTCGGTCAACAATGACCCAAATAGCATCATACCCTCCTGAAGACCTAGGAAGTTTCGTGACAAAATCCATCGTGATATTTTCCCACTTCCATTGCGGGATCTCCGGCTGCTGAAGAAGGCCAGAAGGCTTCTGATTTTGAGCCTTAACCTTAGAACAGGTCAAACACTTGCCTACATACTCGGCAATCGCCCTCTTCATTCCAGGCCACCAATAAAAATCTTTCAAGTCGTGATACATCTTATCTGCTCCGGGATGAACGGAGTAATTCGACTTGTGACCTTCATCCAAAATTAACTGCCTAAGAACGACGGGAATCCAAATTCGATCCAAGAAATACAATACCCCGTCGTTTTTCGGCTCCAACTGACGTGCCAATCCAAATAATCCGTCGTACTTCAGACGATCCTCGGTGAGAGCCTCCTGCTGTGCCTGAATAATACGAGTCTTCAAACTCGACTGAATAGAAACCATCATAGCACGGACTCTCACCGGCTTAACCGTTTCCTTGCGACTTAACGCATCGGCTACAACATTAGCCTTTCCCGGATGATATCGAATCTCGCAATCATAATCGTTCAGCAATTCCACCCACCGGCGTTGCCTCATATTCAACATCTTTTGGTCAAAGATGTGCTGTAACGACTTATGATCAGTGAACACAGTACACCTAGTACCGTACAGATAATGACGCCAAATCTTTAAAGCAAAAACCACTGCGCCTAATTCTAAATCATGGGTCGTGTAGTTCTTCTCATGAATCTTTAACTGACGAGAGGCATAGGCAATGACCTTTCCATTCTGCATCAGTACACACCCGAGTCCCTTATGCGAAGCATCGCAATAAACAACAAAATTTTCGGTACCCTCGGGAAGACTCAAGATAGGAGCATCACACAACCGCTTCTTCAATGACTGAAAAGCTTCTTCCTGTTCGGCACCCCAAATAAACTCCTCGTTCTTCTGGGTCAACTTCGTCATAGGCGAAGCTATCTTCGAAAAATTGTCAATAAAACGACGGTAGTAACCTGCCAGACCCAAAAATGAACGGATATCGGTGGGTGTCTTAGGAGCAACCCAATCTCTGACGGCCTTAATCTTAGCAGGATCAACGTGGATGCCTTCCTTGCTAACCACATGGCCAAGAAATTGAACCTCAGATAACCAAAACTCGCACTTCGAGAACTTAGCGTAAAGCTGCTCCTTCCTGAGCAACTCCAACACTATTCTTAAGTGCTCCTCGTGCTCCGCACGACTACGAGAGTAAATCAGAATATCATCGATAAACACTATCACAAACTTATCAAGATAAGGGCGGCAAATACGGTTCATCATTTCCATAAATGCTGCAGGCGCATTCGTGAGACCGAATGGCATAACTAAAAACTCATAATGACCGTATCGCGTCCGAAAAGCAGTCTTCGGAACGTCCTCCTCCTGCACCCTTAATTGATGGTATCCGGACCGTAAATCAATCTTAGAAAAGAAACATGAACCTTGAAGTTGATCAAACAAGTCATCTATACGGGGTAAAGGATAGCGGTTCTTTACTGTCAGCTTATTCAGCTCTCGGTAATCTATACACAATCTCATCGAACCATCATTCT
>CAJVGC010000065.1:40181585-40208054 GCA_910822075.1 Senecio squalidus
CATCGGGATCCGACAAGTTATACAAGGACCTCCGAGAATACTACTGGTGGCCGGGCATGAAGAAGGATATCGCCCTGTATGTAGCTAAGTGCCTTACTTGCTCCAAGGTCAAGGCGGAATATCAAAAGCCCTCAGGTTTACTTTAGCAACCGGAAATTCCCATGTGGAAGTGGGAGCAAATTTCTATGGACTTCGTCACCAAGTTGCCGTACGACTAAGGGTAACGACACGATCTGGTAATCGTGGACCGTCTGACGAAATCCGCTCATTTCTTGCCAATTCGGGAAAATTATTCGATGGAGAAGCCGCTCAAGTCTATATCAACGAGATCGTCTCTCGCCATGGAACCCCACTCTCCATCATCTCCGATAGGGACAGCCGATTCACCTCCCGCTTCTGGAACGTTCTTCAGAAATCCTTAAGTACTCGATTAGACCTCAGCACGGCGTATCATCCTCAGACTGACGGCCAGAGCGAAAGGACGATTCAGACACTTGAAGATATGCTGAGAGCATGCGTGGTGGACTTCGGAGGAAATTGGGACACTCACCTCCCCTTGGTCGAGTTCTCCTATAATAACAGCTACCATGCCAGCATCAAGTGTGCGCCATTCGAGGCTCTTTATGGGCGTAAGTGCCGGTCACCGCTTTGCTGGCTAGAGGCTGGCGACCGACAACTTACGAGACTCGATATCGTCCAGGCGACCATCGACAAGATCACCACTATTCGCGAACGATTGAAGACGTCACGTACCCGACAAAAGAGCTACGCTGACAACCGAAGGAAGCCCCTCGAGTTCCAGGTTGGCGACCGTGTACTCCTCAAAGTATCACCCTGGAAAGGGGTAGTCCGCTTCGGGAAGCGCGGTAAACTGAGTCCGAGGTACACCGGTCCATTTGAAGTCATTGAGCGTATTGGCCCCGTTGCTTATCGTCTCCACCTTCCTCAGGCTCTCGCAAGTGTTCATAAAGTGTTCCATGTCTCACACTTGAAAAAGTGTCTGTCTGATGAGACCATCGTCATCCCTATAGACGAGGTCAAAATCGACAGCAAGTTAAACTTCATCGAGGAACCGCTCGAAGTTGTCGACCGCGAGGTCAAACATCTTAGGCAGAGCCGTATTCCGATAATCAAGGTTCGATGGAACTCTCGACGCGGTCACGAATTCACGTGGGAGCGTGAAGACCAATTCCGTCAGAAGTATCCCCATCTGTTCGAGAACTCTTCTACCTGATAGGACGCACTAAATTTCGGGACGAAATTTCTTTCAACCCGGGGAGGATGTGACAACCGTCAAAATTCAGGTACTTATTCAATTATTATATCGGTTCGAAACGTAGGTTACTTCTTTGTCTCGTTCGCATTATTCTAGTTCGTAACTTTTAAGTCTATACTTTGTCGGAACTAGTGTCGGAATAACTTCCGGAATCAAATTATAAGTCCTATTACCAAGGAAAACACCTATTGAACTTTCCTAAGTTCATAACTTATCATAATTAAGAACTTGTAATTAACAAAAAGGTCCAACGAAGCCAAAACGTAAAAACGAATGAAAAATGGCAAAAATGCCCCGGTGCGCCGAACCTAGTGTTGTGGTGCGCAGCACCTCGCGCCAGAAATTCAAAATATTTTCAATTTTAGTCCTTTGCTCGTTTTTACAACCCACCACCCATTTTGACCAATCAAAAACGTCCCTTTTCCCCTAATTACTGCATTGTGACAGTCCCAATTCACCTATACCCACATTTTCATTTCATTTTCTTTATTCATTTCCCAAAAACAAAAACACACACATACTGTCTTTTCTCTCTAAAAACTCTCAAAAACACCTCCACTCCAGAAGCATTTCACCATCAAAATCCAATTATAAACCATACAAATCGTTCTAAACTTCAAGAGAAGCTCGGGGGTGTTGTTATTTCGAAAAAGGACCACGGTTGTAAAGATTTTTGGAGCTAAGATCCGACCAAAAACTCATCATCCAAGCTTTTCCTTCGGTAGATTTCTTTATTTTTACTATTCTTACACAAATATTCAATTGCATGTAAGATCTAACGGTTGAAAATGTATTTTTACATAAATCTATGACTTTTTATGGTCAAATACGTTTTAAACATAAATACTCTTTAGATCCACGGATTTGTAACCAAATATATTTTAGAAACTGTTAAAAAGATGTTTTAATAAGTTTTAACCGGTTGCATGTCGAAATCCATGGGTGAAAATACGTTTTTAACAAGAGAAATCACAAAAACGGGAAAACGGCAAGGAGGTGCGCAGCACCCCCTGACTGGTGCTGCGCACCGGGCTGCTGTCTCCCCGAAAACTCGTCGTTTTACTCGTTTTAAGAACATGTTACATTCTGGACTTTTTACTGATATCATGTTGGGACTGAGATAAATGAAAGTAATAATAAAGGTGACTTGTGTGGACCATTTGGACTTAAAATGAACTATAAAATGTATATATCGTGTTTTAGGTGATTTGTGAGCGGAAGTGGTAGTACAATTTTTGGGCATGAAATTTGGGCGCGGAAGCGCTGCCCAAATTTCCTTAGAAATTGTAAGTCACTTCAGCGAGCAAAAGCACCTAAGGCCTAATCATCTAAAACGGTAAATCGGACTTTTGGACAAAAACGATACAATTACCTTTCGGACTATTTTTAACCATACTTGACTTTGACACTTAAAGTTTAACAAAGTTTATCTATATTATTAAATAAAGAACATAATAATGTAACAACTCATTAAACTACCTTGGTATTATTAGGCAATCTGTGATTCCCGGCTTTCATACTCCGACCGAGTTTCCGAGTTCTCGATCTCTTCGCAATCCGTGAGTTACAACCCCTTGTTTTATATATTTTTACATGAATTTGGGGGAAACATAAGATTATTTATATTTTAAGCTTTATGAAACAAATTGCAATACGTCAAACTTTGACTTTTAACTCATTAAACTTTGACTGTTTGACTCTTATGCGTAAAACATTTTTTTCTCTAATGTTATTTATTGGTTCGTTTCTTTTGACTCAACTATATTATTGATGCTTGTATGCGTAACCAACCCTTGATGGAACTATAACACGTATCCTAAGTGATGTTGTCTCACTCTCTTTTAAAACAAAACTACTTAGTGCCCACTTACTCTTTAGCCTTTTACACACTATTAACTATTTAGCCGTATAGTAATTATGGGTATCGATACTTAGGAAAGAACCGTTCCTTGCTTAGATGGCAGTCTAAGTACATATTACTGAGTTTCTCTTTTAACTTCCCGTTGGAGAGGCGGGGAGTTGGGGCCGCACGGTTGATAATCGGATTAGTGTGAACACTTAAGTTATAGATGCCAAGATGTTGATACAAGCAATCTAATTAGTTACCTACGCATAAACTTATAAAATTTTAGCGATTGTTATCCGCTTCTACTATTTGACTAAATTCAATGTTATTTGGTCTTTACAAATCTAGGGCACCGACTCGCCCGTTACTTGGATTTTTCTAAAAGTATATAGAATCTTTAAGCGACTTTTCTCCGCTATTATCCTTTTTGGAAACCCTTACTTTATATACTTTACTCATATTTTTATGTTGACTATCTAAACTGTAACTCACTCACTACTTTCGTAGTTGACACTTTATCTTATGTTTCAGGAAATTAGTGTAAGCATGTGTGCATGGCATGGAAGGTCGAGGCGGTCGTGTGAGAACCTCTTTGGGAAAAGACTTGGCCATTGTTTTTGGGAATTTTTAATGAAACATTTTAATTGTGTACTAATGTATTAAACTATTGTCTCTTGGTTGTTCGAATGGGATTTTAAACTCTTTTACTTTTAATCAATGACTCATTTACCGTTATGTTTGATATGACCTGTGTAAAGATTTTCCAGCTCTTCACATTTCCGTGTTTCCGCTTTAGCGGGGTGTGACATGTTATTTGTGCAAATTTTTGGGACGGGAGTCCCCAAATAGGGGACGGGCGTCCCCCATATCTGACATTTTTTTTTTTTTTTTTTTCAAAGAAAACGAATACTAAAACAAGGAAAAACTTAAAAATGAAAACATAAAACGGAAGACGTACCTTAATCGTGACACGTGTATTTCCAAAATAAAATAAAAAATATACAAGTTACCTCGGGTTGCCTCCCGCAAGCGCTAAGTTTATCAGTCGAGTCGTTAGCTAGACTCGTGTTCCCGTTTCTTACTTGTCAATGGCATAAAAGCCATCCTCAGCTAACTCCACATGCTCCTCGTCTTCCTCATGGTCGCCAAAAGCCAACGCTTCCTCCATGACATCGAACATCTTGGTTCGCTTCACCCAAGCGTCATGCCACTCTCGAGCCTCAATAAGCAGTGATAAAACATCTCCAATTTCCCAAACATCGTCACTTTTGCTTTCATTGAATTTCGTCTTCTTAAATTCCTCCCATGCTGTATCATCTCCGAGATCCTCAAATTCCTGCAAAAATTTTTCCTTTTCTCGACAAGTAAAAGAAAATAAATCAAAAGGGTCGGGAGACATACCGTGACAAGTTTCCCCCAAACTTGAGTTTGACTTCTCGAGCTCTTCCTCAAATGAAATCCTTTCCTCCAACAACGTTGCACCCGGATTGTTGATTAAATATTCAATCTCTAATAAATCTAAATCCGGGTCGGATTTCTCCAGTTTCAAGCTCGTACAAGTCTTCTCAAATTTCTCCAGCTCCATTTTCAGGATGGGATCAAAATCCTCGAGCTCCTGATCTTCCTCCTCTTCAAATGCAATTTGTCCCCCAAGTATTTCCTGCACATCTAGGTCAAGCATTTCATAAACAACATCAATACGAAAACATGTATCATCACAAGAATAAGAATGCTTTAAAGCTCGATCTACAGTAAAAACAATCCTTTCCTCCTTAACTCCCAAAGAAATTTTCCCTTCCTGAACACGAATGATAGCATCCGCAGTATGTAGAAATGTTCTACCTAAAATCAAAGGTACCTTGCTATCCTCCTCCATTTCTAATATGACAAAATCAACGGGAAACACAAATTTACCTACTTGCACTCGCATATTTTCGACTATACCTAAAGGGTATTGGTATGAACGGTCGGCGAGTCTAATAGCCATACGAGTAGGTTTTAATGCCCCTAACCCCAATTTAACATACAATGAATAAGGCATAAGATTTATACTAGCTCCTAAATCAGCTAATGCCTCACAAGTTATTGCTTTACTCAAAGTACATGAAATTAGAAAACTCCCTGGGTCTCCTAACTTTGGTGGAAGCTGATATTGAATAAGTGCTGAACACTCTGCATTTAAAAACGTCGCTTGAGCTTCCTCCAACTTCCCTTTTCCAGTTACAAGCTCATTGATAAATTTGGTGTAATTTGGCATTCCTGAAATCAAGTCAACCAAAGGAACATTAATATGCACAGATTTAATCATATCAACAAATTTACCGTACTGTTCTTGCATTTTCTCCTTCCTCAAACGTTTAGGGAAGGGAACTTCCAGCTTGTATTCTTTCACTTTAGGTGACACCGCCGGTTTTGGCTGAACAGCTGGCGTAACTTCCGGTCCCTCTTCTTCCTCATTCTCCCTCACTTCAACATTAGATTCCTGCACAACTGGATTAGTATGCAGAATCATTAACATTACCAAAAACTCTACCAGACCTTGTAAACACCGCATTCACATGCTCGTTTCGAGTGTTAGGAGGTTGAGATTTTTGCCCTCCAGTTTGCCAAAATGGTTGTTGCCTTGGGTTCTGTTGTGTGTTACTTGGCAACTGCCCATTAGGTCTAGCAGCATGTTGATCACTTAGTCCTTAGTCTATCCAATCTCTTCTCCAAATCACTAAGTGCTGCTTGTTGATTCCTTTGTCCTTGCTCCAATTTCTCATGAAGGACCTTAAACTGGTTGTCTGTTGCTTCATTCTTCGCTGACTGAGTTTGAATGAAGTTTTTCATTATGTCCATCAAACCCGATTCCTCTTCTTCCTGCTGTTGATTCTGGTTACTCCTTGGGTACCTGTTTTGAGAATTTCCAGAATTGTTAGCATTAAAATTATTATTACCAGAGTTATAATTACCCGAATTACGGTTATGAAAACCGGTTCTCTGAAATGGTCCCTGGTACTGATTTTGCGCGAACTTCACATCTTCACTTTTTGCTTCTCTTCTCACATCACAATCTTCAGTGTAGTGGAGTCCCCCACAGTCGTCACAACCATTTGCCATCACATTCATATCCTTCCCAACTCTACTAAACTGAGTGTCTATCCTCGAAAAATTACTATCCATTTTACTAGATAAAGCTTTAATCTCAGCCATCACCTCTTCATTCCCACTACTACTCTCAGCACTAGCAACTACTTTTTTTTCTCCTCTTTCTCTACCAAACTGATTATGTTCTCGAGATAAATCCATTAATAACTGATCATCCAACATCTTGGTCGCATCGTTGATGGATTTGTACTGAAAACTTCCTCCTCCAGCTAAATTTAACTCTCCCTGCGACTGCCTATTCAATCCAAAGAAAAAGATATCAATAATCTTCCCTTTATCCAATTCATGCCCATGACAACCCCTGAGCATATCCTTAAGCCTACTCCAAGCTTCAACAATGGTTTCTCCGTTTCCTTGCCTAAATCCCCGTATATCATTCAATAAACTTCTTGCCAGAGATGTTGGAAAAAATCTTGAAACAAATTCTTCCCTCATTTTTGCCCATGTACCAATGGAGTTCTCCTCTAACTCATCAAACCAAGTAAGTGCCTCTCCCGTGAGAGACGATGGAAAAAGGGTTAACTTCACATTATCATCCATTCCTGCCCCGTATTTGAACATCTCGCACAATTTAACATACTTAGCCACGTGCGCATGTGGATCTTTTCTCACCCTTCCGTCAAAATAATTATCCTGGATCATCTTCAGATGATGACCCTTCACTGAAAAATCATCTCCCATATTTGGAGTCCGAATCGTCGAACCCGGTGTTGGCGGTACTACCCTAGCTCTCTGATGCATCGGTGCATCATTCGGATCAGCCATCTCAGTTATTATCTCTACTTCTGAATCTGAACTGATTGAATCCTCGAAATTCTCTTCTAGATCCTCCGTTTCTAACTTAACTGGTGATGGTGGTGTAGTGTTTGGTTTCTTGTTGCGCCTTTTCTTTGAAACTCCTGGATTAGACTGTGGACTTTTAAGCGGTAACCCAGAAGCCCTTGTGTTCATCCACTACCTGAAATCTCTAAAAAAAAAAAACACAAATAAAAACCGTCAATAGCACCTGATAAACAATTAAAATAACTTTCAAGTAATTAATACATAAAAGGATCGAATCAAAAATTATTAATTAAAAATCAAAAACTACAGTCCCCGGCAGCGGCGCCAAAAACTTGATGATCGAAATCGAGTATATTTTTAAAACAAGAAATACTTACGACTCGACTACACAATCTTAGGCAGTGGACCTAATCAAGTATAGTATAGTTTTAGGTAAATCAGGTTCGTTCGCAGGGACTGATGGTTGAAATCTAATTAATAATTAATAAAACTAGAAGTGGGTTTTGTGACCGAATTGTCACGGTGCTTAAACTACTAAAATTTAAGAAACTAATTGATTCAGATGAATCGTTGAAAAGATTTTGTTTGTAAACAATTGATGAAAATACATTCACTTGGACTTGATCACAATTACTACGGTTATCACTTAATTACTAACAATGTTGAACTACTTAAAAAGGTATTTAACTTGAACTCTCGTTTCCCATTAAAACTTTAACTGTCTCATGTATAGTTACCACTCTCGTGAATAATTTCTACGTTTGACAACTAAGCAATAAGTACCTAAGCCGATTTTATGATTTAATCTTATAAAGCTTCCTCTCGAATAGCTTCTTAATTAACTAAACCGATCTCTCTTAATCTAGTTAACTAACAACCACAATCATGTTTTTATTGCTTAAATCTTTAATACTAGTTCCTCTCGAATACTAATATCTTTAAACTAATTATAGACCGATTAGTTATTTCATAAACTATTTTGTAATGTCACAAGTTCCTCTCGAATACCTATGATTAATTACTAACAGTTTATATAAAATATTAAACAATATTCAAAAACTGATTACAATTGGTTTTTCGATTAAACATAAAATCCAGTTCAACATATACGTAATCAAATAATAACCTACATAATTGATCACATCATCCAAGTGAACGTTAAGAAATTTAGCTACCCATAATGATAAAAACGCAACACAATAGAATTGAATGAAACATCTTTATATTAAAAGAACTAATGAAAAGTAATAAAGTACCAATGATCCAAATGCTTAAACAACGAAATTGTTGAATCTAAAAATACCAAAAAGCATCCAAAATTCGTAGGTCCAAAACTAGGGTTTCAATACTCTAAACGTAATAATGATAATGATAATATTCAATAACCCTAAAAACTGCTTTATTAAAACGTCAAACAAACAGCAGGCAGCATGAAGGCCGCGGGACGGGCGTCCCAGAATGGGGGACGGGCGTCCCTCGCTGGTTTTCTAGTTTTGTTGTTTTGCTGCTCGTTTCTGCTTCCTTTCTCGTGACCGATCGCTTATACTCTCAAAATATAACGGGAATAGAACATTGACCCGTTTTCTTCATTTTCAGCTCCAATTATATCACTTCCGCTACAGAACTTCGACTAATACCTGTATAACATTTTAATACCAAAATTGCCCGAAATTCCCAACATCCGTTATGAATTAAACTTTAAAAAGACAAATATCGCATATAATAATATGACTAAAATATGCGATATCACCAACGACCAAACCTCAAGTCATTCCTAAAGTTCATCAAGTCAGTTTTACCAATAAATGGTCAATCAAGGAGAACAAAGCTATCGACCAGTTAGGGAGTCAACTGTTACAACTAACAACATTGTGAAATCCTTAGTTAGAAATAAATCACCAAACCAAGTAAGACCAATGATCCCTACAAAAATAACTTGTTACAACTGTGGTGAAAGTGAAGCTGTCTTTTGTAAAGAACACACTCAAACCAGGTCCTAGATACAAATCTCCCAATGTGTCTCCACAGAAGAAACCAACATGTGTACAAAACAAGTCAGTTTCAACTCCACAAACCAAGTCAGTTTTAACTTCTCAAAAGGTTAAACCAAACCTTAAAAATAAACCTTGTAAATACTGTGGAGTCATAGGTCATTATTCCATGAATTGCATGACAGAAATCAATAAATGGAACTATGAAAATCCTAAATCTGAGGGGAAAAGTGTGACAACCGTCCAATTTCAGGTTTATTTTTATATTCTACGTCTCTTTTATTGTCTACCGTTGTCTTTAACTGTTCTAATATCGGAAACGCGCTAGTGTCGGAATCACAACCGGAACCAATTTATATAAGTCCTAATGCCAAGAAAACACCTAATGAACTTTCATAAGTTCATAATGTATCATAATTAAGAACTTTTAGTTAACGAAAAGGTCCAACGAAACAGTAACGCAAAATAGCAAAAACTAAAATTTTATTACAAAATAGGTCCATGACGACGCACACAGGCCATGTGCGCCGTCCTGGAAGGACCAAATCCGAAAAAGAAATTGAATTTTCTGCATGCCTCGATTCCTACACTTTTACCACCAATCAACCTCGGCCTAGACCATCATTTACTGCTATTTTGCAGTACCAACACACCCCTTTATTGATTTTCCTTATTTCCATTTCATTTTATCATTTTCAATTAACAAAAACATAAAACACATACACTTTCTCTCCAAAACCCTCTCAAGAACACATCAATTACAGAATATTACACCCATCAAAACTCAATTTTCATCCATCAAAATCGTTTGAAACATCAAAGGAAGCAAAAGGAACCAAAACATTTCGGCTAAGGACCATTTTCGTAAAGATTTTGGAGCTCTAAACACCACCAAATCATCATCCAAGCGATTTCCATCGGTAGATTTCTTTTAACTTACTGTTTTTACTTAAATAACAACTTGCATTGATGATCTATGGATTAAAAACAAGCTTTTACAAAGATTTATGACTTTTACGGACAAAAACGATTTTTATACCGAAATAACCTTTAGATCTATGTTTTTATGGATAAAAATATTTTAGAAACTGTCAAAATGACATTTTATCAAGTTTGGACTAATTGCATGTCGAAACTCGTGGCTAAAAGGAACGTTTTCGATCGAAAAATCCACCAAAAACCCCCTGTGCGCCGTCCCTGATGTCCAGGACGACGAAGGGGGAAGAAAATGACGATGTGCGTCGTCCCTGATGTCCAGGACGGCGCACAGGTCTGCTACCTTTCCGAAAATTTATCGTTTTAACGTTTTGAAACTTGTTCGACTCGCTGACTTTTCGTAAATACTATTTTGGGACTGAGTTTGGAAAATAAATATAAATTGGTAACTTGTAATGGACCTTTTGGACTTAAATGAACTCGTTGGACATATTATTGCGTTGTATGTAACTTGTGAGCGGTATTGGAATTTGATTTTTGGATGTGGAATTTGGGCGCGGAAGCGATGCCCAAATTTCGTAAGAAAAAGCCAAACCACTTCAGCGACCCAATTTACTTATAACATGATAATAATAAACGTTAAAGATCGGATTTTGGACAAAAACGTAACACTTACCATTTCGGGCTATTTTTGGACAATATTAACCTTGACACTTAAAGTTTAATTAAAAACTTATCTATATTATATTAAGATAATAACATTTGAACCATCTTGGTATTATTAGGCGTCCCGTAATTACCGGCTTCCGCTCCGACCGATTTCCGAGTCCTTTGTCTTCGCAATCCCTGAGTTACACCCCTCCCTACTCTTGCATTTTAAGTACTCTTTTTGGGGGAAACATGAGATCTAAACCTTTTGAGAACGATATCTTTTATGTGAAATTGTTTTATGTACTTGATTTTACGAACAATGTTTTATGATCTAATCATATTTGAAACTTTTATGAACCTTTGCTACTATTATGAACTTGTACAACTATTGTGAAACTTTTGGAAACCTTTACGAACTTTGAAACTGTATGAACTTTTGGAACCTTTGTGAACTATTGAAATATTTTGGAAACCTTGCGAAACTAATATGCGTAGACGATATCATTTGTTCTGATTGGCTTACTTTAGACTAATTAGGTTTGCCACTTTGGATATTTGATTAGACGATGATAGTTTGATTGTATTTGGAACAAACCCTAAGTGAGGATATAAACGCCGTAAGTACAAACGACCAAATTTTTAGAAAAAGAAGTTCAAAGTGCCCAGCTTTTAGAAACTATTCCCTACACACTATTAACAATAGCCGTTAGTAAATATGGGTATCGATACTTAGGAGAGGTCACTCCTTACTTGTGGATCGCAACCTGAGTACATATTACTAAGTTCTCACGAACTAGATCTTTAGACTGAAACTTAGGGGCGTGTTCTGACCAGAAATCGGATTAGTGTGCAAAAATCTTACGTTATTTTAAGCTTAGTGGTTGGTACAATTCAAGGATCATTAGTCATTATTATTTACGCATATGCCTACTTACTGTCTTACACATGTGGATTAATCCACCGCTGAGGTAATGACTACTTATTCTTACTGTCTTACACATGTGGATTAATCCACCGCTGAGGTAATGACTACTTATACTTACTGTCTTACACATGTGGATTTACCCACCGCTGAGGTAATGACTACTTACACTTACCGCTTTGCCATAAGCTTGAACTTTTACGAACATTGAACTTTGATTTGAACTTCTACGACAGTATATAAACATATTTTTAGCGATTGTATATCCGCCTACTTTCTTTTAGAAAACTATATACTTATATATACTTGTCGAACTTTATCGGAACCCTTTGGTCAAAACTTATAAACTGTAACTCACTCACTACGTTTCGTAGTTGACACTTTATCTCATGTTTCAGGAACTAAGCGTAAGTTATGAAGTGCATTGCTCAGGCGGGTCAAGCCAGTTATGTGAAGTGTAATTCGGGAAGAAGACCTTTACTTTTGGGAATTTTTATTTAAAACATTTTATTATGTATTACTGTCTTAAACGTTGAATCTTGGTTGTATCTTTTGAACTCTAGTACTTTTCGAACTTTAATTTAATGATTTGGACCATTGATTTTAGTATAACCCATGAAATGATTCTTTGCTCCTCACATCTCGTGTTTCCGCTTTACCGGGGTGTGACAAAAAGAGTATCTTATTTTGAACTTGAAAAGGAAGAAAAGTCTTCTAAAGAACCCACTCAAAAGTGGGTTCCCAAAAGGAATTAATTGATCTTGTTTATCTGTGTAGGACTCCACAAAGTGGTTCTTAGATAGTGGAGCATCAAGCCACATGACTGAAACTAAATCCCATTTATCAGACTTGAAGAAGTTGGTCCACAAGTTAGATATGGTGATAATGGAGTTTCTATGACAAGAGGATATGAGAAGATTCTTGTTGGTTCTGTAAGTTTCAAGAGAATAGCATATGTTGAAGGTCTTCAACACAACTTACTAAGTGTAAGTCAGATCACAGATGAAGACAATGAAGTCAGATTCAGAAAACATGCAGTAATCATCTACAACTCAAAAGGAAAACCACTGTTGTTGGCTAAAAGAGAAAGGGATATGTTTTCACTGGATCTGAGTACATCAAACGATGAAGCCGAGACTTGAATGTTCGTTGAGACCAAGGAAGATCTAAATTTGCTATGGCACATTCTCACACTTAAACTTTAAAAATATAAACATTCTGTCAAAGAATAAGCTAGTAAGGGGACTTCCAGAACTGGCCTATTCAAAGGACAAAATGTGCTCAATTTGTGTTCTTGGAAAGCAAATGAAGGTAAATTTTCCCTCCAAGATGTTGGACTCAATTGATGAACCTCTTTATATGTTGCACATGGATCTATTTGGGCCAATTGGTATTGAAAGTCAAGAAGGCAAGAAATATACTCTACTGATAGTATATGAGTTCACAAGGTTCACTTAGGTAATTTTCTTAAAAGCTAAACGTGATGTTTTTGAAGAAATCATCAGTCTGATCAAAAGAGAGCAAAGAGAGAAGAACACCCTGGTCAAACAAATGAGCTTAAGTGGTACAATGACCAACTCTTACAAGACTGTAGAGCAGCTTAGAGAGATTTCATAGGGGGATGCAAGGCAGTTGAGCAAATTGAAAATGATCAATTATGGTGGCTATGCTCATGGGTATGAATATTAGAACTTCATCAAAGAATGCTCTAGAATTGGGTTTGTTAATTTTGGGAAGAAGTTTATGGAAAAAAGAAAAAGAATGACCATGCATGTAGCACCATTGAAGAGGGTCAAAGTGATTAATCAAAGAGCAAAGATCTTGAGATGGTGGGCTGATTATATAACAGGTGAATGGGTGTTGGATAGGGAAGATGGAGAGCAACACAGATTGTATGATATGGGTGATATAAGAGATCTGACAAATGATGATATCATTACACTGTCCAAACTTCCATTAGAAGGAATTGAACAAGATGATATAGAAGGTATGATGTCAGTGGAGTGTATGTTTATAGAGTTGGATAGAGTGAGTAAAGGAGAAAGACAAGGAATATAGACACTGACATAATTGAAGATGGGAAGGGAGCTAAATATAGCAAGGCAAGGATTTTGGAAGCATCATCCAAGGGGCAGATTGTTGGAGCTAATAAAGAGTAATGGTGAAGCTTCCAAAATGTCCAAGTAATAGTTTAGGTTAGAGTAGTTTCAATTCGGGTGAATTGTGTTCATCACCCGAATTGATTAATAACGTGGAAAGCTTAGGAAGGATTAAGTTCGGGTGAACTAATTCTTCTCCGAATTGAGTTCAAGTTTACCCGAAATAATCCAACTAAGTTGTAAGTTTATGTTTCACCCGAAATGTTTTTTAATAAACATAAGGGTGGCATTTAAGTAATAGTTAGGAAGTTTAGGCCTATAAATAGAGGCTAGAAACATGCATTATGTACGTTTTGAACAGATCACAACTTTGTAACTGAATTTTCCTCCATCTGAACAATTCAATAAACTTGTTCATTTCCTTTTGATTTCGTTCTCTAAATCCTTCAGTTGCTTTGATTCAATTACTAATAATTCCGCAATTAGTGATTGTGATTCATACACTGATTGCTAGCTGTGAAGAATTCTAGACCTGACAACTACAGTGTGTGTCGTTGTAAAAAGGCTTTAATATAAACAGACAGGGGGAGATTGTTGCGAAAATTAGCAATTAAACCCAAATTATAAGTCTGTTTGATTAAAGTCTGAGTCATTTTGTGTCTGAGTGACTAGCATTATAGAACTGGGTAAGTCACAGTGTGTGTCGTTGTAAAAAGGCTTTAATATAAACAGACAGGGGGAGATTGTTGGGAAAATTAGCAATTAAACCCAAATTATAAGTCTGTTTGATTAAAGTCTGAGTCATTTTGTGTCTGAGTGACTAGCATTATAGAACTGGGTAAGTCAGTTCCATAATGTGTCTTAAACCGAAAGATAAGGAAGTTAGTTAGATAAAATTTTCTATATTTTTAGAAGATTTTCTAAGATTCTTACTTATCAAGGTCCCTCTTATTGTGTATAAATAGGAAGCTTGAGTCTTGTAATTCGGGGCCGTTTTTCTTTGAATCAAACTGAGTGTTATTCAATCTCTTGCTAATTGTTATAATTCCACTATAACTTGTTAACAAGAAGTGTGTGTTCATCAAAAGTGATAATTAACGGTTGAATACTCATTTGCCAATTGATTCAATCATACAAAATTAATTAATTATCTTATATCTAGGAATTGGAATCTTACTCAGACTTTATATGCACCGATGTACTCATTTTAATCAAGCAATAAAAAACCAATAATGTGTAGTTGATTAGCTTTTACGTGGTTGCGTTTTAATGATTTTAACAGAGAATGTACAATTATTTTGAAGTATAAAAACCACTTTAGAAAAACTTTAAATACTTAGAAAACTTCATTTACAGTCTAAAGTGGATATCAATAAAAGTATACAGGTGGGAAGTTGTAAGCATAGTATGTGACTTTTTGGTCGGGTTTTCTAATTTGTGTCCTTGATAAATATGTTAGATACATTTATAAAATTAATTTTAATTTTGAAATGAAAATTAATTAAATACATAAAATAAAAGAAAATTATAAATTCATAAAATTTGTTTTCTATTATGTTCATTGAAACCCATTTCAAAATATAATAACTTTAATAAACTCTCTCGAAGTAACAAAAAAAAATTCTACATGTATAATACTAAAAAGTTGAGTCCTTTTAATAAATATTAGAGTAAATTACATAAATCATCCCTATGGTTTATATGAAATTACGGATTTCGTCCGTAACTTTAAAAAGTTGCATGAATCGTCCAGTTTTCCAAACTAATTACTCATTTCGTCCCTAATTTGAGCGTCCGTTTATTTTCTCCGTTACCCCCTTTTCTAATCAATTTCATTTCTTATCCCTAATTTTTAACCTAATTTCTCTCATTTCATCTTCTTCAATCCATCTCTAACACAAATTCATACACGAACCTGTTAAGGCATCTATTCAAACACTAACATCTATTTTAAATTCAAAAATACAATCACGACCGCCTTTTTCAAGTACCAACTTACAGAAGGAGAGCGAACAGTTAGCTCAAACGTATTATCCTTAAAAACAGTAACAGTTGCAGCAATTGGAGCATCAGGTTTGTATTTTTGGGTACGAGCGTTGAACTCCTTGCAGAACGCCATTAAGTTAACCTTGTATTGACCCACTGCGGTTCCTACTGGCGGACCAGGTCTAGCTCCCCATGCTGGTTTGAATAGATGCCTTAACAGGTCACGAAAGCACATGGAGAATTCAGACCCAATTCGAAACCAGTTGTTAATGTTGATGTTATTGCGATTATCAGAAAATAAAACAAAATTTAATGAAAAAGATTTGATTATGAAATTAAAATGTTAACGAGGCTTTGATTACAATCCAATTGGCAAGAACAACTTCACCAATTGGGGTCCAACTCAGGAATAGCTTCATACACGAACACTGATCATGTAGGAATTTGTGTTAGAGATGGATTGAAGAAGATGAAATGAGAGAAATTAGGTTAAAAATTAGGGATAGGAAATGAAATTGATTAGAAAATGGGGTAAGGTAGGTGAAGACTGGGAAACGACTAAAATACCCTCACGTGTTTTACACGTGGACCAGCCCAACGACAAAAATAAATGGACGTTCAAATTAGGGACGAAATGAGTAATTAGTTTGGAAAACTAGACGATTCGTGCAACTTTTTAAAGTTAGGGACGAAATCCGTAATTTCATATAAACCATAGGGACGATTTATGTAATTTACTCTAAATATTATTTATAAATAATTTATTTTAATATTAGAACTTATAAATTTATTAATTTAAATATCTATAATATATATTATAAGAAATAAATTATTTAATCAAAAATAATACTAAAAAGTTGAGTCTTTGCAATAAATATTAGTAATAAATAATTTATTTTAATATTAAATTTTATAAATTTCTTTAATTTAAATATCTATAATATATATGATAAGTAATAATTATTAATCAAAAGAAAGATAATAAATAATTTATTTTAATATTACAGTTTATAAATATCTTTAATTTAACTATCTATAATACATATGATAAGCAATAAATTATTAATCAAAAGAAAGATTAAGAAGACTAAAAGTTTGACATAAATCATAGTTTGACATAAATCATAGTTTGAGTTTAATATCTATCTATAATACTAAAAAGTTGACTCCTTTCAATAAATATTATAAATAAATAATTTATTTTAATATCAGAATTTATAAATTTCTTTAATTGAAATATCTATAATATATATGATAAGTAATAAATTATTAAGATTAAAACGACTAAAAATTTGACATAAATCATTCTTTGAGTTTAATAATAAATAAATTCATGTACATACTCAATATAAGATGAAAAGGTTTGCCTTAAATCACAATAAAACTACATTTATAAATAGTCTTTTCATTTTTATAAAAGTTATAAACTAAATACTATAAATAGTCAAACTTATATTACAAAACAAATCCTCAAATAAGCATAAATCAAAACTAACAAATAAGTATACCATGTTTTCTTGATGAACTAGATAAAACACTATGAAACAAAACTATCAAAATGATCTTGAAAAATCAAAATAGAAAAGAAAAGAAATATGAAAATCGGAGAAGGTGGTAGAAAAATGCACTTCAAGACATAGTTTCTTTACCATAGTTTTTATCATAATTCTATCTGGTAGTAATCTTCTATATGTTTTCAATTATTGGGAATATTGTCACACGCTTTTGTGAATTTTATATAGATTTACTATGGTTTTTTGTTCAATTATTTATTTTTAGTATATATAGATGAATGATATTATTATCTTCTTTATCAAATAATAGTTTTATTATAATTTATCTTTAATCGCACATTTAGTTTTTAGAATAAAGAATGTCATAAAAGAAAATGGTTTTGAATTTTGTTCAAGAGTATTGTTTAAGGACTTACTGAGTAATCATACGAAGATATGTATGCAATCTTATAAAATTAATATTGAGTTACAATTGTGACATATATTAACAGACTTTAACAAATTTTGATAAATCATATTTTTTTAAGTATATGTACGAAATCCAAAATATGTAATAAAAACAATATGACAACGGCTTGTCTAAAAGATCAAAAGAATTTCCGTATCAAACTAAATTCAACACTTCACACATATAAAAAAATAAAAATGGGGAAGAAATATTAGTGAAAACTAAAATTTATCTGCTTTCAATCCCTTCAATTCCATTACTTGAATCCCACGCAACCCATGGCATACATATATATACATACATTTCAATTAATTTCATACGCTTTTAATTTTAAACCCTAACCCTATAGCTTCAATCCCAAGTTACCAGATATACAAACGTACACATTACTGCCTGCCTAATTAAGAAAGAAAACCCTAGAGTAGCCATCCGTAATCAATATGAAGACGAATAAACGAAGTTTGGTCGATGGTGAGATGATCAGCGAACCGAAGAGAAGGAAACATGAAGATTTGAAGACTATACAGAAAATGTATGGCGATGGAGTTTCTTGGTTTAGAGGTAGTATGATTGGTAAAGGAAGTTTGGGTTGTGTTTTTATGGCAAATTTGAAGAATCAGAATTCGAGATACAGCTTGTATCCACCGATTATGGCTGTTAAATCTGCAGATGTATCTGATTCATGTACGATTCAAAAGGAGAAACAAGTTATGGATCACATCCGTGGCTGTCCGAATATTGTTGAGTGTTTTGGGGAAGAGACAACAAAAGGAATGAACGGTCAGATGGTTTATAATATGTTACTGGAGTATGCTTCTGGCGGAACCCTATCTGATTTGATTAACAAATCAAACGGTAAAGGATTGTCAGAACTTGATGTGAAACGCTAT
This sequence comes from Senecio squalidus, assembly GCA_910822075.1. NCBI lineage: Eukaryota > Viridiplantae > Streptophyta > Magnoliopsida > Asterales > Asteraceae > Senecio > Senecio squalidus. The sequence continues at coordinate 40,200,078 of CAJVGC010000065.1, forward strand.
GCTAGATCGACTCTTCGTGGGTTGAGGCATATTCATAAGAAAGGGTATGTTCATTGTGATTTGAAACCAGAAAATATAATGCTTGTTGACAGTTGTAAGAATGGCGGTTTTATTGCTAAAATTGGAGATTTGGGATCGGCGAAAAGGGCAAAGCAGATCAAAAAGAATAAATCCGGTCCTTACTGGAGAGGGACACTGATGTATTTATCACCCGAGGCCGTGATTAATGGTGTTCAAGAACAACCATCTGATATTTGGGCGTTTGGGTGTATTGTATTTGAGATGCTAACCGGAAAACCGCTTTGGTATTCAGATCAATATTTGGATATGGATGAGATTTTAAGTCGTATTGGTGATGACAATGATTGCCCTTTAGTTTCCAGTAGGGTAAGGCAAGTTATGAGTTTCCTGGGGGTTTGTTTGAGTAGGAGAGTTATGTGTAGATTAAAGGCTAATATGTTGTTAAATCATCCTGTCTTAAAAGGGTTTCACGAAGATAATGTAAATGACGTCGACCAATCAAAGCAAGAGGTGTTGGAAATAAACAGCATCACCTCATCAACATGGTTCTCAGTTGATGTTAGTAATGATGAGTGGACTTCGTATTCAAATGTATCAAGTAGACTGGAGGGGATGTTGAGGCCATGGAAATTGAACAATGCACAAATACCAGATCTAGTGAAGTATATCAACTGCCAGTAACATCCACCCGGAATTTAGTTATATATGTTGTTGTTGAGATTCTAGCTAGATCAAAGTTAAGTGATTAAGGATCATTCTTAGAGTTGTATTTTGGTACATTCTACTGGTTAATTGTAGATATGATATGTTTGTTGAAATTTAAGTAATTCTTTCATGAACGGAAGTGCTTGTCGTGTTTATAAAATTCTCTTGCATTTTTGTTTAAATGGTCTATAATAGGGATAATATGGTAAAAGTCATATGGTCAATATTCAAAGTATGAAATAACATATACTCCAAATATAATGTAAAAGAGATGTGTGTCAATAGAGACTTATTTTAACTCTCTCACAAACCAAGTATGCATGTTCATTAATTAATCAAAGGAAAGCCCATGACAATCTCTCCATGAAATGATACAGCCATAACAAACGAGCTATACAAGGGAGAGAGCCAAACACACATCAGGTTCATCTTCTCCTTTACAAATTTAGACTATCATACTCTATAAATACCAAATGGTTTTTACCAGGTAAGGACATCTTCTTCTCACATACAAAATAACTTGCATATTACAGCAAACGTGGCTGACTTAAGCATCAGAGCCCGCTCCCGAGGTCCAACCTTGGGGTGGTGCTAATGATAGTTTTCTTTCTTGTTTCGAGTGATCTCAGGTTACAGGTTGGATCACGAAGAAAAGTCTCGTTCCGCTTTCAACCCACACCACAGTAGCATCATTTTGGCGCCATCCGTGGGACCCCCCGTAACGTATATATAAAAAAAACCCGCTAAAACCACAACGTCAATGGCCGAAGATAACCCACTTTCCGATGACGGACCTAATGGTCCTCAACCTGATGTAGACCTTGCCGGATCAGACGATCCTCTCATACCGATACAAAACCAATCCCAGTCCGAGCCCGATCTTAATGACCCGGTGATGCATTTTGTAGTCCAAAACTTCAACCAAATAAATGCCATGTACGCCGCCTTTTCCAAGAAAAGAAAAGAAATAACCTCTCAACAAGTGTTAGAAAAACCAACGACGACCCACCCGTCATTGAACCATGGCATTCCGATTCACAGGAAGAAGCTATAGAAAGCGACAAAGGGGGAGATGAAGGCAAAAACCCACCAACCCACCACAAAAAAAGAAATCGCGGAATCAACGCCCCATAAGGACAGAAGGAGATGGAAGAAAACGTATCAAATGATCGGCGACCTGGTAGGGCCATGAAACCAAAACATGGAAGTGACACTACTTTCTATAATGAGCCTTTTACGTTCAAAGAAACCGAAAAAAGTGTACGTGACCTGGTCGCGTCTCCATTTTCAAAACGAATTCGTGACTACGAGATGTCCGACGGACTTAAAGTACCAACGAATCTGAGAACATACGATGGCCTTTCAGACCCTGATGATCACCTCAAGGTGTTCATGGGAACTATGGACGAACATAAACTACCAGAGCCAGCTTGGTGTCGTTTTTTCCATATAATATTATGAGGGGCTTCAAGATTTTGGTATGATAATCTCGTGCCTGGAAGTATCGATGGTTTCCACGAGTTGCGTAGCAAATTTAGAGCTAACTTTCTGCAGCAAAGACGCTTCCAAAAAACGCAAGCATAAATACTTGGGATTTGCCAGAGACCAGAGGAGTCCTTGAAAGACTACTTGGCACGAATCGGTAAAGAAACATTACACATGACCGATCGTTCGGATGGTATGATGACCGGAGCTTTCAAAAGTGGCCTTCGTCCGGGAAGAATTTTGAAAGACCTAATTGCTCGGCCTCCTCTGTCGTTGGAAGACTTGTATAACCAAGCTAATAATTTCATCCGAGCAGAAGAAGCAAACAACGAGAATCGGCTCCGTGAGGCAAAACGTGGAGCACCATATAGCATATCCAATTCAACATACAAGGATTTTCACAAAAAATCAAGGGACAAGTATGTATCGCGGAGTAACACGCGACATGCTGAACGAAGCAACCATCAAAGAGGCATTTTTACACCGTTGATAAAAACACCGCCAGAAATATATGCCACCTCTGAAGGAAGAGCCATCCTTCGACCCCCAGCGAAGATGTACACTCCTCCGCAACGACGAGATAAAACAAGGTATTTTGAATTCCATGGCGATCACGGGCATGACACAAACAGCTGCATAGACTTACGAAAAGAAATTAAAGCATGCATCCGAAATGGACGTCTAAGTCATCTGGCGAAAGGAGCAAAGGCACAAAGCAACATCCCACCCTCTAGCCCATCAGGTGGAACCGATCGTGGGAAGAACCATGTGGAAGAATGGCCAAGAAAATTGAATGTTGAAGCTAAGGCAGGACATGAAATTTTAATGATGAGCTTGGAGCTTCGCAGTTCACTTATAACCGGAAACAATCACAAGCAACAAAGCCAGGAGATTACATTCTCTTCACGTGATCCAATCCCAGCTCACTGTAATGGAGATGATCCATTAGTTATAAAAGCGGATGTCGGAGGTACAATGATTCACCGCATTTACGTAGATGGTGGTAGCTCAGAAGAAATCTTATACGATCATTGTTTTCAGCAATTAAGTTTCACACTTAAAGCAACTCTCCAGCCTCCCACAACCCCTTTGATTGGATTTCCAGGTCAGTCACTATGGTCGTTAGGGGTAATCACCTTACCCTTTACCATGTACGACTATCGTGGAAGAGGTAGCAAAACAATTGTTGTCGAATTTATGGTCGTTCAAGCACCATCACCCTACAATGTGATATTGGGACGCCCAAGAATGAAGAAGTTGGGTGCAATTGCTTCAACCTTGGATGCTCTAATCAAATTCCCAATTGAATCAGGCATCGCCACAGTCAGAGGAGAGATTCCAGGTACCCAAAAATGTTTTCAAATCTCTAAAAAGAGAGAGCACGATCAAAAAACAAGTTCATCGCTCACACAAGCAGGAAACAAAAAAGAAGAGGGAATAATAGTTAATGATGACCATCCTGACCAACAAATAAGGATAGGTGTCGAACTCCCAACACGACTAAAAGATCAGCTGCGACACATGCTTCGTGCTAATAAAGACATATTTTCATGGTCACCAGCTGATATGACGGGAATACCGCGTCATCTTGCTGAACACAAATTAAACATACATCCGCGCACCTTCCCAGTGAAGCAAAAGAAGCGTGCACTTGCTAAAGATCGAAACACAACCGTTATCGAATAAGTAAAAAAGCTCGTGGACGCTCGAATATTGAAGGAAACATTCTTTCCACGTTGGATATCTAATCCGGTAATGGTTCGAAAATCTGATGGCTCATGGCGTATGTGCATTGATTTTACAAATCTCAATAAAGCATGCCCAAAAGATAGTTACCCTCTCCCAGAAATAGATCAAAAAATCGAATCCCTAGATGGTTTTAGATACAAATGTTTTCTTGATACATACAAAGGATATCATCATATACGAATGGCAAAAGAAGACGAAGAGAATACATCTTTTCATACTGAACATGGAACATTCTGCTATGAAAAAATGTCGTTCGGATTAAAAAATGCAGGCGCTACTTATCAATGTTTGGTTGACAAGTCATTTTCAAAACGGTTGGGCCGTAACATTGAAATATATGTTGATGACATGGTGATAAAAAAGAAAAAATGAAGGAAGCTTAATGCTAGATATTGAAGAAACATTTTGCACACTCCGACGCATCAACATGAAGCTTAACCCAAAAAAGTGTGTTTTTGGTGCCGACACAGGTCAATTTCTAGGCCACATGATCACAAGTGAAGGAATTGAAGCAAACCCCCAGAAATTTAAAGCCATAATAGACATGGTATCACCGCGAACAATCACTGAAGTGCAAAGTCTAAATGGCAAGTTGGTTGCCCTTGGTCGGTTCCTAGCACGGTCAGCTGAAAGGTCTTTACCTTTCTTAAAAACACTTAAAGGTTACATGAATAAAAAGGACTTTAAATGGAGCAATGAGGCGGAAGAGGCTTTTCAAGAATTAAAAGCGCACCTTAAATCTCTTCCATCATTAACCGTGCCAACGCCTGGAGAGGAGCTAATATTGTACCTCGGAGCAACACGCGAAGTAATAAGTTATGTGCTTATGACAGAAAGGGACCATATCCAGAAGCCAATTTACTTTGTAAGTAAGGCACTACAAGGAACTGAAGTCAACTACCCAACTCTCGAAAAGTTGGCGCTAGCTCTCGTTCACACAGCACGACGACTGTGTCGCTACTTCCGAGCCCACACCATATATGTTCTCACTGATCAACCTATCAGACATGTACTGCTGAAACCAGAAAAATCAGGGAGACTAGCTAAATGGGCTATCGAGCTAGGTGAACACGACATAACATATAAGCCTCGAACAGCGGTTAAGGGACAAATTTTGGCAGATTTCGTGGCTGAGTCAACAACAAATGGTGTCCAAGACGTAACAACTTCAAAACCAAAAGGGTCGACGGATATTACATCACGTACATGGACTTTGTATACACACGGCGCGTCAAGCAACGACGGGTCAGGAGCAGGTTTGATCCTCACCGATCCACATGGAAACGAAGTCACATATGAACTTAGATTCGATTTTCCTACCTCTGACAATGAGGCCGAGTATGAACCACTCATAGCTGGCTTGGAACTTGCTACCCGTCTAGAAGTGAGTCATTTAAAAGTTTTTAGTGATTCACTTTTAATCAAAAACCATGTTAAAGGCACATACGAGGCAAGAGAGGACTCAATGAAACGCTACTTAACCAAGACACAAAGGCTTGTGGAAAGTTTTAAAAGCTTCTCGATAATACAAATCCCTCATTCGAGAAATAAGCGCGCAGATGCTCTTAGCAAGATGGCATCCTCGTCATTTGCACACCTCGCCAAAAATGTGTTGGTCGAAGTCAAACCTGTAGGTTCTGATCAGTTTAGAGAGAGAGAGAGTATTCTAGAGAGAGAAAGTATGATTTAACAATTGAGCACAATCTCTTAACAGTACACACACCCACACTCCTATTTATTGGAGTGTGGGGACTTTACAAAGACTTCTCACATATTACACTTAAGTCCCTAACAACGACTACAAATACAAAGTTATGAATATTCTATTCCTAACAATTCCCCCTTATTTGTAGTTGTTCACAATATGAAGTCTTTGTCTTTAAGCATCTTCATTGTTGTTATCTTGACCGTGTAGATGCTTGATTTGATCTTCAACTGCAACTTTGGATTTCATCAGAGTAGTTCGTTGTAATCTTTGATATTTTTGTTTCTAAAGATAAGTTGCTTGAAGAATCTTTCTTTTCTTTTGAAAGCTTGACCTTGATGTTGTATTGATCATGTCATTGATGAAGTATTCTCGACGGTCTCGCTCTTTGAAGAAGTCTTAAGAGCCTAATCATCCGAAAACTCTTTTTGGCGAACCTTGGATGATAGCCTTAATGATCTCCTCCTTTGTCTTCGTGGTTTTCAAATTTAACTTTAGATTTCATCAGAGTAGTGTTTAAATCTTTGTATCGCGGAAAGCACACTTTGAAAGTTGACTTGAAGAATCTTTCATTTCAAACGAATGTTTTATGTAGACTTGTAGTCTTTGATTTCATGATTCCGATGTGAACATAACATTCGTTTCCTTTGACCGTTTGAACCATAAAGTGGAATGCTCCCCCTTATTTGAGTGCCCCCCCTTAGTTGAGTAGTTTCACTTTATCGTTCAACTTGTAGAAGCTTGATTTGATTTATTTGTTTGAAGCTTCTTTTGTTTGAGCAATCATTCCAAAATCCTTGACGTTTTGATTTTTCATTTAGCTCCCCCTCAACTCATACTTGAAATCAACTATCGGAAAGTTGATGTTTTACTTCGTTGTAGCTTGATGATGAACATTCTTCTTTACTTCACGTTCTTCCCATTGGAAAACCATTTACACACGTTTCCTTTGGTACACGTTCTTCCCCCTCATGATGAATATGACTCGTTGTAATCATCATGTAAACGTGTACCCAAATAGTATTCTCAGATAGCATCCATGAGCGTGAAAATGGGTAAGTAGCTACGAGATCACTTAGATTGCTCGTTAACACAACAATCAAAATCACAAAAGAAGTCGATTGTGTGACATACGTTCAATGTTGGAAAAGCGTTAGCATTGGTAGGATTTCCATTCGATCATCGTGAAATACCATAATCGTTGATACCACTACAAATGTTCCGAGCGATATCACAAAGACATGCTTTTATCAAATTCATTCGTGTCCTAGAAAATGTTTAACATTTTGGCGCTAGACTCAATAGTGTATGAAATGAAATCGAGAAATGGAGTTGCTTTTCTCTTGTTTCAATATCAACATTCTCCGAGTAAGAATATGATAGAAATGTGCTACTTCTCCGTGTATATTGAAACAAATTCTTGTGAAGAATTTGAGTGGCGATGAGGTATATGTGCATTGCATCACTGGGTCCATGATGTCTTTTCAATATCGAAAATCAACACAAGAAATTCGATAGAAACTTGGCTACCCGGCGATTTAATTGGCGAAGAAACGGTCTCTCATTCTTTTAACCGTATGACACACTCCTCACTCAACCTCTCATAATATTCAACTCCACTCTCATTCTTTGAAAATGATGTTTTTGTTGATTTTGCACCTTTAAACTCCAATCCTAGACCTAAATATCCCTCACATTCGATAGTGATTCCTTGGGTAAGTCCCTCCGGCTCTGGTTGGACTATAGGAAAAATGTAGTTTTTTGAAAATCGCTCAAGGTGCATCAACATTTTTCCAAATTGTTTTGAAAAACATTTCCAAAGTAAATTCGAAAGTTTGTAATATTTTCGAAGAGACACTCCCCCTTCAACATATGCATGACAGTATTTTCGAAAAGACGCTCCCCCTTCAACATATGCATGACACCATTTTTGGTTATGGGTAGTCTTTTTCGAAAATATATTCGAATACTGCATTTCGAAATATTTATTTGAGAAATTGTTTCGTTGAAGCTCATTTGAAAGATTTAGGAGGTAGTTCGAAAAATGATTGTATGAACTCCACCTCAACGTTTGATTCTCCATGTTTGATCTTGCAAGTGTTTTTGAAAACATTTGACATTTTGAAAACACTTGTTAATTACGAAAATACTATAAAACACAAATATAATACTTTGAATATGTTAGTTCTAGTCGAGATTGAAAATCCGCTACTATTCACAATCATCATATTAAACTTGTATTTAGACCAATAAATTCGTAATTTTTCGGGTTTAGAACAGGTTTCAATTTGAAATAATTGAAAGCCTAAATC
>CAJVGC010000065.1:40208154-40276397 GCA_910822075.1 Senecio squalidus
TATGTAGTGTGTGTTCCACGATCTGTTGCTATTGTAGAGGGCTGATGTGTATTTTATAACATAAAATTATTTAAAGTTTAGAAAAGGATTTTACCAATGTAGATTAACACACAATACACCGCTCAAAAGGTCCATCAAAATCATGAATAACTCTTAACTTATATCCACATGTAACTTCTTTCGTGAACTTAAGTAAATTAAATAACTCCACGCCATCATATATAACATTCCGTCTAATAATCAATCAAGTTAAGAAAGAGGAAAATTTTCAACAAAAATATCTGGATTAAACGACTTAGACATTTAGGCTTAATTTATGGAATATATATGGAAAGGTGATAAAAGAAAAAGGTTTGGCGCAAATATGGTATCTAAACGTCAAAAACACTAAAAACGAGTGCTCGATAGGTAGTGTGAGTCAAATAACCAGTGTAGTTACCGACTATAAGAAACGAATAGGCCAATCAACGGTTTAACAATCCTAATTCTTTTGCCTCTTTCCTAGTTACTAATAAGTAAAACTTATGCTCATTCATAGCCTCGAAGCATATACAGTGTCAAGTTCTAAAGTCTACAAGTCACCGACACACTCATAACAATTGAAGATAAAAGCATATAAAATGTATGCTATAATGGCTCAAACCCTCACAATTATGTAACGGGTAGGTGTGCCTAGTTATGCAACTAGTTAAAACTAATTACGAGAAACATGTCAAAATTTTTTAAATTTTCACACAAAATGTTTCTAAGGACAAATAGATTCTTTCCTAACCCCTTCCCCACACTTAAACAATACAATGTCCTCATTGTAAAAAAAATTTCAGCAAATAAGTGGAAAAAGAAAAAGAGAAAGGAAAAAGAACTCCCCCATTTAGATGTCGAATGTTGTGAACGGAGATAGCAGTGGAAAGAATGTATACCTGTAAAAGCATAACGTCCTCAAAAAAAATCTGCATAGCTTCCATTGAAAATTCGAATTTTCGGCATTACTTCCACTAAAAGCGGTGATATTCTAAAATGGGGAAAAACACATGCACACATATTAAGTACCATATATAAATAATAAAAAGTACATAATTAAACCATAATACAAAAATCCAAACAATAATCCATACGAGAAAATAAAATAAAAAATAGTCTCAAATACACAAACAATACACCCAAATCATCACATGTCGGGCCACCGTCCTGTCCAGGATGCACTCTGGCGCGCCTGAATGGCTCTCTGTTCCTCCTCATCCTGCTGTTGATGGGCCTCGGTAGGGGGATGGTAGTGATGAGCGGACCACATATAGTGGCGATCATCAAAGGTCGAGGATGATGGCTGATGTTGATCCATAGGAGTGGTACTGCCAAAAGAATAATAGGATCCGTCGTAGGCCTGGTAGCTAATACCCGCACGCTGGTGGTACTGGTACAACACCTCATCCTGATAACGGTTCCTGCTGTCAAACTCCGTCTGCAAATGTCCGACCTGGCTGCTGACGTGGCTAATGTTGGAGTTTAGATCGTAGTAACGATCCTCCATGCGGTCAGCAAATGAATCGAACCGGGATGACATCTGTCCCATACTCGATGTCAATGCAGCAATCTGAGCTGTCAAATCCAACTCATGAACCGGCGGAGCCTCCTCCTGAACTGGCGGAGCCTCCTCATCATCCGACTCCTCAACACCCCCGCTAGTGCTCGCCCCAGCTGCCCGACTAATCTCAGCCCATCTGTAGGTCACAAAGCCTCCTGGAGCTACAAACCTGTTCACTATACCAGATGACTTAAACCAGGCTGAACCCAAAAGACGCATCCCTGGTGACAAAGCGGTACAAGTGTCAAATCCTGCCCCCCGGAATGCCAAGCGTCTACCAATAGCACTAACAAAATGGCCTCCCCTAATCACACTTCCGGGTCGTGCGCCCTTCAGTATATGCGTCATCCATCGGGCTAAAACATAGGGGACATTGATGGGCCGCTTCTGAACAATGCACCCTAACCAAAATAGTTCCTCCTTGTGGCATTTTTCAATACCCGATTTCCTGCCAATGACAAACAAACATACCATAGCAAAAATGGCCCGAACCTTCGGATCTCGAATCTGTGTATATGATGGGGCCCGTATGGTGCTTAACGCTCCACTGGCTATGGTGGACCAAATTGCTGCGTTTTCTCGATAGTCGGGAGTTTTAATCCCCTTAGCCATGAACTCATCAAAATCTGGGTGTGATAAATCAGCCTCGTTAAATAACCCAAGTTTCTCCCCAAACTCCTTCAGTGTCATCTTCCTAACCTCTCCCCCTAATAAAAACTGCACGGTTTTGTGGGTTGGATCGGGGTCGGCGTGGTTGAAAGTGAAAGAGCTATAGTATTCATAGATGGCCTCGATGTAGATCGGCTCGTTGATAGAAAATAAACGATCCCAAGCTCTACAGATAAATCCCCCATAAGTCACCTCGAGCATTGCTTCAATTTCAGCAGCCCCTGATTGAAAACGTGAGTCATGTGGTATGACCTCGTTCAAAAAATGCCAATCGATACTGTTAGGGGCATATACTGGATACTGCTGCATATTGGTCAACTTGGTCTGGATGTCTTCCCGTCTTTGATGATTAAGTCCTCGCCTAACTGAGGCTACTTGTAGGTACGGGTGATTGATGTCATAAAGGGGAACATGAGGTGGAACCTCTTGCTGGACATTTTCATCGGCCATAATCTGCATAAAACAAGTCAGAACAACCATATTAGTAATAATAAACAGCTCGAGAAAATAGAAGGTCGCAAGAGCAAGTCGAAAAAGAAAGCAATAAATTTTTAAACAGCCATATTTAGCCGCCGGCTGGCTGAATTCAGCCGCCGGCTGGAAGGCAACCGCCGGCTGGCCAGAATCAGCCGCCGGCTAAATACCCAGTTGCTTTCATTTTTGCTGTTACTGCTCGAGCTGTTTGTTTACGGACCCCTATCAAAAATAACATGCAAGCCACGAAATTGCACACATAAGTCTCGCTAAATTTGTTAAACTGTAGGTTCTGATCAGGTTAGAGAGAGAGAGTATTCTAGAGAGAGAAAGTATGATTTAATAATTGAGCACAATCTCTTAACATTACACATACCCCACACTCCTATTTATAGGATTGTGGGGACTTTACAAAGACTTCCCACATATTACAATTAAGTCCCTAACAACGACTATAAATACAAAGTTATGACTATTCTATTCCTAACAATTCCCCCTTATTTGTAGTTGTTCACAATATGAAGTCTTTGTATTTAAGCATCTTCATTGTTGTTATCTTGACCGTGTAGATGCTTGATTTGATCTTCAACCGCAACTTTGGATTTCATCAGAGTAGTTTGTTGTAATCTTTGATATTTTTGTATCTAAAGATAAGTTGCTTGAAGAATCTTTCTTTTCTTTTGAAAGCTTGACCTTGATGTTGTATTGAACATGTCATTGATGAAGTATTCTCGAAGGTCTCGCTCTTTGAAGAAGTCTTAAGAGCCTAATCATCCAAAAACTCTTTTTGGTGAACCTTGGATGATAGTCTTAATGATCTCCTCCTTTGTCTTCGTGGTCTTCAAATTCAACTTTAGATTTCATCAGAGTAGTGTTTAAATCTTTGTATCGCGGAAAGCACACTTTGAAAGTTGTGACAACCGTCTTAGTTCAGGTGAAAACCGCATTCTCTACCTTTAAACTTAACTTTGTATTAACCTTGTCGTTACTTGTCTCGTAAACTCGTGTACGTCGGAATCGAAATCGGAATCACAAAATGAATCCTAATACCAAGAAAATACTTAGTGAACTTGTCTAAGTTCCTATTTAAAATAACCGGAAACTTTCAACTAACGAAACACTTAACAAAGAAAACTAAACGGAAACGAAATAGCTGAAAAATCAGCCTCTTGCGCCGCAAGAGGTGATGACTGCGGCGCAAGACAGCTGCAGAATTTTGAAAATTTTGTTGTTGCTAGTGCTTGGTGACTCATCCAAAACCGACCCAAATGGCCAACACCTGTAAAAACAGGTGTCAAACACCCCTCCACTCTAGAAAAGTCACCTTGGTATTACCTCCCATGTCCACATTCATTTCTTACAAATCAAAACACACACTTACACTCATATTCTCTCAACTCTCACATACAAACACACAACTCTTTCAAGAACAACCCCATCTAAGGCATAATCTAACTAATTCAAGGGCATTTTCATACATTCATCACCATCATTTTATCATTTCAAAGGTAAAAATCTTGTTCTTGAACTTATTTTTCATATTTACTCAAGATTATACATAAATCATCAAATCTATATATGTTTTATAACTAAAATGATGAAAGCATATCAAAAACTCCATTGCATGCAATTTTTATTGGTAAAAATGGAAGTTTATAAAATGGAAAATCTGGAAATTTCATTAAAATAAACTAAAGTTATGTTTTTCAACTTAAGATTTTGATTTATGACTCTAACCGAAGAAATCGACAGAATCTGTTTCATGCATGTAAAAATGACGAAATATTGACCAAAGATGTATACTGTAAAATGTAACTTACTGTCAAAAATTGGGAACCTAACTCCTATTTTTCGATTTGTTATGAATGTTACAGTATTTAATCTGATTTAATCTTGATTTTCGAGAAAACATACCAAACGAATTAATCAGATTATAAAAATTTGAAATAGTCTAGAACCTATCAAAATATGATTTTACAGATTTTACTGGAATTTTTGGTATTAATCTACTATTATTTACTGTTTTTACGGTTAAAACGCGTTAAATACGTAAACGACTCTAACTTCTTCAAAAACTGTCGGATTAAGACGAATCCAGTTCCTATGACTTCGTATTCCAGAATGTGATTTTTATGTTATTTTTATAAAATATTAGAATAACAGAATCTGACAGTTTCATATTCGGTATAATTTAGGTTCACGCGATTCCGATTCCTATTCCGGTCACTCCACGCACACTCCTAGTACTATTCTCTCGCTTTAGCGTAAGTCCTTGTGATTCATTAGATTCATTTCACATATTCGAGTTCAGTTTATAAAGCGGGAAAATGATTTGTTTTTTTGGGCATTCTTTATATAGCGCGGAAGCTCTGCCGGATTTTAGCCAGAACCGACCCACCTCCGTCCGAGCTATCTTTTCACCGCCTCATTCTCACGTGAGTTACAACCCCACTTATTTACTGTTTTTCATATAACTTTTGGGGGAAACAAGAGGTCTAAATGAACTTTGGAACTGTCATGAACTTTTGTACAATTATGAACTCTATTGAACGTTTTTGTGAAACTTATGCTTATTTAGTTTTATGGCTGTTTGGCCTATGATAAACTAATGGTTTGCCACCCTTTATTCGGCTTAATGGTTCGCCACCTTTACTCGGCTTTTTGGTTCAAAACTATGTTAAACTTATTTAACGCCACTATCAGCACTCGTATGTACTTTGATTGATCGTATAACTAACGTGACTCTTGAGGAATATAACTAACCATAAGTGACTACTATCAGATGAAAAATGAAACATTAGTGCCCATCTTGCAACACACTATTAGCTTTGATAAGCCGTTTAGTAATTATGAGTATCGATACTTAGGAAATAACCGTTCCTTGCTTAGGCGGCAGCTTAAGTACATATTACTTGATCAGTTATGACTCCCCGTAGATAGTCGGGGTAAGGGGCCTCACGGTTGGTAATTCGGTTTAGTGTGAACACTTAAGTTATATTATGCCAAGTAGTCGTTATACATGATTTCAATCAATAACTTATTTATCTTGCGCGTATAGAGTTATACGACTTCCGCAACTATCTTTTAAGCAACTGTTTTGGATCGAAACTATTCTTTAAGTATTGTTCCGCTTTTAGAAACTTCTAAGTATAGTCATACTTAACTCACACTCTTTTTAGTCGAGGACTAGAAAACTGTAACTCACTCACTACTTTATTGTAGTTGACACTTTATCTCTTGTTTCAGGAAACCAAATGTAAGATACGAAGTGCATTATGTGGATGGGTCTGGAATGTCACGTGAAGTCAAGAATCGGGAGAAGACCTATTTTGAATATATTTTGGGAATTTTATTAAACAATTTACTATGTTCTTATATTAGGTACTTATCAATGCTTGGTTATCTTTAAACTGTAAACTTTTGTTTAATTCGTAATGACTTGAAACCGTATGTTTTTATTTATAACTCGTGTGATGATATCTTGGCTCTTCACATTCCGTGTTTCCGCTTTAGCGGGGTGTGACAGACTTGGTATCAGAGCACTGGTTATAGCGAAAACGGTTTTAAGAATTTTTCAAAATTTTTGAAACCAAATTATAACCAAGGCTTTTTCAGAAAAATCATTTCACGAGCTTTCGAACTTTAGTAGATTAATTCCGCAATCGCAGGGTTTGCTTTTAACTCGTTACTTGATCAACTATGCCTAGTTCAAAATAAATTTTGCGAGAACGGAAAGTAATTGCTATTGTCAAACGGTTTTCGAGTCGAAAAATTCCCGGTCTTATCCATTCCCGATTCTCACGTGACTGACCCATACATGCATTTTCGTTTACATTTTTCCTTATTTCCTGTACTCACGTAACTTGTTATTCGCAGATCCGACATGTCTCAGTCTTCGCATTCACGATCCCAGTCCCGCTCACTTTCTCGATTAGCGTCTTCCCCCGAAGCATCTGAGGATCGCGCAGCGTCCGAGAGTCAGCGTCACCAGACGACTGACCCGACTGAGGAAAGCTCGATGGCGTACTCCAGCAGCATGGGTACCTCCAGCCCGAGGACCGTGCTACCAGCTGCACCACCGGCACCCGTTGCAGCACCGCCCCAGCGGCGTGGACCCCGCGTTGTCATGACGGCACGCAAGCAGGTCGTCCTTCTAGGTCGGCTACCTGACAGGATGGCCGCACAGCAGGCCGGATCGTCCAGACCCACACCTTCACACCTCCCGGTCGGTCATCCACCTCCCGAGGCACCGCGCACCTCCATGCTTGACCATTACTCGTGGGAGCGTCAGCTCGAGCGCGAGGAAATGCAGCGTGCCCGCGACGCTGAAGCAGCCAGGCAGAGGACACCGCCTACCCCACAGCTACCCCCTCCTGCCGCTTTCCTGCACCTCCACCGCGAGGTAAGGGGACTTTCAGAGGAAGCCCAGCAACAAGGGCTGCTCCTCTGCAAGGTCTCTGATGTCGCGCATCGGCTGGCGGAGCAGGCATTACGACACCGAGAGACTGCTCAGGCCACGACCCGGACTGTGCAACGTCTGGTAGGAGTTTGCCTGATTATGGGAACCCTGTTGGCGGTGATTGCTGCCAAGATGCTTTTCGAGAGGCGCCACTAGACGTTTTCTTTTACTTACTGTACTGTAGGCTCGAGTTGTAATTTTCCAGTGTACACAACTCAAAGCTATATCTATTATATTTCCATATGTATTGTACTTGTATTCCATTCACATTTTGAACCTTGTATTCAACTCTATATTATTAATGAATGGAAATTCTACCTTATTATCTATTTGTGCTATTGTCGTGTGAATCTTTAGTTATCATTGAATTGTTTCTCTTGCGTGTGATTTTTGTTGTGTGAATCTCTTGAATCCTTGTCGTGCGTGTTCTATCTGTTCTATTACCTTACTCCTGCGGAATTGTTAACTTGTTCATTGAATTATATTCTTATCATACTCTAATCGTGCGATCTAAACTGAATCTGTTGTCTGTTGTCTGCTGTAGAACCATGGCACCCCGAACCAATGCCAGTATCATCGCTGAGCAAGTCGCTGAGCAGTTGAACGCAGCGATGCCCAACATGATCGCTCAGATCACAGCGGGAATCAATGCTAACGTCAACAACCACCAGCGACAGCAAAAACAACAGCAGCAACAACAGCAACAACAGCAGAATCAGAACAACAACAACAACAACCAGAATCAGAACAACAACAACAACCAAAATCAGAACCAAAACAAGCACCAAAACCCTCCCGCCTGTAACTACAAAGGCTTCATGGCATGCAAGCCTAAAGAGTTCCACGGCACCACAGGAGATGTAGGACTCGTGTCCTGGTTCGAAAGCATCGAATCAGTCTTGCACATTAGCAAGTGTGCCGAGGCCGACAAGGTAGAGTATGCTTCTTGCGTACTACATGGGAAGGCCTTAACTTGGTGGAATAATGTCGTTCGAACCAGAGGGCGTGACACCGCCTATGCTCTCTCCTGGGATCAATTCAAAAACCTCCTGATTACGGAGTACTGTCCTAAGGGAGAAATCAAAAAGCTTGAGGCATAACTGTGGAATCACACGATGGTCGGGAATGACATCGAAGGGTACACCACCCGATTTCACGAACTGGCCCGACTGGTTCCGAGGCTGGTGACTCCAGAAGAAAACCGCATTGACCGATATGTCTCCGGTCTAGTTCCCGAGATCCGGGGAATGGTCATCTCAGCTGAACCTCAAACCCTTCAGAGCGCAATCATTCTAGCGCACAGACTCACCAGCAACCTCCTCTCCGCTTCAGCACCCTCCAAGAAGGAAGGAGGAGAGAAAAGGAAAGCCGATCAAACCCCTCGGAGAAGTGACATGAACAAGAAACAGAAAACCACCCGCAACTATGCAGTGACTACTGCACCACCACCACCACCAGCTGGGAACCGAAACTATACGAGGACGAACCCCAAGTGCAGCAAGTGCAACTACCATCACCACGGGAACTGCCCAGTATGTTTAAAGTGCCAGAAGGTGGGTGACTTCGCCAAGTATTGTCCAGAGAAAGCAGTGGTCCAAGGTCAGAAGCTGGTGTGCTTTGAGTGTGGAAGCGACCAACATTTCCGTAACGCCTGCCCCAGGCTTCAGAATGCTCAACCAAACCAACGAGGGCGGGGTCGCGGGCGTGCTTTCGCACTTACCGCTGAAGAGGCCCAGCAGGACCCGAATGCGGTGAACGGTACGTTTTCTGTAAACAACCACTATGCATCTGTGTTGTTCGATTCAGGAGCAGAGAGAAGCTTCGTATCCTTAGAATTTAGACCCTTCATTAATATAGGATCTAAGATTCTTAAGGATAGCTTCACCGTAGAGTATGCCAACGGTCAGGAATTTGAGGCTAAGGATGCAATCGTAGGATGTTCGATATGCTTAGCTGATAAAACGTTTCCCATTGATTTAATCCCGATAGAGCTGAAAAGCTTTGACATCATAGTCGGAATGGACTGGTTATCTCGGTTCCGGGCCGAGATCGTCTGTTTCGACAAACTTATTCGTATCCCTCTATCAGACGGCGAAACCCTTGTCGTGCAAGGCGACAAACCGGGCCAACAACTTCGCATCGTCTCCAGCATTAAAATGCACAAATACCTCAAAAAGGACTGTGATGCATTTCTAGCGCATGTCATCGAGCGTAAGCCTAAGGAGAACCGAGTGCAAGATATCCCCATAGTCAAGGATCATCCAGAAGTCTTTCCTGAGGATCTACCCGGGCTACCTCCACACCGACAAGTGGAATTCCGAATAGACCTAGTTCCTGGCGCGGCACTGGTTGCCAAGACGTCGTACCGTCTAGCACCCCCTGAAATGCAAGAGCTATCTAAGCAGCTACAGGAACTCTTGGATCACGGTCTCATTCGTCCGAGCTCGTCCCCCTGGGGAGCCCCAATCTTCTTCGTTAAGAAGAAAGACGGATCCTTCCGAATGTGCATTGATTACCGAGAACTGAACAAGCTGACCGTCAAGAACCGATACCCACTTCCGAGGATCGATGATCTGTTCGATCAGTTGCAGGGTGCAACTTGCTTCTCTGAGATCGACCTCCGCTCGGGTTATCATCACGTTCGAGTCAGCGAGAACGATATTCCAAAAACCGCTTTCCGAACCCGATACGGACATTACGAATTTCTCGTCATGCCATTTGGTCTGACCAACGCACCAGCGGTGTTCATGGATCTGATGAACAGGGTGTGTCGACCGTATTTGGATAAATTCGTAATCGTATTCATAGATGACATTCTTATCTACTCGAAGAACAAGGATGACCATGCTAAACATCTGAAACTTGTCCTCGAACTCCTTAAGGATCAGAAATTGTACGCCAAATTCTCGAAGTGCGAAGAGGTACACTTCCTTGGCCATGTGATCAACCAAGAAGGAATTCATGTCGATCCAGCAAAGATCGAAGTGATTGAGAAATGGCAAGCCCCCACGACTCCTACGGAAATACGACAATTCTTGGGTTTGGCGGGCTATTACCAGAGATTCATTAAAAATTTCTCGAAAATCGTTAAGCCGCTGACCGAACTCACTCAGAAGGATAAGGACTTCACCTGGGGAGAACAACATGATGAATCCTTCCAGAAACTGAAGCATGAACTGTGCCACGCACCGATTTTGTCCCTACCAGAGGGTACAGATAATTTCGTGGTGTTTTGCGATGCGTCTCACCAAGGACTTGGATGTGTCCTTATGCAGAAGGAGAAGGTCATTGCATACGAATCGAGACAGTTGAAGGTTCACGAACATAATTATACAACACACGACTTAGAGCTGGGAGCTGTCGTGTTTGCACTAAAGATATGGAGACATTATTTGTACGGCACTAAGTGCACAGTGTTCACGGATCACAAAAGCCTTCAGCATATTCTCGATCAGAAGATGCTCAATATGAGACAACGGAGATGGATCGAACTATTAAGCGACTACGATTGCGAGATCAAATACCACCCACGTAAAGCAAACCTAGTAGCTGACGCCCTGAGTCGTAAGGAAAGGGCTAAACCATCTCGAGTTAGAGCATTCGGAATTCAGATTCAGACTAGCCTCCAAACGCAGATTTCTAAAGCTCAACAGGAAGCATTGAAACCCGAGCACCTGAAGGGCGAAACCCTGCACAATCACGAGAAGGACTTTGAGCTTAAACTTGACGGAATCCACTACTTCAAGAATCGAGCATGGATTCCTAGAACTGAAGACCTTCGCAAGCTCATCCTGGACGAGGGCCACCGATCCCGATACTCTATTCATCCGGGATCCGACAAGTTGTATAAGGATCTACGGGAATACTATTGGTGGCCGGGCATGAGGAAGGACATAGCCTTGTATGTGTCTAAGTGCCTTATTTGTTCAAAGGTCAAGGCAGAATATCAGAAACCTTCTAGGCTATTGCAACAGCCGGAGATTCCCATGTGGAAGTGGGAGCAGATCTCCATGGACTTCATTACTAAATTGCCTCGTACGGCAAGGGGGAATGATACAATCTGGGTGATTGTGGATCGATTGACTAAATCCGCACACTTTCTTCCGGTAAGAGAGAACCATTCAATGGAGAAGTTCGCACAGATCTACATTAACCAGATTGTCTCTCGTCATGGAACGCCCCTCTCCATTATTTCCGATAGGGATAGTCGATTTACGTCCCGGTTTTGGAACACGCTTCAGAAATCGCTCGGGACGCGACTAGACCTCGGTACTGCTTACCACCCTCAGACCGATGGTCAGAGTGAAAGGACGATTCAGACACTTGAAGATATGCTGAGAGCGTGTGTAGTTGACTTTGGAGGAAGTTGGGACGCTCACTTGCCATTAGTTGAGTTTTCTTATAACAATAGCTACCATTCCAGCATCAAGTGTGCTCCGTTCGAGGCCTTATACGGACGCAAATGTCGGTCGCCGCTTTGTTGCTTAGAAGCTGGTGATCGACAACTAACAAGGCTCGACATCGTCCAGGAAACCATTGACAAAATCACTACCATTCGGGAAAGGCTTAAGACATCTCGTACTCGGCAGAAGAGCTATGCCGATAACCGAAGGAAACCTCTCGAATTCCAGGTGGGCGATAGAGTACTCCTAAAAATATCGCCGTGGAAAGGGGTAGTCCGTTTCGGAAAACGCGGCAAGTTAAGCCCAAGGTACACAGGCCCCTTTGAGGTAATTGAGCGTATCGGCCCAGTGGCGTATCGACTTCAACTTCCGCAAACTCTTTCTAATGTCCACAACGTCTTCCATGTCTCGCACTTGAAAAAGTGCTTATCGGACGAGACCATTGTCATTCCACTGGACGAAGTCCAGATCGACAACAAGCTTAACTTCATTGAAGAACCGCTTGAGGTTGTAGATCGAGAGGTCAAGCAACTCAAGCAAAGTCGCATCCCTATTGTCAAGGTTCGGTGGAATTCCCGACGAGGTCACGAATTTACTTGGGAACGTGAAGACCAGATTCGTAAGAAATATCCACATCTGTTCAGAAATCCTTCCTCCGATGAGACGAACTAAATTTCGGGACGAAATTCTTTTCAACCCGGGGAGAATGTGACAACCGTCTTAGTTCAGGTGAAAACCGCATTCTCTACCTTTAAACTTAACTTTGTATTAACCTTGTCGTTACTTGTCTCGTAAACTCGTGTACGTCGGAATCGAAATCGGAATCACAAAATGAATCCTAATACCAAGAAAATACTTAGTGAACTTGTCTAAGTTCCTATTTAAAATAACCGGAAACTTTCAACTAACGAAACACTTAACAAAGAAAACTAAACGAAAACGAAATAGCTAAAAAATCAGCCTCTTGCGCCGCAAGAGGTGATGACTGCGGCGCAAACAGCTGCAGAATTTTGAAAATTTTGTTGTTGCTAGTGCTTGGTGACTCATACAAAACCGACCCAAATGGCCAACACCTGTAAAAACAGGTGTCAAACACACCTCCACTCCAGAAAAGTCACCTTGGTATTACCTCCCATGTCACATTCATTTCTTACAAATCAAAACACACACTTACACTCATATTCTCTCAACTCTCACATACAAACACACAACTCTTTCAAGAACAACCCCATCTAAGGCATAATCTAACTAATTCAAGGGCATTTTCATACATTCATCACCATCATTTTATCATTTCAAAGGTAAAAATCTTGTTCTTGAACTTATTTTTCATATTTACTCAAGATTATACATAAATCATCAAATCTATATATGTTTTATAACTAAAATGATGAAAGCATATCAAAAAATCCATTGCATGCAATTTTTATTGGTAAAAATGGAAGTTTAGAAAATGGAAAATCTGGAAATTTCATTAAAATAAACTAAAGTTATGTTTTTCAACTTAAGATTTTGATTTATGACTCTAACCGAAGAAATAGACAGAATCTGTTGCATGCATGTAAAAATTACGAAATATTGACCAAAGATGTATACTGTAAAATGTAACTTACTGTCAAAAATTGGGAACCTAACTCCTCTTTTTCGATTTGTTATGAATGTTACAGTATTTAATCTGATTTAATCTTGATTTTTGAGAAAACATACCAAACGAATTAATCAGCTTATAAATATTTGACATAGTCTAGAACCTATCAAAATATGATTTTACAAATTTTACTGGAATTTTTGGAATTAATCTACTATTATTTACTGTTTTTACGGTTAAAACACGTTAAATACGTAAACGACTCTAACTTCTTCAAACACTGTCGGATTGAGACGAATCCAGTTCCTATGACTTCGTATTCCAGAATGTGATTTTTATGTTATTTTTATAAAATATTAGAACAACAGAATCTGACAGTTTCATATTCGGTATAATTTAGGTTCACGCGATTCCGATTCCTATTCCGGTCACTCCACGCACACTCCTAGTACTATTCTTTCGCTTTAGCGTAAGTCCTTGTGATTCATTAGATTCATTTCACATATTCGAGTTCAATTTGTAAAGCGGGAAAATGATTTGTTATTTTGGGCATTCTTTATATAGCGCGGAAGCTCTACCGGATTTTAGCCAGAACCGACCCACCTCCGTCCGAGCTATCTTTTCACCGCCTCATTCTCACGTGAGTTACAACCCCAATTATTTACTGTTTTTCAAATAACTTTTGGGGGAAACAAGAGGTCTAAATGAACTTTGGAACTGTCATTAACTTTTGTACAATTATGAACTCTATTGAACGCTTTTGTGAAACTTATGCTTATTTAGTTTTATGGTTGTTTGGCCTATGATAAACTAATGGTTTGCCACCCTTTATTCGGCTTAATGGTTCGCCACCTTTACTCGGCTTTTTGGTTCAAAACTATGTTAAACTTATTTAACGCCACTATCGGCACTCGTATGTACTTTGATTGATCGTATAACTAACGTGACTCTTGAGGAATATAACTAACCATAAGTGACTACTATCAGATGAAAAATGAAACATTAGTGCCCATCTTGCAACACACTATTAGCTTTGATAAGCCGTTTAGTAATTATGAGTATCGATACTTAGGAAATAACCGTTCCTTGCTTAGGCGGCAGCTTAAGTACATATTACTTGATCAGTTATGACTCCCCGTAGATAGTCGGGGTAAGGGGCCTCACGGTTGGTAATTCGGTTTAGTGTGAACACTTAAGTTATATTATGCCAAGTAGTCGTTATACATGATTTCAATCAATAACTTATTTATCTTGCGCGTATAGAGTTATACGACTTCCGCAACTATCTTTTAAGCAACTGTTTTGGATCGAAACTATTCTTTAAGTATTGTTCCGCTTTTAGAAACTTCTAAGTATAGTCATACTTAACTCAAACTCTTTTTAGTCGAGGACTAGAAAACTGTAACTCACTCACTACTTTATTGTAGTTGACACTTTATCTCTTGTTTCAGGAAACCAAATGTAAGATACGAAGTGCATTATGTGGATGGGTATGGAATGTCACGTGAAGTCAAGAATCGGGAGAAGACCTATTTTGAATATATTTTGGGAATTTTATTAAACAATTTACTATGTTCTTATGTTAGGTACTTATCAATGCTTGGTTATCTTTAAACTGTAAACTTTTGTTTAATTCGTAATGACTTGAAACCGAATTTTTTTATTTATAACTCGTGTGATGATATCTTGGCTCTTCACATTCCGTGTTTCCGCTTTAGCGGGGTGTGAAAAAAGTTGACTTGAAGAATCTTTCATTTCAAACGAATGTTTTATGTAGACTTGTAGTCTTTGATTTCATGATTCCGATGTGAACATAACATTCGTTTCCTTTGACCGTTTGAACCATAAAGTGGAATGCTCCCCCTTATTTGAGTGCCCCCCCTTAGTTGAGTAGTTTCACTTTATCGTTCAACTTGTAGAAGCTTGATTTGTTTGAGCAATCATTCCAAAATCCTTGACGTTTTGATTTTTCATTTAGCTCCCCCTCAACTCATACTTGAAATCAACTATCGGAAAGTTGATGTAAGCCCGACATCGTTGTAGCTTGATGATGAACATTCTTCTTTACTTCACGTTCTTCCCATTGGAAAACCATTTACACACGTTTTTCCCTTTGGTACACGTTCTTCCCCCTCATGATGACTATGACTCTTTGTAATCATCATGTAAACGTGTACCCAAATAGTATTCTCAAATAGCGTCAATGAGCGTGAAACTGGGTAAGTAACTACGAGATCACTTAGAATGCTCGTTAACACAACAATCAAAATCACAAAAGAAGTCGATTGTGTGACCTACGTTCAATGTTGCAAAAACGTTAGCATTGGTAGGATTTCCATTCGATCATCGTGAAATACCAAAATCGTTGATACCACTACAATTGTTCCGAGCGATATCACAAAGACATGCTTTTATCAAATTCGTTCGTGCCCTGGAAAATGTTTAACATTTTGGCGCTAGACTCAATAGTGTATGAAATGAAATCGAGAAATGGAGTTGGTTTTCTCTTGTTTCAATATCAACATTCTCTGAGTGAGAATATGATAGAAATATGCTACTTCTCCGTGTATATTGAAACAAATTCTTGGGAAGAATTTGAGTGGCGATGAGGTATATGTGCATTGCATCAGTGGGTCCATGATGTCTTTTTCAATATCGAAAATCAACACAAGAAATTCGATAGAAACTTGGCTACCCGGTGATTTAATTGGCGAAGAAACGGGCTCTCATTCTTTTAACCGTATCACACACTCCTCACTCAACCTCTCATAATATTCAACTCCACCCTTATTTTGGCATTTTGAAAATGATGTTTTTGTTGATTTTGCACCTTTAAACTCCAATCCTAGACCTAAATAACCCTCACATTCGAAAGTGATTCCTTGGGTAAGTCCCTCCGGCTCTGGTTGGACTATAGGAAAAAGGTTGCTGTTTGAAAATCGCTCAAGGTGCATCAACATTTTGCCAACATTTTGCCAAATTGTTTTGAAAAACATTTCCAAAGTAACTTCGAAAGTTTGTAATATTTTCGAAGAGACGCTCCCCCTTCAACATATGCATGATAATATTTTCGAAAAGATGCTCCGCCTTCAACATATGCATGACACCATTTTTTGTTATGGGAAGTCTTTTTCGAAAATACATTCGAATACTGCATTTCGAAATATTTATTTGAAAAATTGTTTCGTTGAAGCTCATTTGAAAGATCTAGGAGGTAGTTCGAAAAATGATTGTATGAACTCCCCCTCAACGTTTGATTCTCCATGTTTGATCGTACAAGTGTGTTTGAAAAGATTTGACATTTTGAAAACACTTGTTAATTACGAAAATACTATAAAACACAAATATAATACTTTGAATATGTTAGTTCTAGTCGAGATTGAAAATCCGCTACTATTCACATTCATCATATTAAACTTGTATTTAGACCAATAAATTCGTAATTTTTCGGGTTTAGAACGGGTTTCAATTTGAAATAATTGAAAGCCTAAATCATTTGAGGATTGAGTTCGAAACCGAGTTGTTCCGAATTCGTCATGTTCCAATCTTTCATGATATCTCGTGTAAGCACTTCCATGAGGTTCGAGTCCGAAACTGAGGTATTCCGGAGTCATCTTGATGATCTACTGTTCTGCACAATCAAAACAAACTGCTTTTGGTACCCATTTCATTTTGGGTCCTTTTTGGTTAGCTATGTGCAAAGAATATGAATTCCATTTCTCCGGTAAACACACATTTGAAGTAGTTCATATTGTAATTGGTGTGTTTGTTTTTGAAATTGGTGTAGATTTTGGAATCCATTTCTGTTTAAGAGTTGGTGAAGGACATCTTGGTACAAAACCATTTGAATTCATTGAAGTTCGTTGTTTAAATTTAGGAACAAAACTATTCACTTTTTGCACCGAATATTTAAAGTGTGATGGTGCAAATTCAAATAACTCGGGTATTGAATAAGTGAACGCTTTCTTTTCCTTTTTATTCATTGGAGGACAAAGTGCTTTCTTTTCAACATGTTTGCTTGAGTCTATTTTGGATTTAAAACTCAAAGGTGTTGTAAAAATTCCATCAGTTTGTGATTTCGGTGAATACTTTTGATTCTTTTTCGGGAAAGAACTAGTACTCGGAGAAACCAGTTTTGAAAATGTTTTTGAAGATTTACCGTTGTAAACCTTGAATGGAACTGTAACATCCTTTTTCGAATCTTTTTGAAGAGTTTTAGATTTCCGTTTCTCCTCATGTGAAATGCTTGGGATTTTTGGTAAAACCGGACCATTCATTTTACACATTGAATCAATCTTATGAGTTAAAGCTTCGATATCCTTTTCTTTTGAATGTAATGCATTTTGAAGAAATGATATCTTAGCAATAGATTGTTCATTCGAGGAGAAAGATTCCACTGAAGATTTGTCATTTGAAGTTGAAGATTTATCAAGGGAATCTTTTTCATAAGACACAAGTTTCTCTAAAAAGTTAAGTTTTTCATTCTCAAAATAGTTAGTTCGACATTCCAACTCTTGCTCAAGTTCCGAAAATTGTTTTTCTAAAATAAGAGTTGGAACATATACTTTTTGAAAGACAACTTGTTTCAAAACATCATCGGAATGAAGTTCCTTTTCGCTATAACTTGGAAAGTTATCATCCGAAAGAAGAATTTTCCTAGTTTTATAACTCTCATTTAAGGATTTGTAATCAAAAGATACTTGCGTTTTATTAAAAAATGGTCGTTTTGCATCCTCTTGTTCTTCATTTTCTTTGGATGATCTAATGAAAGAAATTGTAACATTTTCTTCTCCCAAAGATTTTGTGTCGTAAAGACCGGGAGCATGATACATAGCTTTCTTTAGATATTTTGGATTATCATGACCCAAACCTTCTTGTGGATTGAAAGATAGAAACTCTTTTGGTTTGTTTGGAAAAATGAGATGATTCGTTTGTTCTCGCAAACAATTTGGCTTTGAAATTTCATTTCGATTTTCAACTGCAAGTGCTTGTGATTTTAAAGCTTTAATTTCCGTTTGATAATCTTCAATTTGTTTTCTTAAAAGCATAAGATTATCGTTAACACTTAGTCTCTCATTTCTTTGAGTATTTAGCTCATCGATTAACTCCATGCTTTTAAATCTTTCATCCATTCGTTCTTTCTTAAGATTCTCGAGTTCCTTTAAAACACTGTGATTATATTTCCTCTCATCAAACGTAATAGGTTTTGATTGTTTTTGAAGTGTATTGATTAACTCCAATTTTTCATTAAGTTCATTTGTAAGATGTTGAAGTTGAATCACAGTTTGATCATATTTCCCCTTCCAAGAAGTTGCTAACTCTTTAAACTCTTCGAGTTTAGAATTGGTAAGGTTTAAAGCTTTAATTTGAGATGTCAAAACTTGAGTTTCGTTTGAAAGCTTAGAATTCTCGTTTAAAAGATTAGCTTTTTCGTTTGAAAACCTTAAAACCAATTCGGTGTTAGTTTGCAACTTCTTTTCCTATCAAGGGTAGACCGAGATAAAGAATGTACCTCTGCGACGTTGACATGTGATAACGTCGATAAAAATTCTCGTGCACGTGAAGCAACATTGCGCTTTCGATCCAATCTTTCATGGCCGTTCCAATCATTAGGAGACAATGTTTTCCCCGTGGCTTCACACATTTTTTCTAACTCCTCTACTTTTTTCCAGGCTTGGTCCGGAGGACAATAAAAGATAAGCCCGTCATCTTTCTCGATTGTGACATGCACAATATTTCCAACAATATCTTTCTTCATAATGCAAATTTGATCGCGAAAATCCCTTAAAAGTTGATGAAAAATTTCTCAATGTTGAAAATTTGAGGAAAAATCCGGATAATCTTCACCCGTGGTATCTCACGCTTGTACAATCTTTTTCCCGAAGCCTATTGAACTAATCGAGTACAATAACACCGTTGAATTCGCTTTTCAATTTCGATTCCGGAAATATAAATCTCGTATTTTTTCGATTCTTGAATCTAAGCTTAACCAGTATCCGAAAACTGTCGGGAAAAAATAAAAATCTCTCTCTTTAAAAAAGTTCTTATTTTTCGATTTCGTCTCTAACGTGAAAACGTGGAATCGCGAAACTTCTATCCTAACACACGAATCCTTGTGTGTTGAATTTCTATCCTAACACACCAATCCTTGTGTGTTGAATTTCTATCCTAACACACCAATCCTTGTGTGTTGAATTTCTATCCTAACACATCAATCCTTGTGTGTTGAATTTCTATCCTTGTGTGTTGAATTTCTATCCTAACACACTAATCCTTGTGTGTTGAATTTCTATCCTAACACACTAATCCTTGTATGTTGAATTTCTATCCTAACACACCAATCCCTGTTCTTTGAATTTTTTTTTTTTTTTTTTTTTTTTTTTTTTTTTTTTTGGAAGTCTCGGAACCTTTGTTTTCAAAAACTGATCGTGATCGTTTGATACTCTTTGTAAAAAATTCTGTTCGTATACTAGGTCGACATCGTGTAGACTAAATGATGTATTCGAATGACACTGAATTGTGTTCGTGTGGTGTAATTCGAATAAGACTGATTTCTATTCGTGTATGTTCAAAGTGTATTCGAATGGGTAGTTCGAATGGTGAGTTTGAATTTGATGTTTTTTCTGTTCGTGTATGTTGATTTCACAATCTAATGGACACTTAGACAAATTCCGAAATAAAAAGGCTCCTCTTCGTGTGAGAATCCTAGTAGAGTACCGAGTAATACTTAGTTCGTTCACCACCTACCCTAGTCGAATGTCGAGTAGTTCGAATACTTGTAGATTTTACCCTTTACACGACTGCCGTGACTAGACTAGTCTAACCAGTTGAAATCCTAGTCTAATGGATTGTTCTAACCAGTTGAAATCCTAGTCTAATGGACTAGTCTAACCAGTTGAAATCCTAGTCTAATGGACTAGTCTAACCAGTTGAAATCCTAGTCTAATGGACTAATTCGAATATGTGATTAGACTAGATAAACACCTTACACGAATTGACTGAAATGAGTTCGTGTACACACAAACACAATTCGTGTGAAGACTTGGTGAAATTCCTTCGTGTTTAACTCGTGTATCACACTTTGTATTCGTGTATGTGAGTTCGTGTATGCACAAATATAGTTCTTGTATATGAGTTCGTGTATGAACAAATTCAAGTCGTGTGTATTAGTTCGTGTATGTTGAATTGCAATTCGTGTGAAGACTTAGTCAAATTTCTCACGTTTTCGAGATAGTTATATAACTTATCCCTATCGAATTGCAATGTCCTCAGATGGATTAAACACCTTACACGAATTAACTGATTAGACTAGTGTTTCACCTTACACGAATATGTATACTATTCGTGTATGTTGAAAACGTAGTCTAATGGTACACGAATTGACTATTAGACTAGAAATCCTTCTTACAAGGATACAAATTGTATTCTTGTATGTTGAAAATGTAGTCTAATGGTACACGAATAGACTATTAGACTAGAAATCCTTCTTACAAGGATACAAAATGTATTCGTGTATGTTGAAAATGTAGTCTAATGGTCTATTTCCAGTCTAATGAACAGGTACTTTTGAGAGTATCCCGCTCTGATACCAATTGTAGGTTCTGATCAGTTTAGAGAGAGAGTATTCTAGAGAGAGAAAGTATGATTTAACAATTGAGCACAATCTCTTAACAGTACACACACCCTACACTCCTATTTATAGGAGTGTGGGGACTTTACAAAGACTTCTCACATATTACACTTAAGTCCCTAACAACGACTACAAATACAAAGTTATGAATATTCTATTCCTAACAAACCCATATAGAAGCATCGATTCAAAAGAAGTTCTCTCGGTCGTAGAAAGTGGTGCAACCTGGATGGATCCCATAGTGGATTACCTTAAGGATGGAAAGCTACCTGATGATCCCATACTTGCCCGAAAAAATAGAATAAAGTCTCCTCAATACTCGATCAAAGATGGCATCCTTTACAAAAAAAAGGCTACTTGGCACCTTGGTTAAGGTGCGTCGGGCCAATTTAGGCAGAATATGTATTACAAGAGGCGCATTTTGGTTCGTGTGGGTCAAATTTTGGAGCAAGGACACTCACTAAAAAAGCCGCAAGGTTACGTTACTATTGGCCAACAATGTATCCCGACGCTACAAAATTGGTGGAAGCATGTCGTAATTGTCAAGAGCATGCCCCATTCAAAGAAAACCTCATTGCAACATGACAAGCATCTCTAGTCCATGGCCTTTTCACTAATGGGGCATCGACTTAGTTGGACCATTTCCGGAAGCACCAGATCGTGTAAAGTTTCTCGTTGTTGCAGTTGACTATTTCACAAAATGGGTGGAAGCCGAACCGCTAGCCATAGTCACCGGCAAAAACATCCTCAAGTTTGTGTGGAAAAATAGCGTGTGTCGTTTTGGCATTCCTGGTATAATCATTAGCGACAACGGAAAAAAGTTTGCGGAAAACCCGTACCATGAGTGGTGTAAAGAGTTACACATCCAGCAAAAGTTCACCTCAGTTGTGCACCCGCAAGAAAATGGACAGACAGAAGTAACGAACCGCACATTACTTCAAGGCCTAAAAACAAGACTAGGAAACGCCAAGGACTTTGGGTTGAAGAGTTACCAAATGT
Organism: Senecio squalidus; assembly: GCA_910822075.1. NCBI lineage: Eukaryota > Viridiplantae > Streptophyta > Magnoliopsida > Asterales > Asteraceae > Senecio > Senecio squalidus. The sequence continues at coordinate 40,229,959 of CAJVGC010000065.1, forward strand.
CTTATGGGCATACCGTACTACTGCTAGTACTGGAAATAACTGCACGCCTTTTAGTCTTGTGTATGGATCAGAAGCGGTGTTACCACCTGAGATCGGTCTCCCAACCTATCGAATCCATTCCTTTGACAACGACGAGCTCTGCCTGAACCTGGACCTACTAGAAGAGCGTCGTGAATTAGCGGCATTATGTGAGGCTAAATACAAGTCACGGACAGAGCAATACTATAATCAAAAGGTGAGGCATAAGCACCTTAAAGTTGGTGACATTGTACTACGCAATAATGAAGCAAGTCGACAAGGAGGCCAGAGAAAGCTCGACGCGAATTGGGAAGGACCATATAAAGTTATTGAAGCAAGGACTCCGGGAACATATGTACTAGAAGACCTACGGGGTAAAACAGTACCAAGGACTTGGCACATCAGTAACTTACGTAAGTTTCATTTCTAAAAATATAAGTACCTATCAAGTACCAATAAAAAAAATCGATATATTTCGATGTCACGTGCTTACGGACGCACGAAAAAAATAAAGATATTGTAAATAATGGCTTATACTCAATGAAAAATACGATGTGTTCCATATTATGCATGAGCAAAGGTTTCATGTTATCCCCACATTAAAGCACCAAGAGCACTGAGGCTCAAAATGTCCAAAGATATAAAAATAATATCCCGTCATTAGAGGGATATAATAATTCTAACTCGCGAGTATAAATAAACACATGTGCACCGTGCCAAAAAAACCACGATATTGGCCAAAAAACAAAAAACAATGAAGCCACTTTACTGGTTGTGCATCAAAAGATACAACATATTGACTATGAAAGTCATATTAAACTCATATCTCTCACTAGATATGGTTTCTACTAGCTAGCTAAATTGATTCTATATTATATTATAGTAACTATGCATACAGCAAGTAACATATATAATCACAATAAAACATTAGTTACAGTAACTTTAAGCCAAATACATGAAACAAGAAATGTGATATATCGACGAGCGAAAATTACAGCAACCACTGCCAAATATTAACATACAAACACTAAACAAACAATTCGAAAATTAATACTAAAATAAAAACAAACCATTAAACCCACTCTTGCTTTTATTTATACACCAAGTTTCACAAAAAAGGGTACATATAATACTTAGTAAAAGCATCATTGTAACAAGTCTCGACAAAAGCTGAGGTTGATAAAAGTTTTAAACAACATGATAAGTCATGCATACATATGTAGATTTAAAAGTGGTACTAACGAAATTAAGGTACACACCGTTCTTTTCCAGCAAAAGTTACTAATCAGCAGCACCAAAGGGACGATTAGTAGAACATTGGCTCGAATCTGTCCCGTTAAGGCCTAGAGCCAATCGAAGATAAGATGGGGACAAGTACGGAGACCCAAGTATCTCATTAACACATTTACAGCTTGTTGATCTAAACATCGTATAAGCATCTGTCACGTTTTGTGGTAGACTAAGATCAGCACATGGAGACTCGAGGTTAGAGGTGCCAGCCAAAAAACCATCACGAAAATCACATTGACCCAACTGACGTCCATACTTCATAACATGTTCCAACACTTTTAACATCCCTTCGGTGAACTCTTCGCTCCAAATAACTTTGTTGATCATTAAGGGAATTGCGGTGCACATCACCACATAAGATCTTGACGCACAGCCGCACTTTCTTGACGTAATGATTCAACAACATTACCCAACTGAAGAGAAATATCATATTTTTCCTTTAGGTCTCGATTTTCAGCTTTAAGACGTGCAATATCAGTATTTAAATTTTGAACCATTAACCGAGCACCCGCTACAAACTCCTCATTACTAAGAAAAAGAGAATGGGTGTTATCAATACTTCCCCCCTGATAACCGCATCGCTAGTTGATGTGCATTATCGCGATGCACGCTGATGATTTGCTCCAAATAACACACGTTCCCTCTAAGAGTTTGATTCTATGATACCAATTCCTCAAGCCTTTTTTGCATCTCCAAACCATATTTCAATGTCTCTTGTAAGCTATTTCGAAACAAAGAGCGCTTTAATGAATCTAACGAACGTACTTCATTTTCTCTGTCAGTTACGCCATTGTTTGAAAAGTCATTGACCAACATAGGTTGCCTAGGAGGATTTTCATTTACAGTGAAAGCATTCAAGCAAAAGTTATCGCTATCTCCAAGAACACTAGTAACAGGGATCTCAGAGACATGTTGGATACCTTGAACGGTACCTTGTGGAGACATAATATCAGAGGTTACATTATTATGACCAGGAATTGTTTCAATAACAGGGGATGCTGGAAATATAGAAGGGTCATTAACATAAAGGGCTAGTGCATCTGGAGGAACGGGTGACTTGTCCCGACCTATTACGTCAAGAAGATCCTCATGTACTGTGCTCGCTTCAACTCCACCATGAGTCACTTGAACTCATCCTCCTGATGAACCTTCGCTAGTAGCAATACAAGGCCTCTTATTCATTACTCCTGAAGAGGACGGGATCCAAGGGTCTGTTTCCCTCAAAATACGGCTACTCGGCATTATAACATTCTCGCCCTTTTCACCCACACCTAACGACGTATCGACGACTCCAGTTATAACGGGAATCTTTTCTACCCCAATTCGTATCATCCTGTGAGAACTAAGTTGAGTAGGTATCCAATCAACCCAACATCTTGAAAAGAAACACAAATCAATAATCATTATCACGAAAAACAAACACAAATAGCAAAATTTGAAATTTAAGCTATTTTAGACATTACCATTTTCTCCTTCCATAAAGCAAGGTCGGAAACCATCATACGACTAGTTTCTACTCATCCTGGCTACGACTAAACAGCCTCGGGAAAATTTGGTCATATATGGTATACTCCTTCACAATATCCACCAACCTTAGAAGCTTAGTCGTCAACTTAGGACAAGTATCCCGTTTCAAATGTCAAGTTCCCCCCCCCCCCCCCTTCAGTAATAGCAGGAAAGCAACTCCTCTTGATCCATAAAAACTTGTTCATCCATTTCTTATTATAAGGTTTTAAGCTACTAATAATATGTTCAGGTTTCGAGCGAATCGAAAACGTAAACCAATCATCACTAGCAGCTATATGGAAAAAATAACGAAACAACTTCTTAGAGGGATGTAAACCAAGAGCACGACACAATAACTCGAAGCATAATAATTTCCTATATCCATTAGGAGAAAGCTGTGATATGCTTATTCGATAATGCCCTAGCATTTTTGCTTAAAAATCGGAGATAGGAAAACGTAACCCGGCTTGTAAGAAGTTTTTATATAACCCAACCATATGCTCCTGGTTGTTGTTAATATTATGGTCTAAATCAGGAGCACGAGCACCAACGTCGTCACTAAAATTTAAATTTTTTGCACAAATTTGCAACCTTCTTTGGTGTTAAAGTAGAGGGGAATGCCTCGACACCGAATGTTCTCATATTTAAACATAAGAGGAGAATATGCGAGAGATTAAAAGAAACTTACTGCAAAAGTTTTCTTCATAACAGAGTAAAACAGAAGATGAAAGGATGTGGGTCAGACTTATATTTTCTGTAGTAACCAAATTCATACAAAAGCGGTGAAAAGACATATTATATATAAAATGGGTTGTTTTACCGCAAGTTGGGTGTAGGCAATCATAACCTAAAAGCCTATGGCTATTTTATGATTGGGCCTCCATACCGTGATACAAATACATATATTACAATTTATGATAAATCTCAAACATGCCCTTTTATCATGCTTGGTCTTAAGGGGCTTAATAGGGATAGTATGGTAAAAGTCATATGGTCAATATTCAAAGTATGAAATAACATATACTCCAAATACAATGTAAAAGGGATGTGTGCCAACATAGACTTATTTTAACTCTCTCACAAACCAAGTATGCATGTTCATTAATTAATCAAAGGAAAGCCCATCACAATCTCTCCATGAAATGATACAACCATAACAAACGAGCTATACAAGGGAGAGAGCCAAACACACATCAGGTTCATCTTCTCGTTTTACAAATTTAGACTATCATACTCTATAAATACCAAATGGTTTTTACCAGGTAAGAACATCTTCTTCTCACATACAAAATAACTTGCATATTACAGCAAACATGGTTACTTAAGCATCGGAGCCCGCTCCCGAGGTCCAACCTCGGGGTGGTGCTAACGATAGTTTTCTTTCTTGTTTCGAGTGATCTCAGGTTATAGGTTGGATCATGAAGAAAAGTCTCGTTCCGCTTTCAACCTGCACACCACAGTAGCATCAGTCTACAACAATAAATTCAAATTTTAGTTATTGACATTCATTATGTAATTGTTAAACTCAACGCAGCTAAATATGAGCAGAATTCCCCAAATGGTAAATACGAGCTAATTGTTAACCATCAACTTTGATTATTCGACTTTTAACGATTAACAAACTAGAATCATGGATTTTTGGATTCACTTTAACATTGAGTCTGTGTAGTTGTTAATGAGAAAAAAGGAATAGCTCGGATATGAGTTCATTCAAAAGATTGAAAAGTTGCAATGAGATCCAACATCACATAAAACACTGATTTCTTCACAGCAGTTCACTGAATTGCACTCGCCACTAGACCATCACTGTTTCATGCTTACAAAAAACAGAAGCAACTAAATAAATAGTCTAACTGTAATAATTTGAATATATGTAAAGTTGCTTCTTAGAGCCAAAAACCATATGAGAAACCTCATTTGCAATGATATCCGAGTATTCCGGCAGCAGAAGCCAATCCCAAGCAGAGTTGGAACCATCCGTCGAGTTGAATTCTTGATGATGGCAGTTCTACATGTATCCTGAAGTGAAGTAACCGACAGTATCTCCTATCTCGGACAAGAAGTCCTCCGGCAGGCACCAGCACAGAGATACTAGCTGTTTCATTCATTTACACCCTCGTTCTTTTGCAAATGGGAATGATTGGTAATCTAAATTTCTTATTGTTTTATCAAATTTTTAAGGATCTTGCTAACTATAGCCGATTTTGCTAACCATAGACCTTAAAGTTATATAAAATTAAAGCTTAAATCACACGTACTCTAACCGCTAAATAGAAACTGCTCTAAACGGTTAAAACCGTCCTTAATCGCTCTTATCCATAGCCTTAATCAAGTAGGCTTCTTTATGGTAAAACAAAACGACTTTTTCTCTACATGATACCTTAAGAGTACAAATCAAATAAAAATAATAGTGATCGATGTTTACCCATACAGAAGATGGTCTAAATACTAGTGTTGCTAAGACTACGGCTTTGGGTCCTGACATTAAATAACATCCACAGCAATTGGAAGTTCGGAACCGTTGTGTGATTTCCATATCTCAAACTGAATCTACCTCGTAAAATCTATCCATTATCAAGAATGGCAAATGAAAGTTATAGTCTAAACCTTCAAACGATAGTTTCTTTCATTATCGACTTAAATAAAAGGTCAAGAGTCAGCCATTGTCCATTATCATTAACAAACATGAAGATCACACTATAGTTGATCTCCCATCCCCACTTATTCATTTACATCCATTTCTGTGTAGAACAAGGGGTTCGAATAAATCAACTCCCATAAAATCTAATACATGTATACCGCAAGAAAGAAAAGAAAAAGGAAGCAAATTCTTAAAAGTAAGTCATCAAATTACCCACAAAGGTAATGTAATGTTCGTAGAGTGCCATATGCTATGTATTTGATGTTATATACAATCTCACCCATTCTTTTCATCTTGTATCATGTAACGGCTTTTTTTCTAGAGATTCCATGTCTTTTGCTGTTACAATTCCAGCTTTGAGAGCAGGATGAACAAGCAGGCTCACATGTCTTCTTAAAGTGATGTTATCTACAAGGATCTCCGACAACATCTTCCTAAGTTTATAATTTGTTAGGTTGTGGTCGTCGTCATCATCATGTCTATCCCCGGCAGTTGAAGCCTCATCATGAGCAAAGATCTGTACCTGTAGAATTGTCCACGAATAACAAGTTAAATTGATAAAAAAAACAAATAAAAAAGAAATTTGTCACTGCCGAACTTTTCAACTAAGGATGTTCCTATGGGTTAAATAGGTACGGTACGCGTGTTTGGGTAACTGTGTGTATGACTCAATTCGGGATTATGAAAGTGGTTAAAAGACGGTATGACTTAATCTTTGACTTTTGCACAGAAAAGCTGTGTGAATATAAACATTACTTACAAATCGTAAGGCAGTTCTAACCAAGGTTGTAAAACTCGCTAGGCAATACCTTGTAGATAGTAATTGGCTTTGGCAGGGAGTACTCTGATTGGATTTTTGGTATATAAAAATATCAAAATTAAATGGAATTTATATATAAGTTTCTTGTGTTCATTTTCTGATTGTTAGAAGCTAAAAAAGTCTATAAACATAGTTACCTATATTACTATATACTCTTGATTTATGGCCGAGTTTTACTAAGTTTGCCGTTGACCGGTTTTTTTTTGGCCGAGTGGCTTCTATTCTCCTAGGCACACAGCCGAGTACCTTGTACATACCAAGTACTCAGTCTTGAAATCCGAATTATACAACACTGGTTTCAACCCATTTTCAAAATAAGTCAAGTTTGGGTTATATTTAATTACTGAATGATCAATTGGGTAAATTTGAAAATTTTGGGCATTTAGCAAAGAGAAAAAGTGTTTAAGGGTTTACTGGTCGCTCATAACATACTCAAGTAGTTAAAACCTGCTTTCGGAAACAATTGGATCATTATAACATGTTAGGAAAATGTACCTGCGCAAGGAGGGCTTCTATCCGATCATCAGATATTTTTACGAGTTCCAAAGCATCTTGCACTGATGGAGAATCAATGACTAGTTTATCTTCAGTTCCATTTACCAAATTCATGCTGCATTCTCGAAGTCGCTGTTGAAGAACATCACATTCGTGAAGCAAACTTATTCTAGCAAATTCCTCTTTCTCAAACTTCTGTTTTTCTTGCTGGAGTAGTTTCTGGACGCCACAAATTTGAAAACATTAAAAAATTGTAATCTGTCACATTTCACACAAAAAGCCAAGACACCTCATCTACTGAAAAACGAATTAGAATCTAACACAATATTAAAGATGAGTTTATTTATAGCATTTTCATTTTCTATCATTATATCTAGGCGGGGCATCTCGATCTTTCTATCCAATAAAGATCAGTGAGCCCTTTTTAAAAATTAAGTCAAAAACTAGATATACAAATTTTTTATGGTTTGAAAAAAGAGACCTAACACAGTACACTATGACCATCGTATAATAAACTCAATGATCTCTTTTTAAGGATATCCCAGGAAAGATGTGATATTTTCCTTTTTGGCATCATATTATTCTAGCAGTGACACTTTGGAACAATTTAGTTATAAATGGGTCAATTTAAGTCCTGTTTTATCTCTAATTAACTCTGGTAAAACTAAAAAAAATAGCTAAAAAGGAAACAGATCAAATGGGTCAAAGGTCGCCCTATTTGTATTTTAATGCACAAAATCTCCTAAACACATTTACACTCAACTTTATTTTAAACCCTGCATGTTCATAAAAGTTCAAAATTTTGGACAAAAAGTGTTTCGGGTCAACCCACCAGCCCATTTTGCCTCACTGTACTATCTAAACAAACTTTGCCCATCCATGATTATCACGAAATAATGATAGTATTGCTTAATTCAAGAAGATTACCCTACTTATACTCATTATAGTGAGTATAAACAAATATTTGGCAAGTAGTCAAACACTTTAACCAAACTGGTGTGCAGTCAAACATTGCATTTGTGTCGAGGCAGACACAATTACAGGTTTCCTTTTTTGCATAAATGTTGTCCCGATATTTGAAGCATAATAAAATATTTCTAGACTTCCATGTTATTTGTAATTTGGAAGACGGACTTCAAAAAATCGTAACTAAAGTCATCCTACTTCCAATTAATAAACAGAAATGAAATTATTCAAGTGAAAGGAGGATGCAATTTTCCCGATGTTGAAATATGAGTGACATACCTCAGCATCTGACTTTTCAACAAGTGACTGATTTAACTGCTGTTTTAATTCTGCTTGTGAACTTCTAAGGGATTTAACCTCTTTAATAAGAACTTTGAATTCTCCTTTTGATTTTAATTCTAGTTCTTGATGTTTCTTCAGCAGTTGCTCATACTGGTTTTTAGCATCATCCAACTCCTGCAGTAACTGATCTTTTTCTTCAATCACAGATGTTTTTGGCGCTTCTGTTTCTCGCTTGTCAACCTGATAATTTTAACTTGTTAATTATTATACATCACAGAACTTACTTCAAGAGGTAGAAATTTCAACCCATTTACTTATGAATGGGTCGATACGTTCAATATTTTATCTCTATGGGGTCAAAAAGTAAAATTAACATTTAGCTTAAAACAGAGTATGTCAAAAATCGGCCTAAAGTCTATCTTTAATCTTTAATGTATAAAAGCTCCTGAATGTAGATTATTACTCAAACACTATACAACTTTTGTAATTATATTTGCTACACCTAGTATTTACAAAGAATTACAATTTTCGGAAAATAGTGTTTCCGTAATGACCCGTAATTCAACCAGCCCACCCTGCTCATGTTGTCACCTCTAGTTATTTCATTTGAAGTGAAAGAAAGGTGCTGCCATAAAACCTGTTGAGACTTCAAATTGAACTCCATTTCTAATGATTTCCGTCGAAGTTCTTCCATATCCCACTGCATTTGAGTAACTCTTTCTCTTTCCATCAAAATAGCTTGATGAAGGTTTTCTTTACTTCTGACTTTGGTAGTCTCGAGTTCCTCCTCCAAATCCTTGACCTATGAATAAACATGATGTTAAAGGCAAAGTGTTATATAATCATGTTTAATGCAAAACAACTTAGGTTTCTAAAAAGTGATACAAGAAAAGGCATTCCGTTTTGTCCTTTCCCCCAAAAGAAACTTCGTAAGAAAAAGGCTTTACCATTTTAGCATATTAAGATTAAGATTATTATAGCTACACAATCCATGACGAGGAGGTCATGTCGACCCATCCACTTAAAAATGGAGCAATGTAGGTTTTGTTTTGTCTCTAACTTGTGAAATGGTTAAGCTAAATGATTGAATCAAATAAGGAACTGGGTCAAAGGGATTAAAAGTCATCAGACGTGTATTCAAATGAATTAAAAGTTTAGAACCTCTTAAATTACTTTGCTTAATATAGTTCCTAATCTATCATTTAATATATAAAATTCCAAAACGTATAAAACAATGTGTTTGCAGGGATGCCCCCCAAGTCAACCATTTTAGCATTAATCTAGTGTCAAAGGTAAAACTGCTTTTTGAAATTCCCGGAAAGAAATATATTAGCATCCCCTTCCGGTATAGTGTAACATCATTTTTGAACCAGTAGTAATTTCATATACCTTGGTCATAAGGTAATCTTTGACTGCTATTTCTTGGTTCAATCTGGATATCAGATCCTCCATGTCTGTTTTTGCAGTTCCGAGTCTCCTCTGCATGCTAATAAGAACCCTATTCACCTTCTGCTGCTGCCCTAATGGAAGAACTAAGTTAATGTCACTTGAAGGATTTAGGTGGTGGTCTGCTAAAGAACTAGAAAACTCCATATCCAGTGATACACCCCTTCTCAATGAACTTGTCTCACTCGCAAGACTTCCATTTGATAGCTTTTCGGAATTTCCGATTAACTTACCATCTTCTTTTTCAGTCATATATAACCTTCCATTTTTCTCAGGGGTCCTTATAACTTTGTTATACCCTTCGACCTGTTCTAAAATGGCATTTCCCATTAACAAGCCCTCGTCAATATTGGACATACCATGCTTCACGAGTTTCTCTAGTGGACCGGTCAAATCTTCATCCAGAGACAAATCCTCTGTACCAGCTTCAGATATATTATCTCTTCCGTAACTTGAGGTTCCAATTTCTGAAGTCTCGTAAGCAGTATCACTGCCATAGTCTGGTGTAACTGGTGTACTACCAGAAGCAATAGATTCGGTGTTACTTACAGAACGGTTTCCTTGCCCAATTTGCGGGTTTTCATCTTGGAATGCTACAAAATAATCATATGTAATCAAAAATTGAATTCTGACATGGTAGATTAAAAATCAGAAGAAGAAGAAAAGGGAAATTGTGTAAAGCACATCAAGCATGTTTAGGCAGAGTTGGTAATTTCAACCGAATACTTATAAATTGGTTAATTTGGGTAATGTTTTATCAAGTCAAATGAATCATTTAAAATATTAGCAAAAAGAGGAAGATTTCGAACTGGTTGAAAGTCGCCTAAAGTATATTTTTAATCCAAACAACCTCCTAAATCTTATTGTACAAAGTTTTATAATTTTACTGTAAAAACCTTGTTTTTGTTGTCAAGAGTACTCATTAATATACTAGTTATAAGAAAAGGGACAAAAAAGTGTCATTCAAGACCTGTTTCAACCCTCCCGACCCAACTATCTTAGGACCTCTAACTTTAAGTTATACAAGCTGAATCAGGCAACAACATACAAGATCGAGCAGCAGATTCTAGTTCAAGAAACGATGCCACTACAATGCTTCTTGATATATCAATGTCAGATAGCAACTTTATCATCCATTCCTCTAAAGAACAACGCCGCTGCATTAAAAGAATATGAATCTCAGAAAAACATTAATTTTCCACAATAAGCATGATTAGGGGGTGGGGGTATTGGGATGAGCGTTACCGTAATTATTGCAACTTAAACCATAGCTAGATAATCAATTTACTAAAGCTAGGGATATTAGGTAACCCTATGTGGCTATGTTTATCTCATTAATAGTTTTCTTCATAGATTCTCAACAGATATACATCAACCATAAAAGGGGGTTAGGGTGTGTTTGGAGCTATAGGTAGTTAGTTAATTTTACATTTATCTCACTATCAGTTTTCTTATAACTCTTTACCCATTTCTCCAAATATGATTATTTGACCTTAAACAGTGAGAAAATCAACATAATAATCACATTTCCCAAACACTATATATTCAAATCGCAATAATCACTTTACACGCATATCCAAACACCCAATTAGCTTTCATAAAAATTTTTACGCAGAAACTCAATATTGTTCAACAGTTTACAGTCCTTCTCATAAAATTTAATGCATTATTTTGCTGGACATAAAGTTTAATGGAAGTTTTATACTATTAACCTAAGATCTAAGATAACCATCCATAATGACAAAAACAGAAAATCTTATTGGACCAACATCGAAGTTATCAATAAATTTGAAACGTTTACAAATTGGCAAAAAAAATGTAATGTCGACTTCAAACCTTGTGGAAAAGGATGTATTTTTTTTGGCATTTATAGCTAAGGATTCAATTACGGTAAAGTACCTCTTCCAACAATGTTCGAGTTTTTAACCGCAAGAGACCCTTTGGTGGTGCTGGTGGAAGATTCTTTTTGGGAAATGCTTTCCTAAGCTGCAAATATCAAGTAAAAGGTAGAATAAACCATAATGAGAAAAATAAAGTACTCATTTAGTCCAACAGAGATGATAAGACAGTTAATGTACTTACAGCAGCAAGTAACTTTAAGAAATCATTAAATCTTCTTAGTACTGCCCGTGTTGTCGTGACCCCTTCGGGTGATTGTATACCAACCACAACCCTGTAGAACTGTCCTAAGAATGTCAACATGGAGTAAACATATATTGTTGAAAAAAAAATTATATATATGCATTGTATTAATTTTACAACAGTAACATCTGTAAGAGAATTCACACAAAATTAGGTCAAGTATCAAGAAAAAGAAACTCGTATTGATTACCCATTGGACATATCTTAAGTGTTCCTTGAAAAAAATAACAGAACAAAAGGCTCTAATTTGTTTACACCAATAATTTAGCATTGTAAAATTTAAGCACAGAAACCTAGTCTCGATATAGATAAGAAGTTAGATTGCAAAGAAAACAGATAACATAAAATCAAAAATAAAATACTGGTTTGTGCTTTTCACAAGAAGCGTCCCATATTTCGTTTGAAGAAAGACAAGTTTTCTTGATGGAAAATGGCAGTGTTGCCTCATAGTTTCTGCTTGACACGGAGCTACATGATTACCTTAATCTTCGCAAATATTGCAAATTGGCTCTAATTGTGGAACAGGTGGAGTCTAGAAACCTTAAAATCTATTGAAATAAATAGTACACAACTTTCTGATACTAAAGTAAAACAGTCAATAGTACTAGTCCTTTAATCTCACCAAGCCAACTTTGGGATATTAAAATCGGATAAAACTCTCACCAAAAAGGTGAGAGGTCTAAGGTTCAGTTCCCACTAGGTGCATTCTTGTTGAGGACATTTACTAGCTCAAAATGAGTCATTTACCCAAAAGAAATTAAAAATTATATGTTCAAAAGCAAAGAACAGACGAAATGTTTGCATAATTCAAAATGACAAAACGAAAGAGAAGTATTATTTTGGACCTAAGACTGATACTTAGCAGTTGGCACCAATGGGTATAAACAGAAAAATCTGGATGGAAAGCTGAGATGGGTTTAATGAGTACAAACTAAAGTCCCAGTAAATGTTAAAACCTCCTTGAATAGTTGTACTCAAAAAAAAATTATTAATTAAATAGTTTATGATCTCATATTTAATAGTTTAATAGCATACTAACTTATTGAACTAAAAAGAAATGAATAGCATGTGGTGGCAGGTCAGCCCAACCTGATCTACACCCATTTTGACCTATTACACGACCCGGCCATTGTACTACTTTTACTCACAACCATTAGAGTCTGGTTTAACTTGGAGGAAAAGGTGATTAGTAACAGCATTGAAAGACAAAACAGCCCTACCAATTGTGTAATTCAAATGATCAGAAGTTATGCAACGGGTTTAAATAGCATCTATCTTCGTTCTAGTTTCTATTGACGATCTAAACATCTTTAAAACTTTCAAATTAAAAGGCGACTATTGACAGTTTTTAAAACAATAAGAAAAACATTAAATTATCTCATTGCCAAAATATTAGGGATCCAAAAGTAAATCATAAATCACCATCAAAACACTTTGTAAAAATAAACATTAGAGATATCATGAGTGAGTACCACAACAGGGTCTGAGTCCCTAGATTTTGGAAGGACAACCCAGGTTGGGATCGTGATGCAGTAACTCCATCCTGTGCGAGGATCATGTGGCCAAACTGTGTCCCGTCCATTCTGCAGAATATGGAATTTAAAGACAGAAATTAACATAAGAAGACTGACGATGTAACAACGAAGAATAGAAAACATTTCAGCTAAAGTAATACATATGAGTAGAAATAGTTATTAAAATATGTATTACTCCTCAAATTGAATATACAGATCAGTTATTAAAATTGATTAAACTCTCTAGTCGACCAATACAGACACCATACTGATGGACACTACAGGTGTTGTAACATTACAAAAGACAAACAGAGTATTTTAGAAGGAAAATCGATTTTGGCATGTTTGAGCTAAAATTCGTTTTTTTAGAACATGCCTATATTATTATTTACTTAAAAGAAGGCATTAACATATACGATTGTACCCAGTGCCTTTCATAGAAAATGTACTACCCTTGAGCAATAATATATATAGGTTAACAATCGATTTCCTCTTGAGAGTTGTTTTTGTGGACTAACCGACTAATATGATTTACTTTTCTTCATTCAATGAGTTCATTAATTGAAATTCACTACTCTAATCAAATAAGGCTTTTTCATGATTTATATCCATATATGGAAATGTTAGCATATGTTGAATAAAAGTTACAATCTTTTCCATAAAACTCAACTATAAATTTCCACTAAATAGTCTAAAACTACCCAATTCTGCAACTAGATATTATATTACTATAGTTTTGTTTGGCCTTTTACTTAAGTTTTCTCAGTTTGATTTAACGATTTATTGCATTTTGATATCTAAGTTTACCTGAATCAATATGTATTTCCTAAGATTAACCAATGCAAGATGAGCGCACATATCAAGTAAGAAAATGAAACATTTAATGAAGTAGAAAAATGAATAAATTTGAAATACCCATTTTTTAGGTGGAGGACTCCAATCCATGCCTAAAGGCAAAGGAGAAGTCCCATCGTGTCGATGCTTGGGAGGACTATTCCTCCGGCGAGCATCCATTTTCCGATCAGAATTAGGGTTTTTGATCAAAATTGATTGATTGTATCGAGTAATAGGGTTTTTGATGAGATCGGAGGAGAGATCGAAGTTGACAGGTGGCTTGACTTGGCACTACAAGTGTGTGTGTGTGTGTGTTGTTGTCAGTATTCGACGATTTCAATTCTCCATTGATAAAGAGATGTATTCTTTTTGGAAATTTACTTCACCGACCAGGCAACACCACTTTTTTAATTATCAGGAGAGATAGGTGTGAGAACACAGGAAAAATAAAATATAATAAGTTAAGAATAAAAGGTATATGTTATAAATTTGCTAATATTACGACGAGATTAATAATAATTTAACTAATTTTATGAAATAATAACAAATATTAGAGATGTTATCACTTAGGAAAGTGTACATAAGGCATTTTTCATCTTTACATTAGATGGGTATTTATACTTGCTACAACTACTATTGAGTTTACATAATAGGGTGTCACACCCCGCTAAAGCGGAAACACGGAATGTGAGAGCTGGAATATCATTACACGGTCATAAGCAAATATAAACGATTCAAGTCATTTTAATAAAAATAAAATAGTTCAAGTTTCAACAACCAAGCAGTTCATAAGTTTTAAATAAAATACAAGTACAATGTTTCAAAATAAAGTTCCCAAAAATAGAAAGGTCTTTTCCCACTTTGCGCCTCACATAACCATAATGACCCTTCCTTGCCATGCATTCCATACACTTATATTAATTTCCTGAAACATAAGATAAAGTGTCAACTACATAAAGTAGTAAGTGAGTTACAGTTTAGAGTTTCGAGAAAAGTTTCCAAAAATAGAAAGTACATGAAAATAGTGACGTCATAAGTAAAAGGAACGGAGCAACGTTAGAACATATATGTACATAGTAAAAGGTTTGTACACACGCAAGTGAATTAAATAAAACTCGTATAAATAAAGTTGCAGCGGAATCCAAGCGCTAAAAAGGGCATATGCGTAGGGAGTATGTGTTTAACTAAATAGTAACTCGTATCAATCACTTGGCATAATATAAATAGTAAGTATACACTAAACCGATTGTATGGTCCTGATCTAGCCCAAAAATATTTCAATAAGTTGCTAACGGAATCTTAGTAATATGTACTTGGGTCGCTAACCCTGAGTAAGGAGTGACCGCTCCTAAGTATCGATACTCATATGACTAACGGCTATTGCTAATAGTGTATTAAAGTTCCTGAACCAAAACGGGGCAAATGAACAAAGTTTCCAAAAGTAGCAGTAAGTTCTTACGGGTTTATATTTTCATCAAGGATTGGTCGCTAACAAGTATCCTAAATTTAGTTAACCGGCTAAGGCATCAACACATATACGCATAATAGTTCCGCAAGTTTCCCAAAGTTCAAAATTTCATAAGAGTTTCAATAATGTTTCTGTTAGGTCTCACTAAGATCTCAAACAATGGCAAATCAATAACAAACAAGTATTTAGACGTTAATTGTTATATATCAGTTTGTTACTCAGTTTCAGTAGATATTATAGCGGAATTATAATATAGAAATAGTGAACATAACACACAGTTATATTTCGTTCAAAAGGTGTCTCGATTACAAAACTCAAACTCACTATTTATACACAATTATAGTGAGTTTGATAAGGATCAATCTAAGAAGATCTTTTAAACACATAAAAGATATTGACTAACTAGACTGCCTTAAATCACGCCTGATTTCTCTCATGAGTCTGAGTTAGTCAGACTGAGTCACTCAGACTCATGTCACTCAGACTGAGTCACTCAGACTCATGTCACTCAGACTGAGACTTTGATTAACAGATTTATTAACCTTGGGATAGATCATTGTTTTTCCCAACAATCTCCCCCTATCTGTTTTAACCAAAGTCTTTTACAAAAGATGCAGTAAAATAAACACAAACATAAAAATCTTTAAACAAAACATTGTTTGTGAACAAAACAATCACCAGCCAGTTTACTTCTTTTTCTTCAAGGTTCTCTTCCTCTTCTTCAATGAAGTCTCAAATGGCACATGTTGATCTCTGTCACTCAGCCACTTCAGTCTCTCTGTCTTCCACGCTAACAACCTTTCCATTTCAGCATCAGTCTTATGAAAATGGACCTAATATTCCTTCTTGATCAGCTCCACCTTATCAGACACCGTTCCAATATCTTCAATTCTTCTAAGATTGTTGAACAACCAACTGATTAGCTTCATTCTGAATGGAAGACATTGAGCAGACTCACATTCACTCGGCAATGCAATGCAGTGATAGATTGGAGACATATTGAGTCTGTCTTTGTCTTGAAAACTCTCTTCTCCCCCACAGTCAACATAACATAGCCTAGTGTGCTTCTCAGTTTCAATGTACATTCTGTCTTGGAATACAACATCTTTAGGGACAGGATGCATACTGCTTGATTCCAGTCCCAACGATTTAGCCCTGACTTTCACATTGTGTTTGGTACAGAAGGCTCTATAATCTTCATCTGCCACTAGATTCAGCATGTGAGCTGCATTCATGTTGAAGATAGCCTCTCTTCTTATAGCCAAGCTTTGAGCTGTGTCAGTTATGTTGTAGCTCAAACTTGCTATATCTTTCCATTCTTCCAAACCCATTGTGTGCATTCTTGACAATCCAACTCTGAAAGATCCACCCTTATGTGAGCAAGTGAGAAGGAGGTCAGTTCCACCATGACTTGTACAAGCTAAGTGATGAATCTTGTATTTAAGCTTCTTCATTGTGAAGTTTGTTTCAATGTAGTCAACCCTAGCTTGTTCTCTGAAAACTAGTTTGGCCATTTGGGCATCAGCATCAACCCTCATCTGTTCTTCTTCAATCGCCAGTTCCTCCTCAGCTGTCATTTCAGCTTCAAGTTCTTCAGCAGCCTTAGATGCTTGATCATATGGATTGATCTCAAACTTCTCTTGGTATAATCCTTTCACATATTCTCTGTATTTATCCACAGTCATTCCAGCATTCTGTGCATACCTTTGAAGTTTGGCCAATTTTTCAGCCTCAATCTGTTTCCTTTTTTCTTCAGTCTCATGTTCTGTTTCAGCTTCAGACAATTTCTTTTGAACTTCAGAATCAGTTTGAGTCTCCATTTTATCCCCTTCCTCCATTTTATCCCCTTCCCCTTCTTCAGTCTGTTCTGGGTCACTTGTATACCCAACTTTGCCTTTTCCTTTCAAGTCTACTAGCTCAGCTTCATCACTAGAAGGCTCACTCCAGTCAGTTTCATAGAATACTTCAGACTGGCCAGTTTTAGTGTTAAACCTGGTAGTCTTGTAATATATTTTCTCCTCCTCTTCTCTTTTTCTTTTCAACATTTTCTTGGGGATCTCAGATTCATTAGTTGTAGGTATTTTCTCCCCCTGAAGCTGAGAACCCTCTGCAACAGCCTTGCCCTTCCTCATCAGACTGACTTCAGATGTCAGTTTCATCACCATCTCTTTCAGATCCTTCAGCTCCTCTGCATTTTGTGTTCTTAAGGCATGAACCTCAGTCTGCATTGCTTTTAGTCTGTCATCAAACTGAGGTGACACATCCATAAGAGCTTGTAACAGCACAGGAACAGTCAATGCAACCTCAGACTGGGTTGAAGTGGTAGCAGGTGTTGATGTAACAGGTGGCACAGCCTCACTCCCTCCCTGTGATTTAGGAGAATGATCATAAGCCATAGAATAAGAAGTCTATACCTCGCCCAGTTTGGGGAGTAAGGCATTGGCGACTAGTGATAGAGAGTGTAAGAGATTTGGAGGTGGTACCTTATCGTGAACCAGCACAGAGCTGGTGAAAATAGCCGTTGGAATAGGCTCTGAAGCTGAGGGGGGTGGTCCCATACTAAGTACAGGTATGTCTAGGAGTGAGACATTTTCTTCAATGCTTGCCACATGTGGTTGTGTGGTAGCAGCAATGTAGTTCTCCAAGTTTACTACCTTAAGTGGGCTTTGGGTAGTCAAAGCAGTCAAATACAACTCTTGCTCTAGCAGAGAGAGACTGGTCTGAACTGCAGCACTGGAGGGGAGTGTATAACTCTCAGCCTCATGGAATAGTGAGTCCATTAGTGCCTGATTTGCTGTGGGGCTAGATGTGAGAGCTTTATCTAATGAACTTGGTGAGTCCATCAGGTTGGTCGCTTGTGTAGCTAGTACATCAAGGTGGGGAGTGGACTGCTCAGACTGAGAGGGGATACTCTCAGACTGAGGTAGAATAAGAGGAATGTCCATACCTTGGTCAGCATCATTTGGCCCAGCCCCACCCAAGATCACCGCAGCATCTGCAGCAAGGATATTTCCCTCAGGCCCTCCGTCAATTCTATCAGCTTGGACATCTGAGTCTGAGGAGTCAGACTCAGTCTGTTCCTGATCAATGAACGGATTTGCAATCCATTCAAGCATCACAGGAGTAAGTGGAGCTTCAGTCTCAGTGATATGGATATATGTAAACATTTTTGGAGTCAGCCTGGGCAGTTCACAAGTATAAAATCGTTGATCAAGTTGATCATAAGTTTCTTTGCCCAGGGCCTCCTCAAAACTGAGTGAAAGGACACGAATAAATGGAACATCATTCGGTCGTTTGGGTTTTAGGGCTAGGGAGAGAATCTCATCAAAATAAAGTTGTGAGAATGAGATTCGTCTACCCGTTACCATAGCATGAAACAGATGAGTTTCAAACTCATTCATCTGATCCAAACTTCCCGATTTACCCCCCAAGCATCTTGTTATCATGGAAAACAAGAATTTCCACTTTCCAGTGAAAAGATTGTATTTAATGACTCCCTGTGTTTCAGGCTGACCAATGAGGGGAAGAGCTTCTTCCCTGGCTTGCTGTTTGCTCCGTCTCGCCTGAAACCCTCCTTCGCCAGCCTCAGCGAGTGTTGGAAGGAGTAATGCACTCCGAATTGTTTCTTCAGTGATGACAATAGTTGAACGCCCATTATTGTATGTGCCAGTGAGAGCAGTTCTGTCAGCATTAGCGGTGCAGGTGTACCACCATTCACATAGAACTGGAGGACACATAGTGTTTGCACAGAAAAGGCGCCATAGAGGGGATGAGCCTTCATATACTGAATCAGTTGCTCAAAACCCCTGTTTCTTCGATTGGCGGGAATGTCAGCAGTCGCCACTCTATTATTATCCTTAACTTGAACCCGTTGGTGAAAATCGGCACCTGGGATCATTCTTGAAGTAACATGAAGCATCAGATTAGGGTTAGCCATTAGAGAAAAGATTGCAAGGAAGGATTTAGGAAGAAAGAAAATCAAAACTAGGTTAAAAATTTTGAAATTCAGTTAGATGTAAACTAATATAACGAAAATTTGTAACTAAGTATGAAAAATTACAATTTAGACCCCTAGGAAATTTACAGCTTGTAACGATTGACTGTTGACAGGACTTGACCAAAAAATAAATAAAAAAATATCTAATGATTAA
Organism: Senecio squalidus; assembly: GCA_910822075.1. Classification (NCBI taxonomy): domain Eukaryota; kingdom Viridiplantae; phylum Streptophyta; class Magnoliopsida; order Asterales; family Asteraceae; genus Senecio; species Senecio squalidus. The sequence goes on from CAJVGC010000065.1 coordinate 40,249,532, forward strand.
TTGAAAAGATACAGAAGATAAAAGAAAATCAATTCTAAAAATACATTGAGTCTGAGGACTGTGGTCAGACCGAGTGTCCTGAAGCTGACTTTTTAGTCAGACTGAAAAATAATCAGACTTAAATTTCAAACTGACTAGACTAAGGATTTAACATGCCAAGTTCTCCTAACAAATAGAAGAACCTTTCCTCACTCAGAGGTTTGGTGAATATGTCTGCTAATTGATCATTGGTTACCACAAACTCCAGTCTGACTTTTCCTTTCTCCACACAGTCTCGAATGAAATGATGTCTGATTTCAATATGTTTAGTCCTGGAGTGGAATACTGGATTCTCAGTGATTTGGATGGCACTCTTGTTGTCACACATGATGGGTGTGTTTTGAATTTTGATATCAAGATCAGCTAATTGATGTTGCATCCAAAGCAATTGTGCACAACAGCTTCCTGCAGCCACATACTCAGCTTCAGCTGTGGAAGTTGCGACTGAGTTTTGTTTCTTACTAGACCAACTAACCAGCTTGCCTCCTAATAGCTGACATCCTCCTGATGTGCTCTTTCTGTCAAGTTTACAACCTGCATAATCTGCATCTGAGTAGCCAATTAGTTCAAAACCAGAATCTTTGGGGTACCATAAACCAAGGTTTGGTGTACCCTTAAGATATCTAAAAATCCTTTTAACAGCTTTAAGATGAGATTCCTTAGGATCAGCCTGATAACGTGCACATAGACATGTAGAGAACATGATGTCAGGTCTGCTAGCAGTCAGATAGAGTAATGAACCAATCATTCCTCTATAAGTAGCTTGGCAGACTGACTTGCCAGATGAGTCCTTGTGCAATTTGTCAGAGGTGCTCATTGGTGTTTTCATTTCAGAACTTGTTGAAAAACCAAATTTCTTGACTAAATCATGGACATATTTACTTTGGTTTATAAAAATTCCATCTTCCTTTTGTTCTACTTGCAGACCCAAAAAGAAATTTAGTTCCCCCATCATACTCATTCTGTATTCACTACACATGAGTTCTGAAAACCAAGTGCAGAGTTTGTCATTTGTGGAGCCAAATATAATGTCATCCACATATATTTGAACCAAAATAACATGACCATTTTCCCTTTTTATGAACAAAGTTTTATCAATTGAACCCCTTTTAAAATCATTTTTAATGAGAAATTCAGACAAGGTTTCATACCAAGCTCTAGGAGCTTGTTTGAGACCATATAGTGCTTTATTCAACTTATAAACATGATCAGGAAAGTTGGGGTCAACAAAACCTGGAGGCTGTTTCACATAGACTTCCTCCTGCAGGTCTCCATTTAGAAAGGCACTCTTTACGTCCATTTGATAGACCAAGAAATCCTTGAAGGCTGCATATGCTAGGAACAATCTGATAGCTTCAATTCTGGCCACTGGAGCAAATGTTTCATCATAGTCAATTCCTTCTTCCTGTTTGTAGCCCTGAGCCACCAGTCTGGCCTTATTCCTGATCACTACTCCATCCTGATCAAATTTGTTTCTGAATATCCATTTAAGGCCAATAATGGTCTTACGCAGAGGACGTGGGACCTTTGTCCAGACATTATTTCTTATGAATTCACCGAGCTCCTCTTGCATGCCCTCAACCTAGTCTTCATCTAATAGAGCTTGTTCAACTGTCTTTGGTTCCATCAGACTCAAAAAGTTTGTATAAAAGCAAAAATTTGCTGTGGCAGTCTTTCTTCTTGTTTTGACACCTTCAGTTAACGAGCCAATAACAGATGAGATTGGATGGCCCCTTACAGTCTTGATGTTCCCTGAACTTCTTCAGTCTGAATGATATCAGTCTGTGTAGGTTGAGGCTGAGCTTGGTCAGACTGAGGTGTCTCAGTCTGAGTATCACCAGTTTCAATTGACTCTAGTGTTTCTGATTCTGAAGCTCTCTGAGATGATGGTTCATCAGCTTCACTTTCGGATGCTTGATCTTGAGAACTGGTTCTGGCAGACTGATCTTCACTCTGAGTTTCAGATTCAGAGGAATTTATGAGCAGTTCGTCACAGAGTTGATTGATTATTGAGATATCAATCTGAGATGATGAGTCATCTTTATCAGACTGAGTAGTGTCATCAAAGGTGACATTGATGCTCTCTTCAACAACTTTTCTTCGTTCATTGTACACTCTGAATGCCTTAGCAACACTTGAGTAGCCAACAAATAATCCTTCATCAGCCTTGGGTGACATTTTACACAACAGGTCCCTTTGATTAAGAATATAGCATCTACTTCCAAAGACATGGAAATAGTGGATAGAGGGAACTTTGTTATGATATAATTCATAAGCTGTCTTGCCATGCCGTTTCACAATTATTGATCTGTTCTGTGTGAAACAGGCAGTATTGACAGCTTCAGCCCAGAATTTTATCTCCATCTTTCCATAACATAGCATTGTTCTTGCAGCTTCAATTAGAGTCCTGTTTCTTCTTTCTGCTACTCCATTTTTTTTAGGAGTTCGAACTGAGGCAAAGTTTTGTACTATGCCAAATTGATCACAAAAATCAATCAAGACTGAGTTTTTGAACTCAGTTCCATGATCACTTCGCATTTGACGAACAAGAGCATTTTTCTGGCGCTGTTCCCGTTTGATTAGACTGATAATCTCTTCTGCAGCATCACTTTTGGCTCTTAAGATATGACCCAAGTGAATCGAGTGAACTCATCAACAATGACCAGTGTGTACTTCTTCCCTCCTTTGCTTTCAATTCCAATTGGTCCAAAGAGATCCATGTGTAGCATGAACAGGGGTTCATCAATGGAATGTAGCATTTTGGATGGAAATTGAGATTTCGTTTGCTTTCCAAGAACACAAGCTGAGCAAACTTTGTCTTTGGTGTAAGTCAGTTCTGGCAGCCCTCTGACTAATTTGCTTTTGGATAAGGCATTAATGTTCTTGAAGTTTAAGTGAGATAACCTTCGATGCCATAACCAATTCAATTCCTCCTTTGTCTCTGTGAACAGACATGTTTCAGCTTCATCATTTGTTGTACTCAGATCCAGGCAGAACACATCTCTTTCTCTCTTGGCCAGCAGCAATGGTTTGCCCTTGGCACTATAAATTATCCCAGCTTGTTTCCTGAATCTGACTTCATGATCTTCATCAGTAATCTGACTCACACTGAGTAGATTATGTTGCAATCCTTCCACATATGCAACTCTCTTGAATGTAACAGCTCCAGCATGAATCTTTCCATATCCCCTAGTCATTGATACCCCATTGTCACCATATCTTACTTGAGGTCCATCTTCTTCCTTATAGTCCTGTAGAAAGGACTTCATTCCTGTCATGTGCCTTGAAGCTCCACTGTCTAGATACCATTTTGTAGAATCCTGCACATGAAAAAGAAAGAAATTAGTTCCTTTTGGGTACCCACTTTAGAGTGGATCCATGAACTGAGACAGGTTTAGGTGCAGATTCAATCTTGCAGTCAGTTTTGGGATTTGTATAGTTCCATTTGTTGATCTCATTCATGCAATTAACAGAATAGTGACCTATGACACCACAATATTTGCAAGGAATATTTTTAAGACTGACTCTAGAGGGAACTGACTTAGTTTTGGAAGATTGTACATAAGTAATCTTTGGTGGAGAAGTGTTTCTTGAGGATGAATCTGATTTAGATGAGACAGATCTGGATTTTGATGACTTTGACTGATGTGAAGCTGACCAATGTATTGATGAAACTGACTTTTGGACATAAGGGTTTTTAAGTCTAGACCTAGTCAACAGTTTACAAAACACATCTTCATGCCCTTTTTCACCACAGTTATAGCAATTTCTCTTAGGTGGAGATTTGGACCTTGCTTGATTTGGTGATTTATCCCTGACTAAAGTTTTTACAATGTTGGTCAGTTCTAGTAATTGGTTTCCTAATTTATCAATTGTTTTTGATTCAGAACTTTTGTTGTAGCCTTTGGAACTGACTGGAGCCTGACCCTTTGGTTTGCTCACAACTTTGGGAGAAACTTTGTTCAAGGGAGCCAATTTCTGAATATCAGTCTTAGATAAAACAACACAGTCAGATTTAGAAGAAGATGAAGGAAAAAGATGATTTTTATTCAAAACTTGAGCAATTACAGGTTTAACAAATGCATTTGACATCATTATTTTATCTCCTTTCACATAAGTGAAAGTATTTGGAAGAATTTATGGTTTAAAAATGATTTTTTCTCTTTCAGCCTTTTCAGCTTCTTCTTCCTCTTATGTCATGTATTTCTTCAAACTAAACCCTTCACCCAACACTGCTTCCACTTGTTTGGGTACCTGTCTGCTCAAACAATCTTCATTTTTTAAAGATGAAATACACCAAGATTTACAAATTTTTTTTATAGTGCTCAGTTTCTTCTCTAAACTTGTGATTTTCTTTTGCAAGATCATTATAAGCTTCAGTTTGAGCATTTAAAAGAACTTTGTAGCTTTCTAATTCCATAATTTTATCATCTTTAATTTTTAAATTGTTTTCAAGATCTTTGAGTTTATGTTTGAGTTCAGTCTGTTCTTCTAAAGTGGTGGTCAAGTCTATATAAATGTACTCAAATATTTGGAGTTTTTGTTCATTTGTATAAGAATTGAAACTTTGTACCTTGTAGAGTTTTGACTTGTTCCAGTCTGAGTTGCAACTCATTCTTTCTGCTTCTTTTAGATCCTTCTCGAACCGAGAAGCAGATTTCTCACCTTCAGTTACTTCTTCCACCAACGCCATCAGACATTTGTCTTCTACTTCCTCTTCATCAGATGATAGTTCATCATCTAACCATTCTTCAGCAAAGAAGGCTTTCTGTTCAGCTTGAGGTTTTTGAGAATTAGAACTATGGCCTTTCTTATATTTAAGATACTTGTTTCTGTATCTTTGAGCTCTTTCAGCAACTTCATCCATATGCTCAGTCTGAGCATTCTTCACTTTAAAATCAGCAGCCATGTGACCATATTCGTTGCATTTGAAGCATTTTACCTTTTTCAGATCAAAAGGTTTCTTTCCCTTGTATCCTGTCTTCTGTTCAAGCTTCATGGTCAACAGGGCAAGCTGACTTTTCAGTTTCTTCACTTCTGATTCATCATCAGACTCTGAATCTGAGTGTGACTCAGACTCAGATGAGTCAGCTTTAGAATAAATTTCTTTATTCCTCTTGCTAGTTGCAACTAATGCAGCTTCTGGATCTCTTGTAGTTCGCCTATGATTGATCTTCTTCCTTTCTTGAGATTCCTCAAAATTCAACAATAAGCCAAATAGTCCTAGCAGCTTGTAGGTGGACAGTTTCTCACTCATGTGACAACCGTCTAAACTAAGGTCGAGAACACTAACTTATAACTTCTAAGTGTTTATTTGATGCCCGATATAACTAATTCTATGTGCTATGTGGTTACGTAGACATAACTCTTAAGCTAAGCTCGTTGTAACTCACGCAAAACTCTTAAACGAAAGTTACTCTATTTTAAACCTTTAAGCGCGGATCGGGATCGGAATCATAAAACAACTTCGGAATCAAATTATATAAGTCCTAATACCAAGAAAACATGTAATGAACTTGCCTAAGTTCATAGCAAAACAATCTTAAACGCCAAACGAACGCAATTGCTTAACAAATACGCAAACGAAAAACAAACAAAACCAGAAAATAGGCCCGGTGCGCCGCACCTAGGCCTTGGTGCGACGCACCAGGTGGCTGGACGGGTTTTTTCTTGATGTTTAAGACCCAAACTCAATGATACCTTGGCCCAATCATAAGTCCAACTCGTTTTAAGGCCCCAAACATCCCAAAAATCTGGTTTATACCCTTTTCTTTTCTTTCATTTTCACATAACACACACACACACACACTCCACTCTTTTCTCTCAACTCTCTCTCTCTCTAAACTCCCCCAAACACCCTTTCACTCCAGAGATTTCCAGCAAGAAAACACCATTAAAACACTACATAAACACCATCTAAAAACGTTTATCATCAAAAGGAAGCAAGGGGATTAAAGCTATATCGATTACAACACGTTTTCTACACTTTTGGAGCTCTAAATCCGCTTAGACCATCATCTAAACACTTTCATTCGGTAGAAACTCTTCCTTTTTACTTATATTACTATTATAACTCATTGCATGTATGATCTAAGCTATAAAAACAAGTTTTGATGAACTTTTATAACCATTTTTATACAAAAACGGGTTTATATTAAAAGGATGCTTAGATCTTCAAATTTATGGTTAAAAGTTGCTTATAAACTGATAAAATGATGATTAATAAGGTTTATACCGATTGCATGTCAAGATCTATCACTTACATAAACGATTTTGCAAGAAAAACTCGAAAAGTGGAAGAACAGCAGGGCAGGTGCGCAGCACCTATGCCTAGGTGCGCAACACCGGCCTGCTGTCCTTCCCGAAAATCGTCGTTTTGGCCGTTTGAAACTTGGTTACGCGTTCTGACTTTTAGGACTTAATATATATGACTGAGTTTGGATAAAACAATAACATTGGTGACTTTTAATGGACTTGATAAGATAAAAAGAACATGTATAAATATGATTATGTGATATATGTGAATAGTGAGCGGGAAAGTGACTTTGAAATTTGGAAGTGAAATTTGGGCGCGGAAGCGCTGCCCAAATTTCATTTGAAATTCCAAACCACTTCAGCGACCTAATTATACATATCATACTAATAAAAACGCTAATTTTGGACTTTTGGACTAAAACCAACAATAACCATTTCGGACGATTTTTGTACAAATTGGACCTTAACACCCAAACTTCAACTAAAAGCTATCTATTATATTATACAATAACGTAATAACACTTGAACAAAACTTGGTATTATTAGGCTTTCGGTGATTCCCGACACGCGTTCCGACCGTTCCCGCTTACGATTATCTTCGCAAACAGTGAGTTACAAACCCCTACTCTTTAAACGCTTTTAATACCTTTTGGGGTGAAATGCGAGTCTTAGGCTTAGACACTATGTATAAGCTGAAGCAAACTTTGAAACGCTTTATTTCTTGATTGCTAAATGAAAACGATTTGATACGCAAAGCTATTACGAAAACACTTGATTACTTGGAAATCTATTATGAAACACTTTGATATCTTGTAAACTTATATGAAAAACTATATTTGCCAATGACTAAAAACTATCGATCGTCATGTTGCGGACTTTGTACAACATGGACGTGAGAAACCATTGAAAACTCCCGAAAACTACCAAGGACATTAGTTGCTATTAATCCCTTTGGAAAGGACCGATAGTAGATATGGATAGCGCTATTAGGGTAGAATGACCCTCACCACAACGATTCATAGCGATGGTGCATAATACTAATGGGTAGGCTTAGGCTTAGCAACGATCATTGGGCAAACTTAGGATTGTCACATAGTCGCGCTATGTGGTCAATGCCTATAAACACAAATGCTATACTCTATACAGTTTTATGTGATAACTATTTTGAATGCGATACTCTATGAATGGCTATGCGATTGCAATTTGAAAACTATGATTTTACTTAAACTTGTAGCTCACTAACTACGTCTCCCGTAGTTAACACTTGACTCGTATTTTCAGGTAACGAGTAAGCTAGCTGATGACTTATGCTTTTGGGGGCGAATGACTTCAAGAACGGGATGGGTTTGGGTGGTTTGGTTGAACACCCCATTTTGTAATTCGGATATGTAACTTTGCTTAAAACTTTGTAAACCTTGAATACTATGTTTTTCCTTTAATGACATTTGGCGTTTATCTATATCTTGTGTATCGAATGCTATTGCTCTTCACACCCTGCGTTCCGCTTTAGCGGGGTGTGACAGACTTGGTATCAGAGCGCAAGGTTATAGTGAATACCGATTTTTCAAAAATCAAACTATAACCAATTTCTAAAAACAAAAGATTTTATTTAACCAAAACGTGAAGGCATTGTTTAACTTGAATTATTCGTAGCCTGATCACCTATGAATAATTTGGACTAAATCATGCCGGAACGGGATTGGTAAAACATTAAACGAACCTCCCCGGGAATTCTTGAAGTCAGACCCACGCATACCTAGATGCCATACTTAAGATACTCTATGTGCTCAGCTTATTACTAACACTAACGTGAGCCGTATCTTCGAACTAACGCGTTACCGATTTAGGATATGTCGAGAGGGAAAGAGATAGCTAGGTCCGGCAGCGAGACCGAACCCTCCCACGATTCTCAATCACGCTCTAGGAGTCAACAATCGTCACCACTCACCCTACCTTACCTCCGTCGGAATGGTGAAGGAAGCTCACGATTACCAACACGCCGAGCACGACAACCACCGAATCGTCACTCGAGACCTCAGATAGCTACGCCACCGCCACCCCCTGTTCGCGGATTGACTCCCGAAGAAATCCAAGCGCTTTGCAACATGTTCGTCGACCTCCGCTGATACACTCAAGTCGTGCGAGATCACTCCCACCAGATACGTGGTTTGTACACCGAGGTGTTACGCACAAAGGCAATGGCACGAAAGTCAATCCGAGCAGCACGCAACTTAATGATGATTAGCATAGTACTAGTATTCCTTATGGTTGTATTGGTTGCATTTAAGGTTTAGAGGTTGTTGTAAGATGTCTTTTGGATTGTAAGCGTTATTGTGATTGGCAATGTACGACAAAAGTCGATGATGTTGGATTTTGTAAGAACATCAAATTTTGAGCGATATATAAATGGACGGATTATATTACGATTGTTGTTGTTCTTGTTATTTCCCCTTTATATGAATCTGAAATGAAATATCAAAACCCTAAACCCGAGTTCACTTTTGTGTAGGAAAATGGCTGAACCCAACGATGAGCGCATTGTCCAAAGGATCAACGCCCGACTGAACGAGGCGATACCCGAAATCATAGCCCGAATCAACGCAGGCATTAACCAGGGAGGACCAAGGGGGAATAACAACAACCAAGGAAACAACAACCAACAAAATAACAACCAACAGAATAACAACCGACGAAACAACAATCAGGAAAACAATAACAATGAAGGAAACAACAACCAAGGGAACAACCAAGGATGTAGCTACAAGACTTTCATATCTTGCAGGCCAAAGGAATTCCATGGCACTGAGGGCGCCATCGGACTATCGCGCTGGATCAATAGTATGGAAGTGGTACTAAGGATCAGCCAGTGTGCTGAAAACAAGAAGGTGGAATTCACTTCTTGCATGTTTCAAGGACGAGCACTAACCTGGTGGAACAGCCAGCTGCAGGTCCAAGGTCCGGACGCTGCATACAACATGCCATGGGCAAGGTTCAAGGAACTACTAGTGATTAAGTACTGTCCCAAGGAGATCTTGAAGAGGCTTAAGAACGAACTCTGGAATCACTCCATGGTAGGAACTGACATCGACACCTACGTCGCGCGATTTCACGAACTCGCAAATCTAGTGCCTGAACTAGTGACCCCCGAGGATAAAAAGATTGAGCACTTCATTTGGGGACTCTCACCCGAGATAAGGGCTATGGCGACGGCTACTGAGCCAACTACGATGCAACAGGCCGTGAGCTTGGCCAACCGCCTAACCCAGGATTGGATAAGGAATGGAGGAGCGACAAAGACGGGTGCAGAGGACGCTAAGGGAAAGCGCAAGGTTGAGGACACGTCGGGGAACAGAAGGGATCGGTTCAACAAGAAGGCCAAGACAGTGAGAAACTATGGAGTGGCCGCGGCAGAGAATACCGGCTATCAGGGGAAGGCGCCGAAATGCGATAGGTGCGGTTATCACCACGGAGGTGAATGTCGGTCATGCACCAACTGCAACCGCCTCGGTCACTGGACTTGACACTGTAAGGCAGTGAATGCTGGACCGCAACAGGCGGGAAGGCAACAGAATGAAGGACCGCGACAAGCTGGGAGGCCGCAACAGAACTATAGGCCTCGCCAGGGAGAATGTTATGAGTGTGGTGGTAGGGATCACTACCGAAATGCTTGTCCTAGGCTAAACCCTGCCCGGAACCCAAACCAGAATCGCAATCAAAACCCTCCGCAGAACCAAAACCAGAATAATCAGAGGGGAAATGATGGGGGACAAGGCCGTGGAAGAGCCTTCGCAATTGGTGCCGAAGAGGCAAGAAACGACCCCCGAGTGGTTGCAGGTACGTTTCTCCTTAACAACTATTATGCCTCAGTACTGTTTGATTCAGGCGCGGACAAAAGTTTTGTGTCCCTAGAGTTTAGGCCCTTGATTGCATTAGAAACCGAACCTTTAAGTGAAAAATTTACAGTAGAATACGCAAATGGTCAGGAATACCAAGCTAGCGACGTAATTAAGAAATGCACGATAACCCTAGCTAACCACACCTTCGAAATAGATCCAATCCCTATCGAACTTAAGAGCTTTGACGTAGTAATAGGAATGGACTGGTTGACCATCCGAGACGCGAAAATATTTTGTTTAGATAAGACGATACGAATGCCATTAGGAGATGGAAGGGAATTGATAGTACAAGGAGATAGGCCGGGCCAAACTTCGAAGCTCATATCGGTGATGAAGATGCGCAAGTACTTAAATAAGGGCTGCCTTGCATTGTTAGTGAACGTAAAGGACAAACAGGCAAAAGCAGTAGACCTTAAGGATGTACCGATAGTTAGAGACTATCCGGAAGTATTTCCCGAAGAACTACCTGGACTACCACCTCAGCGGCAAGTCGAGTTTAGAATCGAGGTAATTCCTGGAGCGGCACCGGTGGCAAGGACGCCATATCGACTAGCTCCGACTGAGATGCAAGAATTATCCAACCAAGTTCAGGAATTATTGGACAAAGGATTTATCCGACCAAGCTCATCACCATGGGGCGCGCCGATTCTATTCGTAAAGAAGAAGGATGGATCGTTTCGCATGTGTATCGACTACCGTGAGTTGAATAAACTAACCGTCAAGAATCGATATCCTCTTCCACGAATCGACGACCTTTTCGATCAACTTCAAGGCGCAACCTACTTTTCAAAGATTGACTTAAGGTCCGGATATCATCAAGTGTTGGTTTCTGAAAATGATATACCGAAAACCGCATTCCGCACTAGATACGGACACTACGAATTCTTGGTAATGCCATTTGGGCTCACAAATGCACCGGCAGTATTCATGGATTTGATGAATAGGGTATGCCGACCGTATCTAGACAAGTTCGTTATTGTATTCATCGACGACATTTTAATCTACTCGCGTACCAAAAAGGATCACGCAGAGCATTTAAAACTATTACTGGAACTACTCAAGGAACAACAACTCTACGCAAAGTTTTCTAAGTGTGAATTCTGGCTGCGTGAAGTCAAATTTCTCGATCACGTAGTCAATGGATCTGGAATCCACGTTGACCCATCAAAAATCGAGGCAATAAAGAATTGGGAAGCTCTCAAAAGTCCGACAGAAATCCGCCAATTTTTAGGATTGGCTGGGTATTATCGGCGATTCATCCAGGATTTCTCTAAGATAGCTAAACCCCTAACAAAGTTAACCCAAAAGAACGAGAGGTTCAACTGGGGAGATGCTCAAGAACAAGCCTTCAATGTCCTGAAAACGAAATTGTGCAACGCTCCGATCTTAACTCTTCCTGAGGGAAACGAAGACTTCGTAGTTTATTGTGACGCATCTAACCTAGGATTAGGTTGTGTATTGATGCAACGGAGCAAAGTCATAGCTTACGCATCGCGACAACTTAAGAAACACGAGGTCAACTACGCTACACACGACTTAGAGCTAGGAGCAATAGTTTTTGCCCTTAAGATCTGGAGACATTACCTCTACGGAACCAAATGCACGGTATTCACGGACCATAGGAGCCTGCAACACATACTGGATCAGAAGCTACTCAATATGAGGCAAAGGAGATGGTTGGAACTCCTTAGCGACTACGACTGCGATATTAAGTATCACCCTGGCAAAGCAAACGTCGTAGCAGATGCCCTGAGTAGGAAGGAGAGGCAGCAGACGACTCGAGTACGTGCATTAGGGATTTACCTTAAACCCGATTTAAGAACGCGCATAGCAAGTGCCCAGCATGAGGCTTTGAAGGCAGATAACATAAAGGTCGAAACCTTGCACAATCACGACAAAGACTTTGTGAGGAAGGGCGACGACGTCTATTATTTTAAGGATCGAGCATGGATTCCTACGACTAACGAATTAAGGAAGACCATTATGGATGAAGCACACAGAACGCGATATTCCATTCATCCAGGGTCAAGCAAGATGTATAAGGACCTCAAGGAACACTATTGGTGGCCTGGAATGAAAAGAGACGTTGCCTTATACGTAGAGAAATGCCTCACTTGTGCGAAAGTGAAGGCCGAGTATCAAAAACCATCTGGATTACTACAGCAACCCGAGATTCCCGAGTGGAAATGGGAACAAATCACAATGGACTTCGTCACAAAGTTACCTCGAACATCAAAGGGTAACGACATGATCTGGGTTATAGTAGACCGACTAACGAAGTCAGCACACTTCCTTCCAATTAAGGAAAGTTTTAACGTAGAAAAACTTGTCCAAATATACATCAACGAGGTAGTGACACGTCACGGAATACCCACGTCAATCATCTCAGATAGAGATACTCGCTTCACTTCCAGATTTTGGAAAGCATTCCAAGAGTCGTTTGGCACACGATTGGACTTAAGCACGGCTTATCATCCACAGACCGATGGTCAAAGCGAGCGCACCATACAAACACTGGAGGACATGCTGAGAGCATGCGTTATCGACTTCGGAGGAAGTTGGGATAACCACTTACCACTGATAGAGTTCTCTTACAATAACAGCTACCATGCTAGCATCAAATGTGCGCCTTTTGAAGCTCTCTACGGAAGGAAATGCCGGTCTCCACTGTGTTGGTTAGAACCAGGAGATCGACAACTAATCAGCATGGACGTAGTGCAAGAAACGATTGATAAGATCACCACGATTAAGGAAAGACTCAAGACTGCGAGAAGTCGTCAAAAGAGCTACGCTGATATGCGCAGGAAAGATCTAGAATTTCAAGTCGGCGACAAAGTACTTCTAAAGGTGTCACCTTGGAAAGGTGCAATACGCCGCGGAAAGCGAGGAAAACTTAGCCCGAGATATGTGGGACCATTTGAGATACTCGAAAGGATAGGTCCCGTGGCATATCGCTTAGAACTACCGCAAGAGCTTGGTAACATGCATAACACTTTTCATGTTACAAGATTGAAAAAGTGCCTATCGGACGAAACACTCATCACACCTTTGGAAGAAGTACAACTAGATGAGAAGCTCCAATTTGTCGAGGAACCGATTGAAATCATAGATCGCGAAACTAAGAAGCTAAGACACAGTAAAATCCCGATAGTGGGGGTACGATGGAACGCAAAGCGAGGCCCCGAATATACCTGGGAACGAGAGGATCAGATGATGCTTAAGTATCCTCATCTCTTCACTCCTCCCACGACGAATACCACAAGTTGAAATTTCGGGACGAAATTCTTTCAACGTGGGGAGAATGTGACAACCGTCTAAACTAAGGTCGAGAACACTAACTTATAACTTCTAAGTGTTTATTTGATGCCCGATATAACTAATTCTATGTGCTATGTGGTTACATAGACATAACTCTTAAGCTAAGCTCGTTGTAACTCACGCAAAACTCTTAAACGAAAGTTACTCTATTTTAAACCTTTAAGCGCGGATCGGGATCGGAATCATAAAACAACTTCGGAATCAAATTATATAAGTCCTAATACCAAGAAAACATGTAATGAACTTGCCTAAGTTCATAGCAAAACAATCTTAAACGCCAAACGAACGCAATTGCTTAACAAATACGCAAACGAAAAACGAACAAAACCAGAAAATAGGCCCGGTGCGCCGCACCTAGGCCTTGGTGCGACGCACCAGGTGGCTGGACGGGTTTTTTCTTGATGTTTAAGACCCAAACTCAATGATACCTTGGCCCAATCATAAGTCCAACTCGTTTTAAGGCCCCAAACATCCCAAAAATCTGGTTTATACCCTTTTCTTTTCTTTCATTTTCACATAACACACACACACACACACTCCACTCTTTTCTCTCAACTCTCTCTCTCTCTAAACTCCCCCAAACACCCTTTCACTCCAGAGATTTCCAGCAAGAAAACACCAATAAAACACCACATAAACACCATCTAAAAAAGTTTATCATCAAAAGGAAGCAAGGGGATTAAAGCTATATCGATTACAACACGTTTTCTACACTTTTGGAGCTCTAAATCCGCTTAGACCATCATCTAAACACTTTCATTCGGTAGAAACTCTTCCTTTTTACTTATATTACTATTATAACTCATTGCATGTATGATCTAAGCTATAAAAACAAGTTTTGATGAACTTTTATAACCATTTTTATACAAAAACGGGTTTATATTAAAAGGATGCTTAGATCTTCAAATTTATGGTTAAAAGTTGCTTATAAACTGATAAAATGATGATTAATAAGGTTTATACCGATTGCATGTCAAGATCTATCACTTACATAAACGATTTTGCAAGAAAAACTCGAAAAGTGGAAGAACAGCAGGGCAGATGCGCAGCACCTATGCCTAGGTGCGCAGCACCAGCCTGCTGTTCTTCCCGAAAATCGTCGTTTTGGCCGTTTGAAACTTGGTTACGCGTTCTGACTTTTAGGACTTAATATATATGACTGAGTTTGGATAAAACAATAACATTGGTGACTTTTAATGGACTTGATAAGATAAAAAGAACATGTATAAATATGATTATGTGATATATGTGAATAGTGAGCGGGAAAGTGACTTTGAAATTTGGAAGTGAAATTTGGGCGCGGAAGCGCTGCCCAAATTTAATTTGAAATTCCAAACCACTTCAGTGACCTAATTATACATATCATACTAATAAAAACGCTAATTTTGGACTTTTGGACTAAAACAAACAATAACCATTTCGGACGATTTTTGGACAAATTGGACCTTAACACCTAAAGTTCAACTAAAAGCTATCTATTATATTATACAATAACGTAATAACACTTGAACAAAACTTGGTATTATTAGGCTTTCGGTGATTCCCGACACGCGTTCCGACCGTTCCCGCTTACGATTATCTTCGCAAACAGTGAGTTACAAACCCCTACTCTTTAAACGCTTTTAATACCTTTTGGGGTGAAATGCGAGTCTTAGGCTTAGACACTATGTATAAGCTGAAGCAAACTTTGAAACGCTTTATTTCTTGATTGCTAAATGAAAACGATTTGATACGCAAAGCTATTACGAAAACACTTGATTACTTGGAAATCTATTATGAAACACTTTGATATCTTGTAAACTTATATGAAAAACTATATTTGCCAATGACTAAAAACTATCGATCGTCATGTTGCGGACTTTGTACAACATGGACGTGAGAAACCATTGAAAACTCCCGAAAACTACCAAGGACATTAGTTGCTATTAATCCCTTTGGAAAGGACCGATAGTAGATATGGATAGCGCTATTAGGGTAGAATGACCCTCACCACAACGATTCATAGCGATGGTGCATAATACTAATGGGTAGGCTTAGGCTTAGCAACGATCATTGGGCAAACTTAGGATTGTCACATAGTCGCGCTATGTGGTCAATGCCTATAAACACAAATGCTATACTCTATTCATTTTTATGTGATAACTATTTTGAATGCGATATTCTATGTTTGGCTATGCGTTTAAAATTTGAAAACTATGTTTTTACTTAAACTTGTAGCTCACTAACTACGTCTCCCGTAGTTAACACTTGACTCGTATTTTCAGGTAACGAGTAAGCTAGCTGATGACTTATGCTTTTGGGGGCGAATGACTTCAAGAACGGGATGGGTTTGGGTGGTTTGGTTGAACACCCCATTTTGTAATTCGGATATGTAACTTTGTTTAAAACTTTGTAAACCTTGAATACTATGTTTTTCCTTTAATGACATTTGGCGTTTATCTATATCTTGTGTATCGAATGCTATTGCTCTTCACACCCTGCGTTCCGCTTTAGCGGGGTGTGACAGACTTGGTATCAGAGCGCAAGGTTATAGTGAATACCGATTTTTCAAAAATCAAACTATAACCAATTTCTAAAAACAAAAGATTTTATTTAACCAAAACGTGAAGGCATTGTTTAACTTGAATTATTCGTAGCCTGATCACCTATGAATAATTTGGACTAAATCATGCCGGAACGGGATTGGTAAAACATTAAACGAACCTCCCCGGGAATTCTTGAAGTCAGACCCACGCATACCTAGATGCCATACTTAAGATACTCTATGTGCTCAGCTTATTACTAACACTAACGTGAGCCGTATCTTCGAACTAACGCGTTACCGATTTAGGATATGTCGAGAGGGAAAGAGATAGCTAGGTCCGGCAGCGAGACCGAACCCTCCCACGATTCTCAATCACGCTCTAGGAGTCAACAATCGTCACCACTCACCCTACCTTACCTCCGTCGGAATGGTGAAGGAAGCTCACGATTACCAACACGCCGAGCACGACAACCACCGAATCGTCACTCGAGACCTCAGATAGCTACGCCACCGCCACCCCCTGTTCGCGGATTGACTCCCGAAGAAATCCAAGCGCTTTGCAACATGTTCGTCGACCTCCGCTGATACACTCAAGTCGTGCGAGATCACTCCCACCAGATACGTGGTTTGTACACCGAGGTGTTACGCACAAAGGCAATGGCACGAAAGTCAATCCGAGCAGCACGCAACTTAATGATGATTAGCATAGTACTAGTATTCCTTATGGTTGTATTGGTTGCATTTAAGGTTTAGAGGTTGTTGTAAGATGTCTTTTAGATTGTAAGCGTAGTACTTATTGTGATTGGCAATGTACGACAAAAGTCGATGATGTTGGATTTTGTAAGAACATCAAATTTTGAGCGATATATAAATGGACGGATTATATTACGATTGTTGTTGTTCTTGTTATTTCCCCTTTATATGAATCTGAAATGAAATATCAAAACCCTAAACCCGAGTTCACTTTTGTGTAGGAAAATGGCTGAACCCAACGATGAGCGCATTGTCCAAAGAGCTGACATATCATTTAACATGATTTGAAATCTTGTATGAACATCAGCCAAAGTCTCATTTTCTTTCATGTAGAAGTTTTCATAATTTCTTATGAGACTGTTCAGACGTTGTTCTTTCACTACTGGAACTCCTTCATATGACACAATTAATGTATCCCAGAGTGCTTTAGCAGTTTTACATCCAGCAATTTTTGAAAATATTTGTTCAGATACTGCATTGCCTAAAATGCTTCTGGCTTTGGGATCAAGATTGTACAACAGCTTGTCTTGATCTGTCCATTGAGCTTTGGTGGTTTGAACCCATCTGGCACGTTGGACAACTTTATCACCTTCTTTGACTTCATCAATGACCTTTCCTGGAATTATGGGTCCTTCAGTTATGTTTCTTATAATTTCTTCATGAATTCCTGATAAATGCCACTCAGCTTTAAGCTTCCAATGGGCAAAGTTATGACCATTGAATACTGGAATTCCTTTACCAGCCATTGCAGTTATATTTGAAGATGATGACATTGTTTTGAGATTCTAAGTATTGATCGTTTAAGATTTATAAATTTATTAAAATGTAAATCTTATTTGCTCTGATACCAGTTGTTAGGTCTCACTAAGATCTCAAACAATGGCAAATCAATAACAAACAAGTATTTAGACGTTAATTGTTATATATCAGTTTGTTACTCAGTTTCAGTAGATATTATAGCGGAATTATAATATAGAAATAGTGAACATAACACACAGTTATATTTCGTTCAAAAGGTGTCTCGATTACAAAACTCAAACTCACTATTTATACACAATTATAGTGAGTTTGATAAGGATCAATCTAAGAAGATCTTTTAAACACATAAAAGATATTGACTAACTAGACTGCCTTAAATCACGCCTGATTTCTCTCATGAGTCTGAGTTAGTCAGACTGAGTCACTCAGACTCATGTCACTCAGACTGAGTCACTCAGACTCATGTCACTCAGACTGAGACTTTGATTAACAGATTTATTAACCTTGGGATAGATCATTGTTTTTCCCAACAGTTTCGTACAAGTTTCCAAAGTTTTACGAGTTTCATAAGTTTAAAATGTTTCAAGTTTCTAAAGTTTTACGAGTTTCATAAGTTTAAAATGTTTCAAGTTTCTAAAGTTTCAATAAGGTTTCAAAAGTACCAAGTTTCCAAATGTTTCAACAATTCGCAAATAGTTTCAAAGTTACAAAGCATATAATCTTATGTTTCCCCCAAATAATGTTTAAAAGTACAAAAGTAAAACAAAGTGGGGTTGTAACTCACGGTTTGTGGAGATAAAAGGTATGAACTAGCACAAAAGAAGCGGAACGCGTCGGGAATCACAAACGACCTAAAACACCGGAAGGTTGTACAAGTTTTATTAGTATAATTGAGTTATGTTAAGTTTCAATTTAACATTTTAATTTCCCAATTTCTTATACTTAGATTTTGTCCCAAAAAGATTATTACGGAAAGTTTATAAGGTTTATGTGTTCGTGTACGGTTTATAGTCCGATAAGTACAATTATGTCCAAAAGTGTCCAAGTTCAAAGTTAACGTGATTAAGTTGTAGAACCTTTAAGTTACTGAAGTTGGTGTATATTTTATGGTGAAATTTGGGCAGCGCTTCCGCGCAATAAAATTTAAGTCCAATTTTAAATCACTTTCCCGCTTTAAAACATGCAATATAACGATTTAAACAATAATACACAATGTGACAACCGTCAAAAATCTAGGTACTTGTTCAGTTACTATATCGGTTCGAAACATTAGTTACTCTTTTATCGTGTTCGCTTCGTTCTAGTTCGTAACTGCTGAGTCTGTACTTTGTCGGAACTAGTGTCGGAATAACTTCCGGAATCAATTATACAAGTCCTAATACCAAGAAAACACCTATTGAACTTTCCTAAGTTCATAACAAATCATACGTAAGAACTTTCAATTAACAAAAAGGTCCAAAGAAGCAATAACGTAAAAACGAAAAATTAGAAAATGCTGAAAATCCCCCGGTGCACAGCACCTATGGTGTTGGTGCGCATCACCTCCCGCCAGAATTCAAAATATTTACATTTTGGCCCTTGCCTCGTTTTTGTAAACCTTCAACCAATCCATCTCGAGTTAGGCCACTCAATTACTGCCATTGCAGTATCCCAACACCCTCTTTACTACACTCCACCCATTTTCATTTTCCTTTTCATTTTACTTTAATCCAAAACACACACACACACTAAAACACTACCACTTTCTCTCTAGTTTTCTCTAAAACTCCATTGAAACCAGAAATTCCAGCCACCTAATCAGTCCATAAACACATAAAAATCGACCATCAATCACATACAAAACGTTCCAAGAGTAAAGGGTAGCAAAAGGAAAGGATTAAATCGGGTTTTCAAGAAGATTTGGAGCTAGAAACTCATCCAAATCGTTTCATTTCTTTTCCTTCGGTATAACCCTTTTACTTTACTCTTTTTACTGAAATCCTTGCTTGCATGTAAGATCCAAACAATAAAAATGAGTTTTATGAAGTTTTATAACACTTTTATACAAAAACGATTTTTATCAAAATAAAACTTAGATCTATGTTTTTGTGGATAAAAGTTGTTTAGAAACTATAAAAATAGTGTTTTATGAGATATCTACTGGTTGCATGTCGAAATCTATGGGTGACAAAACGTTTTTAGCAAAGAAATCACAAAACGGTGAAGAACAACAAGGAGGTGCGCAACACCCCCTGACAGGTGCCGCGCACCGGGCTGCTGTTCCTCCCGAAAATCGTCGTTTTGGTTGTTTAAAACTTGTACACACATTCTGGACTTTTGTTAATAATATTATGGGGCTGAGATGAACAAAACTAATAATAATAGTGACTTGTATTGGACTCTTTGGACTTATTTGACTTGTTATGAAGTTATTATGTGTATATGCATGTTTTGTGAGCGGAAATGGTTGTAGGTTTTGGACATGAAATTTGGGCGCGGAAACGCTGCCCAAATTTCGTTAGAAAACCTAAACCATTTCAGTAACCTAAACATGTCTATCATAATAATACCTTTAACCTTGAACTTTTCGGACAAAATTTAACGTTAACCGCTTCGGACCAATTTTGGGACAATTTTGACTTTAACATCTAATTATAAACAAAAGTTACCTAATCTCTTATATAAAGTAACCTAATAAGAAATTAACTTTTGGACAATCTTGGTATTCCTAGGCATTCCGTGATTCCCGGCTCCTTTTTCCGACCGATTCCGAGTTCACTTTCTCCGCAAACCGTGAGTTACACCCCTCCTTACTCTTACATTTTAAGTACTCTTTTTGGGGGAAACATGAGATCAAAATCGTTTGTGAACAATATCTTTATGTAAATCTATTCTTTGTGCTTGAATATATGAACTAGTTGAACGACTTTCTATTTTGGGAACCTTTTGAACTATTTGCACTACTTTCTATTTTTAGAAACCATGGACCATTTGAACGACTTTCTATTTTTGGAAACCTTTAAACCATTTGTACGACTTTCTATTTTTGGAAACCTTTAAACTATTTGTTCTATTTTTGGAGGCCTTTTGAACTACTTGAACTACCTTTCTATTTATGGAAGCTTTTGAACTACCTTCCATTTTTAGAAACCTTGAACTATTTCCTTTCTATGAATGGAAACTTTTGAACTAAATGAGCTATTTTGGAACTTTGAGAACTTTTGTACTACTTTGGAACTATTTTTGTACGAACTATTTGAACTAATATGCGTAAACAACATCAATTGTTCGGATTGGCTTACTTTAGACTCCCTAGGTTTGCCTCTTTGGATACTTGATTAGACATTGATAGCTTGGTTGTATTTAGGTGCAAAACCCTAGGTGAGAATATAACATCGTAAGTACGGACAAAAAGGCTTTTTGAAAACGGAACGAACTAAATGCCCCACAACTTTTCTTGGACTGGACTCTACACACTATTAACACAAGCCGTTAGCATAGATTATGGGTATCGATACTTAGGAGCGGTCACTCCTTACCAATGGGTAGCGACCAAGGTACATATTGCTAAGTTCTCGCGGACTCGGACTTTAGACTGGACTAGAGGGCAGGTACTTGACCAAAATCGGATTAGTGTGTAAAAACTAAATCTTACGAATATTAAGCTTAGTGGTTGGTACAACTAGAGGATCACAGGTCTTTATTTATGCATATACTTACTTACTGTCTTACACATGTGGATTAATCCACCGTTGAGGTAATGACTACGAACTTTTTCGCTCGCTACGCTACTTGACTTTTGAACATAACTTGGTACTTATTGAACTTATTTTGAACTTGTTTTGGACTCAATTGGACTTGGAACTTTTTGAACTTGATCTTGAACTTATTTAAATTATTCTTGAGTTTTAAGCACTCGAACTTAACCTGAAATTCCTTGACTTGAACAATTATGAACTTTGGACTTGTCTCGAACTCTTATGAACGTTCAAATTGAAACTTTTCTTCAATCTATAAACTGTAACTCACTCACTACGTTTTCGTAGTTGACACTTTATCTCATGTTTCAGGAACTAAGCGTAAGTTATGAAGTGCATTGCTCAGGCGGGTCAAGTCTTTTATGTGAAGTGTACTTTGGGAAGAAGACCTTATTTTGGGAATTTTAATTAAAACATTTTTGTTATGTACTATGGTCTTACGTTGATTCTTGGTTGTATCTTCGACTTGTACTTTTCAATTTAAATCTTAATGACTTGAACCGTAAACTTTAGTGTAACCCGTGAAATGATTCTTTGCTCTTCACATTCCGTGTTTCCGCTTTAGCGGGGTGTGACACACAAGTTTTAAGGTCTCAATCATTCTCAAACAATTCCTTTGTCCAAAAAAGTAAGCTTTTCAAAAGTAAATAATATGTGGTACTTATTTTAGCTTATTTTTATGTTTACGGCCTTTAAAACGATAAATGTGACAAGCAACAGTATTCAGGCGGCGGCTGGAGGTATTCAGCCGCCGGCTGGACTTTAGCCGTCTGCTGGAATCCTTCAGCCGCCGGCCAAAAGCCTTCGGCCAATTTCAATATTGCTTTATTTTCCGATTTTAAGCTCGTTTAAACGTCAGATTCGACATGCAAACTGATATAACTCAAATATATGTATTTCCATAGTAAAATCACTGTTTTCTTTTAGATTTACATGTTAAAATATAGATCTATCATAAAACTCGTTTTTAAGTAAGAAAACGTTTTAATTCTTTATGAAAACACATTTTCAGTTTATAGATTTTACATGCAAGTGATTATTTAAGTAAAAAGAGTAAAGTAAAAGTGTTCTACCGAAGGGAAAAGCAAGGAGACGATTTGGATGAGATCCTAGCTCCAAATCTTCTTGGAAACCCGATTTAAACCTTTCCTTTTGATACCCTTTACTCTTAGAACGTTTTGTGTATGTTTGATGGTCGATTTTATGGTGTTTTATGGACTGATTTTGATGAAATATTTTTGTTTTGCTTGAGTGTTCTTGAGAGAAAAAGAGAGAGTTTGAGAGAGAGTTATGTGTGTGTGTGTTGGTAAATTTGAAATGAAATGAAAAGTGAATTGAAAGTGGGTAAAGGGGGGAGGGACTGGCCTTGGGGGTCACATTGGCAGTAAATTCTGCCCCAATCCCGAGTTGGCCAATAACTTTTCATGCAAAAATGAGTCATCGTCCAGCTGGACAGCGGGATTCAGCCGCCGACTTAATATATTCAGCCGTCGGCTGGATTGAAAATCCAGCTTTTAGACGTTTTAAGTTTTCCGTTATAATTAGTTAAGGACTAGAATCTTTTTAGTTTTCGTTATGAACTTAGTCAAGTTCTAGTATTGTTTATTCGGTGTTAGGATTTATAGTTTGATTCCGACATTGGATCCGACAATAAAAGACACAATAAGTATGAACCCGAACAATATGAACACGATAAAAGAGTAACTAGAGATTCGAACCGATTAAGTAACTGAGAATCACCTGAAATTTAGACGGTTGTCACATCATCCCCGGGTTGAAAGAAATTTCGTCCCGAAATTTGACTCGTCCCATCAGGTAGAAGTATCTTTGAACAAGTGAGGATACTTTTGACGTATCTGGTCTTCACGTTCCCATGTGAATTCGTGACCACGTCGGGAGTTCCAACGAACCTTGACAATAGGAACACGACTTTGTCTGAGTTGCTTGACCTCTCGGTCTACAACTTCAAGCGGCTCCTCTATGAAATTGAGTTTGTTGTCGATCTTGACCTCGTCGAGCGGGATGACGATGGTCTCATCAGATAGGCACTTTTTCAAGTGCGAGACATGGAACACATTATGAACATTGGAAAGAACTGGCGGGAGTTGGAGTCGATACGCTACTGGACCAATACGCTTGATGAACTCAAACGGTCAGGTGTACCTCGGGCTTAGCTTGTCGCGTCTCCCGAAGCGAACTACCCCTTTCCATGGCGATACTTTAAGGAGCACCCGATCGCCAACCTGGAACTCTAGGGGTTTCCTTCGGTTATCAGCGTAGCTCTTCTGCCGAGTACGAGACGTCTTAAGTCGCTCCCTGATGGTGGTGATCTTGTCGATGGTTTCTTGAACAATGTCGAGCCTTGTGAGCTGTCGATCACCGGCTTCAAGGCAACAAAGCGGCGATCGGCACTTACGTCCATACAAGGCCTCGAACGGGGCACACTTAATACTAGTGTGGTAGCTGTTGTTGTACGAAAACTCGACCAATGGAAGATGAGTATCCCAACTTCCTCCAAAGTCAACTACGCATGCTCTAAGCATATCCTCAAGCGTTTGGATCGTCCTTTCGCTTTGACCGTCGGTCTGAGGGTGGTAAGTTGTGCTAAGATCTAGTCGCTTTGACCGACTATCCCTGTCAGAAATGATGGAGAGAGGTGTCCCGTGGCGAGAGATGATCTCGTTAATGTAGATTTGCGCGAACTTCTCCATCGAGTGGGTTTCTCGCACCGGCAAAAAGTGAGCAGACTTCGTCAAACGGTCCACAATTACCCAAATTGTGTCGTTACCCTTTGTCGTCCGGGGTAACTTGGTAATGAAATCCATGGAGATCTGCTCCCACTTCCACATAGGAATCTCCGGTTGCTGCAGTAGTCCTAAGGGTTTCTGATATTCCGCCTTGACCTTGGAACAAGTAAGACACTTGGCTACATACAAGGCGATATCCTTTTTCATGCCCGGCACCATTAATATTCCTTAAGGTCCTTGTACAACTTGTCTGAACCGGGGTGGATGGAGTATCGGGAACGGTGGCCCTCATCCAAAATCAGCTTTCGAAGATCCTCGGACTTCGTAATCCATGCTCGACCTTTGAAGTAGTGAATTCCGTCGGATTTGCGTTCGAACTCCTTCTAATGATTGTGTAAAGTTTCCCCTTTTAAGTTCTCGGGCTTCAACGCTTCTCGCTGAACCTCGGCGATTTGCGTTTGAAGGTTCGTCTGAATCTGGATACCTAATGCTCTAACCCGAGATGGTCTCACCCTTTCCTTCCGACTCAGAGCGTCTGCTACTACGTTTGCTTTACCCGGGTGGTACTTGATCTCGCAATCGTAGTCACTCAACAGTTCAATCCATCTCCTCTGCCTCATATTGAGAATCTTCTGGTCTAGAATATGTTGAAGGCTCTTATGATCCGTGAAAACCGTGCACTTAGTCCCATACAAGTAGTGTCTCCAGATCTTTAGTGCAAAAACGACTGCTCCCAGCTCTAGGTCGTGAGTAGTGTAGTTTTGTTCGTGAACCTTGAGTTGTCTTGAAGCGTAGGCGATGACTTTGTCCTTCTGCATAAGGATTCACCTAAGTCCTTGATGGGATGCATCGCAGAACACTACGAAGTTATCTGTACCTTCTGGTAAAGACAAAATCGGTGCGTGACAAAGCTGGTGCTTGAGTTTCTGGAAGGATTCCTCTTGCTTCGTACCCCAAACAAAATCCTTATCCTTCTGAGTGAGCTCGGTGAGTGGCTTAGCGATCTTCGAGAAATTCTCGATGAACCTTCGATAATAGCCGGCCAACCCCAGGAATTGACGAATTTCCGTAGGAGTCGTCGGGGCTTGCCATTTCTCGATCGCTTCTATCTTAGCCAGATCCACATGGATCCCATCTTGGTTGACCACATGACCAAGGAAATGTACTTCCCGGAGCCAGAATTCACACTTAGAGAATTTGGCGTACAGTTGTTGTTCTCGGAAAAGTTCTAAGATGAGTTTCAAGTGTTTCGCGTGGTCCTCCTTGTTTCTCGAGTAGATAAGAATGTCATCAATGAACACGATCACGAATTTGTGTAGGTAAGGTCTACACACCCTGTTCATCAAGTCCATGAACACTGCTGGTGCGTTGGTTAGACCGAATGGCATGACGAGGAATTCGTAATGACCGTAACGGGTACGAAAAGCGGTTTTTGGAATGTCGGCCTCGCTAACATGAACCTGATGATAACCCGAACGAAGGTCGATTTTTGAGAAATAAGTTGCACCCTGCAACTGGTCGAAAAGGTCATCGATCCTCGGGAGTGGGTATCGGTTCTTGACGGTCAGCTTGTTCAGTTCGCGGTAGTCGATGCACATACGAAAGGATCCGTCTTTCTTTTTAACGAAGAGTATAGGGGCTCCACAGGGGGACGAGCTAGGACGAATAAGACCATGATCCAAGAGTTCCTGAAGTTGTTTAGACAGCTCTTGCATCTCCGGTGGGGCTAGACGGTACGGTGTCCTAGCTACCGGTGCTACACCAGGAATGAGGTCTATCCGGAATTCCATTTGTCGATGCGGAGGTAGCCCGGGCAAATCTTCGGGAAAGACTTCAGGGTGTTCCTTGACTACTGGGATATCTTGAATACAAATCTCCTTGGGTTTACGTTCGACAACGTGAGCAAGAAACGCGTCACAGTCCTTCTCGAGGTACTTACGCATTTTTATAGACGACACGAGACGGAGTGATCGTCCGGGTTTGTCTCCTTGAACAACTAAAGTTTCAGTGTCAGAAAGGGGGATGCGGATGAGTTTATCAAAACAGACGATCTCGGCTCGGAAACGAGAGAGCCAGTCCATTCCAACGATAACATCAAAGTTTTTCAGCTCGATCGGGATTAAATCAATAGGGAAAGTTTTATCGGACAGGCATATGGAACATCCTATGATTATATCCTTAGCTTCGAACTCCTAACCGTTAGCGTACTCTATGGTGAAGCTATCCTTAAGAACCTTAGATCCTAATTTAATGAGGGGCCTAAATTCTAAGGATACAAAGCTTCTTTCGGCACCAGAATCGAACAAAACGGATGCATAATGATTATTAACAGGGAACGTACCGTTCACCGCATTCGGGTCGTGCCGAGCCTCTTCAGCTGTGAGTGCGAATGCACGTCCTCAACCTCGCCCGCCTTTGTTAGGTTGGGCGTTTCGGAGTCTTGGGCAGGCATTCCGGAGGTGCTGGTCACTTCCGCACTCGAAGCACACCGGCTTCTGACCTGGAGCTGCCAACTTGTCCGGGCAGTACTTAGCAAAGTGCCCTTCCTTCTGGCACCTCAGACACACGAGACAGTTACCGTGATGGTGGAAATTGCACTTGTTGCACTTGGGGTTCGTCCCCGTGTATCGGTTTCCAGCTGGTGGAGGTGGCGGTGGCGGTGCTACAGCTGCTATGGCAAGATTGCGGGTGGTCTTCTTCTTTTTATTCCTATCACTTCGCCTTGGGGTCTGATCGGACTTCCTTTTCTCACCCGACTCCTTCTTGGATGAGGTATGAGCGGTGAGTAGGTTGCTTGTCAGGCGGTAGGCTAGGATGATGGCACTCTGGAGGGTCTGG
>CAJVGC010000065.1:40276497-40351770 GCA_910822075.1 Senecio squalidus
TATTAATTTCCTGAAACATAAGATAAAGTGTCAACTACATAAAGTAGTGAGTGAGTTACAGTTTAGAGAAAAGTTTCCAAAAATAGAAAGTACATGAAAATAGTGACGTCATAAGTAAAAGGAACGGAGCAACGTTAGAACATATATGTACATAGTAAAAGGTTTGTACACACGCAAGTGAATTAAATAAAACTCGTATAAATAAAGTTGCAGCGGAATCCAAGCGCTAAAAAGGGCATATGCGTAGGGAGTATGTGTTTAACTAAATATTAACTCGTATCAATCACTTAGCATAATATAAATAGTAAGTATACACTACCGATTGTGTGATCCTGATCTAGCCCAAAAATATTTCAATAAGTTGCTAACGAAATCTTAGTAATATGTACTTGGGTCGCTAAACCTGAGTAAGGAGTGACCGCTCCTAAGTATCGATACCCATATGACTAACGGCTATTGCTAATAGTGTATTAAAGTTCCTGAACCAAAACGGGGCAAATGAACAAAGTTTCCAGAAGTAGCAGTAAGTTCTTACGGGTTTATATTTTCATCAAGGATTGGTCGCTAACAAGTATCCTAAATTTAGTTAACCGGCTAAGGCATCAACACATATACGCATAATAGTTCCACAAGTTTCCCAAAGTTCAAAGTTTCATAAGAGTTTCAATAAGGTTTCGTACAAGTTTCCAAAGTTTTACGAGTTTCATAAGTTTAAAATGTTTCAAGTTTCTAAAGTTTCAATAAGGTTTCAAAAGTACCAAGTTTCCAAATATTTCAACAATTTGCAAATAGTTTCAAAGTTACAAAGCATATAATCTTAAGTTTCCCCCAAATAATTTTTAAAAGTACAAAAGTAAAACAAAGTGGGGTTGTAACTTACGGTTTGCGGAGATAAAAGGTATGAACTAGCACAAAAGAAGCGGAACGCGTCGGGAATCACAAACGACCTAAAACACCGGAAGGTTGTACAAGTTTTATTAGTCTAATTGAGTTATGTTAAGTTTCAATTTAAAATTTTAATTTCCCAATTTCTTATACTTAGATTCTGTCCCAAAAAGATTATTACGGAAAGTTTATAAGGTTTATGTGTTCGTGTACGGTTTATAGTCCGATTAGTACAATTATGTCCAAAAGTGTCCAAGTTCAAAGTTAACGTGATTAAGTTATAGAACCTTTAAGTTACTGAAGTTGGTGTATATTTTATGGTGAAATTTGGGCAGCGCTTCCGCGCAATAAAATTTAAGTCCAATTTCAAATCACTTTCCCGCTTTAAAACATGCAATATAACGATTTAAACAATAATACACAAGTTTTAAGGTCTCAATCATTCTCAAACAATTCCTTTGTCCAAAAAAGTAAGCTTTTCAAAAGTAAATAATATGTGGTACTTATTTTAGCTTATTTTTATGTTTACGGCCTTTAAAACGATAAATGTGACAAGCAACAGTATTCAGGCGGCGGCTGGAGGTATTCAGCCACCGGCTGGACTTTAGCCGTCGGCTGGAATCCTTCAGCCGTCGGCCAAAAGCCTTCGGCCAATTTCAAGATTGCTTTATTTTCCAATTTTAAGCTCGTTTAACCGTTAGATTCGACATGCAAACTGATATAACTCAAATATATGTATTTCCATAGTAAAATCACTGTTTTCTTTTAGATTTACATGTTAAAATATAGATCTATCATAAAACTCGTTTTTAAGTAAGAAAACGTTTTAGATCTTTATGAAAACACATTTTCAGTTTATAGATTTTACATGCAAGTGATTATTTAAGTAAAAAGAGTAAAGTAAAAGTGTTCTACCGAAGGGAAAAGTAAGGAGACGATTTGGATGAGTTCCTAGCTCCAAATCTTCTTGGAAACCCGATTTAAACCTTTCCTTTTGATACCCTTTACTCTTAGAACGTTTTGTGTATGTTTGATGGTCGATTTTATGGTGTTTTATGGACTGATTTTGATGAAATATTTTTGTTTTGCTTGAGTGTTCTTGAGAGAAAAAGAGAGAGTTTGAGAGAGAGTTATGTGTGTGTGTGTTGGTAAATTTGAAATGAAATGAAAAGTGAATTGAAAGTGGGTAAAGGGGGGAGGGACTGGCCTTAGGGGTCACATTGGCAGTAAATTCCCCCCCAATCCCGAGTTGGCCAATAACTTTTCATGCAAAAATGAGTTATCGTCCAGCTGGACAGCGGGATTCAGCCGCCAACTGAATATATTCAGCAGTCGGCTGGATTGAAAATCCAGCTTTTTGACGTTTTAAGTTTTCCGTTATAATTAGTTAATGACTAGAATCTTTTTAGTTTTCGTTATGAACTTAGTCAAGTTCTAGTATTGTTTATTCGGTGTTAGGATTTATAGTTTGATTCCGACATTGGTTCCGACAATAAAAGACACAATAAGTATGAACCCGAACAATATGAACACGATAAAAGAGTAACTAGAGATTCGAACCGATTAAGTAACTGAGAATCACCTGAAATTTAGACGGTTGTCACATCATCCCCGGGTTGAAAGAAATTTTGTCCCGAAATTTGACTCGTCCCATCAGGTAGAAGTATCTTTGAACAAGTGAGGATACTTTTGACGTATCTAGTCTTCACGTTCCCATGTGAATTCGTGACCACGTCGGGAGTTCCAACGAACCTTGACAATTGGAACACTGCTTTGTCTGAGTTGTTTGACCTCTCGGACTACAACTTCAAGCGGCTCCTCTATGAAATTGAGTTTGTTGTCGATCTTAACCTCGTCGAGCGGGATGACGATGGTCTCATCAGATAGGCACTTTTTCAAGTGCGAGACATGGAACACATTATGAACATTGGAAAGAACTGGCGGGAGTTGGAGTCGATACGCTACTGGACCAATACGCTCGATGACTTCAAACGGTCCGGTGTACCTCAGGCTTAGCTTGCCGCGTCTCCCGAAGCGAACTACCCCTTTCCATGGCGATAGTTTAAGGAGCACCCGATCGCCAACCTGGAAATCTAGGGGTTTCCTTCGGTTATCGGCGTAGGTCTTCTACCGAGTACGGGACGTCTTCAGTCGTTCCCTGATGGTGGTGATCTTGTCGATGGTTTCTTGAACAATGTCGAGCCTTGTGAGCTGTCGATCACCGGCTTCAAGCCAACAAAGCGGCGATCGGCACACTTAAGCTAACGTGGTAGCTGTTGTTGTACGAAAACTCGACCAATGGAAGATGAGTATCCCAACTTCCTCCAAAGTCAACTACGCATGCTCTAAGCATATCCTCAAGCGTTTGGATCGTCCTTTCGCTTTGACCGTCGGTCTGAGGGTGGTAAGCTGTGCTAAGATCTAGTCGCGTCCCGAGAGATTTCTGAAGCGCATTCCAAAAGCGAGACGTGAACCGACTATCCCTGTCAGAAATGATGGAGAGAGGTGTCCCGTGGCGAGAGATGATCTCGTTAATGTAGATTTGCGCGAACTTCTCCATCGAGTGGGTTTCTCGCACCGGCAGAAAGTGAGCAGACTTCGTCAAACGGTCCACAATTACCCAAATTGTGTCGTTACCCTTTGCCGTCCGGGGTAACTTGGTAATGAAATCCATGGAGATCTGCTCCCACTTCCACATAGGAATCTCCGGTTGCTGCAGAAGTCCTGAGGGTTTCTGATATTCGGCCTTGACCTTGGAGCAAGTAAGACACTTGGCTACATACAAGGCGATATCCTTCTTCATGCCCGGCCACCAGTAATATTCCTTAAGGTCCTTGTACAACTTGTCTGAACCGGGGTGGATGGAGTATCGGGAACGGTGGCCCTCATCCAAAATCAGCTTTCGAAGATCCTCGGACTTCGGAATCCATGCTCGGCCTTTGAAGTAGTGAATTCCGTCGGATTTGCGTTCGAACTCCTTCTCATGATTGTGTAAAGTTTCCCCTTTTAAATTCTCGGGCTTCAACGCTTCTCGCTGAACCTCGGCGATTTGCGTTTGAAGGTTCGTCTGAATCTGGATACCTAATGCTCTAACCCGAGATGGTCTCACCCTTTCCTTCCGACTCAGGGCGTCTGCTACTACGTTTGCTTTACCCGGGTGGTACTTGATCTCGCAATCGTAGTCACTCAGCAGTTCAATCCATCTCCTCTGCCTCATGTTGAGCATCTTCTGGTCTAGAATATGTTGAAGGCTCTTATGATCCGTGAAAACCGTGCACTTAGTCCCATACAAGTAGTGTCTCCAGATCTTTAGTGCAAAAGCGACTGCTCCCAGCTCTAGGTCGTGAGTAGTGTAGTTTTGTTCATGAACCTTGAGTTGTCTTGAAGCGTAGGCGATGACTTTGTCCTTCCGCGCAATAAAATTTAAGTCCAATTTCAAATCACTTTCCCGCTTTAAAACATGCAATATAACGATTTAAACAATAATACACAAGTTTTAAGGTCTCAATCATTCTCAAACAATTCCTTTGTCCAAAACAGTAAGGTTTTCAAAAGTAAATAATATGTGGTACTTATTTTAGCTTATTTTTATGTTTACGGCCTTTAAAACGATAAATGTGACAAGCAACAGTATACAGGCGGCGGCTGGAGGTATTCAGCCGCCGGCTGGAATCCTTCAGCCGTCGGCCAAAAGCCTTCGGCCAATTTCAAGATTGCTTTAATTTCCGATTTTAAGCTCGTTTAACAGTTAGATTCGACATGCAAACTGATATAAATCAAATATATGTATTTCCATAGTAAAATCACTGTTTTCTTTTAGATTTACATGTTAAAATATAGATCTATTATAAAACTCGTTTTTAAGTAAGAAAACGTTTTAGATCTTTATGAAAACACATTTTCAGTTTATAGATTTTACATGCAAGTGATTATTTGAATAAAAAGAGTAAAGTAAAAGTGTTCTACCGAAGGGAAAAGCAAGGAGACGATTTGGATGAGATCCTAGCTCCAAATCTTCTTGGAAACCCGATTTAAACCTTTCCTTTTGATACCCTTTACTCTTAGAACGTTTTGTGTATGTTTGATGGTCGATTTTATGGTGTTTTATGGACTGATTTTGATGAAATATTTTTGTTTTGCTTGAGTGTTCTTGAGAGAAAAAGAGAGAGTTTGAGAGAGAGTTATGTGTGTGTGTGTTGGTAAATTTGAAATGAAATGAAAAGTGAATTGAAAGTGGGTAAATGGGGGGAGGGACTGGCCTTGGGGGTCACATTGGCAGTAAATTTTGCCCCAATCCCGAGTTGGCCAATAACTTTTCATGCAAAAATGAGTCATCGTCCAGCTGGACAGCGGGATTCAGCCGCCTGCTGAATATATTCAGCCGTCGGCTGGATTGAAAATCCAGTATTTTGACGTTTTAAGTTTTCTGTTATAATTAGTTAAGGACTAGAATCTTTTTAGTTTCCGTTATGAACTTAGTCAAGTTCTAGTATTGTTTATTCGGTGTTAGGATTTATAGTTTGATTCCGACATTGGTTCCGACAATAAAAGACACAATAAGTATGAACCCGAACAATATGAACACGATAAAAGAGTAACTAGAGATTCGAACCGATTAAGTAACTGAAAATCACCTGAAATTTAGACGGTTGTCACATAGGGTAATTATAGGAGACAAGTAGGTTATGGTGTATAATACATAGGGTTGAAATGTATGCATCCAAATAGCAAAGATCAATAATTCACAAAACTCCCCCTTGGATGCCAATTTTCAACAGAGTTCAACTTTGATATACTACCTCATTAAAAACCTTTGCTAAAGAAATCCCAGTGGGAAAAAACTTTAGCTAAGGGAAATATAGTGCAGTGTATAGTTGACTCCCCCTCATTTAGACATCTGTAAATTGTTACGTACTATGCAAGTGTCTCATTCCAATATCATAGACATGTTTTCTAAAAGTTGCAGTAGGAAGTGCCTTCGTGAAAAGATCTGTTGAATTGTTGCTAGACTGAAC
Source organism: Senecio squalidus (assembly GCA_910822075.1). Classification (NCBI taxonomy): domain Eukaryota; kingdom Viridiplantae; phylum Streptophyta; class Magnoliopsida; order Asterales; family Asteraceae; genus Senecio; species Senecio squalidus. The sequence goes on from CAJVGC010000065.1 coordinate 40,282,398, forward strand.
ATATTTCATTTCATTCTGATCATCCTTTATAAGGTCTCGTGTGTATGAGAAAAATCTTGGTGGTAAATGTTTAGTTCTGTCACTCTTGATATACCCATCCTTCATATGTGCGACACAAGCTGCATTATCTTCATAGATCAAAGTAGCAGTTTTGTCCGTCTCTAGTCCACAAGAGGTCAAAATAAGTTGTGTCATTGATCTTAACCATACACACTCTCTACTAGCTTCATGTAGTGCAATAACTTCAACATGATTTGAAGATGTTGCAACTAGAGTTTGTTTCTGAGAACGCCATGAAATTGCAGTACCTCCATTCATGAATACATATCCAGTTTGAGACCTAGCTTTATGAGGATCAGATAAATAACATGCATCTGCATAACCAATCAACCCTTGTTTGGAATTGTTAGAATAAAATAAACCCAAATCAACATTTCCCTCGAAGGTATCGAAAAATATGTTTGATTCCGTTCCAATGTCGTTTGGTAGGAGATGAACTGAATCTTGCTAACAAATTAACTGCAAAAGAAATATCAGGTCTAGTACAATTAGTAAGATACATAAGAGCTCCAAGTGCACTTAGATATGGTACTTCAGGACCAAGAACTTCTTCGTTTTCTTCGCAAGGGCGAAATGGATCTTTATCAATGTTGAGTGTTCTAACAACCATTTGTGTGCTTAACGGATTTGCTTTGTCCATATTGAAACGTTTTAAGACCTTCTCTGTATAATTTGATTGATGTACAAGTATACCATTATTCATGTGCTCAATTTGTAAACCAAGGCAATATTTGGTTTTTCCAAGGTCTTTCATTTCAAATTCTTTCTTTAAAAGCAAAATCACTTCATTAATTTCATCGTTTGTTCAAATGATGTTTAAATCATCAACGTAGACAGCTATGATCACATATACAGATGTTATTTTCTTAATAAAGACGCATGGACATATAAGATTATTTGTATAGCCTTTGCTTATCAAATAATCGCTCAAGCGATTATACCACATCCGTACAGATTGCTTTAAACCATATAAAGATCTTTGTAATTTTATTGAGTACATTTCTTTGGGTTTTGTACTTAATGTTTCAGGCATTTTAAATCCTTCTGGGATCTTCATATAGATATCACTATCTAGTGATCCATACAAGTAAGCAGTAACAACATCCATGAGACGCATTTCTAAATTCTTAGAAACTGCTAAACTAATTAAATATTTAAAAGTGATAGCATCCATAACAGGAGAATATGTCTCATTGTAATCAATCCCTGGTCTTTGAGAAAAACCTTGAGCCACAAGTCTGGCCTTGTACCTTATAATTTCATTTTTCTCATTTCTTTTACATATAAATATCCATCTGTACCCTACAGATTTCATGGATTTGGGAGTGATAACAATAGGTCCAAAAACTTTCCATTTATTGAGAGAATATAATTCAGCTTGCATGACGTCTTTCCATTTAACCCAATCATGTCCGTTTTGACAATCAATAACAAACTGAGGTTTAGGATCATCACTTTCATTCATAACCTCACACGCAACATTATATGAAAATATTTCATCAATATTTTCCATTTCGTTTCGGTTCCATAATGCATGTGTATTTTCATAATTGATTGCAATCTCTTTATTGTTATCATTCATTTCCTCTACTGGAGAAATGATGATATTTTGTGTTTCTTCAAAAACACTTTCTTCGTGATCATTTGCATTCTCTGCACCTTTTCTTTTACGGGGATTTTTATCTTTGGAACCAATTGGCCTTCCACGCTTCAAGCTTGTTTTAGACTCTTGAGTGACTTTATCGTCAGATTTTCCATCTGGAACCTCAATTCGAGCTGGAGCGTTAACAGCTAGTATATATGATTTGGTCACTCTTTTTGTATCAACAAATGCATCAGGTAATTGATTTACAATTTGTTGCAAGTGCACAATCTTTTGAACTTCTGTTTCACATTGTTTGGTGCGAGGATCAAGATGCAACAAATAAGGTTCACACCATGAAACATCTTTTTCTTTGATTTTCTTTTCTCCCCTTAATGTTGGAAAAGTTGCCTCATTAAATTGGCAATCAGCTAGACGTGCTGTAAAAACGTCACCTGTTAGTGGTTCAAGATATCTTATGATAGAAGATGTTTCATATCCAACATATATTCCTAACCTCCTCTGAGGTCCCATTTTTGTACGGTGTGGTGGTGCAATGGGAACATATACAGCACAATCAAAAACTCTAAGGTGAGAAATGTTTGGCTCTTGCCCAAAAGCAAGTTTCATGGGAGAATACGTATGATTAGCACTTGGTCTTAAACGAATAAGTGATGCAGCATGTAAATTTGCATGACCCCATATTGATACAGGTAGCTCTGTTCTCATTATTAATGGTCTAGCTATTAGTTGAAGACGTTTAATCAGTGCATCTGCTAAACCATTTTGCGTGTGAACATGAGCAACTGGATGTTCAACAACAATCCCTACAGACATACAATAGTCATCAAATGCTTGGGATGTAAATTCACCAACATTATCAAGTCTTACCCTTTTAACAGTGTAATCAGGAAAATGTGCTCTTAACTTGATAATTTGAGCCAGAAATTTTGCAAATGCCACATTACAAGTTGAAAGTAAGCAAACATGAGACCATCTACTTGATGCATCTATTAAAACCATAAAATATCTAAATGGTCCACATGGTGGGTGAATTGGTCCACATATGTCACCTTGAATTCTTTCAAGAAACACAGGTGATTCATTTTCAACTTTAAGTGGTGAAGGTCTCACAATTAATTTTCTAAGAGAACATGATGTGCATGGAATTATTGAACCTGATTGAGGTATGTTATGATCCTTCAATGGATGTCCATGAGTACTTTCAACTATCCTTCGCATCATTGTTGATCCTGGATGGCCAAATCTGTCATGCCATAAAGTAATTATTCCAGGATTACTATATTTTTCTTTCACTACCATATTTGATTCCACCACATGTATATGTGTATAATGTAAACCAGAATGAAGTCTTGGTAGTGTTTCTAGAACTTTGTTCTTTTCAACAATATGCATATATTTCTCATGGCCTATAGTCATTGTTTGAGTATCATATCCATTAAGGTATATGTCACTAAAACTCAATAAATTTCTCGACGACTTTGGAGAAAATAAAGCATTATTTATCAAAAGCTTTGTACCATTTGGTAGCATAAAATTAGCCTTTCCCATTCCTTCTATCAAGTCTACGGGACCTAATATAGTACGAATGGTTGCTTTTGTAGGTTTCAGTTCAGAGAAATATTTCTTAGTTTTCAGTATAGTGTGTGTGGCACCACTATCTGATATGCAGAGATCTCCAACCTTTGTTTGATGTTGTATTACAGTGGAACTCATATCAAACTTCAAATATTAAGAAAATAAGAAATGATTCAAGTAGATAATAACAAAAGGTACATTTACTGCATAAATATTACATGGAAGACAAAAACAAGTTAAGAAATTGAAAAACATAGTTATGGGAACATAAACATAGTTATTAAACATAAACTTAGTAAATAGAGGTCATCAAGATCCATATCAATCCAAAAGGTTAAGATTATTGCAATAATCTACATCACTAAGCTCGGATCTGTAAATTCAAGATCATCAGTAAGGTTTACTTCTTTATCTTTTCCTTTCAAGGATTCTTTGTAGAGTTCACAGAGGTGGTGAGGCGTTCGACAGTTTTTAGACCAATGTCCTTTTACACCACATCTAAAACAAATATCTTCATGATTCTGAGAAGGACCTGCTCCGTCACCATGATTTGTCGTTTTGGAATTTCTTTGTGGTTGAAACTTTTTGTTTTGGGGAGCATGGTAATAATTTGAACGACCACGCCCACGCCCACGACCATAAGATTTCCCCCTACCAAAGTTTTGGTTTCGACCAGAATTATGGTTGTGGCCATAAGGATGGTTTTGGCCAAAATGTCCACGACCTCGTCCACGACCACGTCCTCGTCCACTCATATTCTTTTTGGAACCATCTATGTTTGCAACATTTGCTTCATGCAATGTGTGACAACCGTCAAAATTTCAGGTGAAAATCGTACTCTATATCCTTTAAAATGTATGTCATGCCTTTAACCTTACTTTTACCGAGAACGCGTCAGTGTCGGAATCAAATTCGGAATCAAAATATATAAGTCCTAATACCAAGAAAACTTGTAATGAACTTGCCTAAGTTCATTTGGAATCAAACGGGAACTCCTAACGATGGAAAACGCCAAACGAGAAGCCTGCCGAACCAGCCGACCAGCCAACAGCTGGCAGGGCTTCAGCCGGCGGCTAGACCAGTCTGGTCAGGTTTTGGTGACTCACTTTTGCATGAAAATCGATTGGTGCCACTTGTTTTAACCCGATTGGACCTACATCCCTGCCAGAAGTCTTTGTCCCAACACTTTATCATTATCATTTTCTTCTTTTCTTTGCACTTTCTTTCATTTTCTTACATCAAAAACACACACACAAAGTGTGTTTCTCTCAAAACTCTCTCTACTTTCTTCATCCTTGCTGTGATTTCCAGCCATCATTCACCAATAAATCTCCATAAACATCACAATAATCGGTTGTATTCATCAAAAGGAGCAAGAGGTGGTGATTCTCCCGGTTTGCTTCTTTGGCTTTCACCATTTTTCGGGTCTAATCTCCATCAAAATCTCCATCAAGATCAAGCTAGATCATCACACACTCTTTTCTTGTGGTATAATAACTTTTACCCACTGTTTTTATTTACATTTTATCATTTTCATACATGCATGTTACATCAAAGGTCAAATAAAGGTTTTTATAAACGTTTTATGGTGATTTATCTAAAAACATAAGTTTTATAAACTTTTACATTAGATCTTTATATAAAAAGATGTTATTCGAAGGAATCTATGGGTGTTATTAAAGGTTTTTAAGTTGCATGTCGAAATCTACCGAAAATACTCTTGAAAACGCTTAAAAACGCAAAATTTACGAAAATCCGGAGCTGACTGAGGAGCTCCAGGCGGCGGCTGGATGTGTGTGATGTCACAAAAATCGTCGTTTCGCTAATTTTCGGTGGTTGTCTTGTGTTTTGGAGGCGGATATTCTCATCGCTACACCACTAAAGTTGTTTGTTCCAGATTCTTGCCAAATCCTTGCGAGTATTAACGGTACAAATTGTTATCCTCGTGAATCTTTCGATTTCATTATCTTCGTTATTCGGTTTAAGCCTTGAAAACGGTTAAGAATAAATATTAGACCAACACATATTATATTCTATCGGATGGGACTGAATTGGGACAAGTAATGTCAAAATGTAATTTAACCAAAAGTATCGAATTTAACTTATTATCGTATCATGTAAGAAAGATTTAAAACACGATTTGTTATTAAGCGGGAAATTGTACGAAATTTGGACGAATAAATGATAGTGCGGAAGCGCTGCCCGATTTTCATTAGACCTTAACATAACTTCTAAAACTAAAGCATTTTCGTTGACCAACGGTGCTATAAACTCATAAACAATTAAACTCACTCGATAACTTGGTATAACTATAGGATTTCCTTGATTCTGAAGCATTCCGACCGCTTTTCGCACACGTCTCGTCTCTAGCATGAGAAACATGAGAACCAAACTTTGGGGGAAACATGAGAACCAAACTTTTATGTACTTATGCAACAACTACTTTATTGCCACACTCGACATTTGTGAAACTACTTTATCGCCACACTCGGCATTTGTGAAACTACTATATTGCCACACTCGGCACTCGTTTGAACATTGATTGATCGTATAACTAACGTGACTCTTGAGGGATATATGACATGCTTCTTAAGTGACAACTACTAGTTATAAAAGGAAACGTTAATGCCCATCTTGCAACACAAACTATTAGCTTTGTTAAGCCGTTTAGTAATTATGGGTATCGATACTTAGGAAATAACCGTTCCTTACTTAGGTGGCAGCTTAAGTACATATTACTCGATCAGAAATGACTCCTCGTAAATAGTGCGGGGTAAGGGGCTTCGCGGTTGGTTAATCGGTTTAGTGTAAACACTTAAGTTATATTATGCCAAGTAGTCGTTATACATGATTTCAATCAATAGTTTAACTATCTTTTGAGCAACTTTATGCAACGCAACTATCTTTTGAGCAACTAATATGAAACGCAACTATCTCTTGAGCAACTTTTATGGATCACAACTATCTTTTAAGTATTCTCATACTTTATGCAACTACCTTTAAGTATTTTTTTACTTACCGCAAACTTTTAAGTATTGTTATACTTGACTCAAACCATTTTCAGTAGAGGACTAGAAAACTGTAACTCACTCGCTACTTTTGTAGTTTGACACTTTTTCTCATGTTTTCAGGAAACCAAATGTAAGGATACTAAGTGCATACCATGGATGGGTCAGGCATGTCACGGGAACTCAAGAGTTGGGAAAGACCTATTTTATCGTTTTGGGAATTTGTTAAACAATTAATCATGTATTTTGTTACGTGATACGTTAAATGCTTGGTTATTTTCAAACTTGTAAACTCTTATTTTCTATCGTAATGACTTGAAACCGTATGTCTTAATTATAACTCGTGTAATGATATTGTTGCTCTTCGCACCCCGTGTTTCCGCTTTAGGGGGTGTGACACAATGCTAATGATCCTTTAGGACGATACTCGTGATTTTTCATCAAAAGTTCATTGTTTTGTTCAGCGACAAGGAGAAATGCATTCAATTCAGAATATCTCTTAAAATTCTGTAACCTATATTGTTGTTGTAAATTTATATTTGATGCATGAAAGGTGGAGAATGTTTTCTCCAACTTTTCTTCCTCTGTAGAACCATGTCCACAAAATTCAAGTGTTGAACATATTCTAAACAGAGTGGAGGTGTATTCATTTACTTTTTCAAAATCTTGGAATCTTAGATTTCTCCATTCATCCCTAGCAGATGGACGTAATACTTCCTTTTGATGATTAAATCTTATTTCAAGATCCTTCCATAAAACGAATGGATATGTTATATTAAAATATTCCATCGCTAGCATATCATCCAAATGCTTATTATTGAAAACATTATCCTTCGCTTTTTCTAGCGATGAACATTTATTTTCTGCTTTTATGGTATCTAAAATACCCATGGATTCAAGATGCCTCTTGACCCTTGCGGTCCATGTCATATAATCTTTGCCACTTATATCAAGTGCTTTGAATTCAATCTTTGCAATGTTCGACATATTGTAACTATAAGAACTGAACAAATATAAAATATTAAAATTAGAATCCATATATATCAATGCATAATGAAACACAGAGAAATGGAAAAACAACAGTTACAAGTAAGGTCAAGAAAAAATAAAAGTCACGCCATGGCAGTTGAACAAGGGGAATGATCGATAACATAATTAATATAATGACGAAAATTAAAAGCGGATGAATCATCTTCAAAAGTCTTTAAACCATATGAATTTGAGAAAAAAAAAAAGAGAATTATTTTGTGAAAAAGGATGAACCAGAATTCTCAATTTATAGTGAAAAATGTAGCAGTTATAACGTCGTTTATAATCGTTATATAGCCGTTGTAATTATATATTTCAAAATAATAACTTTGTAATTAAATCGTTAAACATGGTAATTAAGAAAAACTTAGAAATTATAATTAATAGAATATAAACATTAACATTAGTAAACAATAATAAAAATGAACATAGGAATAAAAGTTAGTATCAATAAACATAAATTAGCAAAGTTAAGAATAAAGTTAGTGTACATAAATAAGAATAAGAATTAGTAATAAAAGTTAGTATCAATAAATATAAGTTAGCAAAGTTAAGAGTAAAGATAGCGTAGATCATATATAAATAGAAGTTAGCAAGTTAGTAACAAATAAGCATTACCAAGGTTAAGAGCAAATGTTAGTATATATTAAAATAAATGTTAAAGATTAGTAAAAGTTAGTATTCTTTTAAAATATTTAAAAGTTAGTAGTCCATTAATGTATAATAAATTAGTAGTCCATTACTATATGATGAAATAATGGTTTAAGTTAGTAGTTCATAATTAAAAATCTTTTACTTTACAAATTTGAGTATTATGATGATTATCTCTTTTATGGTAATGTATAAAGTTTTATTAGGAAAAATGTTTACGTTGATGATTTCTTGATTATAGTGGATATACCTTGAACTTGTTTTAATCTTCTTGATAAAAGCTTTTCGTGCTGATAATGTGTTATAAATTTGCTAACATTAGGACGAGATTAATAATAACTTAACTAATTTTATGAAATAATAACAAAGATTAGAGATGGGAGAAAGTAGTATATCACTTAGGAAAGTGTATATGGTGCATTTTTCATTATTACATTAGATGAGTATTTATACTAGCTACAACTACTATTGAGTTTACATAATAGGGTAATTATACGAGACAAGTAGGTTATGGTGTATAATACATAGGGTTAAAAATGTTTGCATCCAAATAGCAAAGATCAATAATTCACAACAATATATATATTATTATTTTATTTTATGGTTTTTTTTTTTCCTTTTTTTTTTCCTAAATTCTAACCCAAGCATTTTTATATAGACTCTAGAAAAAGGTAATCATTATTTAAAAGTTCTATATGTCATCTTATAGTCTAAAGTAGTTAAAGTTCCGGGTGTTACATAAACATGTCAAGGAAAACTTTTTATAAAAATATATTAGCATATCATTCAATAGATTAATTAAAAAGGAGTACTAACTATTAACTACTTTCAAATAAATAAAAAACATAGTCTTAAAAACCTACTCCAAGAATATTCGGATTAGTTAGATACACAACTAATATCATATTGTTCAACCTTATCAGACTAATTGAAACATGAGAAACACTATTTTTTTATACTTATTGGTTTTATTTGCATACTCAATACCCCAAAATTTCACCATATTCATAACGGTAAAATCCGCTTCCGCTTTGACTACCTGACTTCTATATCCTACGTCTCCAGCTTGTGTTTCAGTGACGGGTAAGGCGATCAAGCTAGGTTTAGCCCTTTCCCTAATGGTCGATCGAGTAACTATGCCCCTTGATCCTAACCAAAGTAAGGAAGCTACCCTAGTCCACGAGTGAAAGACTTTCCACGAGATAGAATGAGGGTAGCTCTCCCGATAGGTTACGGGTGGAATCTCCTACCCCTGATTCGATTCCTAGGATTTTCATTTTTCATTTTCCCGGGATTTATCGCTTAATATCTGATGTCCCTGAAGGAAGCGATGGAAAATAACCTAGTAAGTCGTAATGTTTTGTTGTTTGCTCCGTGATTCGTTCTTATTTATCTAATGCAAAGGATTGTCTTAGCATATCTATTTGTTTATGGGAGTACTGTCTTCTATTACTTTCATTTTAGAAGTTTGTTATGATACCGTCTTTTTTACAAAAAAAAGAAAATTATTTTGAAAAGAAGTATATTTAGTGTGTGTTCGTAACATTCAGTTCCTTTACACATAAATATGTAGATATATTATGGATTTCATTTTCACAATTTATTAAAAAGGTCATTCAGTTCCTTTATACATAAATATTTTGTTAAATTAAATTATTTTACACAATTTATTAAAAAGAAAAAAAATTAAAAAGCAACAATAAATTTATATAATCAAAACAAAAACACTCAATACAAGGATTATGCATATCTACAACTAATAGAAAAAGAAGTGAAAAACTACTATCTCTTAGAAAAAAAACCGTTTTGGCAAAAACACTACTAAATGCATACCATGCATTGTCAACTTGTACTTTGCCAAATATTATCGTTAATCATTGGTCGAAATAAATTATGTTATTGTGATCGCCGTTTTCTCTTTCTTAAATGGAATGGTGATGTTGTATATTTTCAACGAGTTTTTTTTTCTTTTCTTTTTTAGGTGTTGAAATCGTAATCAATGAGTAATAAATTATCAAGACCGAGAAAAAAAAATTAAATTTGACAAATTTTGTATTTGTTCGCATTTTGACAAATATTGAAACTCGTAAGGAAATCTATATGTGATTTTAATATTATATGTGAATTTCAAACCTAGAAACATTATAATTCAACTAAACATTTGATTTTATAATGTATGTAGATGAAGATGTAAATTTTTGAAACTCTTAATGCAATAACACATGTGATTTTAATTCTAAACGTGAATTTTAAACATAACAATCTTAGGGTTAATGCACTTGAGGGTCACTCTACTATTACAGATAATCCAATTGGGTGATTGAACAAAAAAAAAATAACACTTTCATTCTACTATCAAAAAACTTTAAAACCATCACTTTCTATTTCCAAACGGATTATGTTCATCACGTGGGTCCATTTCAACCGGCTAACAACAGGTAATCTTCACACATACACACAAACCATTTTCCATGTCATTATTTTATTTTCACCTTAATTCCACATCACTATTTCTATCTCTAACACCCCTTTTTAATAAATTAGGTTTTTCTTTAATTAATCAACCTCCTCTTTCATCCTCTTTTTTCAAACTGTCCCAATGTCATCCAAGTTCCTGACTGTCACCGGCGGCGCCGTCATGAGCTCCGGCGCCGGCGAATTCTCCGATTATGATGTAATGGGTGAGAAAATAATGAAAAAACACTCTATAAAAAAATACCTATGTTTACTACGTTTAAAAACGTCATGATCGGATGAAAGCAATAAACCAGTAATCTTCTAGAAGGACATCACTTCTAGAAAGAGAAAATAAAGATGATTTAGAAGAAGCAGACATGGCCCTGTTTAGCTCTATCTCCTTTGATATAAGTGGCAATGGTGGGGACAATGGAACTAGGTAATTCTCTAATTGGGTTATCTTCGCCGCCATGATTGGAGATCGGAAGACGGTGGTTGATGGTGGGGAGATATAAGGACCACGGTGGCTGATTGAGGCTACAGAATACCGAAAAGCCATCACTGTCTTTTGCATGCACTATAAAATATTAAAATAACATTTATTTTAACACAAAAGTAGGGGAGAGGACTTCGTCGGAGGTGGGTTTTCTCTCGCCGAGGCTGAAGTGGAAGCACAAAACGAAAAATAACCCAGATTCCAAGTTAGGATTTTTATAACAAATTGATTTAGTGAATTTGGAACTAGGGTTTTGATGAATACCTTGAGTTCTTGAAGAAGGAATTGGGGGTCAGGTGGGTCAATTGATTTGGGTCAATTGATTTGGGGGAATTTGATGAATCAGTTAAGGCATTTGCTGTGATTGGGATTCTGGGTTTTAATTTTAGGAATTGAAATTGGGTTTTAGGGTTTGAATGTGATGGAAATTTATGGAATTTGTGATGAGTGATAGTGGAAGACCGGAAGTGTGGGTGGAGAAGAAGTAAAGAAGCCATTTTTGTGGTGTTAAGAAATGTTTTTATTTATTTATTTATATCTTAATAGAAGATAAAAAAATGTTTATTTATTTTTTTAATAATTTTGATATTAAATCAAAAATGAGTCATTGCCACGTAGTTATTGCCACGTAGATTATTCAGCCATGTCATCCGGTAATTTTGACTGGAAACTTGCTATAACCAAGAAAGTGATAGTTTTAAACCTTTTTTGATAGTAGAATGAAATGGTTATATTTTTTTTTGTTCAATCACCCAATCGGATTATTCGGAATAGTAGAGTGACCCTCAAAACAATCTTATATGAGGATTTTGACGACTTTTTATTTTGTCGCTTATTAACAAATATTGAAACTTATAAGGTAAAATCACATGTGATTTTAACATTAAATTTAAATATCAAAACATCAATACATTATATGATGTGCTTTTCAGAAGAAAAAAATAACATTATATGATATATATTTAACTAGAATCGAAAAGAAAAGACAAAAAATATCATATCATACTACTAAAGTCACAAGTGAATTAAATTTATTTTAAATAATATAAATTTTCAACAATGTCAAAAAACTTGGAAAAAAAATTGTCGAAAGTATATAGAACGAGTACTCTATAAAAAGAAAAATAATGCTATACAATAGTGTAATTTGTTCGTCTTATACATTATAATATTTTTTTATATAATTAATTCCAAAAAAATTATTAAATCTGGCTTTTAAAATGAAGAATTGCTATCCGTGTCTCATTTTTCAAACTTTTTTTTATGTCTTTCATGATCTCAAACATATATTACATATATGGATATTCATATATTACATATATGGATATGGATGTATTAATTAAAAGGAATAAATTAAATAAATGTCATTGGAAAATTATTGTCCATAATATCTATAAAATAGATATCAAAAATTCTAAAAGGAAAAGAGTTTCTAAGCCATGACATGATTAAACAATTTCAAAAGTTTTATATGATAAATATGTTGATTTGGTTGGGATAAATATTTGTGTTCTTAATGACAATACCGATGATCAACTAATAAGGCAAGATAATAAAAAAAACGAACATCAATTCTCTGTAAGTATAGTTCTGAGATTCATTAGTTGTAGGAAAATATAGTAGAGTGGTTTCACATAGTTTGGTTTTCACTACCCATTGCGAGACATTCTTTTATAGTATGGTGGGACGAAAACTTACTACACAAGACAAGCTTAAGGAATAGAATTCAATTGAAACCTAAGTTTGTATTGCTCGTTACATGGTCAAGAACGAGATTCTCACGAACACTTGTTATTTGAATGCTCGTTCTCTCGATATGTCTGAGAATGTGTTAGATGTATCATGTATGGTTAATCTTAGCAATGTTACGGGTCAATGGGAGAACATAATCACAACTCTAAAGCGTAAATCAAACAATATCAACACATGGAATGTTATATTCAAGGTTATACCAGGGGCGACATCATATTTTATGACATGAGAGGAACTTGAGAATGTTTAGAAAGGGTCAGGATCATTGTATCAAATTATTTCGATCATACTCGAACAAACTGAATTGCGGATCATGTCTCTAAAATTTAAGTCTCGAGATATGGAAATGGAAGTTTTCACGTGACGAAAGATATAGCCTTGTTAGTTGTAATGTTTAGTCTTTTCGTTTGCGTTTTGTTCTACTTTGTCTAACGCAAAGACATGTCTTAGCATATCTACTTTTTATGGGATTATTGTGTTTTATTGTAACATTTATATTTTTTTTTATAAAAGTTTGTTATGGCATCGTCTCTTTTATAAAAAGAAAAAAGAAATGTTTTGCAAAGAAGGATATTCAAATGGTGTGGTTTATGATCGTAACCAGTGGCGGATCCAATGTAGAAATTGTGAGTGCAATTGCCCCCATTGGTCAGAAAAAATTAGAGAAAACTGGTATAAATTTTTGCCACCACGCCTAATTCGTTTAGGCTTTTATTTGTTTGCCCCCACCCAATTGGTCGAAAAATAATTATACCCCCTTAACATAGATTTCTGGATCCGCCACTAATTCGTAACATTCAAGTCTTGTTTATACATAAAATTTAGATATATTATGGAATTTGTGCATTTTCACCATTAAATTTTATGATACTTTACTTCATCATTTATAACAAAAACATATAAGTTATGATAATTTACAAAAGCATTCTAATATAAATAAAAACTTCAAAACTTCGGGCTTTAAATAAAAACCTAACTATTTATCTAAGAAGTTACACTTACGTGTGACGTAATAGGATTAGAAACTGAAAATTGTAAACTTTGTTTTCTAAAAGTCTTGACATTTTTTAAAAAGCATTTTATTTTGAAAACTTAAAAGACTTCAACAAAACCTTTTGTTTGATAACTTAAAAACTTAAATCTTCTACAACAATCCGTAGTCATGTAAAGCAAACCGGTTTTATATGATAATGATTCGAAGCCGGTTTAATTTTAAATTAATAAATAGGATATTTTTTAAAAATAAGCCTTTAAAAAAATATATATAAAAACAGCTGATATTTTTACAATTTTGAATGAAACCCTAGCCTAGTCCTCCTCCTTGGATCTAAAAAAATTGGATCTTTGATCGATTACAGTTTTGATCCTTGTCTAGATGACGATTCTGTACGCACTTGTTGCAAGGGGATCTGTTGTGCTAGCAGAATTCAGTGGTACACCAACGAATGCAAGCACAATTGCGAGGCAAATTCTGGAAAAAACACCAGGAGATAATGATATTAATGTTTCGTATTCTCAAGATCGGTTTATTTTTCATGTTAAACGTACTGATGGTCTTACTGTTCTTTGTATGGCTGATGATGTTGCTGGAAGTAAGCTCCTTTTTTTTTGCTATTTAGATTAGTGATGTTGTTTTTTTAATTTTAATGGATCATATCATCATCACCTGTAAATCTTGTGGTTTATAATTTATATTGCTGTTAGAACATTTGTTATTGTAAAAAACATAATCAGGCCAGCCGGTTTTCGGTTTTTTTTTATATTATAACCTTGACCGTTATACCAAAATTATCTTCATCTTGTGTGTTTTCTTTTCGCTGCAGTACTTGTACTTCAAACAGAAACTGTCTCTCTTAAACATCAAAGGTTTAGCCAACAGGATCAATTCCAATTGGTTACTAGATAATGTGTAATAAAAACTGCAGACCTTAGTTGTCCTGGCAACTTAAAACCCTGTCATTGTGACCTACTTTTCTTTGAACAAAAAGAAAGAAAAAAACAGAGAGTGAATGCCGAGAATGATATTTTTCCTTTTCGTTATTATCTTCTGTTTGTAGGGTTTTTGTAATTAAGTAAGTCATCTTCTAATCCTGTAATCTGTGTCCGAATTAGAAGATATGATGTTTAGATACAAATAACATCTTGTTTTTGTTGCAGGGAGAATTCCTTTTGCTTTTCTTGAAGACATTCATCAGAGATTTGTCAGGACATATGGCCGAGCAGTTTTATCAGCCCAGGCTTATGGTATGAATGATGAGTTTTCAAGGGTTCTGAGCCAACAAATGGAGTATTACTCGAATGATCCTAATGCAGATAGGATAAACCGATTAAAAGGTGAAATGGGTCAGGTGAGTTTTTCATATCAATACGGATCGTTATTTTTCTAAATAGAAGGTCATTCTTCTTGGATATGGGTGAAGTGAGATGATCTGTTTTGGTATATTAAACAGGTACGCACTGTGATGATTGAGAATATTGACAAGGTATTAGATAGAGGTGATCGGCTGGAGTTGCTTGTCGACAAAACTTCCTCTATGCAAACCAATACACTGCGCTTTAGAAAGCAAACTCGCCGATATAGTAGTACACTCTGGTGGAGAAACGTCAAACTCACGTAATGTTTTCTATAAATTCTTGTGTTACTATCATATCCCCGTTTTTCATCCCACAATTTTCCGATCAGAGTGACCTGTAGATTTGTTTTACCTTTTGCACTTATATAAATAACTAATCTAAAATCCGAATACACAAGTTTACTTTTGAAGTAACAATTTTATTTCTAAGACACTGATTTAGGAGGTTACAAGCATCTGAATACATTACTGAAGCTGATGACTTTCAATCCATTTGATCCGTTGGAGATATTATATAAAGCCAAATCGATTCAGTTTTAGGAATATGGTTCAAAATTATCACTTTTGAAATTTTTAAGGAAATACATACTCTAAATTGACCCATGAGTACTATTGTCATGTTTCTAACAGCTAAGATTAAACAAACCCTTTGGCCCAGGTTTCAGTTTAAGAACATTTTTTCCTTTTAAGCTTATATCTTTTTACTACATGAAATATGATCTATTTCTGCTTACCTGTTTCTGGAAAGACAAAAGCTTGTCTATTGTTACACATTGATCATTACAAACC
Source organism: Senecio squalidus (assembly GCA_910822075.1). NCBI lineage: Eukaryota > Viridiplantae > Streptophyta > Magnoliopsida > Asterales > Asteraceae > Senecio > Senecio squalidus. The sequence goes on from CAJVGC010000065.1 coordinate 40,298,175, forward strand.
GCAATAAAAGCAATAATCTTATGATATGAAATTACGACCAATGTGATCATTCACCATTGTCTGTTAAACTTACTAGTATAATAAAATAGCCTTTAAACACCACATACATCTCTGTTTACTGACTTAGAGGTTTGACTCGAAATACAGGATTGCCCTGATTTTGCTTATTCTGGTGCTGGTTTATGTCGTATTGGCATTTGTTTGCCACGGGGTTACACTTCCTACTTGTCTATAAACTGAAAAGTGGAAAGGAGACCTGGGACCTCCCATTCTTGATTTGGAATTGAAATTAGATGGAAAGCTCAAATTTCAGTTCCAATTCCGATTGCAGATCTTTGTAGAGCAAATGGCTTCTAAACACTGTCTCAGTACGTGTTTGACATCGTGTGGGATTTTTTGTTTTCTTTGGTATCTTTCGTGTGAAGTTGGGTTTCTCTCCCTCATGAAACTTTGTTGCATATGTGTATCATTATTTACTATTTGTAACTATTTAAGTTGGCTAGTTTGGAGGCCATGGGTTTAAATTTATTTTTTCCAAAGGTTTGGGTGATTTTTATTCTGTGTATAAGAATGCAACTCTATTGCGGTTTCTATTTTATGTATAAGAATTATTTAAACATAGGCTGTCTTTGTTAAACAGGGTATGTACCAACGTAATTGACTAATCTGACAATTTGGTATCAAATACTGCTCTCAGTTTATCAATTATTTCTCCGAACTGTTGCACACAAAGTTATATAAGAAAGGCTTTTGAAGTGGATATTTGACTAGAGATACTCCATTGCTTCTTTTTTAGGTGATTTAATCATAAGGCTTAGATCAGAGTTCGCAAGGCATTCCTTTATGTAGATATACTTGACAAAAATTGATTGATGATGTCCATTATTTTGGTGGGAACAATACCTCCATAGAGAGTGGCAGAGCCAAACAATGTTGGTGGGCGGAGTTTACAAACTGATCAAGTGTTGTAATTTTGGAGTGGGTCGGCGTAGTATATTCATAAACTTAGGTGTGTGCATGGGTCGGTTAGGGTCGGTTATGGCCCAAAACCGATCCATAATCGCTAGTTTTGGTTAAGGGAAATTGATAACCGTTTGGTTCGGTTATAGATTGGTTCGGTTTTTTTCGGTTAATATATAAAAATGGGTCAGTTAACCAAAGTCCAAAATAAACAAATTACGAGGCACTGGTGTGGGATCATTTCTGTCTAATTTCATGTCCGGTGAAGATGATGAGGTGGAGGACGACAGGTCGATGGTCTGATGGTGTTTTGGTAGTTAAGTTGGTTTGTGTTGATTATTTGATGTTATATTTTGTTGAGACTATTTCTATTTGTACTATTTTTTTTAATCATCATGTTTGCCTATTTTTTTTTTCTATTTGGTTTTTAATATTTTTGTTTAGTATTTTAGTTTTTTAGTTTTCAAGACCGGCAGTAAGTTCAGTCCTCGTTTTCAAAGACTACGTTAAGTTCAGCAAAGCAAAATCAACGAGGAATTTTCACACATCTATAAAACGAGTTCTATCTTTCTTCCTTTCTCTTTTATATTTTTATTTTTAGTTAGATTTTTGTAATTTACTTTAGTTTTTAGTTCGTTTAACACATTAGGAAAATTTCATAGTTATTTTTAGGACCCCCGGTCTGGAAACGTTTCACGTCTAACCTCAAGCAAAACATCAACATTCAGACAACTCTAGTGCATGATGTGTTTGAATGTCTGATGCAAAACGAGGAAGAGGTTTTGGAACTTTCGGAAGAAATGAATACTAAGTCGAAGAAGGAAAATGATCCATTAGCTCTCGTGTTGAACAAGATAGATGAAATGTCGAAGAAATCCCCAAAGAGTGAGAAACCGTCCCAATCAAAGGCGTTTCTTCACAACATCCAACCATCCTCCAAATACTTTGTATCTTTTCCTAATGAAGAAATGGAAGGAAATCAAACCGCAAATTCCGATGAAGATTCAGAGGAAGAAATTTCATAAATGATTGCTTTACTTTCGAACATGGTTCAAAAGCGAAAGTTTAGAAGGTCTAATGGTCAACGATTTCAATCATCTCAAAGATCTCAGAACAACAAAAATTATCGGGGTCGTTCTTCATACAATCACAATCAAGCTCCACACAATCAAGGTCAACAATCAACCACTCAAATCACTCAAGATGAGTCGAACAAAGAGATGACAAAGGATAAGAGTACGGTAATTTGTTTCAAGATGGGGAAGAATTCAGAATACTACCGAAAGAAGATGTTTTTTGAGAAGAAAAGAGAATCTGGAGGAGAAAAAGGGCAAGCTTTCCTAACTGAGGATGCACACTGGATGAGCGATTCCGACAATGAGGAACAAGCAAGTGCATATTTCGCTCACATGTCATTGATGGCTGATGCGGACTTCGAGGAACCTAACGAAGATGAGGTATATCAATATGTCTATCATCCAGTTAGGATTAAAACTTGCATTTTTCAAATGAAACTTATTGAGTCAAAACTTCGTGCTAAACGTGAAACAATTAAAGATCTCGAAACTAAAAATTCTAAACTTATTGAAAAGAATCAAAAATACGTTTCCGAATTTTCAAGCATGAAAAGTCACATTAAACAACTTGAGGACGAAGTTTTGAGTCAAAAGATGAATAAGAAAAATATGAATGAAAGTGTGTGTGAAGCAACTATCAAATGTCAACAATTGATAAAAGATAGTAGCTTCCACCAAAGTGAAGTTGCACGTATTTCCAAAGAAAATTTGGAATTATGTTCAAAGTTGAAAGATTTGGAATTGGAGTTTGTCAAACGAGGCCAAACGATTCATTTAAACATGACTGAAACAATTAACCTTTTACATAAAAAGATGGTCTTGGTTTTGATGAAAACACTTTTGTTGAAAATCCGAAATTTCTTAAACGAGCTATATCAAAGTGTTTCTCCCTCTACGATTTTGATTTCATCAAATTAGGAGCAAACATTGATAGGTTAGTTTTATTAATGCTTCAAAGGAAGAAATTTCGGAAAAAAAATCTTATGAGGATGCAAAGAGAAAACGGGGGAACAAATGTCAAACAGGTTTAGAGTATTATGGAACAAATAACAAATATTTTGAACAACATTCTCCTAACACATACAAACCTCAAACAAATGTCACACCCCGCTAAAGCGGAAACACGAGATGCGAAGAGCAACGATATCATTACACGAGTTATAATTAAAACATACGGTTTCAAGTCATTACGATAGAAAATAAGAGTTTACAAGTTTGAAAATAACCAAGCATTTAACGTATCATATAACAAAATACATGATTAATTGTTAACAAAATTCCCAAAATAATAAAATTGTTGTAAAATATTAAATGGGCCATTTGGGTCCAATGGACTATGTCTATTCATCTCCTGTATTTAGATGTAACCTAGGGTTTCTAATCCTATATAAGGAGTGTCACTGTAACCCCTGAGAGAATCTCTATCAATAATAATTCTCCATTTCTCCTCAATTATCTTTGTCATTGTACTTTATTTCTTAACACGTTATCAGCACGAGCTTTTGCTCAAAAACCAAAAAGGTAAAGAAAATTAAAATCATTCGGATTACATATAATCCACAGATTCTTTTTCCTCCGTTTAATATTATTCCATTTGCTTTGATACTACCTGTTTTATTTTCATTCGCATATTACACTGCAATTTTTTTTATTTTGTTATTATTTGATCTCTATAGTATTATACAAGAACAATCTATGTTCTACAGTGATTAGATAAAGAGATAATTAAAAAATAACGTAACCTCATGTTGTGTTATTGAAAAAAAAAATAGAACCTCAAGTTCTAATATGGTCTTTTAAGATCAAGAATAACATAACATCATGTTATGTTGAGAAAAACAAATATAGAACCTCAAGTTCTAATATGATTTTTAAGATCAAGATAATAACCTCATGTTATGTCGAAAAAAAAAAACTATTTGAACCTCATGTTCTATTACTTTTGTTATTGTTTAAACAATATTCGTTTGTATATTATCATGATTTTTTTTGTTTTGCTTATACATGATAAAAATATTGAAAAAGAAATGGTCAGTACAAATTTCCATGAAGTTTCACTTTTGGTCGGTTACATGAAAAAAAAATTGGTTTAAATTTATGGTTTTTTTTCCTCTGTTCAAATAATGATGATGATTGAATCACCATAGTTTAATATAGGAAGGTTATGTATCGTATTCATTTGACTTAAAAGAATTCTGAATTTGTTTGTTTGTTATGATTTTTCATCATGTTGTTGTTATACACATTTGAAAGGAATAAAAGGATAACAATAGTCCTACTACTTAAATACTATTTATGAATAAAGTTTTTTTTATGGTGTATAATTGTTTAATGTTTGGTATGTTTTTTTTCGTAGTTAAGATGTCAAATGCAAACATGTCAAAAATAAACTTTGATGTTCTTGATATCTCCGGAAAAGCCTATCTCCCTTGGACTCTTGATGCTGAGATCCATTTAATTGCTAATAATCTGGGAGAAACAATTAAACCCCAAAATAAAGCCTCTCCTCAAGAGCGCGCTAAAGCAATGATATTCCTACGTCATCATTTACATGAGGACCTCAAAAAGGAATACTTAACGGTGAAAGACCCGTTAGAACTATGGGAAAAATTGAAAGAGAGGTTTGACCATAAAAAACAAGTCATTCTTCCAAAAGCTCGTTACGACTGGATGCACCTCAGGTTGCATGATTTCAAAAGCGTGAACGAGTAAAACTCCGCAATGTTTAATATCAGATCAAAATTATTGTTATGCGGAGAAAATGTTACTGAAGAAGACATGCTTGAGAAAACTTTCTCAACTTTTCATGCTTCCAACATGCTCCTACAACAACAGTATCGAGAACGTGGGTTTAAAAAATACCATGAGCTTATATCCGTTCTCCTTGTTGCTGAACAAAACAATGAGCTTTTGATGAAGAATCATCAAGCACACCCCACTGGTTCTACTGCGTTGCCTGAAATAAATGCAACCTCAAATGAAAGGGGTAATGGCCGTGCACGCGGTAATAACCGTGGTAATGAACGAGGTCGTGGCCGTGGCCATGGATGTGGTCGAAACAATGCTTGGCATCGTGATGGTTACAAACCAAAACCCTCTGATTTTAAGAAAAAAGATGATAAAGGCAAAAGGATGCAACATTAAGCTCCTAAGAATCCTAGTGATCCTTGCCACAGATGTGGCATGACAAATCATTGGGCAAAACAATGTCGTACCTCTAGACATTTTGTTGACCTTTATCAAGCATCACTAAAGAAGAATGGAAAAGACATTGAAACAAATTTCATTGATACTTTCAATGTTGCTAATGAGCTAAACCCAAATGTGCATTTCGACTCCTCAGATTTCTTTGATGATGTCAAAGACGTGGTTGCTTCCTTTTCCAATGATCAAAATGCCAACTAGTTGTCTAGTTTCATTTTAGTTAGTTTTTCCACAATAATTGTTTTAAGTTTGTGTTGAATAAGCTAGGTTAGTTCTAACATCGTTACTTATGTTTGAAACTTTAATTAATGCAATATCCATTTGTTTTCTTTAAAGTGATCTTATTATGAAATGCTTATTTACTTATTTTTTTATGTTCAAGGATATGAAAAGCATTTTGGAAAACGGTGAAGACGAGTGTCTGGTTGATAGTGCAACAACAAATACCATTTTGAAAAATAAAAAATATTTTTATGAATTTCATATAGCAAATGCAAATGTCAACACAATTTGTGGTACTAGCAACTTGATTGAAGGTTATGGCAAAGCCTGCATTGTGTTACCTAAAGGTACACATTTAATAATAAATGATGCGTTGTATTCTAGTAGATCAAGGAGAAATCTACTAAGTTTCAAAGATATAAGACGCAATGGTTATCATGTTGAAAACCATGACTGAAAATAATATTGAGTATCTCCAAATTACATCCATAAATAATGGAAAAAAAGTCCATAATGGAAAGAATGAAAGGTTTATCTTCTGGATTGTATTTTACATGAATTAACCAGACATAAATAAATATGGTTTCTACCCGAAAGGGTATCGATCCTAAAATATTTACCCTTTGGCATGATCGACTGGGTCATCCAGGTGATATAATGACGAGGAGAATCATTGAGAGCTCAAATGGGCATCCATTAAAGGATTTCAAGGTCCTGTTATCAAAAGATTTATCATGTGGAGCGTGCTCTCTTGGAAAAATGATAACTAGGCCCTCAATGAATAAAATTGAAAATGAATCTCCCTTGTTTCTTGAAAGAATTCAAGGAGACATTTGTGGGCCAATTACTCCTCCATGTGGACCATTTAGATACTTTATGGTATTAATTGATGCATCATCCCGATGGTCTCATGTCTGTCTGTTAGCATCAAGAAATGTTGCTTTTGCAAGGTTACTTGCCCAAATAATTCAACTAAGAGCACATTTCCCAGATTATCAAATCAAGAAGATTAATTAGGCTTGATAATGCAGGAGAATTTACATCTCAATCATTTAATGATTTATGTATGTCAATTGGGATTAAAGTTGAGCATCCTGTAGCACATGTGCATACACAAAATGGTCTTGCTGAATCTTTAATAAAAAGATTACAACTAATTGCTAGACCATTACTTATGAAATCAAAATTGCCATCTTCTGCATGGGGACATGCTATCTTACATGCTGCTGCTCTTATTCGATTAAGACCAAGTGCATCTCATAAGTATTCTCCACTTCAACTGGTTTCTGGAAGAGAACCAAATTTGTCTCATCTAAAAGTCTTTGGTTGTGGTGTATATGTCCCAATATCACCACCACAACGTACAAAGATGGGACCTCAAAGAAGATTGGGCATTTATGTTGGCTTTAATTCTCCATCAATCATCAAATACTTGGAACCATTAACTGGAGATGTTTTTACAGCACGTTTTGCTGATTGCCAATTTGATGAAACAATGTTCCCAATCTTAGGAGGAGAAAATAAAAAGTTGGACAAACAAGATGTAACTTGGAATGCATCACAAATATCTTTTCTTGACCCTCGGAGTGGTCAATGTGAATTAGAGGTTCAAAAGATCATTCATTTGCAACAAATAGCAAACGAATTACCTGATGCATTTACGGATACAAAAAGAGTTACTAAATCATATATTCCAGCTTTAAATGCATCTTCTCGGATTGATATTCCTGAAACTCTAGATGAGTCAAATGTACGCAGAAAGCGTGGAAGACCAATCGGTTCAAAAGATAAGAATCCACGGAAAAAGAAAGAGCAGAATACAACTGGAAAAGCTCAAGGAGTTGTTATAAATAACATCCCAAAAGAGATTAAAAATAACATAGAAAATGTGGATAAATCTCTTGAAGATGACCATGTACCTACTGAATATGAGATCTCAATAAATTTTGTACAAAATGGTACAACATGGAATCGAAATGAAACACGTGTTGATGAAATTTTTGCATATGCTATAGCAAGTGAAATAATAAATGATGAAATTACTGTGCCAAAAACTATTAGAGAATGTCGACAAAGAAATGATTGGCCATAATGGCAAGAGGCCATACAAGCTGAACTAGATTCACTTGAAAAACGCCAAGTGTTTGGCCCTGTGACGTTAAACCCAAACCAGGTGAAGCCGGTAGGCTATAAATGGGTATTTGCGATAAAAAGGAACGAGAAAAATGAAATTGTTAGATACAAAGCGAGACTTGTAGCACAAGGTTTCTCACAAATACCTGGGGTAGATTATGAAGAAACATATTCACCTGTTGTGGATGCAACGACTCTTAGATATTTAATCAGTCTTGCAAATGTTGAAAGGCTCCAAATGCGCCTTATGGATGTTGTCACAGCCTACTTGTATGGATCACTTGATAGTGACATTTACATGAAAATCCCGGAAGGAATGAAACTGCCGGAAGCTTGTGAAAATAAACCCCGTGAAATGTTTTCAATTAAATTGAATAGATCTTTGTATGGACTTAAACAATCAGGACGAATGTGGTATAATCATCTAAGTGAATATCTTTCAAAAGAGGGATATAAAAGTAATCAGATAAGTCCATGTATTTTTATTAAAAGATCAAAGGCGGGTTTCACAATCATTGCAGTGTATGTTGATGATTTAAACATCATCGGAAATCTTGATGAAATTGAACATACTGCAAATTTGTTAAAGAACGAATTCGAAATGAAAGACCTTGGTATGACTAAATTTTGTCTCGGATTACAAATTGAGCATTTGTCAAATGGAATATTTGTTCACCAATCAAATTATACAGACAAAATATTGAAACGGTTCAATATGGATAAAGCTCATCCACTAAGCTCACCAATGGTCTGTCGTTCACTTGACCGAGAACTTGATCCGTTCCGCCCCAAAGAACATGATGAGGAAGTTCTTGGTCCTGAAATTCCCTATCTAAGTGCGATTTGGGCTTTGATGTACCTTGCTAGCAATACACGCCCGTATATTGCATTTTCAGTAAACTTACTAGCAAGATATAGTTCCGAGCCAACACGCCGACATTGGAATGGAATTAAACATATTTTTCGTTATCTTTGTGGTACCCGTGATATGGGATTATTTTACCAAAAGAACTCAAAATCTAAGTTGGTTGGATACGCTGATGCTGGCTACTTGTCCGATCCACACAAGGCAAGATCACAAACAGGTTATGTTTTCACTTATGGGGACACCGCAAGAATGCTATGACTGGATGTTCTATTGTGTTTTGTTTATATCACTGTATTGATTAGTATAGTTTTAGCTTAGTGGGCTGCTCACGGACTTGCATGTCCGTGAGGCCCAGTAGAGCCCAAGCCCAAACTGGCTGGACATGTTACTCTATAAATAGAGGTGTTCAGGTTAGTTTAGGGTTGTTGGTTTTAGAGAGAATTCGGAGTTAATGCTTTTGGATTGTAACAGTGTTTGTTAATCAAAGTATTAAGAATTCGGTAATTGTGATTTTGTGTTTATTGCTTTCGTTTATAACCTGTGCGTTTATTGATTACGAGATTCCGCCTCGTAGTTAGTATAGTTTAATCCTGTAGATCGGACCATTGGGACCTACAATTGGTATCAGAGCAAACGCATTGTTTACTCTCTATCGAGATTTGGTTCAGGGTTAAATTCAGGTTTTAATTGATTCTGGAAATTAGGGTTCTTAGTACTTTTTCAGCGGCTGCTTGTGAGAATTAGGGTTCTTAGTACATCTTCGGCGGCGGTGTTTTACAGATTAGGGTTTACTGCTTGTTCTTGGAGATATCTTCGTGGACTTGGTTCGTGGATTTAATTCGTGGACTTGGTTCGTGGATTTAATTTGTGGAGGCATCTTCGTGGATACATCTTTGTGGATACTTCTTCGTGGATACATCTTCGTGGGACATCTTCGTGGGACATCTTCGTGGGACATCTTCGTGGATACATCTTCGTGGATACATCTTCGTGAACATCTTCGTTGGAAACATCTTCGTTAGTGGATCTTCGTTGGACACATCTTCGTTAGTGGATCTTTTAAGTCTGCGAACAACATCTTCGTGACTGTCACCCATCTTCGCCGAACAACATCTTCGTGACCCATCTTCGCCAAACAACATCTTCGTGACCCATCTTCGTCGAACACCATATTCGTGACCCATATTCGCCGATCAACATCTTCGTGACTGACACCCATCTTCGCCGAACAACATCTTCGTGGCTGACACCCATCTTCGTGACATCATCTTCGCTAAACATCATATCTGTAATGGATTCTAAACAATCCGTTAATATACCTCCCAAGTTACTTAACTCATCACAATATTTCGAATGGGCTGAACTATTTGAACAATTCTGTCGTTACAATGATGTACAAATGTGGGTATGCATTCAAGAAGTATATGAACACCCGCGTCATACAGTAAACAATGAAACTACCAAAATTCCCGTCAACAAAATGTCACCTGAATATCGACGAGAATATGATTCTGAAAACAGAGCAATAGCAAGTCTAAAGATGGCTTTGCCAGCAAAAATGCAACATCTTTACAAGAATCTGGATAAGAAAACTTCACATGATCTATGGAAAGCTATTGAAAAACAATATGTTGGAACTCCTGCTCAGAGAAAGAGTCGAGCGAACCTTCTTAAACGAAAATTCGATACATTCAGATCAGGAGTCAATTAACCGTTTGAAGACACTGTTACCAGATACTTCAATCTCATTGCAGAACTCACCAGATATAAAATAGATGTAGAAAGCGAAAAAGTTGAGCGATTTTTGGACGCTTTGCCTAAGCGTTGGGAGGTTTACGTAAATAACTTTGGAAACATTGCTAGAACGATTCAGAGGTTATGAATTGACACGTTTCACAACAACCATGATTGCAGATCAAACACCCTATGGACAAACCTCAGAATCAAATTCTTCTGAAAACGCAACTGCTTTCTTTTCTGATAAGGATCAGCCAACTTCTGACACACATTCAGGCACCCGACCTACTACTGCAACACCAAATGTTCCTGCCACACATCAGAAAATGCCAATGAGTGTTAAATCTGCAGAGGAAAGTCTCGAAATCTTGTCTTGCTTTTTGACTGCTTATGGCAATCAAGTTCAAGGAAAAATTGCCGATCCAGGGCTATGGGATGAAGATTTTAGTCAAGTTGATCAGGATGACCTTGAAGAAATGGATTTACAATGGCAAACCGCTATGATTACCAACAAAATAAAGAAATTCATGGCAAGAACATGACGCAGTCTAAGAACAGGAAAGGCAGGTTCCGATAAATCAAAGGTACGGTGCTACAACTGTCAAGGACACGGTCATTTTGCAAGAGAATGTCAACAGCCTAAAGTTGAACGTAATTCAAATCAAGACAAAACTGGTTCTGCACAGGCTTCTCAATCACAACGTAGCTTAGCTTCACAGGCAATGATCGTCCAACATGATGATCACACATACGATTGGAAAATTTGTAATAATCAAGCACTCATGGCTTCCATTGATGAGATTCACAGTGAAACAAATGACTCAAGTTCTGATAATGATACAAGTTCAAATGAAGACAATCTGGACTTTGAAGACAATAAAGACGAGAAAACACTATGCAATTGTACGGTGGATGTGCCCAATGACAACTTTATTGCAAAAATGGCTGGTCTTCAAACTGAAAAGTCTAAGGTACTTCTTGACCTTCAATCTGTGAAGGAACTGTGTAAATCTTTTACTGTCTTAACTCTTGAACATGAAAAATTGACCAAGTCAGTATCCATTTTGGAAACACAGCAAACTAAGCTTGAAAAAGAAGTGTCAATACAAATTTTCTTAAAAGATGACTATGCACGAAAATTTAATCAAAACGAAAAAACAAGACTGCAACTTTTAATAGATGTAGGCATTGTAACACAAAAAGTCGACATGCTATATGAAAGTCTTGAAAATGAAAAGAAAAGTTTTGGCACAAAAGTTCAAGAGTTAAATGAATGTCAAATAAAATTAACTGAACATGAAAGGAAGATTGAATAGTTCCGCACATCTTCCAGCACATTGAACTCCATCATAAGTCGTCAACGTACTTCTGGTACAACTAAAGGTTTAGGCTATAACGAAACTCCACCTCCCTACAATAATGACTTCAGTTTTTTTAAAACTCAACCTCCAAAGAATGAAAAATGCGAATCATCCAATAGCAAAAGCCAGGACTCTGCACCATTTCAAGAAAAGCAACCCGAACAGATTCCAGCTCACGACTCATCAAACGACATATCTTCCGATTCTGAAAAATCTCCACAAAACAAAATGGAATCGTTAAACTGCTTCAAATGTCGTGAAAGGGGGCATGTGGCCTCAGTATGTAATAACAAACGAAAGGAACCTCAAGTTAAAGTCACTCACCCACCGAAATATAAGTTCACTCCCACCAAACCCGTTCACATTCTTCGTAATCCACACCATGAACGTGCTGATACATCTTCTAAAAATTTTGGGTACCCTAAACCGAGTACGGGAAACTTTAACCAAAGAACTCACTATGAACCACGTCATCATCACTTCAATCCCAACCGTTATAATTCCTCACCAATGAGTCATAGAGTTCCATATAACTCTAACAGTCATTTCTCTCCACGCCACACATCTTACATTTCTCATCAAAATAAGGGAGTCTACAAAAGGGTCACCTATGTGACTGAAAATGGTCAATCCAGGTCCGTTATGGCATGGGTTCCCCATGAGAACTAATGATTTAAATTTTCTGGTCAACAACTGGTATGTTGACAGTGGCTGTTCCAGGCATATGACAGGAGAAAGAGCGCTGCTCAATAACTTCGAATCAGGAAAGAAAGGCCGCGTAAATTTTGCTGGAGATAAAGGTGGAGAAATAACTGGAATTGGATCAGTTACGAATGGTAAAATAACACTGAAGGACGTGTTTTACATTAAGCCGTTAGAACACAATTTGCTGAGTGTCTCTCAAATCTGCGACAACGATAATCCCGTGTATTTTACCAAGAAGGAAGTTTTGATCCTCAAATCAGGAGTTGATATCCCTGAGGATCTGATATTGATGCGTGCCCCAAGAACAAAAAACACGTACATTATGGATATGAACAACACTGACCTCACCGCCGATTCCACATGTCTATTATCAAAGTCAACTAGTGAAGAAGCCATGATCTGGCACAGAAAGATGGTGTCACACCCCGCTAAAGCGGAAACACGGAATGTGAGAGCTGGAATATCATTACACGGTCATAAGAAAATGTAAACGATTCAAGTCATTTCGATTAAAAATAAAATAGTTCATGTTTCAACAACCAAGCAGTTCATAAGTTTTAAATAAAGTACAAGTACAATGTTTCAAAATAAATTCCCAAAATAGAAAAGGTCTTTTCCCACTTAGCGCCTCACGTAACCATATCGACCCTCCCTTGCCATGCATTCCGTACACTTACTTTAATTTCCTGAAACATAAGATAAAGTGTCAAGTACATAACGTAGTGAGTGAGTTACAGTTTAGAGTTTCTAGAAAAGTTTCCAAAAATAGAAGGTACATGAAAATAGTGACGTCGTAAGTAAAAATAACGGAACAACGTTAGAACATACACGAATAGTAAAAGGTTTGAACGTACACAAGTAAGTTAAATACATAAAACTCGTATAAATAAAGTTGCAGCGGAATCCAAGCGCTAAAAGATATATGCGTAGGGAGTATGTGTTTAACTAAATAGTAAATCGTGTCAATCACTTGGCATGATATAAATAGTAAGTATACACTAAACCGATTGTGTGGTCCTGATCTAGCCCAAAAATGTTTAATTGAGTGTACATCTGAACTTAGCAATATGTACTTGGGTCGCTAACCCTGAGTAAGGAGTGACCGCTCCTAAGTATCGATACCCATATGACTAACGGCTGTTGCTAATAGTGTATAAAAGTTCCTAAACCAAAACGGGCAATTGAACAAAGTTTCCAAAAGTACAATGAGTTCTTACGGGTTTATATTTTCATCAAGGATTGGTCGCTAACAAGTATCCTAAATTTAGTTAACCTGCTAAGGCATTAACACATATACGCATAATAGTTTCCAAGTTTCAAAGTTCAAAGTTTCATAAAAGTTTCAATAAAGTTTCGTACAAGTTTCCAAAGTTACGAGTTTCACAAGTTGAAATGTTTCAAGTTTCCAAAGTTTCGCACGAGTTTCCAAAAGTTTCAATAAGTACCAAAAGTATCAAGTTTCCAATTGTTTCAATAATTTGCAAATAGTGTTAAAAGTTACAAAACATGTGATCTTATGCTTCCCCTAAATAATGTTTAAATGTACAAAAAGTAAAACAAGTGGGGTTGTAACTCACGGTTTGCGGAGAAACGAGAACTCGGGAATCGGTCGGAAAAGGAGCCGGGAATCACAGAATGCCTAAGGATACCAAGATTGTCCAAAAGTTATTATCTCATTAGGTTACTTTATATAAGAGATTAGGTAACTTTTGTTTAGAATTAAGGGTTAAGGTCAATATTGTTCCAAAATTTTTCCGAAGCATTTAACGTTATATTTAGTCCGAAAGTTCAAAGTTAAAGTTATTATTATGATAGACATGTTTAGGTTACTGAAATGGTTCAAGTTTTCTTACGAAATTTGGGCAGCGCTTCCGCGCCCAAATGTCATGTCCAAAACCTAAAGTCATTTCCGCTCACAAAAACACATATATACACATAATAACTTAATAAACAAGTCCATTTAGTCCAAAGAGTCCAATACAAGTCACCATTTTTATTATTTAAGTCACCTCAGTTTCATACTTTTATTCACCAACAAATCCAGAACGCGTACATAAGTTTTAAACGGACAAAACGACGATTTTCGGGAGAGTCAGCAGCCCGGTGCGCAGCACCTACCAGGGGGTGTTGCGCACCTCCTTGCTGTTCTTTCCCGTTTTGTGTTTTTCTTGTCAAAAACGTTTTGTTACTCAAAGATTTCGACATGCAATCGGTAGATACTTCATAATATGGTATTTTTACAGTTTCTAAACAACTTTTAACCACAAATACATAGATCTAAATATTATTTAGTTAAAAATCGTTTTTGTATAAAAAGAGTTATAAATCTTTATAAAAACTCATTTTTATGGTTTAGATCTTACATGCAATTAGTAAAAACAGTAAATAAAGGTAGAAGGAAGATTTCTACCGGTTGAAAATGGATGGATGATGTTTTAGACGGATTTAGAGCTCAAAAATCGGTAGAAACCGAAATAGACTTGCACCTTCTTACTTGTTTTGATGTTTAAACGTTTTTGATGGTTGATTTATGGTAGATTTGTGGCTGTATTTCCTGGATTTGATGGTGGTTTTAGAGAGAGTATTGAGAGAGAATGGTACTATGTGTTTTTGTGTGTGTGTTTTAGATTAAAGAAAATGAAAATGAAAAGAAAAGGGGTAGATTGTAGTAAAGAGGGTCTTGGGCAGGGTTTTTGGCAGTAATGGAGTGTTAAAACTCGAGATTGATTGGTTGATTGTTTATAAAAACGAGACAAGGACTAAAAATGTAAATTTTTTTGAAATCTGGCAAGAGGTGCTGCGCACCGTGCATAAAATCAGATTTTATCTGATTTTTGTTTTTACGTTATTGCTTCGTTGGACCTTTTTGTTAACTGAAAGTTCTTAATTATGATACGTTATGAACTTAGGAAAGTTCATTAGGTGTTTTCTTGGTATTAGGACTTATATAATTGATTCCGGGAGTTATTCCGACACTGGTTCCGACAAAATACAGACACAATATGAACGAGCTAGAGAATTATGAACACTGTAAAAAGAGTAATTGGAGATTCGAACCGATTAAGTAACTGAGAATCACCTGAATTTTTGACGGTTGTCACAGATGGCACACTTACACTTTCGGAAAATGAATGAGATCACAAAGAAAGGGTTAGTTAATGGAGTTCCATTCAAACGTTTCGAGTACGAAGATAAATGTATTCCATGCAAACTCGGAAAGCAACACAAGCAACATCACAAGTCCAAGGCCATCAACACAATCGAGACACCATTCGAGCTAATGCACACTGATCTTTTCGGTCCTATTGCACAAAGAAGCTTCGGCGGGAAATACTACTGTCTAGTGATCACCGATGATTATACTCGCTACTCTTGGGTCTATTTTTTAGTCACTAAGAGTGAAACAGCTGGCACGCTAATCAACTTCTTTGACATGCTAAGAAACGTATACAAAGCCAATATCAAGCGTCTGCGCAACGATAACGGGACAGAGTTCAAAAATTCCACGATGACCTTCTATTGTCTTGCAAATGGAATAGTTCAACAACACAGCGCTCCATATGAACCACAACAGAACGGAGTCGCTGAGAGGAAAAACAGAACCTTGATAGAAGCTGCACGTAAAATGCTAGCTGACTCACTTCTCCCCGTTACATTCTGGGGGGAGGCAGTAAATACAGCTTGTTACGTCCTTAATCGAGTGTTAACGGTGAAACGGTTTGATAAAACAAGTTATGAACTGCTTAATAGTCGTAAGCCTAATCTTGCTGGATTGGAACCCTTTGGGGCTCCTTGCACTGTTTTGAAAACAAATTACACTACCAAGTTCGCACCCAAAGCCGTCCAGGGATACTTTCTTGGATATGTTGAGGGTTGCGCTAACAAAAGAGTTTACCTAAAACCTTCACGTACAGTGGAAATTGTTTTTAACTTGGAAATAACTAGCTACACATTTGAAAAAAAAACGGTCCAGATATCGCTTTCGACTATGATGCATTATTTAAATCATTTAACCTTTCTCCTAGTGTGACTCATACAGGAACAGAGAACCCGAGTTTCTCTTCTGAAGATGAAGATTCAGTTTTTCCTCGTACCCATGTCATTCAAGAAATTGTTGCGGAACCTGCTGACTCCGATGGTCAAGCAGATGATCAAGACGTTGTGGCAGAACCACTCGTCGACGAAGAACCAGCCGATGATCAAGAAAATGTGGCAGAACCACATACTGCAACCGCTCAAAACGATGCGGCAGAACCGCACGTTGTGTCTCGAATTCACAAGGATCACTCCTTCGAAAACATTATTGGCGATCCCAACGCACCCGTTCAAACTCGATCGCAACTGGACGATTTACAGGGCATGTATGCCTTTGTCACGACCTCCGAGGATTTCAACAACTGTCGCTATCTTTGCTTCGTTTCCCAAGACGTCCATGCTAACATTCATATGGCCCTTAAGGACGCAAACTGGGTCTACGCCTGTCAAGAAGAATTAGCTCAGTTTGAGAAACTAGGGGTCTGGGTACTCGTGATCCTGCCCGACGAAGCCTATGCTATAGGTACTAAATGGGTTTTCCGATGCAAACGGGATGACCGTGGAATTATCACTCGAAACAAAGCTCGCTTAGTGGTACAAGGTTTTTATCAGGAAGAAGGATTGGACTTTCAGGATGTCTTTGCCCCAGTCGCTCGCCTCGAGGTTGTTCGTCTCTTCTTAGCCTATGCCTCTCACATGGGACTTACTGTTTACCAACTTGATGTTAAAAGTGCCTTCCTATATGGTAAAATCGACGACACCGTCTATGTTCAGCAACCCCCCGGCTTCGAAGACCCACAACACCCTGATAGGGTTTACAAGCTCAACAAAGCTTTATATGGTCTCCATCAAGCCCCTCGTCTGTGGTATGGAACATTATCAACTTTCCTCTTAGAATCCGGTTTCAAGAGAGGTCGTATCGATAGCACCCTTTTCATCAAAGATTCCCCCAAGGCGAAACTATTGGTTCAAGTCTACGTGGATGACATTATCTTCGGCTCCACTGATAATCAAATGTGTAAGGATTTTGAAAAACTAATGAAAGACAAATTCGAGATGAGCGCCATGGGTGAAATCAAGCTATTTCTAGGCCTACAAGTCGAGCAACTACCAGACGGGATGTTTGTCCATCAATCAAACTACGTCACTGAAATGC
Organism: Senecio squalidus; assembly: GCA_910822075.1. Lineage (NCBI taxonomy): Eukaryota > Viridiplantae > Streptophyta > Magnoliopsida > Asterales > Asteraceae > Senecio > Senecio squalidus. The sequence goes on from CAJVGC010000065.1 coordinate 40,315,632, forward strand.
TAAAGAAATTCAACATGACAGACGCCAAGTCCATTGCTACTCCCATTCCTCAGCAGCACAATCTGGAACCAAACGCACAAAACGATCTTGATGTGGATCCCACTGTTTATCCCGGCATTATAGGCTCATTAATGTATCTTACTGCATCTCGTCCTGACATAATGTTTGCTGTATGTTTATGTGCCAGGTTTCAAGCTTGTGCTAAGATGTCTCATCACTTTGCTGTAAAGAGGATTCTTCGCTACCTTAAAGGCCGACCGCGGCTGGGTCTCTGGTATCCCAAAGGAAGCGACCTCTTTCTTGAAGCATTCACCGACTCGGATTTGGGTGGATGCAATATCGATCGAAAGTCAACCTCCGGTGGTTGTCAATTCTTGGGAGGACGCCTCGTGTCTTGGAAATGTAAGAAACAAACAACTGTTTCCGTCTCATCCTGTGAAGCCGAATATATCGCTGCGGGTAGCTGTGTATCACAGGTTCTTTGGATACAACAACAGATGCTGGATTACGGTTTATCCTATACCTCTACTCCTATTAATATAGATAATGAGGCTGCCGTTTCTGTTATTAAAAATCCTGTTAAGCATAGCAAGACCCGTCACATAGATTTTAAGCATCATTTCATTAGAGACTGTTATGAAAAGAAACTGATAGATATAATTCGTGTCTCTTCCGAAAACAATATGGCCGATCTCTTTACCAAAGCCTTTGACAAATATCGTTTTGAATCACTCATTCAACGTATTGGACTTCGCAACATAGATTAACCAACGTTTGTTTAAAAAAAAAATAAAAAAAAAATAAGTGTAACTTAGTTAGAAATCTAAAATTCGAGATGAAGATATTTTTTGCTTATGACTCTTAGTCTTAAATCGGGTTATTGCTATTACACACACCTATAATTCTCCATCGTATTTTAGTTTAACCTCCAGTGTCTTGTGGCCTTTTGTCTTTTAGTTGTTCTCGATAGTGTGGTTTGTCTGGTTTAAACACACATGTTCGTCCCCATCAGACGAAGACACTTGCTCGTCACTTTGGACGAACACACGTGTTCGTGATCCTCGCCGACCATGCGTGTTCATCATCTAGGACACACTTGCTCGTCCTCGTGATAAGACCTTAGACGAACATACTTGCTCACTGTCTTCGCCGAACACCTTGCTTCTTGTTCTGGACGAACACCTTGTTCGTTACCATATGTGTTCGCGCTTTCTATCTACGAACACACGTGTTCGTTATACATGAATTATTTGTCTATCTGTTACACGAACATACGTGCTCGCCAACTTTTATGTTCGACATACATACATGTTCGTGCCTATCGTATCTAACACGTTCATGTCTACAGATTTTACAGATGGAGAGACAGTTTGATAAACGGCATAATCAGGCAGTCAGTTTCGCTTTAGACGATCCTTCGACACTTCCCTTTCGAGAGACAATTCTCTTCTTACATCACTCACGAATGGCTTTCATACTCAGTGAAGATCCCCCAATTAATATCTGATATCGCATATTTATATAGATATTTATATGCGATATTTGGTCATTTTCGTATTTATTCATGATGGATAGGATAGGATTTTTACATTTAATTGTGTGAAAAGTATTTTATTTAAGTGACAGGTTGAATATGATCGAAAAATGGACATTTGGACGAAGAAATGCAAGATAAAGATAAAGATAAAGATAAGGATAAGGATAAGGATAAGGATAAAGACAACATCCTCTTTTAATAGATTTATAATTCGACTCAAACACGAATTCTATCTAGTTTTTGCCTATAAATACAACCCTAAAAAATTCAGAAAATTCATTCAATCAATTATTATTCTAAGTCTCTGGAGCTGGTATTTATGTTTAGAAGCAGGATTAAAAGCTAGGAAGATCATCCTTTCGGCTAACGGCGATCACGACACGTTTTGTCGAATTCTTCGTTTGTTCTTTTCTCTTTTAGACTATTTTTCCAGTATGATTTTCATAACTTTATTTGTTGTTTTAGACTTGATCATGAGTAGCTAAATTTCGTTAATGCTTGTTTGAACCACGGATCCTATTTGAAGTTTATTTATCGTTATCGATTGTTTATGTTTTTGTGTTTAATCGGTGATCCTTAATTGCTTAAATTTTAGTATATTATCAGAGTTGTTTATATATAATTTGCTTAATCAACATTCTAGGTATTCGGGAGGAATCTAGATAGATTAAATAGGTTGTATGAAATAATCGGTCGGTCTATAATCGGTTTAAAATTACTAGGATTCGGGAGTACTTAGTAATCACAACTTAGGTAATTAAATTTAAGTGAGTAAGTCTATTTGTTAAGATTCGGAAGGACTTGATAATTATAGGAGTTATTCGGGAGGAAACTCTATAAGATTAAATCACTAAAATCGGACTTGTTGCTTATTGCTTGGTTATTAATAGTTATTACTGTATTCGGGAGGAACGGGGTAATTAAAGATAATTAAAGTTAGTGAAAGATTCGGGAGGACTTTTTTTATATCTTAGAAGTTTTGAAAATAATCGATTCCGTAAATTTAAACGGAAAATAGGTGAAGTGTCAAACAAGTATATTTTCTCATTATTTGATTACATCAATTACTCTTTCGATAGATTTTAATTAATCACTTTTTCTTAATTATTTGCAATCTTTTGTTACGATAAACACCCCCACAAATACTCAGTATTATTAATTCGAAAACTTAAAACAAATTAGTCCCTGCGAACGAACCTTTACTTGCTTTAAACTATATTATATACAGATAGGTCCACTGCCTAGAAGTGTGTAATTGCGTGAAATAGTAGGTTTAAATTAAGACTAGATTTTACACATCAAGTTTTTGGCGCCGCTGCCGGGGACTGATTTTTAGTTTTTGTTTCGAATTTGTGATACGATCCTTTTGAGTATTTATTTACTTGAAAGTTACTTTAATTGTTTATAAGGTGCTTTTCACGTTTTGGTTTTTTTTTTTAGTTGTGATTTACAGGTTGTAGATATTAGACGATGTACAGGAGATATAGCAACTATTATGGATATTCGAATAAGGGGAATTACCAAGACCCAATATGTGATTTTGGATATGGTTATAGATATGATAGAGGACGAGGGAACAATCAATCTTACGAACGGGAATTTTGGTATGAGGAAAATGAACCGAAGGAAGAAGAAGAGCAAGAGTTGAAAGACTTGTTTAAATCCTTTGTTGAAATGAACAAACAGTTAAATGATGGGATTCTTAACCAATTGAAATTGCTAAATCTTAAACTTGAACTTGATCGTCAGGATTTTAATGTCACAAAACAACGGTTAGAATGGCAGTTAGAGGAGTTGGAAAAAAGAGCAAGGGGTCAACAAGAGGAACAAGTAAATGCAATTTCAACACGGCGGGGATATGAGTATTGGGATGATGAAACTGAAAACAAAGAAGAAGCTGAACCTGAACCCACTGCGCCGCTGTCACACTCACTGCGACGCAATGTTATCTCAGAACCCGTTTCCGATTTTGATAGTGATTTTGAGTCGGACGAGGAAGAATGGGAGGACCCGGTAGTTCAAATATATATAGCCACATCCGAATCAGCTACTAGTCCACCGGTTCAAGTTCATGACACGGAAATTTTTCAACAATTTAAAGATTAGGAAGCTGAGGAGCTCGAGGATTTTGATCCCATCTTGAAAATGGAGTTGGAGGAATTTGAGAAGAATTCTACGAGCATGACATTTGAAAAATCCGACCCGGATTTAGATTTATTAGAAATTGAATACTTAATGAATAATCCGGGTGCCACGTTTTTGGTTGAAATAATTCCATCTGAGGAAGAGTTCAAAGATTCTAGTGCAATTTCGCCAAAAGAGCTAGAGGGATTTGCCAAGTCGAACCGACACATGAAGCATAAGAAATCTAACTCAAGTTTGGGGGGGAAATGTCAGGGTATCTCTCACGACCCTTTTAATTTATTTTCTCTAACTTGTCAGGGAAAGGAAGATATTTTGCAGGAATTTGAGGATATCGGAAATGACACATCGCGGAGCGAGTTTAAGACGAAGGAATTTAATGTGAGCAAATGTGTCACACCCCGCTAAAGCGGAAACACGGGAATGTGAAGAGCTGGAAAATCATGTCACAGGTCATATAAAACATAACGGCAAAAGAGTCATTCATTAAAATTAAAAGTGTTTAAAAATCCATTCCAAACAACCAAACGACAAATAGTTTAATACATCGACATATAATTAAAATGTTTCTTTAAAAATCCCCAAAATAACTGGCCAAGTCTTTCCCGCATAAGTTCTCACACAACCGCCTCGACCCGTCCATGCCATGCACCTCAGACTTACACTAATTTCCTGAAACATAAGATAAAGTGTCAACTACGAAAGTAGTGAGTGAGTTATAGTTTAAATAGTTGGCATAAAAGTATGAGTAAAGTATATAAAGTAAGAGTTTTCCCATAAGGGAGATTAGCGGAGAAAAGTCGCTTAAAGAGTTTATATACTTGTAAAGTTTAAGTAACGGGCGAATTGTGCCCTAACTTGTAAAGACTAAATAGAATCAAATTTAGTCAAATAGTAGAAGCGGATAACAATCGCTATAAATTTATAAGTTTATGCGTAAGTAACTAAATAGATTTCTTGTATCAACCACTTGGCATCTATAACTTAAGTGTTCACACTAATCCGATTATCAACCGAGCGGCCCCAACTTCCCGCCTCTCAAACGGGAAATTAAAAGAAATTCAGTAAATATGTACTTAGACTGCCATCTAAGCAAGGAACGGTTCTTTCCTAAGTATCGATACCCATAATTACTATACGGCTTAAGTAGTTAATAGTGTGTAAGAGAGAAACTAAAGCATAATTGGGCACTATGTAATTTGTTTTAAAAGAGAGAGAATCAACATCACTTAAGAACGTGTTATAGTTCCATCAAGGGTCGGTTACGCATACAAGTATCAATAAATAGTTGAGTTAAAGAGACGAAACAATAGTTATAAATAGAGAAAGAAATGTTTTACGCATAAGAAACTAAGTAGACGTTTCAATGTCAAAGTTTTGATAAAGTCAAAGTCAAAGTTGAATAAGTCAAAGTTTGAAGTATTGCAAATTGTTTTATAAAGCATAAAATGCAATTAATCTTATGTTTCCCCCAAATTCATGTAAATATATAAAACAAGGGGTTGTAACTCACGGATTGCGAAGAGATCGAGTACTCGGAAATTCGGTCGGAATGTGTAAGCCGGGAATCACGGATTGCCTATTAATACCAAGGTAGTTTAATGAGTTGTTATATTATTAGGTTCTTATTTAATAATATAGGTAAGATGTCATTAAAGTGTAAGTGTCAAAATATCGTCAAAATAGTCCAAAAAGGTAATTGTCACGTTTGTGTCCGAAGTTCGATTTAACATTTTAGGTTATTATATCTTAAGTGTTTTGCTCGCTGAGGTGATTTACAATCTTTGAGGAAATTTGGGCAGCGCTTCCGCGCCCAAATTTCATACCCAAAAATTGTAAATCAATTCCGCTCACAATTCACCTAAAATACAATAATACATATATTATAGCTTATAATAGTCCAAATAGTCCAACAAAAGTCACTTTTATTATTGATTTCATTTATCTCAGTCCCCTTATGATTTTGGTAAAAGTCCAGAACGTGTATATAACTTTTAATCGGATAAAACGACGATTTTCGGGAGGACAGCAGCTCGGTGCTGCGCACCTGGACACAGGTGCGGCGCACCTAGCTGCTGTCTCAATCCCGTTTTGTGTTTTTCTTGCTAAAAACGTTTTGTGACTTATGGATTTCGACATGCAACCAGTAGCTACCATATAAAATTAAGTTTTCTCAGTTTCTAAACAACTTTAAACCACAAAAATGTAGATCTAATTGCTATTTAGATAAAAATCGTTTTTGTGAGAAAAGTGACATAAAACTTCATAAAACTTATCTTTGTTGTTTAGGTTGAACATGCAATTAGTAAATATCATTCAAAACATCATTTAAACAGTTTCAAAAGTGTTTTCATCCACAGATTCGTGGATCTAAAGAGTATTTCGACTAAAAACGTTTTTGACCGTAACAAGTCATAGATTTATGAAAAATCATATTTTTAACCGTTAGATCTTACATGCAACTGATTATTTGTGTACGAATAATAAAAGTAAAGAGATCTACCGAAGGAAAAACTTGGATGTAGAGTTTTGGTCGGATTTGGACTCCAAAAATCTTTACAACCGTGGTCCTTTTTCAAAATAACAACACCTCCGAGCTTCTCTTGAGGTTTGGATCGATTTGTATGGTCTAAATATGGGTTTTAATGGTGAAATGTTCCTGGTGTTCTTGAGTTTTTAGAGAGAAAATAGAGAGAATAGTGTGTGTGTGTGTGTTTTTAGTTTTTGCTAAAATGAATAAGAAAATGAAATGAAAAATGAAAAGTGGTAAAGTACTGACCTTGGGACTGTTGTTGGCAGTAATGAGGTCGATTTTGATTGGCCAAATGGGGTGGTGGTGGTGTAAAACGAGAAAAGGACTAAAATTGTAACATTTTTGAATTTCTGGCGCGAGGTGCTACGCACCACCTCACTAGGTGCGGCGCACCGGGCTATTTTCAGCCTTTTCAAAATTTTCGTTTTTGCGTTATTGCTTCGTTGGACCTTTTTGTTAATTGAAAGTTCTTAATTATGATTGGTTATGAACTTAGGAAAGTTCAATAGGTGTTTTCTTGGTATTAGGACTTATAATTTTGATTCCGGAAGTTATTCCGACACTAGTTCCGACAAAGTATAGACTTAAAAAGTTACGAACCAGAATAAAGCGAACGAGACAAAAAAAAAAGTAACTAACGTTTCGAACCGATATAACAACAGAATAAGTACCTGAATTTTGACGGTTGTCACAAAATGTGATAACGTGTGCGAGTTCTTAAAACGAAGAGATGACAAGTTACTATTTTCCGAGGCTCGAGAGTGGCATGACGCTTGGGTAAAGAGAAATAAGATGCTTGATGTTGGAAAGGAAGCATTTCTTCTTGGAGATCATTTTGGACATGAGTCGGAGGAAGAATCAGTACTTTTTGGAAAACACGTGGGAAAGAAAGACGAGAAAAATCTCGACCTTTACATTAGTCGTAAGTGGAGGCATATCGAGTCAAGCTAAGGACTCGGTCGAAAATCAAGCGCTTCTCGGGAGGCAACCCGGGTTTTATTTTCCCTTTTTTGTAGTAAAGTTTTTCTATTTTCTTTTATCTTTATTTCTTATTTAGTATTCGGTATTTTTTTTTACATTTTCTTTTGCAGTTTCAGTTTTTAGGTACCAAGAAAACCAACGAAAAAACCAAAAAAAATTATAAAAAAAAAAAAAAAAAAAAAAATTTTGTAAATTTTTGTAAAGTTATTGTTTACCATTTTCTTCTATTAGACTTTAAAAAAATAGTCTACTATTTTTTATTCCGTCGTAATTTGTAATTTTTATTTATTTTTTATTTTTTTTATTTTTTTTCTTTTGTGTTTTTAATATTTGTTTTTAGTTTTCTCTTTTAGTTTTTTTTATAGATTTGAAGTAAGTTCAACAAACGGTTTTGGGACTGGCATTCAGATCAGCAAAGCATTTTCACAAGAAATATTCGATATTACGACCTGGTTCTACTTTCTTCTTTTCTTATTTTGTTTGTATTTTTATTTTTAGATTTTATTTTTGTAATTTCCCTTAGGTTTGAGTCGTTAACACATTAGGGGCAATGTGTTACTTAAGTTTTGGGGGGGGGGGGGGGGGGGGGGGGGGGTCATCGGGAAATTTCAAATTTTGTTTTTCGACCCTTAGCTTAGTTTCCATCGTGTTGAATTGTGTTAATTTGTACAGTTTTTGAGTCAGAAAATAGAAAAAATACAAAAAAAAATCGAAAAATTGAAAAAAACCAAAAAAAAAATATAACGTGTCTAGTCGGTAAATACCTTAAGCTTTAAGCATAACCAGACGCATTTTAACCCTACTCCGAAAAATAGTGAGAGTTTGAGCCTTTGAAAGCATTTATTTTTAATGCTACGTTTTCATTTCTTTGAGTGTGCCGATGGGGATGACTTTAGAACTTGACATTGTTATACATTTCGAGACCACATATGAGCAATTGCATTAGGGTAACTTAGTGTGATTTGGTACAATGATAGGGGCAATTAGGATTAACCAATTTGTTAGCCTTTTCGTTTCTTTTTATATATTTTCCGCCTAACCCTTGTAACACTTACTTTTAGTGTTAGAAACTCTAGTTAAACCACTTTGCGCCTAAACCGTTTCGTTTCTAAACACTGTTATATTATTTTGTACACTCGCCTTATTTTCGTTTCTTTTTAGATTAAGTTCGAACTTATATTATTGATTGCTATTATATATTAAGTGAAGTTGAAGCTTATTAAGGCATTGAAGAAAAGTACCTATTATTATTGCCTTGTATTATTGTATTTGGAGAAATAGTAAAAAAAATATATAGTGATTATTAGCCTTTTGAGCATGTGTACTTACCACGAGAAAAAAATTATTTTGTAAGGCATGTACTAGGCTAAAGAAAGAAAAAAAAAAGTGAAAAAGAAAAAATCGGAAAAACAGAAAAGCGAAAAAAATTAGTTGTATAGTTTAAGAGAAATAGTGTATTATGAGTCGTGTATTATTTACGATACATGTATATTTGGAGGAGAAGAAAATATAAGTTGAAGAAAAAAAACATTGAGCAATCCAGTACATTCGAGATTATATTTAGTTCGGATATAATCTAAGTTGTATTATTTTATTTAACCCATTTACACTCCATATTATATATTTTCACATGTCTTTACCTATACGTTATAACCCAAATAAAAGTCTCCGTTTAGTCGTACCTAGACTCTAGTGGTGGAGATTTGATACATTATCAAGCCTATGATAGAATATTCACCATGACTGAGCAATTGAGCGATTCTACAGATATATTTTACACACCCTTTTAGATTAGTTTGAGAGATTGTGTGATTTTACTTCCCATAAAAATCGTGAGGTGTTTGGTTATGTTAATTTTTGGCTTTGATAATTACTTTTAAAACAGTTTTTGCTTGAGGGCAAGCAAAAAGGCAAGTTTGGGGGGATTTGATATCACATATTTATATAGATATTTATATGCGATATTTGGTCATTTTCGTATTTATTCATGATGGATAGGATAGGATTTTTACATTTAATTGTGTGAAAAGTATTTTATTCAAGTGACAGGTTGAATATGATCGAAAAATGGACATTTGGACGAAGAAATGCAAGATAAAGATAAAGATAAAGATAAAGATAAAGATAAAGATAAAGATAAGGATAAGGATAAAGACAACATCCTCTTTTAATAGATTTATAATTCGACTCAAACACGAATTCTATCTAGTTTTTGCCTATAAATTCAACCCTAAAACATCCAGAAAATTCATTCAATAAATTATTATTCTAAGTCTCTGGAGCTGGTATTTATGTTTAGAAGCAGGATTAAAAGCTAGGAAGATCATCTTTTCGGCTAACGGCGATCACGACACGTTTTGTCGAATTCTTCGTTTGTTCTTTTCTCTTTTAGACTATTTTAAAAGTATGATTTTCATAACTTTATTTGCTGTTTTAGACTTGATCATGAGTAGCTAAATTTCGTTTATGCTTGTTTGAACCACGGATCCTATTTGAAGTTTATTTATCGTTATCGATTGTTTATGTTTTTGTGTTTAATTGGTGATCCTTAATTGCTTAAATTTTAGTATATTATCAGAGTTGTTTATATATAATTTGCTTAATCAACATTCTAGGTATTCGGGAGGAATCTAGATAGATTAAATAGGTTGTATGAAATAATCGGTCGGTCTATAATCGGTTTAAAATTACTAGGATTCGGGAGGACTTAGTAATCACAACTTAGGTAATTAAATTTAAGTGAGTAAGTCTATTTGTTAAGATTCGGAAGGACTTGATAATTAGAGGTGTTATTCGGGAGGAAACTCTATAAGATTAAATCACTAAAAACGGACTTGTTGCTTATTGCTTGGTTATTAATAGTTATTACTGTATTCGGGAGGAACGGGGTAATTAAAGATAATTAAAGTTAGTGAAAGATTCGGGAGGACTTTTATTATATCTTAGAAGTTTTGAAAATAATCGATTCCGTAAATTTAAACGGAAAATAGGTGAAATGTCAAACAAGTATATTTTCTCATTATTTGATTACATCAATTACTCTTTCGATAGATTTTAATTAATCACTTTTTCTTAATTATTTGCAATCTTTTGTTACGATAAACACCCCCACAAATACTCAGTATTATTAATTCGAAAACTTAAAACAAATTAATCCCTGCGAACGAACCTTTACTTGCTTTAAACTATATTATATACAGATAGGTCCACTGCCTAGAAGTGTGTAATTGCGTGAAATAGTAGGTTTAAATTAAGACTAGATTTTACACATCAAGTTTTTGGCGCCGCTGCCGGGGACTGATTTTTAGTTTTTGTTTCGAATTTGTGATACGATCCTTTTGAGTATTTATTTACTTGAAAGTTACTTTAATTGTTTATAAGGTGCTTTTCACGTTTTGGTTTTTTTTTTTAGTTGTGATTTACAGGTTGTAGATATTAGACGATGTACAGGAGATATAGCAACTATTATGGATATTCGAATAAGGGGAATTACCAAGACCCAATATGTGATTTTGGATATGGTTATAGATATGATAGAGGACGAGGGAACAATCAATCTTACGAACGGGAATTTTGGTATGAGGAAAATGAACCGAAGGAAGAAGAAGAGCAAGAGTTGAAAGACTTGTTTAAATCCTTTGTTGAAATGAACAAACAGTTAAATGATGGGATTCTTAACCAATTGGAATTGCTAAATCTTAAACTTGAACTTGATCGTCAGGATTTTGATGTCACAAAACAACGGTTAGAATGGCAGTTAGAGGAGTTGGAAGAAAGAGCAAGGGGTCAACAAGAGGAACAAGTAAATGCAATTTCAACACGGCGGGGATATGAGTATTGGGATGAAGAAACTGAAAACAAAGAAGAAGCTGAACCTGAACCCACTGCGCCGCTGTCACACTCACTGCGACGCAATGTTATCTCAGAACCCGTTTCCGATTTTGATAGTGATTTTGAGTCGGACGAGGAAGAATGGGAGGACCCGGTAGTTCAAATATATATAGCCACATCCGAATCAGCTACTAGTCCACCGGTTCAAGTTCATGACACGGAAATTTTTCAACAATTTAAAGATTAGGAAGCTGAGGAGCTCGAGGATTTTGATCCCATCTTGAAAATGGAGTTGGAGGAATTTGAGAAGAATTCTACGAGCATGACATTTGAAAAATCCGACCCGGATTTAGATTTATTAGAAATTGAATACTTAATGAATAATCCGGGTGCCACGTTTTTTGTTGAAATAATTCCATCTGAGGAAGAGTTTAAAGATTCTAGTGCAATTTCCCCAAAAGAGCTAGAGGGATTTGCCAAGTCGAACCGACACATGAAGCATAAGAAATCTAACTCAAGTTTGGGGGGGGGGGGGGGGGGGGGGGGGGAAATGTCAGGGTATCTCTTACGACCCTTTTAATTTATTTTCTCTAACTTGTCAGGGAAAGGAAGATATTTTGCAGGAATTTGAGGATATCGGAAATGACACATCGCGGAGCGAGTTTAAGACGAAGGAATTTAATGTGAGCAAATGTGATAACGTGTGCGAGTTCTTAAAACGAAGAGATGACGGGTTACTATTTTCCGAGGCTCGAGAGTGGCATGACGCTTGGGTAAAGCGAAATAAGATGCTTGATGTTGGAAAGGAAGCATTTCTTCTTGGAGATCATTTTGGACATGAGTCGGAGGAAGAATCAGTACTTTTTGGAAAACACGTGGGAAAGAAAGACGAGAAAAATCTAGACCTTTACATTAGTCGTAAGTGGAGGCATATCGAGTCAAGCTAAGGACTCGGTCGAAAAACAAGCGCTTCTCGGGAGGCAACCCGGGTTTTATTTTCCCTTTTTCGTAGTAAAGTTTTTCTATTTTCTTTTATCTTTATTTCTTATTTAGTATTCGGTATTTTTTTTTACATTTTCTTTTGCAGTTTCAGTTTTTAGGTACCAAGAAAACCAACGAAAAAACCAAAAAAAATTATAAAAACGAAAAAAAAAAAAAAAAAATTGTAAATTTTTGTAAAGTTATTGTTTACCATTTTCTTCTATTAGACTTTAAAAAAATAGTCTACTATTTTTTATTCCGTCGTAATTTGTAATTTTTATTTATTTTTTATTTTTTTTATTTTTTTTCTTTTGTGTTTTTAATATTTGTTTTTAGTTTTCTCTTTTAGTTTTTTTATAGATTTGAAGTAAGTTCAACAAACGGTTTTGGGACTGGCATTCAGATCAGCAAAGCATTTTCACAAGAAATATTCGATATTACGACCTGGTTCTACTTTCTTCTTTTCTTATTTTGTATTTATTTTTATTTTTAGATTTTATTTTTGCAATTTCCCTTAGGTTTGAGTCGTTAACACATTAGGGGCAATGTGTTATTTAAGTTTGGGGGGGTCATCGGGAAATTTCAAATTTTGTTTTTCGACCCTTAGCTTAGTTTCCATCGTGTTGAATTGTGTTAATTTGTACAGTTTTTGAGTCAGAAAATAGAAAAAATACAAAAAAAAATCGAAAAATTGAAAAAAACCAAAAAAAAAATATAACGTGTCTAGTCGGTAAATACCTTAAACTTTAAGCATAACCAGACGCATTTTAACCCTACTCCGAAAAATAGTGAGAGTTTGAGCCTTTGAAAGCATTTATTTTTAATGCTACGTTTTCATTTCTTTGAGTGTGCCGATGGGGATGACTTTAGAACTTGACATTGTTATACATTTCGAGACCACATATGAGCAATTGCATTAGGGTAACTTAGTGTGATTTGGTACAATGATAGGGGCAATTAGGATTAACCAATTTGTTAGCCTTTTCGTTTCTTTTTATATATTTTCCGCCTAACCCTTGTAACACTTACTTTTAGTGTTAGAAACTCTAGTTAAACCACTTTGCGCCTAAACCGTTTCGTTTCTAAACACTGTTATATTATTTTGTACACTCGCCTTATTTTCGTTTCTTTTTAGATTAAGTCCGAACTTATATTATTGATTGCTATTATATATTAAGTGAAGTTGAAGCTTATTAAGGCATTGAAGAAAAGTACCTATTAATATTGCCTTGTATTATTGTATTTGGAGAAATAGTAAACAAAATATATAGTGATTATTAGCCTTTTGAGCATGTGTACTTACCACGAGAAAAAAATTATTTTGTAAGGCATGTACTAGGCTAAAGAAAGAAAAAAAAAGTGAAAAAGAAAAAATCGGAAAAACAGAAAAGCGAAAAAAATTAGTTGTATAGTTTAAGAGAAATAGTGTATTATGAGTCGTGTATTATTTACGATACATGTATATTTGGAGGAGAAGAAAATATAAGTTGAAGAAAAAAAAAATTGAGCAATCCAGTACGTTCGAGATTATATTTAGTTCGGATTTAATCTAAGTTGTATTATTTTATTTAACCCATTTACACTCCATATTATATATTTTCACATGTCTTTACCTGTACGTTATAACCCAAATAAAAGTCTCCGTTTAGTCGTACCTAGACTCTAGTGGTGGAGATTTGATACATTATCAAGCCTATGATAGAATATTCACCATGGCTGAGCAATTGAGCGATTCTACAGATATATTTTACACACCCTTTTAGATTAGTTTGAGAGATTGTGTGATTTTACTTCCCATAAAAATCGTGAGGTGTTTGGTTATGTTAATTTTTGGCTTTGATAATTACTTTTAAAACAGTTTTTGCTTGAGGGCAAGCAAAAAGGCAAGTTTGGGGGGATTTGATATCGCATATTTATATAGATATTTATATGCGATATTTGGTCATTTTCGTATTTATTCATGATGGATAGGATATGATTTTTACATTTAATTGTGTGAAAAGTATTTTATTCAAGTGACAGGTTGAATATGATCGAAAAAAGGACATTTGGACGAAGAAATGCAAGATAAAGATAAAGATAAAGATAAGGATAAGGATAAGGATAAGGATAAAGACAACATCCTCTTTTAATAGATTTATAATTCGACTCAAACACGAATTCTATCTAGTTTTTGCCTATAAATACAACCCTAAAACATCCAGAAAATTCATTCGATCAATTATTATTCTAAGTCTCTGGAGCTGGTATTTATGTTTAGAAGCAGGATTAAAAGCTAGGAAGATCATCTTTTCGGCTAACGGCGATCACGACACGTTTTGTCGAATTCTTCGTTTGTTCTTTTCTCTTTTAGACTATTTTTCCAGTATGATTTTCATAACTTTATTTGCTGTTTTAGACTTGATCATGAGTAGCTAAATTTCGTTTATGCTTGTTTGAACCACGGATCCTATTTAAAGTTTATTTATCGTTATCGATTGTTTATGTTTTTGTGTTTAATCGGTGATCCTTAATTGCTTAAATTTTAGTATATTATCAGAGTTGTTTATATATAATTTGCTTAATCAACATTCTAGGTATTCGGGAGGAATCTAGATAGATTAAATAGGTTGTATGATATAATCGGTCGGTCTATAATCGGTTTAAAATTACTAGGATTTGGGAGGACTTAGTAATCACAACTTAGGTAATTAAATTTAAGTGAGTAAGTCTATTTGTTAAGATTCGGAAGGACTTGATAATTAGAGGAGTTATTCGAGAGGAAACTCTATAAGATTAAATCACTAAAAACGGACTTGTTGCTTATTGCTTGGTTATTAATAGTTATTACTGTATTCGGGAGGAACGGGGTAATTAAAGATAATTAAAGTTAGTGAAAGATTCGGGAGGACTTTTATTATATCTTAGAAGTTTTGAAAATAATCGATTCCGTAAATTTAAATGGAAAATAGGTGAAGTGTCAAACAAGTATATTTTATCATTATTTGATTACATCAATTACTCTTTCGATAGATTTTAATTAATCACTTTTTCTTAATTATTTGCAATCTTTTGTTACGATAAACACCCCCACAAATACTCAGTATTATTAATTCGAAAACTTAAAACAAATTAGTCCCTGCGAACGAACCTTTACTTGCTTTAAACTATATTATATACGGATAGGTCCACTGCCTAGAAGTGTGTAATTGCGTGAAATAGTAGGTTTAAATTAAGACTAGATTTTACACATCAATATCCCGTTGGTTCAGCAGTTTCTCACCAACCTTACTCATGTCGATCTTCTCCATCCAGTCACTGCAAAGCCCCGGGACGGTTTACGCACCGTAGTTAACAATCAGGAAATTATATTCAGCAGCACTACCCTACGGGAGATTTTTCACCTTGGTCGCAGCTCATCTGAAAGTGCACCTTCATCATTTGGCAATCGCTTCCTTAGCCGAAAATTGCCACTACTGGGTTACGCCGGGCCATTTCCTACTGTCTCTTTTCCTAAGGGCAAATTCCTCGGCCCATGGCGGTATCTGGTCCATGTGTTTGTATCGGTGTTTAAGTTCTCCAAGACATCTCATGACAATATTGACAATCTACTGTTATCGATGATGCTAAGTCTGGTCCTCAATAAACCCTATCCCGTGGCTGAGTATGTATTTCAAATGTTTCAAAATGATCTGAAAGTGACCAAACCAAATACCCTCATGCTCTACCCGCGCTTCGTCATGATCATCTTACGGCACTTCATCCCTGCACTTCCCATTCAGAATCTCACGACGAAGGTTAATCAGATCGGTTGTCCAAAGCTGTTTCATACATGCCAAAAGATTTATCCTCGACCTGCGCAGGAGGCTCAACCCACGGATCAACCTCTTTTCGGGGCCATAGTTGATTTAAATTTTATTGATACAGACGTTGATGAGGATGCTCATCTCCTATCTAGCGAGCCACGTACTGAAAACACTGCTTCTTCTAATGTTCCTCCGGTATCTCGCGGATTCTCCTCACGCCCAAAGCGCAAGGCGAAAGTTCCAATCTCTTTTGACACCACGTCCAGTGATAGCACCTTTCGAGATATTGAGAACTTTCCGGGGGTTCCATCATTATCCGCTATCCCAGAGCATGCCAATATTCCTCCATCTGTGAGCCCTAAGTCTTTTGCTACCGAGGTTATAGTCACTTCTCCAGCTCCCGATAATGCGGTTCCTGATCCTCCCACTGCGCCCAACACTCAAGCTACCGAGGAGCTCAATATTGATGCTGATGCCACCTCTTCATATCACCCTGTTACTACTCGGGCATCGCCTCATAGGAAACGTCCTTTACCAAGTGGTGCCGAGTCGGTACCCTCTGGCACTCCTACTCTTAACGACTTACATTTACTTGTTTTGCAGCTCTCTTCTCAGGTTGCCGCTCTTCAGCAGTCTGACGCTGACAAGTCAAACCGTATTTCCTCTCTTGAAGCCCAGGTTTAGATACTCTCCAAGCGTCTATCTGCTCAGGGGGAGGAAACGTGCAAAGCAACTATTATCAGCCAGCAACGAAGAGATGATCACGATGATCCAAGTGCTGAACGACAAAGAGAGCAGATTGCCTCCACTTCGAGAGCCTTGGTTATTCACCAGTCTGCAGATCAGGGGGAGCAGCCACAGCAACAAAAACAAAGTGCAAATCAACAACAAGAGTTCGGGGCAAGCAATGATGATACATGGTCAATTGAAGATAAAACAGCGGAAAATGAAGATGAAAACGATGATTATACTTTTCAGGAACCAGGTAGTACGGAAGAGGTAAATACAGAAGAAAAAGGTGAAAGTAGTTCGAAGCCAAGCCTTGAAGAACGACAAGGGTGGTTTCGAAAGCTTGATCCAAAGAAGCAAACACCACTTATCAGAAAGTTCTTCGTTAGAGAACGCCAGCCGCATTTGGGCATAATTAGTTGGTTATTTGATTCTGAACTGCAGGTTTTCGTGATAAAAAGATTCGACGGTGTTCAGTATTTGAGTAAGAAACGGGAGAATTTCAACTCATTCCCGAAGTCAGAGCTCATTTGTTTGTCCAAGCTTGATCTGATCAACAGAGAAAAGGACGAGTATGCGAGTTGGGTCGAAAGAGTGATCAAAGACGAAGGAAAAGCCGGGGTATATTCAAGGAATTTACATCGGCAACAGGAAAGATTATGATTTCTAGAAAGAAGATCAATCCTGATACTGGCAGATCTGCAAGGAGAATGTTATATCCTCGTATCGCCTGCATGACGAAGATTCCGATGAAAAATTTCGGTAGAGATATTCTTGGAGAATTGCATATTTGGGCGGTATATACTGCAACTGGCGAGGCTGTGATGTACAAGGAAGACGATGAAGTCAAGGAAGGCATGACAGAGATTTTGAGAGTTATTGATGCTACTCAACTGGCTAATCTGACGGAAAACGACCTGAAGATGTTGAAGAAGAACCACATCATTTCTCTAGCAGGCTGGGAAGATATTGGTAGAGATTACCAAAGGATAGTTTATGGTTGTTTGAATATACAGATTAATGCTGATAGTGATATATTGATCAAAGAATAGAAGCATCAGTCAAGGGGGAGTTTGTTGGTGCAAGAATGCTATGACTGGATGTTCTATTGTGTTTTGTTTACTCTATTGATTAGTACTCCCTCCGTCTCAAATTAACAGTCCAGATTACTATTTTCGGACGTCCCAAATTAATTGTCCAGTACCAAAAATAGATAGGTATATTTAATCAAATTTACTTTGTTACCCTTATGACAAACACTGACAAAAGCAAACAAATCAATAGTATAGTACTACAATACAAAAGATAAATTCATTAATAATACTCGTACTATTACATGTCTCATTCATATTTTTCTTAACAAAAATCTAGTGGTTAGTACATGACATGTCTAAATCTTCACAAAAGTCTACTTAACCAAAGGCTTCATTTCTATTTGTAAAAAAGCCTACTGTAACTAAAGAT
The DNA here is from genome assembly GCA_910822075.1 of Senecio squalidus. Taxonomy (NCBI): domain Eukaryota; kingdom Viridiplantae; phylum Streptophyta; class Magnoliopsida; order Asterales; family Asteraceae; genus Senecio; species Senecio squalidus. The sequence goes on from CAJVGC010000065.1 coordinate 40,333,615, forward strand.
TCATGCATGTTTAGTTTTGCAAATACAAGGTTACATCATCTACGAGTCTTTGATCACACTCGATTTGCAACGGCAAATTACCTTGACGTGCCAACCTACCCTTACCGATGTGCGGTATTTGATAATTGTTGCCACCTCGAATCATCATGATTTCTTTCATGCATGTTTGTAAAGTTAAAAAAAATTGTTAAGCTCATGAGATCCCATTCTTTCAAATGAATTTTCAACCGCACTAACGAGCTCGCCAACTGTATGAAATGAATCTTGTTCTTGAAGTGATTGTATTGCTCGAAAAAACCCGAGATCTAATACATTTAAATCCGGGCTATTTGGTGGTTGAAAATAAAGACGAATATCAAATCCATTTCAACATTTTAAATCTCAAATCTTTATACTTTAGATTCTGTCCCAAAAGCTTATTACGGAAAAGTTATATGATTATACGTGTTCGTGTACGATTTAGGGTCCGATTAGTCCATTTGTGTCCAAAAAGAGTCAATGTCCAAAGTCAATGTGTATAAGTTACGAAAACATTAAGTTACTGAGTTTGAGTATAGTTTACGGTGAAATTTGGGCAGCGCTTCCGCGCTTATAAAAAATTAATCTATTTTTCAAACACTTTCCCGATTTAAACAAACAATTTAAACCATGTAGTACGATAATACAAATGTTTTAAGTCCTCAAACTCAACCAAACAATTCCTTTATTAAAAACAGTAAGTTTCCAAAAATAGTATATTATGTGGTAACTTATTTGGACTTAATTTTACGTTTAACGTTCTCAAAACGAAGATTTTAGTGAACAGCAAGATCCAGACAGCGGCTGGAGATATTTAGCCGCCGGTTGGACCTCAGCCGCCGGCTGGATATCTTCAGCCGCCGACTGGATGCCTTCGGCCAGATTCATGTTTTTGGTATTTTTCGACTTTTAGCCCGTTTTAGTGTTAGATTCTTACATGCAATCGGTTATTATTCAAATATATGCATTTTTAAGCAAAAGTCACAGTTTCTTTTAGATTTATATCATCAAAACGTAGATCTATTAGAAAAACTTGTTTTTAAACAAGAAAACGTTTTAGACTTTTATAAAAACCATTTTCCAACCTTTAGATCATCAATGCAAGTTAAGATTTATAAAATAATAGTGAGTTTAAAGATTTTTACCGTGGGAAAACGTTGTTGAACGGTTTGGATGAAAGATAGCTTCAAAAAGATAAAGGAACTCTTCCAAAAACCCGATTTAAAGCTTCCTTTTGTTACCCTTTACTTTATGGACGATTTGTGCGAGTTTGGATGGTGATTTTTGTGATTTTAGTTGCTGTTTTTGATGGTTAAAACTCTGTTTTGATTGTGGAGGTTGAGAGAAAATGAGAGAGAAAGGGAAGTGTGTGTGTGTTTTGTTATAACCAAAATGAAAGAAAATGAAAGAAAGTGAAAAGAAAAGAAGAAAATGATAATGATAGAGTGTTGGGACAGAGATTTCTGGCAGAAAGGGGGGTCCAATAGAGTTTAAACAGTTGTCTCAATCGATTTTCATGCAAAATGAGTCACCAAAACCTGACCAGACACTTCCAGCCGTCGGCTGGAGGGACTCAGCCGCCGGCTGAAGCCCTGCCAGCTGCTGGCTGGTCGGCTGGTTCGGCAGACTTGTTTTCGACCGTTAAGGAGTTTCGTTCGTCGAAAGTCCCCGATTCTTTTTGCGTTGAACTTAGGAAAGTTCATACTTTGATTTACTTTATATTAGGTTCATTTAATATTATATTTTCACTTTCGATTTCGAGATTCGCACGATTTCGGTAAAGGAGTAAACAAGAGAAAAATGGCGATATGTCGCGTATAATTAATGCGTTAATCGACAAATTGGCATAGACCTTCTAACTTATAATTATGAGGATACTAACAAGTTGGCACTTAGATATTTTGATTCCGAATTTGATTCCGACACTGACGCGTTCTCGGTAAAAGTATGGTTAAAGGCAAGACGGACACTTTAAAGGATATAGGGCACGATTTTCACCTGAAATTTTTGACGGTTGTCACATTCTCCCCGGGTTGAAAGAAATTTCGTCCCGAAATTTAGTTCGTCCCTTCATGGAGAAGTGTTCTTGAATAGATGTGGATTCTTCTGACGGATTTGGTCCTCACGTTGCCACGTGAATTCATGACCACGTCGGGAATTCCACCGAGCTTTGACAATAGGAACACGGATTTGCCTGAGTTGTTTGACCTCTCGGTCAATACCCTCGAGCGGTTCCTCAATGAAATAGATTTTGTTATCAACCTTGACCTCGTCGAGGGGGGGATGACGATGGTCTCATCAGATAAACACTTTTTCAAGTGCGAGACCTGGAATACGTTGTGAACGTTGGAGAGGATCTGCGGGAGTTGGAGTTCGTAACAGCACAAGCACGCTTAGCTGCGGAGTTCTGATGGGATCCGATGCTTTAGTGCTGGTATGATCGCAACCGGGTCGATTCGCTCTCTCACTTCGAATGGATCGGTGTACCTCGGCCTTAGCTTGCCGCGCTTCCTGAAGCGAATTACCCCCTTCCATGGCGATATTTTGGGAAGCACCTTATTGCGAACTTGGAACTCAAGGGGTTTCCTCCGGTTGTCGGCGTAGCTCTTCTGTCGGGTACGAGATGTCTTCAGTCTTTCCGATTGGTAGCAATCTTGTCGATAGTTTCCTGGATGATGTCGAGCCTTGTGAGTTGTCGATTGCCAGCTTCTAAGCAACAAAGCGGTGACTGACACTTACGTCCGTGTAAGGCCTCGAATGGTGCGCGCTTGATGCTAGCGTGGTAGCTGTTGATATAGGACAACTCGACCAAAGGGAGGTGAGCTTCCCAAATTCCTCTGAAGTCAACTACGCACGCTCTTGGCATATCCTCAAACGTTTGGATCGTCCGTTCACCCTGACCCTCGGTCTGGGGATGGTAAGCGGTACTGAGGTCTAGTCGCGTCTCGAGCGGTTTCTGAAGGGCATTCAAAAAGCGGGACGTGAATCAACTATCCCTGTCGGAGATGATGGTGAGAGGTGTTCCGTGACGAGAGACGATTTTGTTGATGTAGATCTGAGCGAGTTCGGAAGGAGGTTTCAGAAGTATCGGTTTCACTGACTCGAACCTAATGATACCCTGGACGGAGGTCGATCCTTGAGAAGTAAGTTGCACCCTGCAACTGATCGGATAGGTCGCCAATTCGAGGGAGAGGGTATCGGTTCTTGACGGTCAGTTTATTGAGTTCACGCGAATTGATGCACATCGCGAGAGATGCGTCTTTCTTTTTATCGGAGGGGATTGGGGCTCCCAGGGATGATGTACTAGAACGAATTTGTCGAAACAGACAATTTCAACTCCGGATCGGGCTAACCAGCCCATTCCGACGTTGATGTCGAGACTTTTCAGTCCTATGGGGATGAGATTGATGGGGAAGGACTTATTGATTTGGTACGCTGTACATCCTAGATTTACGTTCTTAGATTCGAACTCTTAGCCATTAGCTTATTCGTTAGTGAAGCTATCCTTAAGAACTTTAGATCCTAGATTAATAAGGGGTCCAAGTTCTAAGCATACAAGCTCCTCTCAGCTCCCGAGTCGAACAATATGGAGGCATAATGGTTGTTACTGAAATTTACCTGACGCGGCATTTGGATCCTGCCTTGCCTCTTTGGCGGTGATTTCGAGGGTACTGAAAGTTCTTGTTGTATGCAGTATGGGGAAAGTCTTACGGCGGTGTTCTATGTTTCCGCATTCGAAGCAATCTGGCTTTCTTTCTTGGCAATATTTGAAGTAATGCCCCGCCTTGTTACAACGGTGGCACACCGGGCAACTTCTCGCATGGTGGAAGTCGCATTTTTCGCATTTGGTGTACGGACCCTTGTAAGGTCGGGGTCTGGTTGTGGGTTTCTTGTTGTGATTGCTCCTCGTTGGTCGGTGATCAATCTTCCTTTTCTTACTCTTCTTACGCTCGACGGTTGCCGGAGGGAGAAGGAGGTTACTGTTTCTAGAGTGCTCTCCTTCTTCTCGTTTGAGTGTTACTGGAAAGAGAAAGGGGTTCGCGTTTCCGAGGTTTTCGCCTTCCTCTTGTTTAACTGTGGTTGGGAAGAGGTGAAGGTTATTGTCACCGTTGATCTCCAGGTGACTGTCGTTGGGGTTATCGTCCCAGAGGATTTCGTTGTTGACTCCAGCGATGATCTGGGCGATCATGTTTTGGAGTGCTGCTTTGAGCTGCACGGGAATCTGTTCGGGTAATAGGTCAGAGCGACTTCTCTTAGGAGGCATGATTCTACAATGGAAAGAAGGAAATTAGTTTAGAACGCACGAATAAGGATATGAAATAAGGATATGAAATAAGGATATAAAACAATAATGTATATTGGAAAGATAGATAGCGCACGCACGATAAGCGATTAAGGAATGAGAAAAGGACTCAAGCATAATAAACAAGTAAGAATTATGAAGGAACAAATTTTATTCCACGATAAGAGTAGTCGGTTAACGTTCATAATGTGAAAGGTTCAAATACTAGTGCAATACAACATAAAATGAAATACGGATTAGCTCCAAGTCATGTATATATGGAAAATTTCGACTTAAGCTTGCGATTCAATACATAAAATGAAATGCCTAACGACGCCTACCAAGGAATACTTTTGCTATGATGACCGCAATTAGGGCCCCCATAATCAAGCAAGCGCTGACGAGACACCGCACCCTCCTCGACGTGGCTTGAGCCGACGTGATGACTCGGATTGACTGTTCAGACAGTCAGTGTGCGGTATCAGAGACTTCACACAGAAGAAGACCCTGCTGTTGGGCCTCTTCGGTGATTCCCCGAAGTTCTCGTTGAAGTTGAAGGAACGTTGCCGGTGGGGACGACGGTAGTGAAGACGACATCATCGGCCTAGATGGTACGGCGCTGTCGGGGTGTTGCGTCTGCTGCTCCTGAAATTGACGCTCCCAATGATATCGATCCATCGTTGGCGCACGCGAAGTTCCAGCGTACGGGTCTACGAACGGCATCGCGGGAGGAGCGGTTATGGATGAGTTGGGAGTCTGTCCCATCATCCTATCAGGCGGACGACCAGGAAGGACGACCTGCTTACGCGCAGTCATCCGGACACGGGGTCCACGTTGCTGGGGTGGTGCGGAAACTGGCACCGGAGGAGCAGCTGGTAGCACGGTCCTCAGAGTGGAGGTACTGTGGCTGCTCGAGAAAACCATTGAGTTCTCCTCGGTCGGGTCAGTGGTCTCGTGGTGCTGAGCCTCTGGTGCGGAGAAGTCTTCTGAGACTCCTGGCGTGTAGAAGGCTTGCGTATGTGAGTGCGACTGTGACCGGGAGTGAGACTGGGATCGTGAGTGCGACGATTGAGACATGTCGGATCTAACAATAATGGGTTACGTGAGTACAGGGGGGAAAATGAGGAAAAATGTAAATGATAGTGCATATATGGGTCAGTCACGTGAGAATCGGGAATGGATAAGACCGGAAATATTTTTTTTGACTCGAAAACCGTTTAACGATAGCAATTACTTTCCGTTCTCACATAATTTATTTTGAACTAGGCATAGTTGATAAAGTTACGCCTAGTTAAAAGCAATTCATGCAATTGCGGAATTAATCTACTAAAGTTCGAAAGCTCGTGAAATGGTTTTTCCGAAAAAGCCTTGGTTATAGTTTGGTTTCAAAAATTTTGAAAAATTCTTAAAACCGTTTTTCACTATAACCTGTGCTCCGATACCAAGTCTGTCACACCCCGCTAAAGCGAAAACACGAGATGCGAAGAGCAACGATATCATTACACGAGTTATAATTAAAACATACGGTTTCAAGTCATTACGATAGAAAATATAAGTTTACAAGTTTGAAAATAACCAAGCATTTAACGTATCACACAACAAAATACATGATTAATTGTTAACAAAATTCCCAAAATAATAAAATAGGTCTTTTCCCAACTCTTGAATTCACGTGACATGCCTGACCCATCCATGGTATGCACTTAGTATCCTTACATTTGGTTTCCTGAAACATAAGATAAATTGTCAACTACATAAAGTAGTGAGTGAGTTACAGTTTTGAGTTTCTCGATAAAAGTTTCCAAGTGTGAAAATATATATGAAAAAAAAGTATCATAAATGAAAAGAAAACGGAACGACGCTAAAACATATATATTTATAAAAGTTTCGAACGTACGCAAGTAAAGTAGAACTCGTATCATAAAAGTTGTAGAGAAATCAAACGTTAAAATAAAGTATATGCGTAAGTAATATGTGCTTAACTAAATTAGTAACTTGTATCCAACACTTGGCATAATATAAAAGTAAGTCTACACTAAACCGATTGTCTGGTCAGATCTAGCCCCAAAATGTTTCATTGAGTTTCCACCTGAATCTAGTAATATGTGCTTGGGTCGCTAACCCTGAGCAAGGAGTGACCTCTCCTAAGTATCGATACCCATAATACCAATGGCAATTGCTAATAGTGTGTAAAGTTTCGAACCAAAAACGGGGCAACTGAGTTCTGTTTCTAAAAATAGTATAAGCACTTACGGTTTATATTTTCATCAAGGATTGGTGTCCTACAAGTAGCCTAAATGTAGTTTAGCCAATTTAGGGGGCATTAACACATAGTACGCATAATAGTTTCAAAGTTTCACAAGTTTCCATAGTTTCCAAGTTTCACAAGTTTCCAAAGATTTCCAAAGTTTCAAAAGTTTCAAAGTTTCATACGAGTTTCACATGTTTCAAAGGTTTCAAAGTTTTATACGAGTTTCACATGTTTCACGTTTCATAAGTTTCAAAAGTTTCAAGTTTCACGAGTTTCAAATAGTTTCTACAGAGTTACATACACAAACAATCTTATGTTTCCCCCAAATAAGTAATTTAAAATAATAAAATATAGTTGGGTTGTAACTCATGGATTGCGAAGAGTACGAGACGAGTGCGAAACGCGGTCGGAATGCTTCGGAATCAAGGAAATCCTATAGTCATACCAAGTCATCGAGTAAGTTTAATTGTTTATGAGTTTATATCACCGTTAGTCAACGAAAATGCTTTAGTTAACTCAAAAGACATGGATGAATGGTTTGATTCCGATGAAACTTTTCATGCTTCATTTGATCATTTTTTCACGTAACAAAGCAAGTAACTCCTAAAAATTGCAAAAGAAACTAAGGTAGTTACACAGTCAAACGTGACTTCCAAATTTGCAAAGCAAACTAAGGTAGTTACACCGTCAAAAGTGCCTACCAAAGTGCCTACCAAAGTTGCAAAGCAAACTAAGGTAGTTACACCGACAAAAGTGACTACCAAAGGTGCAAAGCAATCTAGGGTCGTTACTCAATCAAAAATGATTTCTAATAACGTTCCAGTGTTTCAGTTCCAAGGAAAGGGAAAGTAACGGGCATTTGGAAAGCAAAGAGCGAAAAGAATGAAGTCAAGACAAAAGAGGGGCCGAAGAAGCAAGAGGCTAAAGTTGATAATAAAATTTGTAATAAAAATGTCTTGCAAAACAATTTGTCGTTTGTCAATTCGAAACTTGTAAAACGATGTTTGAAAACAATGTTTGATTTTGACTTTAATTATAATGAACTTGTAGATGTATCATTTAATCCTACAATTGGTAAAAAAAAAAAGGATCTACTTTTAAGTGGGTACCTAAATCTTTTTAGTTGTATTGTGCAGGCCCGTCATGTGTGGTATTTGGATTCGGGTTGTTGAAAACACATGACCGGGAGAGAGAATTTATTGACAAATTTTGTGAAGAAATACATGGGCACAGTACGTTTCGGGAACGATCATTTTGGAACGATTGAAGGTATTGGGGATTTGAAGTATGACAATATTACAATCAAGGATGTTGCGTATGTCCGGGATTTGCATCACAATTTATTCAGCATTGGGCATTTTTGTGATAAAGAACTTGAAGTAATTTTCGGAAAACGGTTTGTGCGGTTCGTGATTATGAAGGGAAGAATTTGATAACGGGATCAAGAAAGACAAATCTCTACACAATCAATATAAAGCAGTATAAAACCGACAAAACCGTGTGTCTTTTATCTCAAGCCGATTCTCAAGATACGTGGTTATGGCATCGAAGACTTTCTCATCTGAATTTCAACAACATCACGAAGCTTGCAGTTAATGGTTTAGTCATCGGACTTCCTAAACTCAAGTTCGTCAAAGATCAACTTTGTGATGCATTCGGAAAAGGAAAGTTAACGAAAAGTTCACACTCTTCAAAGCAAGTTTGGATTACAACGCATGTCCTTCAACTAATCTACATGGATTTGTGCGGACCAATGCAAGTGGAGAGTCGAAGTAAGAAGAAATATGTTTTTGTGATTGTCGAAGACTTTTCTCATTTCACTTGGGTATATTTTCTTCATTCGAAGTCGGAAATTTCGGACATTATGATTTCCTTCATCAAGAACAAGCAATTGCATTCTGAGCATTGCGTGAAGACTATTCGTTCGGGTAATGGAACGGAATTTAAAAATCATGATCTCAATGATTTTTTAGCAAAGGTGGGAATCACATATCAATATTCGGCGGCTCGAACTCCTCAACAAAAAAGAGTCGTTGAAAGACGTAATCGGACACTAGTGGAGGCTGCAAGAACGATGCTTTCTTACTCCAAAATACCTCTTTCATTTTGGGCCGAGGCAATTTCCACCGCTTTCTTTACTCAAAATCGTTCGACAATCAACAAACGATTCATTATCACCCCATACGAAATAATGAATGGTCGTCCTCCGAATCTCAAATATCTTCATGTTTTTGGATGCAAGTGCTTTGTGTTGAACGATAAAGACCAATTGAGAAAATTTGATGATAAGGCAGATGAAGGGTGTTTGTCGGATATTCTACGGAGTCAAAGGCGTTTCGTGTATACAATATTCGGACGAAGGTGATTGTGGAAAGTGTAAATGCGTCATTTGATGAGTTTGGCCCAATGACTTCAGATTATTTCAACTCGGAAAATCAAGTGAATACTTCTCCACCAATCTCGGAACATTTTTTCGACACTTTGTACTACTTCAATGATGAAGACTCACGTCGTTCACGAACTCCTTTATCGAATTCAACATCGAGTGAAACACTAAGTTTGAATGAACAACAAGAAATGTCACATGAACAACAAGAAATCTCAAATGAATAATCCTCTAACAATGAGGAGCCCGATTTATCACATGTTGATTGATACACAAGAATCTTCAAATGTTCAAGACATTGAAACCGAAGAACCTTCCACTCCACAATCTAATTCAACCACCAATCCGATTTATACACCACTTGTAACCACTCCAGTTGTTCAACAACCAACGTCATTAACTCAACGTGTCAAGTTGTGAACGAAATATCATCCTCTTACTCAAATCATTGGAAGTGTGAATGACCGAGTTCGAACTAGAAAGGCTACGGCGAATGAATGTATTTTCTCTATTTCCTTAAGCTCGATTGAACCGAAAAACATCAAGGAGGCTTTTAATGATCCACATTGGATAAACTCGATGCAAGACTAGTTGAATCAATTCAAGCGTTTGGATGTTTGGGAAAAGGTTTCTCGACCAAAGGATCGTTTCGATTGTAGGGGTCAAATGGATTCACAAGAACAAAAAGGATGAAAATGGATTTGTGGTACGAAATAAATCGCGACTAGTGGCTAAGGGGTATTCTCAACAAGAAGGAATTGACTACGATGAGACATTTTCTCCGGTTGATAGGATTGGGGCAATACGAATGTTTCTTGCATATGCGGCAACAAAGAATTTCATCGTTTATCAAATGGATGTCAAGACCGTATTTCTTAATGGAGATCTCAAGGAAGAAGTATATGTTGAACAACCGGAAGGATTTGTTGATCCACATCGACCAAATGATGTTTACAAGCTAAAGAAGGTGTTGTACGGTTTGAAACAAGCGCCTCGAGCATGGTATGAAAAACTTTCGTCTTTTATCAGGTTTTACTAGAGCTTCAATCGATACTACACTTTTTAGTCATAAAAAGGGTCAAGATGCAATTTTTGTGCAAATCTATGGCGATGACACATTTTAGGGTCAACAAGTCAACACTTATGTAAACAGTTTTGTGCGTTAATGTCTAAACGTTTTGAAATGAGCATGATGGGCGAAATGTCGTTCTTTTTGGGTTTACAGGTCAAACAATTATTGGATGGGATTTTCATTAATCACTCAAAATATATTTTTCAAATGCTTAAAAAGTACAAAATGGTCGATTGTTCTCCAATGTCCACACCAATGGCTCCTCGAGTAAACTTACATGATGATCCAAAGGGATTATCCACGAATGTAACGTTATATCGAGGAATGATTGGCTCTTTTATGTAATTGATCTCAAGTCGTCCAGATATTATGTTTGCTACTTGAATGTGTGCCCGATATCAATCAAACCCAAAAGTATCTTTTTGGCTGTAAAACGAATTTTTCGATACTTAAAAGGTACAACTGATTTGGGTTTGTGGTATCCAAAGAACATGGGCTTTGATTTTATTGCTTATTCTGACGCCAATGTTGTAAATAACTCTAGGCGAACCTAGTCGGTAAAATAGGACTAGGGATTAATCGGGATTAACCGAATTAATCGTTTTCTCATTTTCTATGTGTAGATTTTCAAATATATATGTGTCATGAATAAAATACTTCAAATACCATAATAAATAGTTCAAAGTTTACATTTAGTTGACAATTAAACATACCAAATCAACTAATAATAGGTCAAACATAAACATATTAGTTCAAATAAACTTCAAAGTTCAAGTAGCTTAAAATTAATTCGCGTCTTGCCCGTATTGTTCCATGATTTGAACTCCATCCGACTCGTATTCAAAATCATCAACTTCCTCATCATCCTCCTCCTCATTTTCCGACTTAAATTCTTCATCAAAAAGTTCTCTTGATGAACTTGTCCTATTAGTCAATACTTCATCAACACCGGCGGCTTCACTAACCACCTCCCAACTTAGACCCGGCTCAACTTCATCAAAAAGATCTCTTGATGAACTTGTCCTATTAGTCAATCTTTAGCTTGACTACTATCTTCCGCTAGAAGTACTTCACGACCTCTTGCCTTTCTTTTCTTGTTTTTCTCCATTAAATTGAACAAAAACAAGATTGTTCATTTTAGTTGCCTCTAGTCTATTTCTTTTTTTATACGCACCTAAGAAGTTTAACTTATGCATTAATAATATAATAATATCATAATATGTAGTAAATATATTATATGTGGTATGTTTAAAGTTGCTAACCCCTTCAAACGTTCTCCAATTTCGCTCACATCCCGATGAACTAGTACTTAATGAAAGTATCGTTATAGCAATTGTCCTCAAATTAGGAGTCGAGCCTCCATAAGTTTTCCACCAATTTGCTACAAAAATTAATGCAAATATGTTATTAAAATGCTAAGTTTAAAAAAAATATATATTATAGGAATTTGCATTACCCGGATCAAATTTCTCGTCATTCACCTCACATGCTTTAAGTGCAACTATTCGACCAAATTTTTCTAGTTTACACTTGTATAATGGCAACTCCACCGACAAGATTTGGGTTTGCATGTCAAAGTCTCCGGGAAATAAAATACCAACAAGCTCAACTACCGCATCATTCGCGTCTACATCATTTCGGACCTCCAAATTATTATAGAAATAATATGGGTTTAAAATGTAGGCCACAATATGTAGAGATGTATCAAGCCTTTTGGATGACTTTTTGGAGATGATGGTCATAATAGGCGCATATTCTTTTTCATTATCGTTCAAACAACAATAATTTCTTTTTTCGCCTTCTCTAACTCACCATATATAAAACCCATGGAAGGCTTCCAATCGGCATCAACCATCCTAAGAACTTTGACTAACGGTGCAAAAATCTTTAAACATAATGTTAACCGCCCCAAAATGCGGGAGATATCACCGTTCCATAAGCTTTCGTACCTTTTCCCTTCTTAGAGAACTTACATTTTTCCCAATCTTCACTAGTAAACATTTGCCTAAGTTGATACTTTTGTACCATCAAACTTTGTAAAGTGAGAAAGGCGGATGCAAATCTTGTAACTCCCGGTCTCACAATATCCCTTTTCTTTGTATGTTGTCTCATCATAGCCAATGTCTTGTGGTGGGCGTAAATAAACACCGTTAGCTTCTTTGCTTGATCGAGAGTTTTCTTATACCTCGGTAGCCCGCCAATAGCTTTAAAAACAAATAAACTTATAATTTATATATAAACACATTATACAAGGTTCTAAATAGCGTGAGGCGTGGCGTAGCGGCACTGCCACGCCTCAAGCCTTTACAAGCTATAGCGAGGCTACGGCGTTTGTTAAGGCGTGATATATAGTGTCACACCCCGCTATAGCGGAAACACGAGATGAGAGAGCTGGAATATCATTACACGGGTTATAATCAAAATAAACGGTTCAAGTCATTAATGCAAAATAAATTGTTCACAATCCAAAACAACCAAGTAGTTTAAATATTTAATACAAATACATCATAAGAAGTTTCAAATTCATAATTCCCAAAATAAAAGGGTCTTTCCCAAATTTCGCCTCACGTGACCATACCGACCCTTCCATGCCATGCACTTCGAAACTTACACTAGTTTCCTGAAACATAAGATAAAGTGTCAACTACATAAAGTAGTGAGTGAGTTACAATTTTGAGTTTCTCGATAAAAGTTTCCAAAGTGAAAATATATATGTATAAAGTATCATAAATGAAAAGAAAGCGGAACGGCGCTAAAACATATATATAGATAAAAGTTTCGAACGCATGCAAGTAAAGTAGAACTCGTATCATAAAAGTTATAGCGGAAGCAATCGCTAAATTAATGTATATGCGTAAGTAATATGTGATTAACTAAATTAGTATCTTGTATCAATCTCTTGGCTTAATATAAAAGTAAGTCTACACTAAACCGATTGTCTGGTCAGAACACGCCCCAAAGTTTCACAATAATGGAGTTTCATCTGATTCTAGTAATATGTACTTAGGTCGCGAACCACAAGCAAGGAGATACCTCTCCTAAGTATCGATACCCATAATACTAACGGCTAATGCTAATAGTGTATAATGTTTCCGAACTAAAAACGAGGCAATTTGAACTTTGTTTCTAAAACTAGTAGTAAGCACTTACGGAGTTTATATTCTCATCAAGGATTGGTTGCGCATACAAGTAACCTTAATTTAGTTTAGCCAATTAACGGGGCAATAACACATTTTACGCATATAAGTTTCACCAGTTTCACAAGTTTCTCAAAGTTTCACAAGTTTCATGTTAGAGCAAAGATTGACAGGCTCAGTAACTTGGGTTAGATTGATCACTCTCTTGATCTCCTGCTCAAGCAGTGCAAACCTAACAGACTCTTGGCGAGTCTAAGGTGGACAAGAGATTGATCGGAAAGGCTTGGCGGAATATGGTTAAGTATTCCGGTTAGTGAATATTTGAGGAAGATGATGAAGCTGCCCTCCAAAACCTGAAGTGTGGAGTATTTATACCCAACACTACCAGGTATTAACAACATATGACCATGATGACCCTTTATGACTCATCAATAGGATTCCAACGTGTATTAAAGATACATGTAACGTCCATATCATTATATAACCTTGTTATGCTTTGACGGTTACACTCAAGGATTAGGCTTGAGTGTCTGACTGGTAGGATGTCAGGAGTATGATACTATGAGATGAATCCCAAGGCATGAGTGTTGGTTTGGAGGAATACGGTACTTATTAGATACAAGGTATAAGTATTGGCTCTGGAGTGCCGGGCCAAAAGCATTAGTGACAGCCTAGGCATAAGTGCTACCAAGTGTCGAACATCGGACCACGAGTGTCGGACGCCGGGCTACGAGTGTTGGGGCTAAACTTCCGGACACGGGGTTGGATTCCCGGACACGGGGACATTTTGCCCGGACACGGGGACATTTTGCCCGGACACGGGGCCTGGTCTCGGGTGTCGGGGCCAAATTCCCGGACACGGGGCCATTTTGCCCGGACACGGGGCCTGGTCTCGGGTGTCGGGGCCAAATTCTCGGACATGGGGTTGGATTCCCGGACACAGGGCCATTTTTCCCGGACACGGGGCCTGGTCTCGGGTGTCGGGGCCAAATTCCCGGACACGGGGCCAGATTCCCGGACACGGGGCCATTGTGCCCGGACACGGGGCCTGGTTCCCGGACACGGGGCAATTGTGCCCGGACACGGGGCCTGGTTCCCAGACACGGGGCCATTGTGCCCGGACACGGGGCCTGGTTCCCGGACACGGGGCCATTGTGCCCGGACACGGGGCCTGGTGTCGGGGCCATTTTACCCGGACACGAAGCCGGGTGTCGGGGCCTCGGGGCCATTTTACCTGGTCGCGGGGCTTCTGGGTGTCGGGATCACGTTCCAGGTTCTGGTCCTTTTGTTAGATTGAGACTCAGTGGGCCGAACCCAAATGTTAGGTTTGATAGGCTATAAATATAAGCCATCACCTACTAACACTATCATGCCCCCCAGTTAGGTTTTAAAAATTAGGTTTTGAAGTCTAACTCTTCTCCTTTTCGATAAGTTTTTTTTTTTTTTTTTTTTTTTTTTTTTTTTTTTTTTTTTTTTGTTTTTTTTTTTTTTTTTTGTATGTGTAACGGAGGCCCTCTCTTTTTTGTTTTTGGGAACAGGTGAGTTTTCTCGTTCCAATCAGAAGCGTCGTCTTTTGCGGGTAAGTTATTGTTGTTTTTTCCATCCTTGCAACTTGAGTCTTATATTTATCTTATTCAGTATTCTTGAATTGTAGCCGTTTGTTATAATGGGTTCAAAAGCTGAAATGGTTTCCCGAAAAGAGAAAGATGTTAGGAAATGCAGTAGTGGCATCAATGATGTTAAGCTAGCGGATTTAATAACTAGGTTCCCATGCCTTAGTTCCTTCAATCCTGTAGCACCTACCATAGACCAACGTTCCACTGAGCCTCCTTTAGGAAAAATTACTTTATACACCAACCTTCTTACCCATTCAAACCTTAGACTTCCATGTAGCTCCTTTTATATGAAAGTGCTAACTCACTACAAAATTGGATTTTCCCAAATGCATCCTGTAGGTGCTGCTAAGGTTATAATGTTTGAGATGTTGTTGGTTGGGATGAAAATTGCTTGTTCTGTAGATTTGTTTAGGCATTTTTATAAACTGTGTAAATCTAGAGACTGGTTTAGCCTAGAACAGAGAGAGAGAAGCAAAGAATGGAAACTGGTTGAGGATCCTCCTGATAGTCTTAAGAACTGGCGGTTTGACTTTATTTTTGTGGATAGATCGTTTATTAAGCTTTGGTCAAATGCCCTTTTTAGCTGGCCATCTAAGATACCCAACGGAGTAAATGAACTCCCCGAGCTTTCCGTTCCTAAGGCGGAGGCATATGCATGCCTCCGCCGTATGTCTGTGAGGTATAGGATATGCCCCGAAGGGGTGCTGGCGATGGCTGGAATTATTAAGGATGTTGAAGAGGAGACGGTTCTCGTCATTGTGTCGAAGACATCAAAGAAACGTGGGTCTCTTTAAAATCCTTTTTTGTCTTTATTATTTCGTGAAGTTGATTGTCATTTATATCGTTTCTTTGTTGTAGTTGTGGGGTTGCTAGATTTCTTAGTGGGGGATGAAGCATGTGAAGTAGCGGATCATCCGCCTGCCGTAGCTTGCCAGATGTACAAAGTAGTTGGTGTTGATGTCCCTGGTGTTTCTCCTACAGGAAGAGAGGGGCAGGGCCTGGAGGTTAGGCTTCCGCTTCCAAAGAATACTGAGGATGAAGATCTCGTAGTATTCCCTGCTGGTATTATTTCAAACCTTTTGGTCTATTTAAATAATAGCTATATATAACTGATGTTTTTTGTTTGTGTAGGTGATGATCTTGATCCCAATGGTTACATGCTTGAAGAGCAGGATTCTTCTCGTCAGAGACAAGGTACCTATGAGTTATGATTATTTTTCGCTGTGTGTAGTACCTAACTTGTCTTTCTTTTATGCAGTTGAGTTGGAGGATATTGGATCTGACGATGGTCATGAGCCATGCGTTGATGGTGCATCTGTGTTAGGAAAGAGGCCATCAATAAATGTTGAGAATTATGACCTTCCTACACCCAAATAAGAAAAAAATTTGTTCCCTGCTTCTCCACTTCTTGGAACAAATCTTGTACGGCGTTACGGGGGCCTTCAGATGGCGCCCCATGGATCTACTAGCATGTCTCTTCCTGCTTGTGGCGGTACTGTTCAGCCTTCTGCATTTGTTGGCACGCCATCTGGTCAACGTTTTGTGCCTGCCTGGTCATTTTCTGTGGGTGACAATGGACAAACTGTTGGATCTGTTAGGGATTTCATGGACAATGTTGTCCCACCTCAACTTGTTATGCAGTCAAAGTTGCAAGGAACTTCTGAATTTTTGGATGATGCTGATATGAGCCTTTTTCATGGCTTTATGGGACATATACTTGCTAGGCAGCGTACATGTGAAGATCATGAAAAATTGAAAGTTGATTACTCAGATATGAAGAAAGAGGTGGAAAGTTTGGTTGTGGTTAGGAAAGATCTTGAGGCCGAACGCGAGATTGTTTCCGGCCGGGACAAGGAGATTAGTGATCTTTCTGCCAAGATTTCCAACTTAGAGAAAGAGAGGGATAGATTGGTAAGGAGGGCGCAGGAGTATGAAGATATCCTGGCTGCAAAGGATAAGGAGTTGGCGACAGTGACCAAATCTTTAGAGGTTGAGAGACGGGTAGTTGAGTCTCAGCGCCAGCAACTTGATGTTGCCTTTCAGGGTAGAAAAGACCTTCTTGCTGCTTTTCCTGAGCTGTTCAAGCTATTACTTGATCATCCTGATGTGATGAATTTGATGTTGGAAGTTAATCGGGCTACTCATGCATTTGGCAAACATATTGTAGGGACCAAGATGCGATCCGTTGCCGGTGATGCAGTTCTACCCTTTCTTGATCCTTTGGCGCAAAGTCAGATGCGAGGTGCTAATGCTTTGTTTGAAAAGAAAAATTTTCTTATCCTGGAGCGCATTGTCCAAGACTTGGACATTTCTATTGATGATCTTCTTGCTATTGTTACACCACCAGTGTCTATGCCACCAGTGTAGTGTATGCTCTTTTTTATATGTTTGAACATTTTTCCCTTTCTGTTATAAATATCAGCTTTATAAGTGATAGTGTTAGTAGGTGATGGCTTATATTTATAGCCTATCAAACCTAACATTTGGGTTCGGCCCACTAAGTCTCAATCTGACAAAAGGACCAGAACCCGGAAAGCGAGCCCGACACCAGAAGCCCCGCGACCAGGAAAAATGGCCCGGCACCCGGCCCCGTGTCCGGGTAAAATGGCCCCGGCACCAGGCCCCGTGTCCGGGCACAATGGCCCCGTGTCCGGGAACCAGGCCCCGTGTCCCGGCACAATGGCCCCGTGTCCGGGAACCAGGCCCCGTGTCACGGCACAATGACCCCGTGTCCGGGAACCAGGCCCCGTGTCCCGGCACAATGGCCCCGTGTCCGGGAACCAGGCCCCGTGTCCGGGAACCAGGCCCCGTGTCCCGGCACAATGGCCCCGTGTCCGGGAACCAGGCCCCGTGTCCGGGAACCAAGCCCCGTGTCCCGGCACAACAACCCCGTGTCCGGGAATTTGGCCCCGGCACCCGAGCCTCGGCCCCGCGTCCGGGAATCCGGCCCCGTGTCCGGGAGCTTAGTCCCGATTCCATGACCCGGTGTCCGGCACTCATAGCCCGGCGTCCGGCACTCGTGGTCCGATGTTCGGCATTGGTAAGCACTTACGCCTAGGCTGTCACTAATGCTTTTGGCCCGGCACTCCAGAGCCAATACTTATACCTTGTATCTAATAAGTACCGTATTCCTCCAAACCAACACTCATACCTTGGGATTCATCTCATAGTATCATACTCCTGACATCCTACCAGTCAGACACTCAAGCCTAATCCTTGAGCGTAACCGTCAAAACATTAACAAGGTCATATAATGATATTGACGTTACATGTATCTTTAATACACGTTGGAATCCTATTGATGAGTCATAAAGGGTCATCATGGTCATATGTTTGTTAATACCTGGTAGTGTTGGGTATAAATACTCCACACTTCACGTTTTGGAGGACAACT
>CAJVGC010000065.1:40351870-40415198 GCA_910822075.1 Senecio squalidus
TGCGAACACGTCTTTTCATCTACTTGAGAAAGATAAGCACTTCTCATAGGGAAGCGACATACCTCGCGAGTAATACAAATAAACGGTTAACCAATAATGTATCACTGCTTAAATAGCAAACAAATAATAAGATAAATATCCAACGGATAACATTTATTACTTAAAAGAAACCACTCATAGAGTCAAGCAAATATCCAAACCATAAAGCTTATAAAGTGCTATTCATAACAGAAGGGAAAAATATTCAAACATATAAAAAAAAAAGCAACCACTACCCTGGATGGCATAGACACTGTTGGTGTAACAATAGCAGAAGATCATCAATAGAAATATCCAAGTCTTGGACAATGCGCTCCAGGAATAAGAAAATTTTTTCTTTTCAAACAAAGCATTAGCACCTCGCATTCTGACTTTGCGCCAAAGGATCAAGAAAGGGTAGAACTTGCATCACAGCAACGGATCGCAACTGGTCCCTACAATATGTTTGCCAAATGCATGAGTAGCCCGATTAACTTCCAACATCAAATTCATCCCATCAGGATGATCAAGTAATAGCTTGAACAGCTCAGGGAAAAGCAAGCAAGAAGGTCTTTTCTACCCTGAAAGGCTGGCGCTGAGACTCACCTACCTGTCTCTCAACCTCTAAGATTTGGTCACTGTCGCCAACTCCTTATCCTTTGCGGCCAGGATATCTTCATACTCCTGCGCCCTCCTTACAATCCAATCCCTCTCTTTCTCTAGGTGGGAAATCTTGGCAGACAGAAAGATCACTAATCTCCTTGTCCCGGCCGGGGAAACAATCTCGCGTTCGGCCCTCCAGATCTTTCCTAACCTCAGCCAAACTTTCCACCTCTTTCTTCAGATCCGAGTAATCAACTTTCAATTTTTCATGATCTTCACATGTACGCTGCCTAGCAAGTATATGTCCCATAAAGCCATGAAAAAGGCTCATATCAGCATCATCCAATAATTCAGAAGTTCCTTGCAACTTTGACTGCATAACAAGTTGAGGTGGGACAACATTGTCCATGAAATCCCTAACAGATCCAACAGTTTGTCCATTGTCACCCACAACAAATGACCAGGCATGCACAAACGTTGACCAGAAATGCAGAAGGCTGAACAGTATTGCCACAAGCAGGAAGAGCCATGATAGTAGATCCATGGGGCGCCATCAGAAGGCATCCGTAACGCCTTACAAGATTTGTTCCAAGAAGTGGAGAAGCAGGGAACAACATTTTTTTCGATTTGGGTGTAGGAAGGTCATAATCCTCAACATTTATTAATGGCCTCTTTCCTAACACAGATGCACCATCAAAGCATGGCTCATGACCATCGTCAGATCAATATCCTCCAACTCAACTGCATAAAAGAAAGACAAGTTAGTTACTACACACAGCGAAAAATAATCATAACTCATAAGTACCTTGTCTCTGACGAGAAGAATCCTGCTCTTCAAGCATGTAACCATTGGGATCAAAATCATCACCTACACAAACAAAAAACATCAGTTATATATAGCTATTATTTAAATAGACCAAAAAAGGTTTGAAATAATACCAGCAGGGGATACTACGAGATCTCCATCCTCAGTGTTCTCTGGAAGCCTCCAGGCCCTGCCCCTCTCTTCCTGTAGGAGAAACACCAGGGAAATCAACACCAGCTGCTTTGTACATCTGGCAAGCTACGGCAGGCGGATGATCCTCTACTTCACATGCTTCATCCCCCACTAAGAAATCTAGCAACCCCATAACTGCAAGAAAGAAACGATATAAATGACAATCAACTTCACGAAATAATAATGACAACAAAGGATTTTACAGAGACCCACGTTTCTTTGATGTCTTCGACACAATGACGGGAACCGTCTCCTCTTCAACATCCTTAATAATTCCAGCCATCGCCAGCACCCCTTCGGGGCATATCCTATACCTCACAGACATACGGCGGAGGCGTGTATGCCTCCGCCTTAGGAACGGAAAGCTCGGGGAGTTCATTTACTCCGTTGGGTATCTTAGATGGCCAGCTAAAAAGGGCACTTGACCAAAGCTTAATAAACGATCTATCCACAAAAATAAAGTCAAACCGCCAGTTCTTAAGACTATCGATCCTCAACCAGTTTCCATTCTTGCTTCTCTCTCTCTGTTCTAGGCTAAACCAGTCTCTAGATTTTACACAGTTTATAAAAATGCCTAAACAAATCTACAGAACAAGCAATTTTCATCCCAACCAACAACATCTCAAACATTATACCTTAGCAGCACCTACAGGATGCATTTGGGCAAATCCAATTTTGTAGTGAGTTAGCACTTTCATATAAAAGGAGCTACATGGAAGTCTAAGGTTTGAATGGGTAAGAAGGTTAGTGTATAAAGTAATTTTTCCTGAAGGAGGCTCAGTGGCACGTTGGTCTATGGTAGGCGCTACAGGATTGAAGGAACTAAGGCATGGAAACCTAGTTATTAAATCCGCTAACTTAACATCATTAATGCCACTACTGCATTTCCTAACCTCTTTCTCTTTTCGGGAAACCATTTCAGCTTTTGAACCCATTATAACAAACTGCTACAATTCAAATAAGATAAATATAAGAGTCAAGTTGCAAGGATGGAAAAAACAACAATAACTTACCCGCAAAAAATGACGCTTCTGATTGGAACGAGAAAACTCACCTGTTCCCAAAAACAAAAAAAAGAGGGCCTCCATCACACATAAACAAAAAAAAAAAAAAAAAAATTTCGCCGGCACAAAAGGCCGGCTATATGCCGGCTAACAAAAAAAAAAAAAAAAACTTACCGAAAAGCAGAAGAGTTAGGCTTCAAAACCTAATTTTTAAAACCTAACTGGGGGGCATGATAGTGTTAGTAGGTGATGGCTTATATTTATAGCCTATCAAACCTAACATTTGGGTTCGGCCCACTAAGTCTCAATCTGACAAAAGGACCAGAACCCGGAACGTGAGCCCGACACCAGAAGCCCCGCGACCAGGAAAAATGGCCCGGCACCCGGCCCCGTGTCCGGGTAAAATGGCCCCGGCACCAGGCCCCGTGTCCGGGCACAATGGCCCCATGTCCGGGAACCAGGCCCCGTGTCCCGGCACAATGGCCCCGTGTCCAGGAACCAGGCCCCGTGTCCCGGCACAATGACCCCGTGTCCGGGAACCAGGCCCCGTATCCGGGAACCAGGCCCCGTGTCCCGGCACAATGGCCCCGTGTCCGGGAACCAGGCCCCGTGTCCCGGCACAATGGCCCCGTGTCCGGGAACCAGGCCCCGTGTCCCGGCACAATGGCCCCGTGTCCGGGAACCAGGCCCCGTATCCGGGAACCAGGCCCCGTGTCCCGGCACAATGGCCCCGTGTCCGGGAACCAGGCCCCGTGTCCGGGAACCAAGCCCCGTGTCCCGGCACAATGGCCCCATGTCCGGGAATCCAGCCCCGTGTCCGGGAATTTGGCCCCGGCACCCAAGCCTCGGCCCCGCGTCCGGGAATCCGGCCCCGTGTCCGGGAGTTTAGTCCCGATACCATGACCCGGTGTCCGGCACTCATAGCCCGGCGTCCGGCACTCGTGGTCCGATGTTCGGCACTTGGTAGCACTTACGCCTAGGCTGTCACTAATGCTTTGGGAGCCAATACTTATACCTTGTATCTAATAAGTACCGTATTCCTCCAAACCAACACTCATGCCTTGGGATTCATCTCATAGTATCATACTCCTGACATCCTACCAGTCAGACACTCAAGCCT
Organism: Senecio squalidus; assembly: GCA_910822075.1. Taxonomy (NCBI): domain Eukaryota; kingdom Viridiplantae; phylum Streptophyta; class Magnoliopsida; order Asterales; family Asteraceae; genus Senecio; species Senecio squalidus. Next base: position 40,355,613 of record CAJVGC010000065.1, read on the forward strand.
AATCCTTGAGCGTAACCGTCAAAACATTAACAAGGTCATATAATGATATTGACGTTACATGTATCTTTAATACACGTTGGAATCCTATTGATGAGTCATAAAGGGTCATCATGGTCATATGTTGTTAATACCTGGTAGTGTTGGGTATAAATACTCCACACTTCACGTTTTGGAGGACAACTTTATCATCTTCCTCACATATTCACTGACCGGGATACTTAACCATATTCCGTCAAGCCTTTCCGATCAATCTCTTGTCCACCTTAAACTCGCCAAGAGTCTGTTAGGTTTGCACTGCTTGAGCAGGAGGTCAAGGGAGTGATCAATCTAACCCAAGTTACTGAGCCTGTCAATCCTTGCTCTAACAATAAGCTTTATGGTTTGGATATTTTGCTTGGCTCTATGAGTGGTTTCTTTTTAATAATAAATGTTTATCCGTTGGATATTTATCTTATGATTAGTTTGCTATTTAAGCATATTACATCAGTGATGCATTATTTGGTTAACCGTTTATTTGTATTACTCGCGAGGTATGTCGCTTCCCTATGAGAAGTGCTTATCTTTTCTCAAGTAGATGAAAAGACGTGTTCGCATGTTTTGGCTTAGACATGAGTGTCTTATTTGGCCTTATGCTTGTGATGTTTGAACAATGTACATAAAATAGAAAGATAATGCAGTGCATAATTGGGATAATATCAGACCAAAAGTTTTATTATAAGGCATGGTATCCATGTCCTTGACAGAAAACAAGATTAAATTTTGACAAAACAGGAAAACATAGAATAAAAATTTATCAGACCTTGATCTAGGTTTAGTCTATGTATGTCTGATCTTCAATCATAAGGATGTGACCTTCTGGCGGTCCCGGTCGTTCAGTATTCTCCCCCCTCTTTTGCGAGGCATACGTTTTCTGGGTTGGGGTCCTGTTGGTTTGTTGTCTGGCAGCTGGCACTAGGTGTTCTAACTTCCCTTCGTCCAGCGCCCTTCTTATCTCTCCTTTCAATTCCCGACAGGCATTGGTGTCATGTCCATGGTCCTCGTGAAATTCACAGTACATGTTCATGTTTTTTGTACCAGACCTGTGTGCCATTTGTGGTGGAGGTTTAAAAGTAGAGCCTACACCCTCTGTCTGCAGGATCTCTTTCGGGGTCTTGTTGAGAAATGGCTCGGATGCAGTTTTGTCATAAGGGCTAAACCTTCGGTTGCCTCTGTCATCCCGTCTGTCATTTCGCCTATCTTCCCGCTGTTGGTCCTGTCTACCTGACGCTGACCCACCGTTCCAAAGATTTTCCTTCTTTCCAGCCACTCCTCTTGCCAAAGAGACAGTTTCCCTTGATCTTAAGAAGTCATAGGCTCTATCTGTGGCTTCCTTGAAGGTGGCGGGAGTCCTTTTTGCAAGTTTTTCCTGCAACTGACCAGGCAAGAGGGAAAAGGTGAAACCTGAAATTTGTTGGCTTTCTGGAAAACCTGGGATCTTTTGGCATTCCTGTGTGTACCGCAGGATGAAGTCTCGCAAAGCTTCCCCTTCCTTCTGCCGGATTAGGTGGGCCTCCAGATGTGTCCTGCGTTGTTTCTTTTGTTGAAATAATTGATACACAAACTTTCCCTTTAGATCAGCAAAGTCTCTAATGCTCCTTTCTGGAAGGCCAGCAAACCAATCTCTTGCAAACCCTTGCAATGTTCCTGGAAACATTTTACAGGCTACCGGGTCAACCCATTTTTCTGTCATGATGGCCTGCTCAAACAAGGCCATATGGTCGTCTGGATCTCTTGTGCCGTCATACGTGCCTACAATCGAGGGGACCTTATGCTTGTCTGGCATCGGATATCTTGACACCCAGTCACAAAATTTCGAACTTACTATTGATACAGGCATAATAGCTGCTCTTGGCATTTCTCCTTCTGCTAGTTGCTGCAACAGTCGTAATAACTCTTGATTGGGATTTTGAGGTGGCGTCGGTGTCGGCGCGTTCTGCCTCAGGCGATCCGCCAACTGTGTCAACAAGACATCTGTTTCGGATTGTTGGGGGATTACCTGTGGTGGTGCTGGCTGCAGGGATGCCAATAGTTGAGCCAGGAGGTGATTAGATGAGGTTGGTGGCGGGACTGATGTTGCTCTTTGGATATTCTGAAATGTCCTTCTCTGCGTTCCCATGCTTGGGTCCTCTCCCGTTCCTTAAGTGCCGGGTTGGGATCCCGCCGAGGCAGGCTGCCTAGGGGCCTCAAAGCCATGAAGTTCTGGGGCAGGCTGCCTAGAGGCTTCAGCGGCTTCTTCGTGCAGTGTTGAGGTACGAGACATGGGGATCTGAAAACTTGACACGTTTGGCGTTGGTATGGCAGATGCACTAGCTCCGGACACCCTTGTAGAATACAAAGGTCCAGTGGTTGTTGATAGGACCTGACTCCCCTAGTTTCCAATCCTCCAAGGCGAAAAATCCGTGCCTGCCTGTCCTCCCCATAGGACCTCTCTGAAACACCATGTCTGTCTCCATGTCTGGTATGAATGGACTGGATGGAATAGGCAATGAAACAAATGCACGAGGTGACGAAACAGTCGTTGGTATCAGGGTGGTACTCCCTTCAGCTTGGGATGTGGTCCCAACAGTCATTGGGGAAGGGGTTACAGTAGTCATTGGGGGTGGTGTTGTGGTAGTTACTTCTGGGACTGAGGAAATTACTGGTGAAGAGTTCATGTCTTCCATGATGAAAAAAGAAACGAATTAAAGAAAAAATTTGTGAAAATCTGGAAATGAAGATAAAACACCGTTGCTAAAACGTGTCCCACGGATGGCGCCAATGTTAGAGCAAGGATTGACAGGCTCAGTAACTTGGGTTAGATTGATCACTCTCTTGATCTCCTGCTCAAGCAGTGCAAACCTAACAGACTCTTGGCGGACAAGAGATTGATCGGAAAGGCTTGGGGGAATATGGTTAAGTATTCCGGTCAGTGAATATGTGAGGAAGATGATGAAGCTGCCCTCCAAAACCTGAAGTGTGGAGTATTTATACCCAACACTACCAGGTATTAACAACATATAACCATGATGACCCTTTATGACTCATCAATAGGATTCCAACGTGTATTAAAGATACATGTAACGTCCATATCATTATATAACCTTGTTAATGCTTTGACGGTTACACTCAATGATTAGGCTTGAGTGTCTGACTGGTAGGATGTCAGGAGTATGATACTATGAGATGAATCCCAAGGCATGAGTGTTGGTTTGGAGGAATACGGTACTTATTAGATACAAGGTATAAGTATTGGCTCTGGAGTGCCGGGCCAAAAGCATTAGTGACAGCCTAGGCGTAAGTGCTACCAAGTGTCGAACATCGGACCATGAGTGTCGGACGCCGGGCTACGAGTGCCGGACACTGGGCCATGGTGTCGGACACGGGGCCAAGGCTCGGGTGCCGGGGCCAAATTCCCGGACACGGGGCCGGATTCCCGGACACGGGGCCTTGTCTCGGGTGCCGGGGCCAAATTCTCGGACACGGGGCCGGATTCCCGGACACGGGGCCATTTTGCCCGAACACGGGGCCTGGTCTCGGGTGTCGGGGCCAAATTCCTGGACACGGGGCCATTTTTCCCGGACACGGGGCCTGGTCTCGGGTGTCGGGGCCAAATTCCCGGACACGGGGCCATTTTACCTGGTCGCGGGGCTTCTGGGTGTCGGGCTCACGTTCCGGGTTCTGGTCCTTTTGTTAGATTGAGACTCAGTGGGCCGAACCCAAATGTTAGGTTTGATATGCTATAAATATAAGCCATCACCTACTAACACTATAATTTCACAAAGTTTCTCAAAGTTTCACAAGTTTCACAAAGTTTCTCAAAGTTTTCATACAAGTTGCAAAAAGTTTCATAAAAGTTACATAAACAATTACATCTTATGTTTCCCCCAAATAATGTTAAAAACAGTAAAATAGTGTGGTTGTAACTCACGGGTTGCGGAGAAAAGATACGAATAAGCGAGAATGGAGCGGAACGCGTCGGGAATCAAAGGTGACCTAAAATACCGAAATATTGTGTAAGTATAAATTTTATGATTTAAGTTATGTTAAAGTCCTATTTTTAACATTTTTAATCTTAAATCTTTATACTTTAAATTATGTCCAAAAGTTTCAATACGGAAGAGTTATAAGTTATTACGTGTTCGAGTACGTTTTAGGGTCCGATTAGTCCAATTATGTCCAAAAAGAGTCAATTTCCAAGGTCAAGATGTATAAGTTACAAAAATGTTAAGTTACTGAATTTTTGTATAAGTTTACGGTGAAATTTGGGCAGCACTTCCGCGCCATAAAAATTTAATCCATTTCGAACACTTTCCCGCTTTAAACAAACAATTTAAACCATATAATTCAATGATACAAGTGTTTTTAATCCGCAAACTCATCCAAACAATTTTACTTATAAAAACAGTAAGTTTTCGAAAGGTATATCTGTGGTAAAGTTATTTGGACACTATTTTAACGTTTAAGTTCTCGAAACGACAATTTTTGTGTACAGCGAGATCCAGACAGCGGCTGGAGATATTCAGCCGCCGGCTGGACCTTAGCCGCCGGCTGGATATCTTCAGCCGCCGGTTGGAGGCCTTCGGCCAGTTTCTTGTTTTCGGTATATTTCGATTTTTAGCCCGTTTTAGTGTTAGATTCTTACATGCAAACTGTTTTTAGTTAAATATAATCATTTTAGAGTAAAAGTTTCAGTTTCTTTTAGATCTATTTCATCAAAATATGGATCTATGTGAAAAACTCGTTTTTAAGCAAGAAAACGTTTTAAACTTTTATAAAAACCATTTTTTCAACCTTTGGATCATCCATGCAAGTAAATATTTATGTAATAACAGTAAGTTCAAAGAGTTTTACCGAGGGAAAAAGTTATGGATCGGTTGGATGAGGAATAGCTTCAAGATGAATGTAAAACCTCTTCAAAAACCCGATTTTTAAGCTTCCTTTTGTTACCCTTTTCCTTATGGACGATTTGTGTAGTTTTTGGTGGATGATTTTTAGCTTTTGTTGCTGTTTTGTGGTGAAAGCTTTCTGTTTTGCTTGGGAGGATTGAGAGAGAAATGAGAGAGTGTGTGTGTGTGATTTGAAAATGAAAGTAAAAGTGAAAGAGAGAGGTGGGAAAGGGGTAACTGGCATAGGGAACCCCAAATGGCAGTAAATGGTCCAATACCCGAGTTGGGAAGTTGGCCATTCCCCTTGCATGCAATTATGAGTCACCAAAACACAGTCAGCGGCCTTTCAGCCGCAGGCTGGCCATATCCAGCCGCCGACTGGGCTTCAGCCGCTGGCTGACAGCTTTCAGCCGTCGGCTGGAAGGCATTTTCCAGCTTTGTGACGTTTTAAGTTTTCCGTTATTGTTAGTTGTGGACTAGAATTTTATTAGTTTCCGTTATGAACTTAGTCAAGTTCTTGTATAGTTTCTTTGGTGTTAGGATTTATAAGTTGATTCCGACTTTGGTTCCGACTCAATAATAGACACAATAAGTACGAACTAGAACAATACGATCACGATAAGATGCAACTAAAGATTTGAACCGATAAAGTAAATGAGAATCACCTGAATTTTAGACAATTGTCACATATAGCGGCAATATTTATAGCATATTTCATATTTACAGATTGGGTTTCACTTATTTATCTATTTTTTTAAGTTTATATGAGTGGTCAATTTGATATAAGTCCAAATAGGTGAATTTAAAAAGCCCAAATCTGAAATAACTATAAACACTTTAAGAAAAGGCGCGACGCCACACGCAATAGCGCGCCTTACATCACGCTACGCTTTAAGACAGCGCTATGGACTGATTCGTGACGGCGAGGCCACGCCTCGCGCCTTAGCGCCGCTATAGCGCGCTATTTAGAACCTTGACATTATATAACTAATAAAGTTACAAGAAAGGAAAACTTAGTACCTTCAAACATTGGATTAATAGTATGTGTCGCACATGATGTCCAAAAGATTGTTGGTCTCTTCTTCTTCAACAATTTTGGCGCTCCCATATTATTAGCCGCATTATCGGTCACAACTTGAACAACATTTTTTGGACCAACATCTTCAATGCATTTATCCACATACTCAAAAATGTTCACTTGTGTGAGCTTCTTCCGAACATTCTTTGGAGGACAAAAAATTTGTGCCTAACTTTGAATTGACACATAAGTTCATGATGCTTCTTCGTTTTCTATCGGACCATGCATCGGTCATAATAGAGCATCCAATGATTTTCCATTCTTCTTCGTACCTTTTCAAAGAAATTTTATTTTTTTCAACTTATTTTTTAAGGAACGTATCTCCCATCTCGTATCTCGTTGGAGGTGAAACATTCGGTCCGAATTGACCAACCGCCTCCACTAAAGCTTTAAAGTTATCCCTTTCAAATGCATGAAATGGAATCTCACATTCATACGCCCACTTACAAATATATTCCTTCACACGGATCATTTGTTCTTTTCGGACAACCTTAGAAATATTACGTTGTGAGCCTTTTCCCTTGACTCCTTTGGAAGTTGCAAATCTATCCATAGGACCAAAATAACGTGATTCCTTCAATTCTCCAAAACAATCTTCCATTTCATCATCGAGGTCAATGGTTTCATTATCACGAATATTCACCTCCGATCTCAAACCTTTATCAGAAACTTGTTTAGCCTTCTTTTTGTGTATGTTCTCCTCAAGAGCATTTCGACATAATACCATATCATCTTTCGTTGCTATTTTACAATATTTAACATTTGACCCTACACCCGCAATATGTTGTTTCATTCTATAAATTCCCCCACCCATAGGTTTCCCACATAATTTACATTTCACCCTATCTTTATTGTTTTTATCCACCAACTCTCCGTAAACCCATCCAATATCGCCCGAATTTCGTTTAAGATTATTTTCACTAGTTGTGGTATTCGTATGTTGAGCCGATGATGATTCCATTCTTAACTACATTATAAGTAACTAAAACTATTAAACTTTTAATATTAACAACTAATAAAAAACAAATTACGCATATAAAAAAAATTAAATACAAAAAAACAAAACAGTGAAACACAACAAAAACAAATGTTTATTAATATCCAGTCCACTGCCCACTGTCTCTTTCTTTACTCCCACCACACCCACCCATTGTCTCTTTCTTTACTCCCACCCCACCCACCCACCCACAAACTATGCCTCCATTTATAAACACATCCGGATACAAATCAATCACAACAAATCGAAGAACACGGAGTAAATAAAAAATTGCAGCAAGTAAAAAAACAAAAATCTGCAAATCGCTGCTTGTATGGATGCAAATCAAATCGCTTAAATTATATAATCAACCACGGAGTAATTACCTACAAATCCGCTGCTTCTTTTGTAAGCTTTGTAATTTAAAGGTTAGTCGTCGCCATTCTCTAGTTCTCTGTCTTCAAATCGTCGATTAGAAGAATAACCCTAATTTTGGGGTTTAATTTGATTTTTTTTGGTTGACTTTCGTTGACCGATTTTTTTAAACCGTACGATTTTGGCGATTTTTGCCGATTAATCAAAGGCCCGATTAATTTATCGACTTGCTGAAATTCATCTTCAATTTTACGATTCACGATTAATCACTGATTAATCGGTCGATTAATTCGATTTTTTCAACATTGTTTGACGCGGATCATGGAGGTTGTAACTTAGACAGGAAAAACACTCCAGGTGGTGCTCACTTCCTCGGAAACAAACGGATAAGTTGGACTTCGAAAAAGCTTAATTGTGTTTCCATTTCAACAGCCGAGGCGGAATATGTGGCGGCAACAGTTTGCCTTTCACAAGTACTATGGATACGAACACAACTTAGAGATTACGACTATGAAGCGGACTCAATTCCAATCTACTGTGATTCAACAAGTGCAATCTCTAATTCTGCAAATCCGGTTCAACATTCTCGTACTAAACATATTGACATCCGCTATCATTTTATAAATATTAACATTGAAAAGGGAATAATTGAACTACACTTTGTTGAAACCGATCTCCAAATTGGCGATATTTTCACAAAAGCTTTGGATGAAAAACGTTTTAAATTTCTTATCTCCAAGCTCGGTATGTTGAATTTGAAAGATTAAATCGGTTCCTTAAAGTTGTAATTTGGTCGTTTCTTTTTGTTAATCTTTCATTTGAATATGTGTTTAGTTACGTTTTTCAATTTTTTTATGGGGAATCATCGTTTGAGGGGGAATCACGATTTGAGGGGAAATATTTGTATTGTAAATATGTGATTCTATGCTATATGATTCCATGTTCTTGTAGGCAAAAAAAAGAAAAAAAAAAAAAAAAACTTGAGGGTGGAAAAAGTTAAAATGAATATGGGTATCCATGGATAACCCATTGGGTTTTCGGATTCTATATAAAGGTCAAAACGTTTTATTTTTCATAATTCATTCAATTTTCACTTTTCACTCTCTCTCGGTAAAACGATTTTCTGAAGAAATTAGAAGTTTTTACGGATCAAATGAGTCGTTTTTTTTACGAAGAACACAAGTGATTAGGTAAAATTTTCTATTAGTGTTCTTAATGTTCTTATTTTTCCTTTAGAAATTTTTTATGATTAGAGTTAATTAGGTACTCGAGAGAACTTAGTTATACACTACAAGTTTAAGTTAACATTCAATTAATTAAATTGAATTAGATCATTCGTGAACTACCCGAACAAGTGTCTTTTCCTTAATTTATTTTCGAAACATTCAATCTTTTCAAACAACGTTTACACGTAACAATTACTTTTAAATTAGTTTAAGCAACGTGACAATTTGGTCGCAAACACCCACATCATTAGTTTTATTAATTCTAATTTAAACTAAACTAAGTCTCTGCGAACGAATCTGACTTACCTGAACTAAACTATATGTGATTAGGTTCACTGCCTAATAGTGGTAGTCGAGTGTTAGCGTATTTCGAGTTTTAAAATTAAACAAGATTTTATACATCATCTTTCCGTGGACAAACCGTGGGCAATCTGCCCAAGTTTTGATTTGACTATTTAAGCCATTCAAAGCTACATTTGAACCTCATATCTTGCACTCATAACCTTCTTACATTCAAAGAGTGATCTATATTCAATATTCATATTTATTAGATCATTAGCAAGAGATAAATTGTACTGAGAGTTCATATGTAATCTTTTGATTTACTACAAGGTTGTATTTGTGTTTACCTTTCTAAAGAGAGTTGAGAGCTAGTTGTGATAATTCCCTAGTTCCAAACTTTGTACTTGTAGATACTACTGCAATAGTTGAGAAAGAAGGAGATGTAGAGATAACTCCAGAAGACTGTTCTACTTTGGTCATTCATCAAGAAGTGCTTCATGTTTATCCTATTGGAATGGAGTTACCAAATGTCATTGATTGGAGTTTATTGGGGGTGAGAACAAAACAACCTATTTAGTCACTAGAGTTGATATGAAGAAATATGAGCAACTTAGTTTCTACAGATTGGTGAAGGAATTTTCAAGACTAGACCTGGAACAAATGCATCAAACTGGTGTACAGAAGTACTCAAACAACAAAGGGTCTGGTTCTGGAACTGATTTAGTTGTGGATTGGCTTAATGGTATGTTTACTCTAGAAGTTCCTTTGTTTAGAGTATCTTTCACAGATGTGGATATGCTCCAGTTATGAAATGGATCTTATATTAAAGAAGTGGAGCATGGTACTGCAAAGCCAAAAAAAGATCTTAAGTTGCCATTAAGATAAGGAAAAGAAGAAGAAGAAGAAGAAGTGGAAGTGGTAAATGGTTTTGATATCATCTTCATGTGTAAAAAGGCTTGAAAGAAACTTAGTACTTTGCTTGTTAGAAAGTATAAGTTTAGGGTAGATTGTTGGTAAAATAAATATGTGTGAATTTAACCAAGTGTTGTTACTACTGCAAGAGGACTTTTTGTTAATACTGCAAGAAGACTGATTGGTTGATATCGCAAGACCCAGTTACTATTGCCCTTCACTCATTAATATTGCATTGTAGATATTCAAGAAAAAAAATAATTCTAGAATAGATTTGTAATTATGTTTTCCTTAATTGTAGTTATTAAACAATTGAAGTTTGTTAATCATTTCCTAGAATTGCTAGGCTTAGCATCAAGGTCTATACACACATAGATCCTTGTATTAGAGAAACACATCCGTTAATTGGTTTATTGATTAATAGATTGAGACTTGTTGGTATTCGTTATTGTTCATAATTGCTCTTATTGTTCTTAAACAAAATTCGTTTTATCGCAAAACTGGTAATATCAAAGTGTTTAATCCGCTACAAACTTCTTTGATAGATCTTGATCCACGTATAAGTGTGGTTGTGGTTTTACATAACCTAAACGATCATGACAATATCACACTGTTTTATCCATAAATGCATATAATTAGTGACACAATCATTTATAAATGTCAACCTAGGTCTAAATATATGAGATAACATAGCAAACACAACCATGCCTCCACCCTCTGTTTATCTGTATTTTCCTAGTTTATTTAACTACTTTCCTTAGTTATGAGCTTAGATAAACAAAACCAAACAAAATATCTTCTCAAAAATCTATTAACTATTAATAGTATCATTGAAAAGTTTTACTTCAAATCAGGTATCATTTACAATGATCCCATGTCAACTTAACATTTTCTATTTTAAGTATAGTGGTTCGTGGACTTAGGTTTGGCTCAATAAAAATTTAGATCCACTCGTACGTTTCGGACTGACAATCCGGGCGTATCACCATCCCATTGGTTGGCTGGCTGCCAGGTGGAGGCGGTCGATTTCTCATATATATATATGATGCAAATTTCCACCATTCAAACACACCTTCATACTGCATTCATTTCTCTTTCTAGATTAGCTTTTGTAATTTTCAAATTTTTAGAGTTATTTTTTTAGTATTTTACTTAGCAATACGAGTAATTAGTATGAGCGGAGATTGTAATTAAGGAATGTTTTCCGAAGGCAGAGTTGTTGTAATCAAATCAATAAAATCACACCTTTCATTTATCTATTCCTGATGACTTCCTTGCCTTGCTTATATAGGTGATGTTCTTGTTTGATTGTTCGATTATGTTTGTATGCTTGCTAGTTTCCATGCTTAGGGGGTAGTCGTATTAGGGTTTTCCATGATATAGTAGATTAGTAAATAATAGGTAGTGATAATATGAGTTGAATATTTGTCTTATAAAAATCGTACTTGCGAAAACCCCTAGGATTCAACGGTTCGTGGCGACCTATCTGGTGATACGATTCATGGCGACCTATCTGGTGATATGCCATGTCGGTCACGCCATGCGCAAATTACTACTCGTGGCCTTCATAACTTTGGTTATGTCTTAGAAAACAAAGTTAACCAACAAAGGCTTCCAAGTCAGGTAAAAGTTTCTTTAAGTAAAACCTAAGTGTAACTATCTAGTCCTCTAAGTAGTACATACCCAATTGAATTTAGCTCTACTAGATAAACTAAAAGACTGTAAGATATTTTATAAAACTAGGGGACTTAAATGACTAGAAGTATGATAACTATTCAGGTGTTAGGAGATCGATTAGATACGGATATTAATGGTACATTCTAATCAAACTCGAAGAGTCTAGAACTTTGTGACACATTAGTTAGAGTCATCCGTCAATGACAATAACGTAGGTAAGGGTCATGGTGCATACACTGAATTATCCAACCTTTTTAGATTTTCAAATCATTATAGTCACCGAACCAATTCAACTCAATATATTATCACTTTTATATTACTATCTACGAAATCATGTTAAACACTTCCTAATTATCATGTTTTCTTATATACTTTTATTTGTTTACTTTAATTTTAATATATTAGAAGAAAAAAAAACCAATCCCCTCTTTTATAAACCAATATATCGAAATAAACGTTTATAAGGCTTTACTTCAAATTTAGCTATCGTATACAACGATCCATTGTCAACTTATCACTTGCTATTCTTAGAACATAAGAAAATGTCTTTTGTTTATGCAGTTGATCAAGTACACATCATGTTCTAGCCACAGATTTCACTGGCGGAACCAAGAATATAACTAGATGGTTTCCTCTAAAGGATCGCGTTATACCAGTGTTGCAATTTGCAAGTAGGAGATCAAGATCTGAAGATTGAAGAAGAATAATTGCTAGTGTTGGATCACACACCCTGGTACGCTTATCTAAGTAGTTGAATTTATATTGTGTGTCTTATTGTTTGTTACATATAATTTACTTAATTTGGATCCTGATTATCATGGCTAAAGGTTTTCTATGTTTTCATCAAACACATGATGCTTTCGCATTTTGTTTAAACTCTAATTGATACATGTAAAATCTTATATTTGTCACACTCAAGTATACTCAAAATGAGATATTTCTATGCCTTTGTCCACTTCACAATGTATCTTAATGTTACACATCCGATACATATATATTACACCTTTTTGTTACAAGCCAATACACTTCTACCTCACATGACTTACTACTTCTTCCAATACAAATATCCAAACATATATAGAATATCATGTTATATACATGGAGTATTAATTAGGAAAAACTATATAAATGTATTAAACTATACTCAAAATATTATTGTATGTACCCCATTTTAAAGTTTATGTTATATGTATTAAACTTTTGATCCATCTCTACTATATGTATCGTGTAACCTTTTCATCAGAAAAACATTTATTTTTGTTTACATGCTAGAGATATAAGTTGCCTTGTCATTATTCAATGACACCACATCGTTTATTACAATTATGACAATTCAGTAACATACAATGTATATAATATAAACTATTAGTGTACGATACATATAATAGTAACTTGAGTATAATCGAGTGCTTATTAAAATTTTGTCACTTTAAGTATAACAACAATCCAATTACACATACAACATCCTTCTCACGTACACACCACACTTTCATAGTTCCACACTACACACAAACATACATATCGCATCGCCTGTCTCACACAAATACACCATGTAGCTCACGTTCCCACTACTTTTTGCAACTAAGACTTACCTTTTATACACCGAAAATCACACTATTGGCACAAACTTTTGCTATACAAAACGATATCATATTAAATATTACTACAATTCAGCTGTAAATCACTACACACAACACACATACATATCACAACATTCATATCATACCAAACACCCGTCCCTCAAACTCTTACCATTTCTTTCCAAAAGACCGACAATTACATTTCCGAAAACGTGTTACGTGCACGAAATCACTTACATAAAAACGATATCGTATAAACATAACTATATAGTGTCTTGTCAAATTACACAAAAAAAAAAAGAAGGAAAACCCCTACACACCTATTGTTATTGTTATGCTTACCATCTTCCCACCTCTAGACCAGGGTGACCTCCAGCCCCCACACATCACCACTCTCTACATCTCCATATATTTCATCATCTAAATTAACAAAAATCTATAAATATACCAAACAATGAAACATCACCATCATCAAACATCATCCGACGCCGTTTCATCATCATCAGCAGACACCCCACTTTCATCATCGGTGGCCGTACAGCTAATGAATGCAACATCTCCGGCGAGTGAAGACCATCCGACATCCTCGTCATCTCGTGATTGTTCCTCGTCCTCCTCATCATTATCATCTTCATCGTCGTTGGAGTCAGTGACAATCGAAAGACGAGGTGAATTCGCCGCCGTTTGTAAATGGACAATTTTGAATTTTCCTAGGGTTAAAACTAGGGCTTTATGGAGTAAGTATTTCGAAGTCGGCGGTTATGATTGTCGTTTGTTAGTTTACCCTAAAGGTGATTCACAAGCATTGCCTGGTTATATTTCTATTTATTTACAGATTATGGATCCTCGAGGGACTTCGTCTTCGAAATGGGATTGTTTCGCTAGCTATCGTTTAACTGTAGTGAACCCTGTTGATGAGTCCAAAGCCATTCATCGAGATTCTTGGCATAGGTTTTCTACTAAGAAGAAGTCTCATGGATGGTGTGATTTTACACCCTCCGCTTCTATTCTCGATACTAAATGCGGGTTTTTGTTTAATGATGATCATTGTTTGAATATTACTGCGGATATTCTTATTTTGAACGAGTCCATTAGTTTTGTTCGGGATAATAATGATATACAGTCGAATTCTGTTTCGAATTCGGCGGTCATGACTGGACCCGTTGGTGATGTTTTGAGTGGGAAGTTTACTTGGAAGGTTCATAATTTTACTTTGTTTAAGGAAATGATTAAGACGCAGAAGATAATGAGTCCTGTTTTTCCGGCTGGAGAGTGTAATTTGCGGATTAGTATTTATCAGAGTTCTGTTAATGGGGTGGATTATTTATCCATGTGTTTGGAAAGTAAAGATACTGAGAAGGCGTCTATTTCGGATAGGAGTTGTTGGTGTTTGTTTAGGATGTCTGTTTTAAATCAAAAGCCTGGAATGAACCACATGCATAGGGATTCGTATGGACGGTTTGCTGCTGATAATAAAACTGGGGATAATACTAGTTTAGGGTGGAATGATTATATGAAAATGACGGATTTTTCTGGGGTTGATTCAGGGTTTTTAGTTGATGATACAGCTGTGTTTAGCACGTCATTTCATGTCATTAAGGAGCATAGTAGTTTCTCGAAGAATGGAGGATTGATTGGAGGTAGAATTGTTAGTGGTGCTCGAAAGTCAGATGGTCATATGGGTAAATTCACTTGGAGGATTGAAAATTTTACAAGGTTGAAGGATCTTCTTAAAAAGAGGAAGATCACAGGCCTTTGTATTAAGAGCAGGAGGTTTCAAATTGGAAATCGTGATTGTCGGCTCATAGTTTACCCTCGAGGTATGCAATTGTATGGCCCTCTGTCTGAGTATTTTTGTTCCCACCCTGGAAGTTTGATAACATTGCAATAAATGTGTGCACCTTCTTTTCAGCTGAATGTTTAGTTCGTTGTTAGATTGTAGGAATTTATAATTCATATCAGTAACAGACTTTTGTACCCTTCTTGGTAGAAGTCTCTAATACCTTTTATGAACCCTGGCTTTCTCTAAATTACAGTTATGCTGTTTTGTTGTCTGTTTTGGAAGTGATTATTTTACTATTGTGACTGGAAGTTCCAACCGTTAGTTTCTAGTGCGTGGTTAACTTCTATCTGCTTATTATGATCATCTGGTTATTTGGGGATCAACTAATAAGTTTTGAATAATCGGGTTCATACTAACTGTAACAAATCAGATAAATTTATATACCCTTATCTTTTATCTATTGCTTTTTTTATTTTTATGTTTATCTAAACTGATTATTATTCACCTTCAAGCAGTTATGACTCTATATGGGAAGTATTTGGAATGATTTTGACACCTGTGGTTCATTGTATCAGGGCAGTCTCAGCCACCATGTCATCTTTCAGTTTTCCTAGAAGTTACGGATTCACGCAATACGACGAGTGATTGGAGTTGTTTTGTTAGCCATCGTTTGTCAGTTGTCAATCAAAAGATGGAGGACAAGTCGGTTACAAAGGAATCTCAGAATCGCTACTCAAAATCTGCAAAGGACTGGGGCTGGCGTGAATTTGTGACCCTCACCAGTCTATTTGATCAAGACTCTGGGTTCCTTGTTCATGATGTTGTTGTGTTTTCTGCAGAAGTTCTAATTTTGAAGGAGACTGCCATAATGCACGAATTTACTGATCATCAAGAAATCGAATCTGGTAATACTAGTCCCCACGCAGATAAAGGAACCAAAATGAGTTCTTTTACATGGAAGGTGGAGAACTTCTTGTCTTTTAAAGACATAATGGAAACCCGTAAAATATTTAGCAGATTCTTTCAAGCCGGTGGATGCGAGCTTAGGCTTGGTGGGTGGTTCAATTTATGGTCACTAAATATTTGGTAAAACATAATCAATCTGACAGTCTTGTTTTGCCAATGGCAGGTGTTTATGAGTCTTTTGACACAATATGCATATACCTGGAGAGTGATCAGTCAGTTGGCACTGACCCTGATAAGAACTTTTGGGTGAAATACAGAATGGCCGTACTGAATCAAAAGAATCCTTCTAAGACTGTGTGGAAGGAGTCATCTATATGTACAAAGACATGGAATAATTCCGTGCTTCAGTTTATGAAAGTTTCAGATATGCTTGAAGCAGATGCAGGTTTCCTTGTACGTGACACAGTAGTCTTTGTTTGTGAAATCTTGGATTGCTGTCCATGGTTTGAGTTTGCCGATCTAGAGGTCAGTGTCTTAATTCCTTCATAACATTTATCTATATTTCTCTTGTTGGACCAAAATGTTTTTGTCACAGAAACTATGTTTGGCAAACTATTGTAACAGTGTTTTTGTATCATAAACTTAAATTAAGATTTTGAAGGTTCCTTACCTTATGGTTTTTCTACATCTTAAAAAGATAAAAGCTTATCCTAAGTTATATATATGAGATTGCACTCAATAAAGAAGTTCATTTGATCATTGTTATATATTATACCTTTTGTTGCATTGCAATTAAATTCTCGAAGAATGGTCAATTGAGTGATGTACTATTTGAAAATGAATTGCTACAATATCAAGGTTAAACTCGTAAATCACTTATCTGAAAGAGGACATTATCTATAAAAACTCGAGAATATGAAATATGGAAACTGCAAAGGAAGCATACAGCTATACATCACATTGTTAATAGCTATAGTAACATTAATATTAGTTCCAAAAGCGTGAAAGGGAGGAAATGTTGCACAATGTAAGCTTAGTTTGTATCATTGTTGAGGGCTTGGAATCACTGTTTGTCAAAATGATGTGTTTGTGTTTGAATTTGAGTTTTCTAAATCTTCTGTTTCTGGTAAATTCATCACTGTTTAAAAACAATCTTACAATATGGAAGCAATGCCAAGCTTAGCCTTAGGTTCAAATCTTTCTTAATTTGTTCAAATGTATGGGAATTACGTTATAGTGGTGTTTCCATATGATATAATATATTCACATATGACCATCAATCAATTCCAAATCGCTGAAATTTTTAAATAATCAATGTTTTTGGATATACTGATGATATGCTGAGTTTGAAGCTGGAAAATTGTTGGGGAGAATGGTAGATGTGTTTTCGTATGCTTAAATGGAAATCCGAATGTATTATAGTGTGCAAAATTTGGTCTACATGTGACAAGAGGTAGTTCCATTTTAGTTTTTCTTGGAAAAAACTATATTATCCTAAATAACCTATATTATGCTAAATTCTTTTGAATTGTAATTCATTAAGAAACTTTTATCGAAAGGGCACTTTAAACTTACGTGTGTAATCAAAGCATTTCAAATTTGTTAAGTTGGCTTTTGTTTGCTACACATTGGGTAGGTAATTGATAGTTTGTAGCAATTGATGTTACTTTTGTCTATTTATCACCTTTAGTTTCACTGGTGTGGTGATTCATGCACAGACGAAAGTCTTACTCTAGCTGTGTTATGAACTTAAACCATTATGAAAAAGTTTCTAACACCCAGTGGTGAGATAAGATTTAAAATACTACCTTATATATATATACAATCACATGCAAGTGTAAAAAAAACTACTCTATTTCAATTATGTTATCAGATTGATGTTTTTAATGTAATAGGATGGATTAGTTATATGGGGCGTAGATTGACCAGTAGGCTAGAAAAGTAACAACTACCATAACGTTTGGAAAATACATTTATTCTTCAAGGTATTTCTAGCTATATAGTGATAGATTACTCTAGGAATACGTTAATCCCTACCCTTTTGTTGTAATATATTTATGAGCTAATAGTTGACCTAGTGGCAGCATACCATGCTCAATTGATATCGTGCTATTGACAAGCTCTTGATTTTTGTTTGATTTCTTCAAGTTCTGTGTTATTTTTCAGTATAGACCAATAAAGAATGAATGAGGCTATGGTTTGATAGTTTTCCTTACACGACATTTAGCTACTGAAGACTTTTTATTTGTATTTTCTGAAAGTCTCCCATTCATCTTCTTCTTCAGGTTTATGCCTCTGAGGATGAACAGGATGCTCTGACAACCGATCCAGATGAACTTATTGATTCAGAGGACAGTGAAGGAATCAGTGGGGATGAAGAGGACATTTTCCGGAACCTTCTTTCTAGAGCAGGATTTCACCTCACATACGGGGATAACCCTTCTCAGCCACAAGTAACATTAAGGGAAAAGCTCTTAATGGATGCTGGTGCAATAGCCGGATTTTTAACTGGACTTCGAGTGTATCTTGATGACCCTGCCAAAGTAAAACATTTACTGATGCCAACAAAGCTCTCTGGTCTCAGTGACGGGAAAAAAGTCACTAAAACTAACGAGTCATCATCACCCAGTCTGATGAATTTGCTAATGGGAGTCAAAGTTTTGCAGCAGGCAATAATTGATTTACTTCTGGATATTATGGTCGAGTGTTGTCAACCATCGGAAGAAAGCTCAAATGATGATTGCTCAAATGGTAGTGGAGCTAGTAGTCCTCCAGAACCCCCTTCACAGATTTACGTAAATGGCAGGCTGGATTGCGGAACAGATGAGATCTCTACTGCTTCTGCTGTCCAAAGCTCCTCAGACATAAATGGGAATCACACATCTGAAAAAACCGCTGCTTTCTGTCCACCCGAAACGTGCGCAGCTAGTTCATCAGAGAGTTCGTCTCTTCGGTCTAAGGTATGCACTCAACATGAACAGCCTTTCATTTAGTTTATTTTTCATTTTCATTTTTGTTCTTTCTATTTACTTAATCGATTATTGTATTAGAGTAAATGGCCTGAGCAGTCTGAGGAACTATTAGGGTTGATTGTGAATTCATTGCGATCACTTGATGGAGCTGCTCCACAAGTTTGTCGTGAGCCAAGAAGAAGACCGCAGTCTGCACAAAAGATTGCTCTTGTACTGGATAAGGCTCCTAAACATCTGCAACCTGATCTTATTGCTCTCGTGCCTAAATTGGTTGAGCATTCTGAACATCCGCTTGCTGCTTCTGCACTCTTGGACAGACTTAAAAGATCAGATGCAGAACCTGATCTACTACTACCAGTAAGGTTCTCTCTTTGGTTAAGAATTTGTACAGGTGGCAAGATTAAGACTCAAAATGGTTGAGGTTGAAATGAGACATCAATACTTTTTCACATCTGTAATGCTTTAATTATGAATGATTACAAACACAGTCTTATTACAAATAGTAATCTAAATCTTAGGATAATGCATTAAAAATAGACTTTGGTCACTTTCAAGTTTCAAATCATAGGACCGTCTGAGATAAAACACAACCAACTCATCAGTAAGTGGGTAAAAATTGAGATATCTTACATTTGGCATCATTTGCAGGCTCTTGGTGCCCTTAGCCAGTTGAAATGCAACAGTGAAGTTTGGGAGTGCGTTTTATTTCAATCTTTTGAACTTTTGGAAGACTCGAATGATGCACCTCTTGCAGCAACCGTAGACTTTATCTTCAAAGCTGCATTGCACTGCCAGCATCTTCCAGAAGCAGTAAGTGCCCCTATTGCCCTTTTTTTTACTTGACTTCCAACCCTTGCCAATATATTGTATTGATGTGTGCAGGTCAGATCTGTCCGTACAAGGCTAAAATATTTGGGTGATGAAGTATCTGCTTGCGTTCTTGATTATTTAAGTCGAACAGTAGCAAGTTGTACTGATGTTGCTGAGGCTATATTAAAAGACATTGACAATGATGATGATTATCGAGAAATTGGCCCGTTAATGCCTTGTGGAATTTTCTTATTTGGAGAAAAAGGATCAACGTCGGACCCACAAGATTTCTGTGTTCCAACAGCTAATTTTTCTGATATATACATGCTATTAGAAATGTTGTCTATCCCATGCCTTGCTGCTCAAGCTTCTCAAACATTTGAGAAAGCTGTGTCTCAAGGAGGAA
This sequence comes from Senecio squalidus, assembly GCA_910822075.1. Taxonomy (NCBI): domain Eukaryota; kingdom Viridiplantae; phylum Streptophyta; class Magnoliopsida; order Asterales; family Asteraceae; genus Senecio; species Senecio squalidus. The sequence goes on from CAJVGC010000065.1 coordinate 40,375,500, forward strand.
TCATGGCTCAGTCAGTGGCAATGGTCTTGGAAAGACGGTTGGCTCGGCAGTTTAATCTAACTTCACAATTTGTTGCTGAAAATTATCATCACGAACAAGTGGTTGTGGAAGGTGAAACTTTTGAACAGTTAAGAGTTCAACGAGATGATTTTACTGCTGTTCTTGGTCTAGCTGAGACATTAGGCCTCTCTAGAGACCCTTGTGTGACAGGATTTGTTAAAATGCTTTATACAATATTGTTTAAGTGGTATGCTGATGGGCCTTACCGGTTGAGGATACTTAAGAGGCTTGTTGACCGAGCCACTAATACTACAGATGCTAGTAGAGAAGTAGATTTAGATTTGGAAGTTTTGGTTTTTCTTGTTTCGGAGGAACAAGAATTTGTTAGACCAGTTTTGAGCATGATGCAGGAGGTTGCTGATCTGGCAAATGTTGACCGTGCTGCTCTTTGGCATCAGTTATGTGCAAGTGAAGATGAAATTATTCGCATTCGTGAAGAAAGTAAAGCCGAAGTTTCTAATATGGCTAAAGAAAAGGCTGCTCTGGTGCAGAGACTCAGCGATGCTGAAGCCACTAATAGCCGTCTTAAGGTACTTACTTATATAGTTTAATTTTCTTTATTGGTGGTTATACGTTTATATATCTTAATGAAATGGCAGACTGAGATGAAGACAGAAACGGATCGATTTGGTTTGGAGAGAAAAGAAATGTCTGAACAAATGCAAGAAATAGAAAGTCAACTTGAATGGCTTCGTTCAGAACGAGATGATGAAATTGCTAAGCTTACTTCTGAAAAGAAAATATTCCAAGACAGGCTTCATGACGCAGAGTCACAACTTTCTCTGTTGAAATCCCGGAAACGTGACGAGTTGAAGGTATTATATTTTTTCTTTTGTAACTTGTTTATCATTCATCAGTGGGAACACTTTTTGCATCAAAAATCTGATTATTTAGCTGTAAATTTAACCCTTCTCCCTTAATTGCTACCTGAAGTACTGACAAAAAAATGTTGCATGTTCAACAATATAAGCTTTCTGATATTTGGTAGTCCTGCTCTGTTGAACAATGTCACACATGGTCCTGAAGTTTGGCTTTTTTGTTGCTCCAATGTACGGATATACTCAACAAGAGAATCTTAGTAAATGGAGAATATCAGACTGACCAAATGTACGTTAGCAGAGAATTTCCACTAAAGTTGGGTGTCATTTTCAAATGTTTTTTTCTTTGGCAAATGGGGACAAGACCCCAGAAAAATATATAAACACAAAGGATACATCTTGGGAGGCATAAAACCTCATAACTCGAGACATGCTTCCAGGGAACAAAAACAAAGCCAACAAAAACAAAAAAAAAAACTATAATAAGCTAACTGAAACTATATCTTTCTTTCAGAAGGTCTCACTTCATTTACATTAGTTGAACCTTTCCACTTTAATGACATAAGCTATAGGTGAATTTCTATAATTATTTTTTATCTCTAAGTTGTTTAGTGGAACAAATCCTCTTTGAGAAAATTCTGCCGTTGCGTCCTTGCCAAATAAAATGCACCAAAGCACCAATAACTAAACGACCTACGATACTCTATCTTTCCCTCCGTTTAAAACGATATAATAATATGGTTGTATATGTCGACCCAGTTTTCTGAAATTCTCTCCATCCGAATGAGATTTCTTATAGAGGAGCATATCTCTTTCGGAGAAGGGCTATAAAAAAATGACTCTGGGTTTCCAAGACTTTCTGACACAGTAGACTACCATTTGATTTGTTTTTGATTCCATCCCACTGTTTCTTTCGGTCCTGATTTTTCAATCTCTGATTTGTGTTTTCTTCATGTTAGACACATTGTTTCATTTATTTGCTTGTTATCGAACCAACCTGTAGTGCAAATCACACAAGTCAAACTTGGAAACGAACCATATTGTAACGACTGGGACTAACGTCGGATCAATTTTGACCGAACACATTTAATTTGCTATAAAATGTAATTTCGTATACATTTGTAGACCAGAAACTGGATTGAACTTTTTAAGTACTACATAACTTAAATTGTTGGTTATAAGTCGTTAAAAGAAGTGTTCAATAAGTACTAGGTTTACTATTACAGATCCTGAATGAATAATGTACTGCTATTTGTTTCTTTAAATGTTATCTAGGATGTAATTCATGGTAGTTTCTGTTTCTGACAAGGGGAAATCACCATAAGGTAAACCTTTTAGCGAAATATACCTCGGAAATTGTTGCTGCCTGAAATTCCTCCCCAACCCCTAGCTTCACTAACCTACTAAAAACCCACTGGAATTGTTCACGTGGTACTTTTTGACAAGTCGTTCAAGTTACACGTAAATAGTCTACCTATGGGTCCTATGGGTTATTTTACTAATAATAATTGCGCACCGAGTGTTTTTGTAATCTGCCTTAGTTTTGCATAGTTACAAGGGTAGATAGTATAGCCAAATTTTTTAAAAGTTATTTGACTTCCACATGTATACTTCATGATAAAAAGTTACATAGATTAATAGATATTTAAATGTAACTTTTTCCTGTCATACCTTTTTTACTTAATCATATGCCAAAGTAGTGACCACATTGGTTCTTCTCATAAGCCTAATTGCTTGATAGCTGAATTTTATTGTGAAGGACTAGTTTCAGAAAAAGTGCAAAGTTTTTAGTAACTTCAGCTCAAGGACTAACGGCCTGTCTATTACGTTCCTTAATTTCCTTCATTTTATTTTGAAATTTTTTAGATAAATTTAGTCTTTCTCAACAAATAGAATCTGAAGATAAGCTCAGCGTTAGAATACCTTATCATAAAATTTCAAAAGGTATTTGCAAAAATTCTGATGTGTAGAATAATAATAATTAAAACCTTTAATGTGTTTGTATGCTTTACAAGTTTAGCCTAAACTTGTAGCTACAGTATGAAGTGAAACATATAACATTACTCTGAAAATTGCAAGTGAATTCAACCTGGTCTCAGATAGTGAATGAATGTGTTGCATATCTGCGCAGAAAATAACCAAGGAGAAAAATGCTCTTGCTGAAAGACTACGGAATGCTGAAGCTGCAAGGAAAAGATTTGATGATGAGTTGAAACGTTATGCAACGGAGAATGTAAGCCGAGAAGAAATGAGGCAGTCACTTGAGGGTGAAATTCGACGGTTGACACAAACAGTTGGTCAAACTGAAGGGGAGAAGCGTGACAAGGAGGAGCAGATTGCTCAATATGAAACATATATTGATGGCCTGGAATCCAAGTTGAACACTTGCCAGGTTTGTCCTTTTTATAAAAATATATCTACTTTTTTTGTTTTTATTTTCCACCTTTTACTATAAGTGCTTACATTTGACCAACAGATGTGTTAAAGTATGTTATATCAAATGTTGTAGCTACATGTTAAGGGATGGACGGATACTCGCATAGTTATTACTATCAATGACTTTGTGCAAGTAGGTAAAGTTACCCAAAAGGCTTAAAAAATGAAATGTCATATTCAACAGGCCATATGTAGTATTAAATAGGGAGAACGGGGTAACACGTCATAACAAGTGTTTTTTAGGTCACTGTTGGGTTTAGCTGGAAGTTTTATTTTCTTTTATACAAAAATAGCGTGTCAATATGATAAGCACTGGGACAACAGTTACATTATTTCAATGATTATAGCACTTGGAGGTTTATGCATTACCGTGGGGTGGCATTCGATCCATTCGAGTTTTTTCCATTTTAGCTATATTTATTTTATTTTACATTTTTGCCCATGACAGCAATGAATCTGTGTGGCGTTAAAGATAAAAAGAAAAGTTACATGAATCGACCCACTCTTAAGTAAATGGGTAAAAAATGTTATTGTCACTTGTTCTACATTAATATCAACACCAGTTAAACAACCCGCTTTGAGGTGTATTTGAGGTGTAGGTAGCGCGAAAGTGGATTATTTTAGCTGTTCTTTTTGGAAATATGCTCACTCAAAAGTACAGTAGGAAATGTTTAAAATAGCCATTTTATATTGCCTTTAGACCCAATGAAATAAGAAGTGTGCTAAACTGCTGTTTTTACATTTGCAGCAATACATCCAAAATCTCGAGGGTTCAATTCAAGAAGAAATGTCAAGACACGCTCCTTTATATGGGGCAGGCCTCGAGGCCTTATCAATGAAGGAACTGGATACAATCTCTCGTATCCACGAAGAGGGTCTGAGACAAATTCACGCACTCCAACGCAAAGGAGCTGCTGCTGCTGCTAGTCCAGCTGGCAGTCCCCACTCTCTCCCACCTGGTCATGGCATGTACCCACCTCCAATGGCGGTTGGACTTCCCCCTACCCTTATTCCAAATGGTGGTGGTATGGGGGTCCATGGCAATGGCCATGTAAATGGTGCAATTGGACCTTGGTTCAACCATTCTTGAACCCAGTCAACCAACCTCGAAGGTTTTTGAGTCAATCTTGTTTCGGCATTTTGGCTAGTTACGCCTGTTGGAAACATAAAAGTCATATACATATCAAGAGATATTATATGATATTTGGTATTTTGAAAGGTGCTGAAAAAATGTGTCCAATAGAACTGACAGTTTAAAATGTCGCACATTTCGAGTTTTTTTTTTCTTCATTTTATATCAATTAAAAAGCATCTAGAGAAGTTTTGGTTTTTATATTTTCCTGGTCTTTTGAAATGGGAAACCTTTTTTAAAGCATAAACTTGAGAAAATATGGTAGATAGTGTAGTGTACAAGTATCGCTCATATCTTGGTTGAGTAGTTTTGAGAAAATACGAGTAACCTATTTACGACATGGTTCAAATTTAATTGCTACTTATCCTTCATTTCTATGTCATGCTAAAAAAGGAGTTTAAAGTATGGTTTACCTTCTAACAAAAACATATAAACAAAAAGTATAAAGATGAAACAACTACCAAATTTAGTTCCAAGGTACATAGCCAATAAAACATCTGATCCGACGTTAAAAAGTGTCTGCATTAAGCTCCAAATGCATATTTAATGTCTTGGTTTCAAAATCGAGTCGATTTCATGTAAATTTATCATCGATCTTTGACTGTAATTTGCTTAAAAACACTAATTAAACTCCCCTTTGGTGACACACCAAGATAAAGAGTAAAATGCTTAAACTTCAAACTCATATGCTTCTTTACTTGTGCATCTATCTCATCTTCAACATTATCTTAATTACCCATGACACTATCACCTTTTCTAAAATAAACACTAAACCGTCCTCACCCTATAATGGCCGTCACACATGCTGATCTTGCACCTCGTCGTAGAGGGACTGATATCGGGAGAAAGAAAGGTGTGATGTTGATGGTCTTCTCCATACTCGTTGGACTGCTTTGCTTTGTTCTTTCCCTTTTCGCTGAGGCAACACGCCAACAGGTTTTCCATCTTTTGCTTATACTTAACTTTGGTATATGTCCATAAAAGAGAAAATAAAATCTACATAACTCATTGTGCATTTTAGTTATAAAAATACATTGAAAGATGTTGACATTCACATAAACTTTTTGAAAAAAAATACGGGAGGGGGACACAGTGAAAAAAACTGTTGGGACAAAATTCACTAAGTATGCTTTGCTACTGATCAGTAGACACTGTGTCTATTGATCAGCAGTAAAACATACTCTTTAGTCCCAAGGTACTGATCAGCTTCTAGAAAGAAAGAACTGATCAGTATCTTGTCTTTTGAAGAACCTGATCAGTAGCTACATACTGATCAGTAGAAACTCATCGTCCCCAACTGATCAGTAGATGTTGATAATCACCGGCGACGACAGCTGATGAAGATCCTCAACTACTGAAGATCTCCAACAACTAAAGTACATTTCACGTGCTTAATCAGAACACTTTACAGAGAGTTGGTAATCAGTTGATTGGACTGTTTGATTAGAGATTAAACATCTTTATAGAGTATGGGCTATTGATTATAGTATTAGTTTTACTCGATTGTAATTTGTACTTGATCATAGCTTAGTAGCCTCAAGGATTGTATTAAGTAGTTCCTTTATCATTTGAGATGATAACGTTGATTGTATAATTTTGTAATTTCTTTGAAATTAATACAAGTCAATTGAGGCGTTGTTGATTCAATTATGTTATCTTTTCTTAAAGTTTATTCTTACATATAACTCAATTAATCATTACCTTGTTCTTACAAACTGTGTTTATCCACTGCAACACATTTGTAAGTGTTTAGATCTAAATCATTAAATCAATTTATCTTGTTTGGTAATTGATTCGATCCTCACAATTGGTATCAGAGCATTTGGGTGCTCTAGATCTAATTTAAAACAAGGGTTAAGCAACTGTGTTTGAATCTTCATAAACAAAAAAAAAAATCTTTTCAAAATGGCTGACTTGAATGATGGTGTTCAAGCAAATAGAGTCCCAGTTCTATCTTCTTCAAACTATAGAATGTGGAAAAATAAAATCTATCAGTACATGCTTCAAACCAATTATCTTCTGTGGGATGTGGTTCAAAATGGCAACAAAACCATAACCACTGCAACTACTGGAAGAGGAGAGGTTGCTCCACCCACATATCAAGAAAAGAAACAAAGACACATAGAGAGTCAAGCTTTAAGCAGCTTGCTGTTGGCTATTCCAAACGATTACCAACACAAGTTTTGCAAGTTCACAGATGCAAAGACTCTATGGGAGGCTCTAGAGAAAAAATTTGGTGGGAATGCAAGCACTAGAAGAAACTATAAGGAGGTTCTAAGTCAGCAGTTTGAACCCTTCAAAGCTGGAAGAGGAGAGGCTATAACCCAAATCTTTGACAGATTTAACAGGCTGTCAAGTGAAATGGAAATAGTGGGTATTGCCATCTCCAAAGACACTCTAAACAGGCAGTTTCTAAGGTCACTTCCTGAAGAATGGATTCCATACACCATCAACTATAGGCAAGGTGATGCCTTGGAAGAAATGGAGCTAGATGATGTGTTCAATGAGCTGAGAGTGTTTGAAGGGGATGTAGACTCAAAGAAGGGACAGACAAGCAGCAGTCAAAAAAACATTTCTTTTGTGTCAACAAAAGCACCAGAAGTTAATGCAACTCCTTGTGATCAAGGATTTGTAGCTAGTGGAAGTGGTACTTCAAGAGGATCACGCTATGAGAACCTGGATGACATAGCTACAGAAGCATTTTATGCTAGCCATGTAAATTCTGGGTTGATCCTTGATGACTTGGAGCAACTCAATGCAGATGATCTAGAAGAAATGGACCTTAAATGGAATATGGCCATGTTAAGTGTCAGAACAAGAAGATTCATCCAAAGGAGTGGAAGAAGAAATTTTGCCTTCAAAAGGAATGACAATGCTGGTTTTGACAAAAGCAAAGTAAAATGTTATGAATGTCAAGAACCAGGTCATTTTTCAAGAGAATGTCCAAACAAGGACAGCACCCAGAAACGTGCACAACACTCCCACAATGAAGGAAGACATGGAGGATTTCAAAGAAATCAAAGCAACCAAGAGAAGCCTACTCCCACAGCCCTTACAACAACAACAAATGAAGAAGAAGGAGGTTTTGATTGGAGCTTTGAAGCTGGTGATGCTGTAACAAATTAAGCCTTGATGGCTGGTGTGAATGATTCTATTCCTAATGAGGTACTTTCAAAACTATGTACTCAAGCATGCATAAAACAACTTAAAGAGTATAGAGATCACAACCAAACGGTTTGTAATTGAGGTAAAAATTTCCAACCAAAGTAGGAACGAATACAGACACATTATCATAAATTTTGAAAACCAAGTCAAGGCTTACCAGCAAAATGAACAAAATATGAAGAAAAATTGAATTTTTGACATGGGAAAGAGACACTTCTATAAAAAAGGTTGATGCCGTTGAAATCAAAATGGCAGAAACAAAACTTGAGTGTGACCAAATCAAACTCTCAATAACAAAATATGAGAAATCTTCAAAAACCATGGAATAAATTTTAAAGAGTCAAATCCATGGCAAGTCAAAATCAGGAATTGGTTACAATTGTGTTTCACCACCATTTAACCAAAACTATATTCCTCCAACTCCTGAATACAATATTCAAACGGAGGGTATTTACTTGAAAATCTTGAATCCAGACCCCACCAATTCAAAGCCTGAAATGAACAAAGAATCAAACTGTGAAAAGGATGTAAGAGAATTGTTCCCAAAACTTTTTGAAAAAGAAAACTCTTCTACACTTGTAAAAGTCATTTCAAGCAAACCATACAAACAAGTTTCTCAAAGTTCAACAAAATCAAAAGTCAAAACAATTGAGAAAAATGAAGCATCAACGTCAAAGATTTTTAAAAAATCAAATCCTGTGCCCATCAAACCTGCACAAAAATCTTTGTCGATTGAAAAACCAAAAATGTCAAGTCAAATCAAAAATTGTTCTTGTAATTGCGCTAAAACTCCACAACGTGGAAATCAAATAAATTGGAACAATTTAATGACACAAAGAAACCCAAATTTCATTAAAACCGAAACCAGATGCTGCTACATCTGTGGTAAATATGGACACATCGCTAATAATTGTTATTACAATCAAGTATTCAATGGAAGAGGAAGAGGGGTTTCAAACAAAGTTAATACTGATAACAGTAGAAACTTTGCCAAAGCAAAACTTCCTACTGGCAACAGTAGCAACAATGCTAAAGCAAAGGTATCTACTGATGTTAGTAGAAACATTGTGAAAAGAAAAGAAGAAAAGGGTGTGAGTACTGACAACTGTAGAACCAAACAAAAGACTGTTGACAGTAGTAAGAAAGCTAAAAAGGGTGTGAGTACCGACGTCAGTAGCCACAAAAGAAAAACTGACATCAGTAGCAAACAAGTGTACAGGGTCGTTAGTAATGACAAAAATATCAGTAGTAACCTTAAAATTACTACTGATTCCACCCATGACACTAAAACTGATAAAATCACAACCCAAAATGCATCATCACTTTAATTAAAACATTTTGATTACAATGATGCAAAAAGTGAACCCAAGTCAACCATGGCTTGGGTCCCTAAAAGGAATTAACCCGTTTTCATGTGCAGAGCAAGCCAACAGTTGAACGAGGAGGACTATGGAGATTATGGCATGTTGATAGTGGCTGCTCAAGGCACATAACTGGCAACAAAGAATTCCTTCAAAACTTTGTTGATTATGATGGAGGGTATGTTTCCTTTGGGGGAAATCCTATAGGGGGAAGAATCACGGGTAAAGGTACTGTGACATCTGGTAAAATGACCTTTGACAATGTTCTTTATGTCAAGGAACTGAAATACAACTTAGTAAGTGTATCTCAGGTATGTAACAGTAAGAACCTTATGCTTTTTACTACCAAAGAATGTATAGTTCTTGATCCTAAGTTCAAAATTGATGAAAGCATGATCATTTTGAGAACTCCAAGGAGAGAGAACGTATACTGCTTGGATATGGCCAATGCAACAATGGAAAAAGAACAATGTTTTATATCAAAAGCATCATTAGATGAGTCTTCTTTATGGCATAGACGAATGTGTCACAGGAATTTCAAAAATATGAACAAACTTGTCAAAAATGATCTGGTGAGAGGTCTACCACAAAAAGAATTTTCATGTTTTGATCATTGTGTCTCTTGTCTGAAAGGCAAGCAGCACAAAGGGTCACACAAGTCTAAAGAAGTCAATTCAAATGATTCTATTTTACAATTGTTGCATATGGATTTGTTTGGCCCAACCCATATCCAAAGCATGGGAAAGAAGTCATATTGTTTGGTTATTACTGATGACTTTTCACGTTTTACTTGGGTTTTCTTTCTTAACTCTAAAGATGAAACAGGAGAAAATCTTAGATCTTTTCTTGTTAGGATAGAAAACACAACAAACCAAAAAGTAAAAACCATTAGATGTGACAATGGGACAGAATTTAAGGATCATGACATGAATGTGTTCTGTGAGAATAAAGGCATAGAAAGACAATTTAGTGCCCCTAGAACTCCTCAACAAAATGGTGTTGCTGAAAGGAGGAATAGGACTCTCATAGAAGCTGCACGTTCCATGTTAGCAGATGCTAAGTTTCCCATCACTTTCTAGGCAGAGGCTGTCAATACTGCCTGTTATGTTCAAAACAGAGTGTCCATTGTTAAGTCATGTACTAAGACCCCATATGAGCTCTTTAGCAAGAGAAAGCCACTCATAAGCTTCTTAAAACCATTTGGCTGTCCTTGTACAATTTTAAACACTAAAGAACATTTAGGAAAGTTTGATAGCAAAGTAATGGAAGGGTTCTTTGTAGGGTATTCTTCTTAAAGTAAGACATTTAGAGTCTACAACATAAAATCTAAACTTGTAGAAGAGAGTGCAAATGTTACTTTTAATGAGAAAACCCTAAATGCTAATGGTAGTGGTCCTGATTGGCTATTTGATATCGATGAACTAACAAAATCTTTAGGATATCATTTTGTAGTCAGTACTGATGCAGGAACAGGTACAACATCAGCTGAAACTTCAAGTTCAAAGGGTCCTACTGATCAGTACCAACCAAGTGCATATACTGATCAGTTCCTATCTACTGAAGGTTCTACTGATCAGCACCTACAAAGACCATCTACTGATCAGCTCCAAAACAAAGAACGCGAAGAATTTGTGTACTTCCCAATTTACACTGCGGATCCTCCTGGTATTGTTCAAAATCAAGCAGTTGTCAGTAATCAAGAAGGAATTGAAGTCCCATCATCTCAAGAGGAAGAAAGTCAATCTGATGAAGATGTTCCATTGACTGAGCCGATTTCAAATGATGAAGAAGAAGTGGTATATGATGAGTCATTGCCATATGAAAATGAAGGGGATCTTCCAGAAACAAATGACACTAATCTGGAATCAACCACTGTGAAAGACATTCATCCAGCTCAAAGAATCAATAAGGAACATCCACTTGATCAACTCTTAAGTGATGTAAATTCTTCAGTTCATACAAGGGGAAGACTTCACAGAAGCTTGAATGAATGCTTGTTTGCGTGCTTCATTTCTCAAATAGTACCAAAGAAGGTAACACAAGCATTGAAAGAACCAAGCTGGGTTGAAGCAATGCAGGAAGAACTGCTACAATTCAGACTTCAAGAAGTGTGGACATTGGTTATTCTACCTAATGGGAAAAGGGTAATTGGAACCAAATGGATCTTCAAGAACAAGACTGATGAAAGAGGCATTGTTATCAAGAACAAAGCCAGACTAGTTGCTCAATGATACACTCAAGAAGAGGGCATTGACTATGATGAAGTCTTTGCTTCTGTTGCTAGAATGGAGGCAATTAGGATCTTTCTTGCTTTTGCATCTTTTAAAGGCTTTACAGTCTACCAAATGGATGTAAAAAGTGCTTTCTTGTCTGGAAAAATTGAAGAGGAGGTATATGTGTGTCAACCTCCTGGTTTTGAAGATCCAGACCAACCAGACATGGTATATAGGCTTGACAAAGGTCTATATGGTCTTCATCAAGCTCCAAGGGCATGGTATGATACACTCTCTATGTACTTGCTGGAGAATGACTTCAAGAGAGGATCTATTGATAAGAACTTGTTCATCAAGATTGTGAAGAGAGACATTTTATAGGTGCAAATTTATGTGGATGACATCATTTTTGGTTCCACCAACAATAGTCTATGCAAAAAGTTTGAGAAGATCATGCACAAGAAATTCCAAATGAGTTCTATGGGAGAACTAAACTTTTTTCTTGGTCTTCAAGTCAAACAAATCCCTTCTGGAATATTCATTCACCAATCCAAATATGTGAAGGATATCCTAGAAAAGTTTGGTTTCAAGGATAGCAAGGCTGCAAGCACACCATTTGAAACTCACAAGCACTTAGCAGCTGATCTATTGGGTGAAGAGGTTGATGAGCACCTGTATAGATCAATGATAGGTTCTTTAATGTATCTAAATGCTTCAAGACCAGATATTATGTTTAGTGTGTGTGTTTGTGCAAGATATCAATGTCACCCTAAGGTTTCTCACTTGACTGGTGTCAAAAGGATCTTTAGATACTTGAAAGGGAAACCAAACTTGGGATTGTGGTATTGATATCGCTCATTTATACTAGTATTTTATCGCGATATCCATTGTGTTTTGAGTCCCAAACGTAATGGAAAGACCCTTTTATGCTTATGTTTTGTAAAGTTATGTTTTAGGTTGAGTTAGGTGCTTTTGGAACAAAAGGAATGAGTTTTTGGACAAAAACAATGAAAATGGACAAAGCAATGTGGGACAGGCGACGCAATGGAGCAAGCCACCTGAAGCATTCAGCTCGGAGGTGAGAATGCGGCGCATTCTCACCACAGGCGGCGCATTCCTTTGACTGGCAGTTACTTGGCAGTTTTTAATGATTAATCATGGAACACCAAAAGACTATCCAACACTTGTCAAATACCAGACGTTAGTAGCAGATTATTATCATCATTTTCATCATATTTTGGGCATTATCATATCATTGGAAGCATTGGAACAATCTTTAATTTCGTATTTAATCAAACAATTGTCAATTTCAATTTCGCTTAGTTACTTGGAGAATTTTTGGGAACTTGTTACTTACACTTGGTATTGATCTTTTATCTATTTTTCATTACAATTCAATCATGTCTTTCACATATTTGATTAGTTTCGTTACAATTATGAGTAGCTAATTTCTTTAAACGTTTGCTTGGATTGGTGATCGTTTGTGTGTTAGATTTTGGGTGTGAAATTAGATTGATGTGTAGAGGTTAATCGGGGATCCGTTTGGGTTAATATCTTGATTATATTGTTAAAATTGTTTATACTCTTGTTTGGTAATCTAAAAACGGATATTCGAAAGGAATCCGTAATTTTTACTAAAATAGGAACGAATTAATCGGCCGGTCTTTAGTTGATTATAAGTTAGTGGTATTCGAAAGGAATCATTAACAACAATTTAAACAAGTAGGTATTAACACGAACGCTAGCTACTAAATTAAGAGAAATCGGTTTAGGGGTTAGTAAGCTATTCGAAAGGAAGCTTATAGATTAATTCTCACACATCGGCTTGAAACTTTATGCACAATTACTTGAGGTGTTAACGGTATTCGAAAGGAATCGTTGCATGGCTAGGTAATTGGAGAAATCCGGTATTCGAAAGGAACTTAGGATTTTACAGTAGAAGTTTATCGACATTTTCACACCTAAGAAATAACATACATTCGTAACGGTCCAAGCAAGCGTCTTTTTATCCATATTTGAAATCAAGAGTATTTTTACCGTTATTATAAGCAAGTCTTCTTAAGACCAAACCCATTTGTTACTTGTTACGTACTATTATAAAACTAAAACTTTCAATTATAAATAGTCCATGTGTTCGAACCCGATATTTGCCAATACTATTTTACAACTGACAATGGTACACTGCCCGTGTAGTAATCTAGTAAAGGTTTATTTTCGGAAAACTAGATTTTTCACATCAAGTTTTTGGCGCCGCTGCCGGGGACTTGATTTAGTTGAAGTTTTTAGTTTCTTGTTTGATTACTTGTTTGAATATTTTTAACGGGTATTTGTTTGTTTTGTTGTGATTTTTAGGATTATTGGTTGTGGATGTTCACGAGATCCCAAGGGAAGCAAGTGAATAGCCCTCTTTCTGATCCGGAAAAACTTTTGAGGAAACGAGGTTTAGCAGCAGCAACATCAGTAGTTTATAGTGAAAACTATTCTTCCGAGGAGGAAGTCGAAGTTGTTTTTGAAGAAAAAATGGAGGATGGAGAAAGACCTATAGTGGAAAACAACCCACCCAATCCTTTTGACATACCGATGATCAATAGGAACCGGATAGTACCACAAACGAATGGGTCGGCCATTGTAACACCGGATTTGGGGGCTGACTTTTCCGTTAAAGGTCACCACCTCAAAATGATTCAAGATAGCACTTTTGATGGGCATTTTAAGTCCGACCCGCATAAGCATGTGGCGAGTTTCATGGAGACATGCAAAATGTTCCGATATGGAGCGGGTGATGAGGAAGGTGTCATGCTAAGTTTATTTCCATCGTCTCTCACGGGAGAGGCGAAAACATGGTTTAATGAGTTGGAACCGGGTACAATTGAAAGTTGGGAAGCAATGAGAGAGCTCTTTGTGACGAGATTCTTTCCACCTATTTTGCGTAGGAAGCTTTTGAACCAAATCCGATCTTTTCAACAATGGGATAACGAGACCATTACGGATGCGTGGATTAGACTTAAAGAATTGTTGAGGAATTGCCATGGACACGATTTGGATCGGGATGAAGTGATAGACATATTTTACTATAGTTTGGATAGTCGCTCTCATCATGATTTGGATTTAGCCGGTGGTGGTAGTTTCTTGTATAAGTCACCGAATGAGGCTCACCGGATGATGGAAGATCAAGTCCAAGCTCGTATTGCTAGGGACCGGGTCACTAGAAATAGAAGAGTAAGAGGAACGGTGAATCAAGTAGAAGAAGGAGGTAGTAGTAGTAGTAACAAGGAAGTTGTTGACGAGATTAAGTCCTTGGGTGATGAGATGAAAAATAGGATGGTCGTTTGGAGAAAGATGTCCACTTGGTGAAAAATGGTTGCGGGAAATGTGGAGGACCTCACTACACGGATGATTGTGAGTCGAAAACCGAAGAAGCAAACTATGCCAACTACGGGTATCAAAACCGAGGAAATAGTGGGTATGGAAATAAGAATCGGGGAAATAGAAATGAGGCACGTTTTCAATCCAACCAATCGAAACCAAGAGAAGAGAATGAAGAACCAAGCTTCACGGAAATGATGAAAGAGTTCGTCTACTCCCAAAAGGCAACAAACGATTTGTTAGCAAATTCAATGAAGGGATTTACCGCGAAATGGGAGCAAAACCAAAGGAACACTCAAGCCAATATGCAAGACTTAGAACGGAAATTTGAAAGGCTAAGTGAGAAGTTTTCGAACCGACCAACGGGTCAAATGCCTAGTTCAACCCAACCAAACCCGAGGCAAAACCAAAACAATAATGGAGGATCGTCAAACCAAGGGTCGAAATACGTACACCCTAACAATCGGGATGAACATGTTAATGTTGTTGAGACTAGGTCGGGACCTAAGTATGGGGGGTCGGGAAATTAGTTAGTTTTGTCCCCTATATCCATTACGTTTATTTTAGTCCCATTTGAGTCATTTAGAGTCTAAAAAAAAAAAAAAACGCTTAAATGTAGTTAGGGAAGATGATAGGGGTTTGTATATTTAACTTAATTCCGGTACTTTAACGTGAAATTGTTTAGGAACATCTTTAGTTAATAATATACTTGTAAATAAGAATTTAGGTTTTCTAGTTTTAGTTCCTTAAGTTTCCCCGAAAAATCAAAAATCTAGATAATCACTAGATATCCTTAGTACCGAGCCCTTGTAGTCACTTGCACCCTTTCGGGGGTATTTGGGGAATCCTAGTATCACTTAAGCCCTTGGAGAATTAGAGGCGAAGAAAAAGGCCATAGGTCTTTCCCGTCAACAAAATAGAAATTGATCCTCACTATAACGAAGACTCAAATCCCGTTATACCCGTTCACTTCAAAGAAAATTTAAATATATATCTATAATATTTGAAGTGAACAAAAGTGAGAGGAAAAGAAAAAGATGTAGACTAACCAAATAATTCTCAAAAGAAAGAAGTACTCAAATGAAGAAAATGCTTAGTGATATTTTAAGGGTTCCCCCGAAAGCAAGGCGGTATAGGGGTCGGCCGTAAAGGCTGATCGCTTCAACTTCGGTTGGAGAGTGAGGGAAAAGGGGTGATTATTTAGACATATCTAAACTAGGGGAAGAATTAGGAGTTAACATTAGAAAATTGCGGTTTTTGTTTACTTAAGTAATTTAGTAGCTTTAAATGTTTGTAGTCGGTTTTACGATCTAGCAATTTCACGCATATCTTTAATTTCTAACACCGGAATTCGGTTAAATGTTTGAGCCCGTGATTCCCTATCTTTTCTTAAGTTGTATGTTTGTAAACTTGTTAGTAGGTTTGAGTTGGATTTGCTTGGGGACAAGCAAATGCTTAAGTATGGGGGGTTTGATATCGCTCATTTATACGAGTATTTTATCGCGATATTCATTGTGTTTTGAGTCCCAAACGTAATGGAAAGACCCTTTTATGCTTATGTTTTGTAAAGTTATGTTTTAGGTTAAGTTAGGTGCTTTTGGAACAAAAGGAATGAGTTTTTGGACAAAAACAATGAAAATGGACAAAGCAATGTGGGACAGGCGACGCAATGGAGCAAGCCACCTGAAGCATTCAGCTCGGAGGTGAGAATGCGGCGCATTCCTTTGACTGGCAGTTACTTGACAGTTTTTAATGATTAATCATGGAACACCAAAAGACTATCCAACACTTATCAAATACCAGACGTTAGTAGCAGATTATTATCATCATTTTCATCATATTTTGGGCATTATCATATCATTGGAAGCATTGGAACAATCTTTAATTTCGTATTTCATCAAACAATTGTCAATTTCAATTTCGCTTAGTTACTTGGAGAATTTTTGGGAACTTGTTACTTACACTTGGTATTGATCTTTTATCTATTTTTCATTACAATTCAATCATGTCTTTCACATATTTGATTAGTTTCGTTACAATTATGAGTAGCTAATTTCTTTAAACGTTTGCTTGGATTGGTGATCGTTTGTGTGTTAGATTTTGGGTGTGAAATTAGATTGATGTGTAGAGGTTAATCGGGGATCCGTTTGGGTTAATATCTTGATTATGTTGTTAAAATTGTTTATACTCTTGTTTGGTAATCTAAAAACGGATATTCGAAAGGAATCCGTAATTTTTACTAAAATTGGAACGAATTAATCGGCCGGTCTTTAGTTGATTATAAGTTAGTGGTATTCGAAAGGAATCATTAACAACAATTTAAACAAGTAGGTATTAACACGAACGCTAGCTACTAAATTAAGAGAAATCGGTTTAGGGGTTAGTAAGCTATTCGAAAGGAAGCTTATAGATTAATTCTCACACATCGGCTTGAAACTTTATGCACAATTACTTGAGGTGTTAACGGTATTCGAAAGGAATCGTTGCATGGCTAGGTAATTGGAGAAATTCGGTATTCGAAAGGAACTTAGGATTTTACATTAGAAGTTTATCGACATTTTCACACCTAAGAAATAACATACATTCGTAAACGGTCCAAGCAAGCGTCTTTTTATCCATATTTGAAATCAAGAGTATTTTTACCGTTATTATAAGCAAGTCTTCTTAAGACCAAACCCACTTGTTACTTGTTACGTATTATTATAAAACTAAAACTTTCAATTATAAATAGTCCCTGTGTTCGAACCCGATATTTGCCAATACTATTTTACAACTGACAAGGGTACACTGCCCGTGTAGTAATCTAGTAAAGGTTTATTTTCGGAAAACTAGATTTTTCACATCAGGTATCCAAAGGACTCTCCATTTGAGCTTATTGCCTACACTGACAGTGACTATGGAGGGGAGAACTTAGATAGAAAGTCAACATCTAGGGGATGTCAATTTCTTGGGTCAAGACTTGTCTCATGGCAGTGCAAGAAGCAAACAAATGTGTCCACTTCATCTACTGAAGCTGAGTATTTTGCTGCTGCTAGTTGCTGTTCTCAAGTTCTATGGATACAAAACCAGATGCTGTACTATGGTATGTCATTTCTCAAAACTCCTATTTTCATTGATAATAGAAGTACCATTTGCATCATAAATAATCCAGTCAAGCATAACAAAACCAAGCACATAGAAATTCGTTTTCACTTTATAAGAGATTGCAATGAAAAGAAACTTATTCAAGTAGAAAAATTTCACACAGATAATCAATTTGCTGACCTCTCCACAAAAGCTTTTGATGTGGGAAGGTTTACATTTTTGGTGAACTCAATAGGCATGATGAATGAAAACTGAACATGTTCTTTTCAAAGTCAAATTTAAGTGTGCTTGGTCTATCTGTGAAAATCGTTTGTAAATATAGTAGTATATATGTTAACTATATTTGTATTTTACAAAAAAAAAAAAAAAAAAAAAAAAAAAAAAAAAAAAAAAAAAACAAAGTACTTTGTTACTAATGATCAGTAGATGAAAGGAAATACTGATCAGATGTAACTTAGTAACTACTGATGGATTCCAAGTTCTATGTTTCTACTGATCAGTTGTGGAAACCACTTAGAAAGTTTTGTCATGTTGCAAAGACTTTCCTACTGATCAGCTGAAACATACATGTCATCACGTGACTACTAGAGAAGGACGAAGTGCAATATTGATCAGTACAAAACTTTTATCTTACTGATCAGTATGAGAAGATTATACTACTGAGGCAAAGGAAGGGAACTACTGATTATTGACTCTACTGATCAGCATGAAATCTACATACTGATGTGGGTTCCTACTGATCAGCACTTAGAATATGAAGGGGTGCTGACGCAACATTTTCTTGTCTTTTAGTGTTCAATTGAAACCGAAGGAGGGCATTTAAGTCCTTTCCCGGGACTATTTGAAAAACTATAAATGCTCTTCCCCTGCGAGCCAAGTCCATCACTTTTACACATCTTTCAAGAAAACCCTTTCAAAGAAACCCTCTATTCTAAGCTCTGAAAATCAAGTCTAAACAATCATCAATGGATCTCGAATTCTGTGAACAACATAATGCGGTGGCGTATCTCATCAAAAGTAAAGATTCAGCGGGTTTTCATCCTCTTATCGATTTCTTAAATCACTCCAAAATCAAACATGCTTTAACTGTAAACCCTACAATTCGAAGTCTTCATATTCGAGAATTCTGGGAAACAGCCGCCGCCGGAGAACAAAATGGCGTATCTTGCATAACTGCCACCGTTGATACAAAACCTATCACCATCACAGAAGCCATCATTCGTACCCATCTACAACTTGATGATGCAACATGTACAATTTCTATCATTAAAGAAAATTTACTTGAGATTATGGGTCGTATGGGGTACACTGGACCCCAACGTTTAACATTTCAAAAAGCATTGTTTCCAAGACAATGGAAACTTTTTGGCCACATAATCCAAACATGCATTTCCCCAAAACACAGTACTTGGAATGAACTAAACGTTCCTATTGCTACAGCAATGGCTTGTTTGGCTAATGACCAAGTATTCAATTTTTCTAAAATGATTTTTCAGGGAATGCAAAATAATCTCACTGCCAAGGGTAAATTTTTGATGTACCCTAGATTCTTGGCAGAAATTTTCTCAAAAGAATTAGAAAACCTCACTTTACATGAAAACCTTTACATGTCTTCCGTCCATTCTTCAAAAACTTTTACATCAATGAGGAAGATAGGTAAAAAAGTTTATGGTGAAGATAATACCCCTCTCTTTCCTAACATGTCGGGGTTATCTGCATCTTCTTCTAGAGGTGAGAGATCATCTAACCCAGGTGCATCTCAACCCACACCTCCCACTTCTTCTACTCCACCCATCATTGCTCCTGAAGAGCCAGTTATTCCAGCTGATGAACCAGCTGATCAAACTCTTGATCAGACTGAAGCTCCTATTGTTGAACCACCTGTTGTACCAGGCTTAAGTACACCAGCTGTTGATGTTGGCTCACATTCACAAACAGTCATGACTGAGACCATGACTGATGCAGAGTTGCATGAGCAGACTCAAGGGGGTCCTTCAAACCTTGTTTCTGGAAACCCAATCCCTCACACCTTTGAATACACATCTATTTTTACTGGAGATGATGAAGATGATGATATTAATAATTCTCAAACCTTTGAAATCTATAAATCTCTTTCAGTCTCAAAGGGTACACCTGAGGTCTCACCCTCCCTCACAGAGGTGGTCACTAAGGAGATGCATGACCATGTAGAAAGGGCTCACCCTATTGTTGCTCCACCTAGTGTGGCACAGGCTAGGGTGATAGGCATTAAGACCCAATCTACGGCAACTTCACTCTATGGAGGATCTTTTAATCCTTCATGTGAAGGTCCCTGGTGCCAAGAAACCATGGTGGGTTCAGCTGGTCAAGCTAGGCTTGATACTGTTCCTTTGTTCCAAGATCTGCCTCATCTTGGTACTCAACAGGAGAGTGGGGAGAACAGTGTGAAAATGAATGAATTGATTGAAAAATGTACCATTCTGGAGGAGAAGGTGACCAAGCAAGGTCAGGAAATAAAAATGTTGAAGAGGAAGATGGCCAAGCTTGTTAAAACAATCAAACTTTCACACACTTCCTTGCTTAAAAGAGCCAAGACTGTCAAGGTTCTCAAGAAGGTCATATCAGTAAACCAAGCAGTTCAAACTGAAGAAGGGAAGAAGATGTGAGTGTGCTGGTTTTGGAGAATGTGGAGAATATGGATGATAGTGGTGTGCATGCTGAGGATGCAACCACAAAGGGGGAGATGGTGGTTATGGGTGAAAAGGAGATTGAAAATGTTGTTGAAAGTGTTATGGAGGAGATGGAAATGGAGAATGTGACAGCTGATGAGGAGGTAGTAATGAAGGATGCTGAAATTGAAAAGGAAGTGGAGGAGGAGCTTACTACAAAAGGTGATGGGGCTACAGTAGCTGATGAGTTGTCAGTAGAAATTCCAACTACTGATGCTCCAGCTGCTGATGAACCAGCCGCTGATGAACCAGCCGCTGATGAACCAGCCGCTGATAAACCAGCCGCTGATGAACCAGCTGTTGATGAACCAGCTGCTGATGAACCAGCTGCTGATGCTCCAAGAACTAACTCTCCAGCAGCTGATGCCACAACAACTGATGCCCCAGCTACTGAAGATGTATCTACTGATCCTTCAGCAGCTGAAAAAGAAGAAAAATTGAAGATGGTTGTATTTGAAGAGGCTGAGGGGGAGAAGCCTACTGATCAAAATGCAACTACTGATGATGTTTCTGCATCTACTGATGCCCCTCCAGCAGCTGATGCAGCTCTTGAAAATGTATTCTCTCCAGATCCTCTGAAAGTAGACACTTGGACTCAAGATCTCTCTAGATTGGAGGATCGATCTATGCTCACAAAGGAAAACTATGAGAAAGATAAAGCAGAGATTCCTAAGATTAATGCTGAAGAGCAGAAGGAAGCAGAAAAAGCAAAGAAAAAGGCTGCATCTAAGTCCATCATGATTAAAGAGCCTCAAGACCAAAGAAAAGCATCAACTCAAGGTACTGAAAACACAGACAAGAGAAAGGTTGGGTCCAACACTCTGAAGCTTAAAGAACCCCAAGACCAACCTAAAGCAAAAAAGGCAATTGTGTTTTCTGAGAAAAGAAAGGAAGCTGAGCTGGATGCTGCTATTAAAGAAAAAATTCCAAAGGTAGAGACTCAAATTGAGAAAGATGAAGAGCTTGCCAGGCAAATGTTGTTAGAAGATCAGAGATTGTTGGAGGAAGCTGAAAAGCAAAAGAAGAAGAAGCCTGAGAAAAAGAAAATGTCATCTGTCAACACAAAAGAGGGTACTGACAAGCAGAAGGAAGATAGAAAGAAATTCATTGATTACTTGATAAGCAAAGGAGCAAATCCTAAATCGTAAAACAAATGAAGATCACTACCCTGGTGACAAGGTATCAAGAAGTGAGAAGGGAGGAAAGGTTAAAGGAAGACAAGGAGCAATACATGCTAGAAAGGAAGCTAAAGCAGGCTCATGACAGTAGAAGGAGAGCTCCCAGTGGTCTCCTTAAAAGAAATGCAAGTGGGGAGATTAGATCAAAGGTGTCTCAAAACCTTAAGGATGTGCCTGCAACCAGCGAGATTGAGCAGAAAAGGAAACTAGAGGCCCTTGATCAAGAAGGCAATGAGAGCCCTGAGCGGCTACTCAAAAGAAAAAGGACAGATGCTGGGGGTTCATCAAATAAGGAGATTGAGGATGAGGTTGAAGCTTCTAACAGAAGAACATTCCATGACATGAGAGATCTTGTTCACTATGGAGCCATTGAAACCCCTAAGCCTATTAACAAGATTGTACCAATTACTGATTGGTACAATGTGGTGGTTGAAGGAAAAGATCGTGTCAAGGTGATCAGAGCTGACAGCTCTGAACAAATCTTCTCCTCTCAGAAAAGACTATTTTGTTCTATGACAAGAGCTGAACTGCAAGAGATGCTTGCCATTGGAAAGAAGAAATTTGTGAAAAAAAATAAGTTAGAATTCGATCTAAACTTCCTTCTTCTAGACTTGCTCACGATATGCTTTGAACCAGAACTTATGGCTGATAGAGTAAGGAGATTCTCTGAGGTGGTGTCATGGACATTGTTTGATAGACATGACATCTATTGCATTCATAGAAAAGATGGTACTGCAGAGTTCTTTCTCGTTGAAAAGAAATATAACCATGATCCTGGAATGATGTGCATATTAATGAAGAGAAGACTGAAAGCATCTCCTAACTCTAGAAGAGCAGATGAGCTTGTTTGGAAGATAAATGGCCAAATCAAAGAGAAGTATGCTTACTTGTCAAAGAATCAACCGCCAAATCAATGATGAAAATGTAAGCAACTCTGTCTTTTGAAGAATTTTTTTTTTTTGGGTTTTTGTGATAGTGATGAGCATGGATATGCTATCACTAAGGGGGAGATTGTTGGGACAAAATTCACTAAGTATGCTTTGCTACTGATCAGTAGACAAGACTGTGTCTACTGATTAGCAGTAAAACATACTCTTTAGTCCCAAGGTACTGATCAGCTTCTAGAAAGAAAGAACTTATCAGTATCTAGTCTTTTGAAGAACCTGATCAGTAGCTACATACTGATCAGTAGAAACTCATCGTCCCCAACTGATCAGTAGAGGTGGATAATCACCGGCGACGACAGCTGATGAAGATCCTCAACTACTGAAGATCTCCAACAACTAAAGTACATTTCACGTGCTTAATCAGAACACTTTACAGAGAGTTGGTAATCAGTTGATTGGACTGTTTGATTAGAGATTAAACATCTTTATAGAGTATGGGCTATAGATTATAGTATTAGGGGGTGCTTGGTTAGGGGTAATGGAGGGTAATGGGGGTAATGATAATGATTGATGGAGGTTGGTTTGTTGTATTGTAGTTAATCATTGCACAATAATAGGTAATACTCCATTATAGACTAAATCGGGGTTATTCATTAACCACTCATTGCATTCCATAGTATTCCTTTTTTCATTCCCATTCCCTTTCCCCGCTTTAAACCAAGCAGGCCCTTAGTTTTACTCGATTGTAATTTGTACTTGATCATAGCTTAGTAGCCTCAAGGATTGTATTAAGTAGTTCCTTTATCATTTGAGATGATAACGTTGATTGTATAATTTTGTAATTCCTTTGAAATTAATACAAGTCAATTGAGGCGTTGTTGATTCAATTTTGTTATCTATTCTTAAAGTTTATTCTTACATATAACTCAATTAATCATAACCTTGTTCTTACAAACTGTGTTTATCCGCTGCAACACATTTGTAAGTATTTAGATCTAAATCATTAAATCAATTTATTTTGTTTGGTAATTGATTCGATCCTCACAAAAACCCCATTAATTTGTGCTGCGGCGGCATTTTTGGCCCTCGCAATTGCTAAGATGGTGCAACACACGCATTTGTTTTTAGCAGTTAGTGTCTACTTATGAGTAGGGATCCTCTATCTAATGATTATCTTAACACGCTCACTTGGCAACCATCATCAAAATGTGAAAATTTCTTCAAAGAAACATTGACAACCGATACGAGAAAACTTTCAAAGTACTAAAGACATTACAAGATTATCCATAAATACCATTACGGCTAAAACATTGCTGATATTGTACTAGTTTCTAAACAGAGACATTGACAAGCAATATTAAAAGACAAAATACTGGTAAGAGCTTCACATAATGCCTAAAACGAGAACCAACTCAACGGAAATGTAAAATATGAAATGTTTTTCTAAGACTTCTCTTCCAACAATAACCTTAACTCGTGAATGGGCCATCTTAATGATAGAAATATCTTGCAGCAAGCATATTATATCAACTAACAACTAGATAAACATCAATTCTTTACAAAGTAATCAAAAGAATAAATGACTTGTTTCTTTCAAAACAGAGATTGTTTTAAATCATAAATGTGTAATAAATGGAAAATGATTGAAAACTTTTATTTCTCTCGCTCACATATGTTAATTTTGTATCAATAATGCATAGGGCATTCTTGGCTTTTTCGATGCAAGGCTAATGCAACATGTACTCAAGCAACAACTTTATATCCATTTGGAGCTTGTGTTGGCGATGAGATTTCACACGATATTTGACACATGAAGCTTGCTTAGTCACTAGGTTTATTAAATGACCGCTAAGAATTCATAGATGTTAGGTAATCTTAAACATAAATGACTCTAAACTAGATGTACATATTCAAGTGTTAGGAGATTATATACAATCATTTACCGTTATTGTCTAATGTCGTAATTACCACGTGACATACTAGTTATTAATCAATGGAAATGGTTGTAACCAGTAGGGTATTAGTGTTTACACTACACTAAATAGTCTTATATATATAAATCATTAATGACATCGAACTTATAAACAATTGTTATAGTTTATCTATAGTTTAAATGTTGTTGCCACCTATGGATTTGTGTATGTTTAATTATTATAATGAATATTATAATATTAATGAATATTATTATTATTATAATATTATTATTATTATTATTATTATTATTATTATTATTATTATTATAATTAAATTTGGATTTGTGTTGGGCTTGGGTTGGTGTTGGGTTTATGTGTTTGGGTTGGTGTTTGGCTTAGGTGTTGGGCTTATGTGTGGAATTTGGGCTCTTAAATTTTTTTTTATATTTTCTTATAAATTCTAAATGTATGTTAAAATCATCGTTAACTAATCACACATTTCGTTTTCAATTTTAAATTTAAAACATAAATATTAATTTTCGTCTAATATCATTACACACAAACCCACGAACCCGTGCAACACACGAATCCCCTCTAGTTACCTCAAAACTCTAACTACGAATTCATGGCACACACTCCATTTATCTTGTTTATCTCTACTTACATATTTTCTTTAATTTATTTTTCCTTGTATGCTATTGAGGTATGTGTCCCGACAACCGAAAACGACTCGAACAAACGCTTCGGAAACGGCCCAGGCAAGTACCCCGGATACCGCCCAGACTTTGCCCGGGTAAACGAGCCCCATCACCGAGCTAAACTGGCCCGCGCTCGAAGCAGGGCGGTGCCCCGTCACCGGGCTAAACTGGCCCGCGCTTGAAGCAGGGCGGTGCCCCGTCACCGGGCTAAACTGGCCCGTCCTCGAGCACAGCGGTGCCCCGTCACCGGGGTAAACTGGCCCTGACCTTGCCCGGGCTAAGGAGCCCCGGTACCGAGAAAACTAGCCCCTGCCCGGACACTTGAGCCCCGTTACCGGGATAAACAGGCCCCTGCCCGGACACTTGAGCCCCGTTACCGGGATAAATAGCCCCTGCTCGGACACCGCCTTGATTACCTCGGACACTCCGGATACTTGAGCCCCGTTACCGGGGTAAATAGCCCCTGCTCGGATACTTGAGCCCCGTTACCGGGGTAAACAGCCCCGTTACCGGGCACAGCCTACCCGGTTGGCCTGGCTGCCCGGTAACGCTAACTTATGTCCGGTTTACGCTTAAGTTGACTTAAGTTGACCTGACGTCGCAAGCACACATGCTTACGTCACTTATCCATTTGTGGATCATAAAGTAACGGCCAATGGGTGTAATCATTGGGCCTCAGCCCATAAATGGAAACCCTAGTCTCAAGCCTATAAATACCCCTCTGATCAATGTCAGAGGTCAGGTTGTCAATCATTGCATTACTCACACATACATGTTCAAGAGCAGTTTTTCCTACTCTCTTACGTCACACCCGCTAATCATTACGTCACCTTAGGCTCGTCAAGAGCTTGGTAGGTTTGCACTGCTCTCGCAAGAGTTCGTATTGATTAGCCAACACCCCAAACCCTTGAGCCCCGTCAATCGTTGCTCAAACATATGCTAAATTTAGTATAAAACAAAACAAAAACAAAAACCAAAACCAATGATATGCTTAAATAAACTTACATTTTATCAGCCATATATTCCCATTTTAACTCATTATTCTAGCAATTTTATATGATTTAGAACAAATTTGATTTATTTATGAAAAAATGATTTTCACATGGAGCATGAACCAAAAAGGAGTTTAAATCGATATAAAATAGAGCTTAAACAAAGAGATGTATATGTTGGTACCGTTTTTCTAATAATGGGCGGCTGCGTTTCAATGATGCTATTTATTAGAACCTTTAGTAATCGTTAACATAGCATAATTTTGATGGATATAATCTATAGAACTGTTGTGGCAGGATCTCGGGCTCAGGATCTCAGATCCTGATAATTGTCTTGACTGCTTCCAGGACCTTGATCAGTATCTTGAGTACCTTCGGTAGTATCTCGAGCCTATACTTTGCTAACTTATTTTATATGTTGACCAAGCGTTTTAGGAACAAGATATGACTTAGTCCACCTGAAGAAATTGTCCACATGTCATTCAGTGCCATTTACATTGGATTTAATGCTATATGGAGAAGACCCGGATGATTCCAGATATCTCGCCAATATCCCGAATATCTCCCACCAGCAATTACTTTTTTGCTTATTATAAATATTTGAGGCAAATGATTGTAGGAAACACACAACCTATTAGAAAAAGTAAGATAATACAAGATATAAGCACAAGTGATCGTGTCACTTTACTTTACTTGCACTTTATTACGTTTTCATCAGTTTTTCTAAACAGTCTCGTCACAGTCAAGATCACAACAGTACCTAACCTCATTTTTACTAATTTGATCACGAAATTATCTTATGTAATTTTTGGTCAAAACAATTTGGCACCCATCGTGGAGAAAATGGAGCATTGTATTATCAAATTCTTGCTAAAAACCTCATTTAATCACTTTTCATCAAAAAGTCTTAACAAAAATTGTATCTCAAGGAAAATCTACCTCTCCTTCTACAACTATTCAAGTTTGAGCGTGATGTTGCCTCCCATGACCCTAGTGGTTCAACATCATCCAAGAAAGGTGACAATCTATCAAAAAACACAATTTCTACATAATCCTCCTATTCGGGATCATGGAGGATCCTCCTATTTAGGATCATGGATAACAAATTTTTATCCTCTCATAACTTTGAACAAACATATTATGTCTATGTTTTCTTAGGTACAAGATCAATTTAAGAAGATTCAGCAAAACAAGGATGAAAATAAGAAAGAAATTGACGACATAAGGTTGAAGATCAAGGGTAAGATCTTAGGATCATGATCTCGGATCTTGACTTTTACTATTATGTTGACTGCGTTCAGGATCTTGATCAGTACGATGATCCCTTAGATATTATCTTGCTAACCTGTTTTATATATTGCGTATATCTTATTTTATCTTAGCATGAAATATTTGTGATCTTGTTTATGTTGAAGACAAGGTCAATATAAAGCCTAAAGCACGTG
The DNA here is from genome assembly GCA_910822075.1 of Senecio squalidus. Taxonomy (NCBI): domain Eukaryota; kingdom Viridiplantae; phylum Streptophyta; class Magnoliopsida; order Asterales; family Asteraceae; genus Senecio; species Senecio squalidus. The sequence continues at coordinate 40,402,956 of CAJVGC010000065.1, forward strand.
GAAATATACTAAAATACACATTGAAAAGGAACTAGTCGATGGATGATCACGAAGATCATGGAACATCAAGATCCAAGGTCTTGGATCTTGCCTATGCGATTGTGATATCCCCGACTCGGAATAACTCGGGATCCTGATTATATTTTGGGATCCTCATTTCCAACTCCTTGTGTAGGTAACATGTCGAATACTCGTGCTTTTGGAACTAATAGTATGCAGGATCTAGGGTTAGACTAGTCATGGCTAAGGAGTTACATAAGTTGAAGGAAATGATCTCCAACGTACCACAACCCATACCTGAAGATGCTCCAGCCACTCAAAGGATCTCTGAATTTTCTCCTACAATATGTGATGTCGAGATCCCAAAATGCTTCAAATTCTTAGCATGAAGTTGTGCGACGGAACCACGAATCCTAAAAAACATGTAGCTGAATGCCGGGAAAGGAAAGATATTCTTCCCATCCCCGTTGATCTTAAAGAAACTTGTCTGTTCAAAGACTTTTGATCTACACTAACAGGAGTAGTCTTGAAATTGATGCTTAATGTTCCTTCTGACTTTATTACTTCTTTTGCTTATATGATTACCTATTTAATAACTAGTTTTCTTGTGACAGGTGTTTGAAAAGTTAACTAACAATTTAGTTTTGGAACGGAAGAAAATTGAAATAATAAATAGGAGTTTTTATTTGTTATAAATTGTAATGTAATAATTAGTTGCAGTTTTCCTAAACTCTCTGGAAATTATAATTTTGGAACGGAGGATAATCTTTTAAAGTTTGATTGTAAATAATTACAATTTGATAACTGGTGTTGATAATTTGTGTGCAATATTCCTTTAAACTAAATTAATATAAATATAAATTACCTGGCTAGCGAGTAAAGAAAAAGTCGAGATAAATATTAATTTGTTGTAAAACTTGTGTATACAGGAGTTATTATTAGGACTTATAAAATTTCTTTTTTGTAGCAAAAAAATGTAAAATTAGTAACAGCATGTCGCAAAATGTTGAATTAGATCATTTTTGGCTAATCAGATGGTTTAATTCGACCAACATTAAATTTGAAATACTTACAAACAAATTGAAATAATGGCCCTATACCTTTTCTATTTATATTTGTGACAATATAACGCACATCACTAGCTAGCTAAAAGATCGATCTATTCCAGTTTTAAATTTAATCTCCTAAGCCAAACAGAATGTAATATCATATGAAACACATCAAATCTTTCAGCAGGTTGGTTCAATACAAAATGTTTCCTCGCTGCTCTCAAATTCCCCTTTAGCCTCTGGTACTTCTCTTCAGGAACCGATGACAAGATTTCTTTCAACCGAGGAATTTCCGACACGTTAACAAAAATCGAAAAAGCCTCCCACCTCAACACGTCGCTGAAAGGTAACACATAGTGTTGGGATATTATAACTGGCACGCATTCGGAATAGACTGCTTCAACAATCCTGGGGCTGGCAACCTCATAACCACTAGGACAAAGACAGTATTTGGAGGCTAACATAAAGGTGTAATAGTCTAGGTCTTTCGGGAGGTATTCGTAGACTTGAAGATCTGGGTCCTTTCCTTTCCAGTGATTAAGTAGGATGGGTCGTATTGGGCCATGGACCCCACCTGCAAAGAATGCGAGGTGAGGTCTAGGGGAGGAAGGTGGTGGAGGAGAGATAAGCTTTGAGGGAATGTTGCCATTGCGAAGATTGATTTCGGGGAGACTCACATCTTTCTGCGGGTCAAATCCTTCAGAAGAGTTGGCATTGCATAGTACTCGGATTGAAGTGTTGTAAAGGCTTGGGTTACTTTTTGAAGCATGCGGACCCTGAAATTGAACTAATGTAAGAAAGCTGCAATTTTAACATTAAGGTTTTTGGTTATACTAATTTAACAAGATTAGATTAATTAAGGAAGTACCCAATCATGACAAGAGAGCATGAAGTGATCAGCAGCATGAGTTCTGTTCCAGAAAGGGTGTTTGGTGGAAATGAGTCTGACGTAATCGGAGATAAAGTGACGAAGCGGGGTGATATCATAAGTGTTAGGCTTGTATAGATACTTGACCATCCAGGTGACACTGAATGGCATGAAGTAAACATGAGCTTTGTTGGGATGTTTAGTTCTGAAATTTTTTCCTTGCTCCATTTCCTGTATGAATCTTCCTTCTATTGTGTATATGTCTTTACATGGTCCATCATGAACAATTGGCAACTCACCCTCTTCATAAACATACACTTTAAATCTCTTTTCCATCTCTATATAACTCCTGCAAATTATATTATTAATTATCTGTTTCACAATAAAAAGTGTACTTAATCATATATTTGCAAAACCATATGTAGGTCCAAGAATGATACTATATAGTTTAACTAACACTAAAATATGTACTAATTAAGTAGATTAATGGATTATGATATGATATTTGCCTTTTTCTTGTGTATATTTATTAATCCTAACTACAAGTTTCAAATAATGGCTTCATCAAATGCATGCTTCATCATCCAAGTGTTATCTTTAATAAGAATTAATTAATCATATATTAAAGACAATAGATCATATAAATGCATTAGTTTGTTTAAATTTAGAAAATGTCCATTAAAGCCCCACTTGACTTTTCAATAACAAAAAGTAAATTCTCTTTATGGAATATGTTTCTTCCCCAACACAAAAAGAAAAACAGACTACTATACTACATAATTTTTTGTTTTTTTTTTATTTTTGGTTAAAAAATTAAATTTGTTTAAAAAAATTTCTCATAGAAAAACCAATACTACTACTAATACTTATACGTTATACCAACTAGCATGTGGTGTGGGTTTAACTTTCGCGCAAACGTATATATTTGTGGCGTAATACATGTTCGGATTATCCTTTATAGAAACAGCTAATACTATTTGTACAAAGAAAGAATTTATGAGATTAGTATTTAGTAAGGTGAAGTATTGTTTACTAGTAGCTAGTGTGGAGAGCATGACTGAATGAATAAATGGGGCATTATAAGCGTATATTACAAGTTAGACTTTTTTCATTCTCTTTTCATGATTAAAAACACAAAAAAAATAGTCACTTTTTTCCTTTTTGGATGAATGGAATGGTGTAGTTATCATTTTGGTAGTCACTTAGAAGGAAAGTAGTTCCAAAAGGCAATCCAAACTTTTCTATTATTTTACAAACAATTCATTTTCCACTTTTCATACAAATTTGCAAAATTTAAAACTAAAAGATTTATATTTGTAGCTTCTTATTAATTGACCAGACTAAAATAGCCTAACATGTTATTCCAGTATGGGCTTTAACTTGATCCAAACAACAATAAGCATAACAAAAAGTCAATCACCATAAATTTTTCATTTTCTACAACTAGTAACTTATAAAAAGGTGCATTTCATCTTATATCATATGTTCCTTTTATAGCTTTTGCAACATACCGGCTTTTTTTGAAGTCTTAGAGTAAGTATAAAAGCTTTTCAAAAGTTTATACATTATCGAAAACAGTTTTTCTAAAAATAAAATATGTCTAATATGTTATACTGTATTCATCAATTGATCCACTGTAAATGCTCTTCTAAACATTTAAATATAACATATTGATAGTATAAGATTTCGCTAATTTTTAGAGGTTAATGTTTATCCTAATTTAACAGGAGATCAATTGTGCAGTTTATATAAACATAATATGAAGTAAAAGGTTTGGAAGTAAGTAAGCTTACTGATAAAACTCGCCGGGGTTATGATAGATTTCACTCGACAAACTATCACCGTTTAGCAGAAGTTTAGACAGGTTACCAATAGATGCTGCTCCTCTAATCGCAGCTCGGGCTCTCGCAAGTTCTAACTCTGGCGACCTCGGTCCTTTCTGCAAACATTATTAAAATTAAGTAACCAAATAACATTTATGATTAACAAAAATCACATTTTAATTCATTAAAACTGTTTTAATTTCAAAATCTCAAACGGATACAGCTGTCATAAACACACACAGCTGAATTCTGCCTAATTTTGAAGCGATCACACACACATGCACGCACGCATGCAAAATCATGAATATGATAAAATCGTAAAATTATGATCAATAACTTACGATAACAGCAGATCGATTCCGATATAGATGAATAGGCGATGTCGATGACCGGATTTGATTCGTCGAAATCAGTGTCCGGAACTTGTAATGTTGACCGAAGTTACTTTGCAATGGAACAATCGGAATACTTATATGATCGGAGCGGCGAGAGAAGTGAGCGCCGGAAGAGATGAAGAGAATTACGACGGCGATTGTCAATGCAATTGTGGACGCCGTCGCCACGTAAGCAGAGAGAGCTTTCATGGCGAGAGAAAGACGCTACGTGCTAATTCACCTTCTCGTGTGTTTTTAAAATGCTAGATTTATGGCGGAAAAAAGCATTGTATTGTTTGACCGAAATTACCGAATTGACCCCACTCGCACAATGAGGAAACAAGTTAACTTCATTTCAATTTCTATCTCTTTGGTTGCTCTCATTTATTTGACATCATCATAATAAATTTCAAATTAATTGTTGACTTCATATTTAAGTTTTAATTTGATTATGTTTACTTTAATTTAATTTCTAATAAATTTTATGTAATCCTATTAGTATTATCTTAAAAAGCTTTAAAGTTAACGATAAGTGACGTGCTACTGGTACAACATTGTTATCTTGTTTTAACTAACAAAATAGAATGATATATTTAATAAATTTTGTAAAATCTTGATAACTGTTTGAGCAAAGATCGACAGGCTCTGTAACTTGGTTTGGTGTGATCACTCTTTTAACCTCCTGCTCAAGCAGTGCAAATCTAACAGACTCTTAACGAGTCTAAGGTGGTCAAGAGATTGATCGGGAAAGATGATCGAAATGTGATTACAACGGTGAATAAGTATTCCGGTGAGTATATGAGTGGAGAAGATGGGATGCAAACCTGGAGTGTGAGGTATTTATACTCGGCACTCTCAGGTATAATCAACGTGTGCCCATAAAGACCATTTATTGCTCATCAATGGCATTCATGAGATTCCAATATATAGGGATTTATGACGGGAGTAACGCTCCTTTCAATCATTACGTCCTTTATTTGAATGACTGCATTCGATAGTCTTGACGGTTAGAATCCAAGAGTGACAGTCGGGACTCTTATTCTGACACTAGGATGTCAGACACCAAGTGCTGGGACACGGGGTCGACTGATGGACCACAAGTGTCGGGACGCAGAGCAAGGTGTGGGGCCACAAGTGCCAAGACACGGTTAAGTGCGTCGGGCCACAAATGTCGGATCACGGGGCAGGAACATGGGAAAAGGTGTCGGGGCACGGGACCAGGCGTCGGGTCACAAATGTCGGATCACGGGGCTGAGTGTCGGGCAACAATCGTCGGGGCACAGGACCGGGTGCCGGGACACGGGTCCAAGTGTAGGGCTACAAGTTCCGGCACACGAGGCGGCTAAGTGTCGGGACACGGGGCGACCGAATGTCGGACCACAAGTGTCGGGACACGGGGCCAAGTGTTGGGCCACAAGTTTCGGTACACGGGGCGCCCAAGTTTCGGTACACGGGGCGCCCAAGTTTCGGGACACGGGGCGAGCGTCGGGTCATGAGTGTTGGGACACGGGGTGAACGCCGGGTCACGAGTGTCGGGACACGGGGCGACCGAGTGTCGGGCCACAAGTGTCGGCATACAGGGCGGCCCAGTGTCGGGCCACATGTATCGGGACGCGAGGCCTGAGTGTCGGACACGGATACAGGGTTGAGAGTTGAGGTTACCTGAGTGTCAGGGCACGGGGCTAGGCGTCGGGTCACAAATGTCGGATCACGGGGCTGAGAGTCGGGCAACAATCGTCGGGGCACGGGACCAGGTGTCAGGCCACAAGTGCCGACACACGGGGAGGCCAAGTGCCGACACACGGGGCGAACGTCGGGTCACGAGTGTCGGGACTCGGGGTAACCCAGTGCCGGGACACAGGGCCAAGTACCGGTACACAAGGCGGCCATGTGCCGGGACACGGGGCGAGCGTCGGGACAAGGGGAGACCGAGTGCCGGGACGCGAGGCCTGAGTGTCGGACACGGATACGGGGTTGAGAGGTGAGGTTACATGTGGGCAGGGCTATGTGTTAAGAGGTTTAATAGGCTATAAATATAAGTCATTATCTACTAACACTATCAATAACCATATAGTTCTCGGGACGGTGATTAAAACAATTAGACATTGTAAAAAAAAAGTTGTACTTCATAAGTATGGGTGAGATCCCAAAACATAAAGGAAATTATGATTATGGACAATGAAATGATTCATATTTATACTTTGAAACCATAACCTATAATCTAGATTATAGTTATCAAAACTTAATTTTATAAAATTATAGATATACTTTTTACTAAAAGTTATATGGGCGTATAATCTGATCTCTTGGCAGACTATTGCCATTTTATCTAGTCCAATAAGATTTTGAGCCCATAATACAAAGAGAACAAAATTTCAACCAAGAGTAGACTAGGTCTTCAAGAAAAGACATTCAATAGTCTTTGTGAAACATGCAACACCTCTAGTCTTTAATCTTGCAAGCTTTTTCGGGTTTGACTGTTATTTAAGCAAAAGAGACGACCGTCTAGCACTATGTAATAACCAAAAATATGATAATATTTGAACCTCACCACCTATCGACCGATGACACATTGTCGAATTATCGAAAACCACTTTATTTCTAATATTCAAAATGACATACATTATCATCGACATAAAACTGCTTGCCACACCAGCTTTTTTTTTTTTTTTTTTTTTTTTTTTTTTTTTTTTTTTTTTTTTTTTTTTTCTTCTTCTTCTTTTTATCAAAATAGCTATGTCCTTCATAATATCTCCTATAACATAATAAAAATAAAGTAAAATCACCTGTATCTCACCATTTTAAAATATTACACAATGCTTCTTGTAGTACAAGACAATCGGTTACTACATATTGTCAAGCTACAAGTGCTTTATTTAGCTTTAGCAATACTAAGAATAGAGATTTAACTTATATAAGCGATTTCTTTATTAATATAACCCCTGTTATATATTTTCTTTCAGCACCAAAACTATTACATATGTAACTTTGTATACACTACAATTTCTAAATTTAGTTCCCAAGTTATATGCTATTATTTGCTTTCAAGTTCTTCTATTTCACTTTTAGTTATACAAAGCCCGGAAAAGATATCACAAGGATAATAGTCTATTATTTTACTTCGATATATAGTAGATCTTTAAGATTTGTAATTCTTAAATGGATTTATCTCCCAAATTCTAATTTAATTAACTCTAATCGCCTTCTTTTTACCCTAGCAATGTACCATTCTATAGACAAAGTTTGATTCGAACCGAACACGAATGGAGCCTATTTAATAAGCGTAGTGTACAATAATATCATTTGATAACAAATATTAGTTGTCCAATCTTTCTATCTATACTATCTATAAACCATTTGAACCATAATTTTTAATATTGAAATTTAAGAAGGAAAATACACAATTGCCCTTCATTTTATTATTAACAATCTATTTATGTTAATTTGTTAGCCTTTTATTTTTCAATTTTTTTTTTCATTTATGTAAAAAACACAAAAAAATTTCAAATTTAAAACCAAATTTAAACTAGAAAAAGCTAAAAAATTTAATTACTATTTTTATGGCACAGAGCCGATATATATTATATATATATATATATATATATATATATATATATATATATATATATATATATATATATATATATATATATATATATATATATATATATATATATATATATATATAATCTAACTATCTATAAAGAATTTAGACCCATTTTCTTAAAATTGAATTTTAAGAAGGAAATTACTAATATATTCTTATCAGTTCTATTAAATTACATATTTAAATATGCCATCATATTAAATTAATGATGTTTCCATATTATTTATATTTAATAAAAAAATATATTTATATATGTTTATAATTAAGTGACCATTAATTAATTATGCTATAGTTTCCATATATGGATAAGAGATTTGTAATTTTCATCTAATCTAACTATCTGTAAAACATTTTGACTTATTTTCTTAAAGTTGAATTTTAAGAAAAAATTAATAATTTGCCATGATCAATTCGATGAAATTACATATTTGAATATGCCACCATATGCCACCATATTATATTAATGTTGTTTACATATTATTTATATTTAATAAAAAAATATATTTATTTATGTTTATAATTAAGTGACCATTAAACTATACTATAGTTTCCATATATGCATAATCAATTTGTAATTTTCAAATATGTAACAAATAATATATGTTAATCATAACTGATAAGTAATCAAAAGAATATGATATTTAAATCATGTCTCATGTGTTTAGGGGGACAAATATATATATATTCGTAGATTCTGTCTTATGTATCTTATGCATATACTATAAACTTGTTTTGTTAAATATACAGACCCAAATACATAGCAAATTACAAAGTATTACAAATGTCGTCGTCAACCCATCTTCACACTAATTATCTATACTATTTATGAAGCATTTGTACCTTAAATTCTAATGTTGAATTTTAAGAGTAATTTACTTATTATTCCTTGTTTTATAACTAAAAGTATTTGAATTTACGACCCATGAATATTATATAAATACAAATTCGTTTTTGGAATATTGTTTCCTTTCATACCTAATCCAAATACATTTATTTAAATTAAAAGTATTAAACTCTCTATGGGAAATTAAAAATATAAACTACAAATATTTTTCTCATATATGAATTTATTAAGCGTGAACGAAAGTATGTTACTCGATTAATATATCCTTATAATCATTTTTGCATTAATGTTTTTTAAATTTATTATAATAAAAAAATTTAAGTCATCCGTAAAGATATTGTTATAAAAAGGGTAACCGAAAAAATATATCGAAAATAGAAATCTATATATTTGTTACTGTTAGGTCTCACTAAGATCCCAAACAATGGCAAATCAATAACAAATAAGTAGTTAGACGTTAATTGTTATATATCGATTAAGTAGTCAGTTTCAGTATATATTATAGCGGAATTATAATATTGAAACAATGAAAATAACACACAGTTATATTTCAATCAAAGGTGTACCGATTACAAACCTCAAACTCACTATTTATACACAAGCATAGTGAGTTTGATAAGGATCAATCTAAAAGTATCTTTTAAACAGATAAAAGATATTAACTAACTAGACTTCCTTAAATTACGCCTGACTTCTCTCATGAGTCTGAGTTAGTCAGACTGAGTCACTCAGACTCATGTCACTCAGACTGAGTCACTCAGACTCAGGTCACTCAGACTCAGACTTTGATTAACAGATTTATTAATCTTGGGATAGATCATTGTTTTTCCCAACAATCTCCCCCTATCTGTTTCAACCAAAGTCTTTTACAAAATATGCAAGAAAATAAACACAAACATAAACATCTTCAATTAAACACTGTTTGTGAACAAAACAAGCATCAGTCTGTTTTTACATCTTCTTCTTTAAGGTCCTCTTTCTTTTCTTTACTGAAAGATCAAACGGCAGAGGCTGATCTCTTTCCCTCATCCATCTCTGTCTATCTTTCTTCCACTCCATCAGTGTCTCCATTTCAGCATCAGTCTTATTGAAGTGCAGTTGATATTCCTTCTTTACTAGCTCCACTCTATCTGCCAGTGTTCCTATTTCTTCAATTCTTCTAAGATTCATGAACAGCCAGCTGATCAGTCTCACTCTGAATGGAAGACATTGAGGAGACTCACATTCCTTGAGTAAAGCTATACAATGGTGAATGGAAGTTGTGGTGATGATGTCCTTAGGTTGAAAGCATTCTTCTCCCCCACAATCAGTGTAACACAGCCCTATATGCTTCTCAGTCTCAATGTAGGTTCTGTCTTGAAATGCAACTTCTTTAGGAACTGGATGCATACTGCTTGATTCCAACCCCAAGGACTTTGATTTGACTTTCACATTATGCTTGGTACAGTAGGCTCTGTAGTCTTCATCTGACACCAGATTCAACATATGAGCTGCATTCATGTTGAAAGTAGCCTCTCTTCTTATAGCCAAACCTTGAGCTTTGTCAGTCAGATTGTAGCTCAAACTTGCTATTTCCTTCCATTCTTCTAATCCCATTGTGTGCAATCTTGTTAACCCAATTCTGAAAGATCCACCTTTATGTGTACATGTAAGCAGTAGGTCAGTTCCACCATGACTCTTACAGTCTAAGTGAGTAATCTTGTGCTTGAGCTTTCTCATGGAGAAGTTTGTTACAATGTGATCAACTCTTTCTTCCTCTCTGAGAACAAGCTTGGCCATTTGTGCATCAGCTTCCAATCTCATCTGTTCTTCTTCAATAGCCATTTCCTCCTCAGCTTGCATCTCAGCTTCAAACTCTTCAGCAACTTTTGTAGACTGATCATAAGGATTGAACTCGAATTTTTCTTTGTAGAGCCCCTTTATATACTCTCTGTATTCCTCCACAGTCATTCCAGCACTGTGGGCATACCTCTGAAGTTTTGCTAATTTTTCAGCTTCAGCATCAGTCTGTTTTCTTTTGACCATAGGATCAGTCATGATCACTTTTATACCCAACCTTTCTTTCTAGCACATTAATATCTGACATTACTTCTTCATCCCCAGAGTTCATACTCCAATCAGTCTCATAATGTACTTCAGACTGACCAGTTTTTGTGTTAAGCCTGGTAGTCTTATAGTACCTTTTCTCCCCCTCTTTTCTCTTCCTTTTCAACTGTTGCTTGGGGATCTCAGATTCATATGTTGCTGCATCAGCGAGTTTCTCCCCCTGAAGCTGAGAACCCTCTGCAATAGCCTTGCCTTTTCTCATCATACTGACTTCAGATGTCAGTTTGGATACCATATCCTTCAAGTCCTTCAGTTCCTCTGCATTTTGAGTTCTTAGAGCATTAAACTCAGTCTGCATCGCACTTAGTCTGTCATCAAACTGAGTAGACATATCCTTAAGTGCCTTTAACAGGACATGAATAGTCAAAGCAACCTCAGACTGGGTTGATGATGTAGCAGTTGTTGATGTAACTGGTGGCACAGCCTCACTCCCTCCCTGTGATATGGGAGAATGATCATAAGCCATAGAAAGTGAAGTCTGTACCTCACCCAGTTTTGGGAGTAAGGCATTGGCGACTAGTGATAAAGAGTGTAAGAGATTTGGAGGTTGTACCTTATCGTGAACCAGCACAGAGCTGGTGAAAATAGCCGTTGGAATAGGCTGTGAGACTGAGGGGGGTATTCCCATACTAGGTACAGGTGTGTCCAGGAGTGGAACACTTTCTTCAATGCTTGCCACATGTGTCTGTGTGGTAGCAGCAATGTAGTTCTCCAAGTTGACCATCAGACTGGGGTTTTGGGTGGTCCAAGCAGTCAGATCCAGCTCATCATCTAGCAGAGAGAGACTGGTCGGTACTGCAACACTGGAGGGGAGTTCTTGACTCTCAGCCTCATGGAATAATGTGTCCATTAGTGCTTGATTTTCAGTGGGGCTTGATGTGAGAGCTTTATCAAATGAACTTGGTGAGTTCACCTGTTGGGACGCTTGTGTAGCAAGGGCATCAAGCAATGGAGTGGACTGCTCAGTCTGAGAGGGGATACTCTCAGACTGAGGTAAAGTTAGAGGAATGTCCATACCTTGGTTTTCATCATCAGGCCCAACCCCACCCAGATTCACCTCAGCATCTGCAACAGGGATATTTCCCTCAGGCCCACCGTCAATTCGTTCAGCTTGAACCTCTGAGTCTGAGGAGTCAGACTCAGTTGGTTCCTGATCAATGAACGGATTTGCAATCCATTCAAGCATTACATCAGTAAGTGGTGCTTCATTCTCAGTAATGGTGATATATGTAAACATTTTGGGAGTCAGCCTGGGCAGTTCACAGATGTAAAATCGTTGGTCAAGCTGATCATATGCTTCAGTGCCCAGAACTTCCTCAAAACAGAGAGATAACACCCGAATGAATGGAACATCGTGAGGGCGTTTGGTTTTAACCACTAGGGAAAGAATCTCATCAAAATAGAGTTGTGAAAAAGAGTCTTCTACCAGTGACCATAGCATGGAACATATGAGTTTCAAACTCATTCATTTGATCCAAGCTGCCCGATTTACCCCCCAAACATCTTGTAATCATTGAAAACAAGAACTTCCATTTCCCAGTGAATAAACTATATTTTATTACTCCCTGTGTT
>CAJVGC010000065.1:40415298-40470969 GCA_910822075.1 Senecio squalidus
ATGACCCAAGTGAATCTGGTGTGTTCATCAACAATGACCAGGGTATACTTCTTTCCTCCTTTGCTTTCAATTCCAATTGGTCCAAAGAGATCCATATGTAGCATGAACAATGGTTCACTAATGGAATGTAGCATTTTGGATGGAAATTGTGATTTTGTTTGCTTTCCAAGAACACAGGCTGAGCAAACCTTGTCTTTGGTATAAGTGAGTTCTGGCAACCCCCTTACTAGCTTGCTCTTGGATAGGGCATTAATGTTCTTGAAGTTTAAATGGGATAACCTTCTATGCCATAACCAGTTTAATTCCTCCTTGGTTTCAGTAAACAAGCAGGTCTCAGCTTCATCTTTTGCTGTACCCAGATCCAGACAGAACACATCTCTTTCTCTTTTGGCTAGCAGTAATGGTTTTCCCTTGGCATTGTAGATTATCCCAGCTTGTTTCCTGAATCTGACTTCATGATCTTCATCAGTAATCTGACTCACACTGAGTAGATTGTGTTGTAATCCTTCCACATAAGCAACACGCTTGAATGTGACAGCTCCAGCATGAATCTTGCCATATCCCCTTGTCATTGAAACTCCATTATCTCCATATCTTACTTGAGGTCCATCTTCTTCCTTGTAGTCCTGTAGAAAGGACTTCATCCCTGTCATGTGCCTTGATGCTCCACTATCTAAGTACCATTTTGTAGAGTCCTGCACATGAACAAAAAGAAAAAAAATTAGTTCCTTTTGGGTACCCACTTTAGAGTGGATCCATGAGCTAAGGCAGGTTTAGGTACTGATTCAATCTTGCATTCAGTTTTAGAGCTTGTATAGTTCCATTTGTTTATTTCATTCATGCAATTTATGGAATAGTGACCTATGACACCACAGTATTTGCAGGGAGCATTTTTGAGATTGACCCTAGATGAAACTGATTTAGCTTTAGAAGATTTAACATGTCTGGCTTTTGATGGAGAAGTGTTTCTGGAAGATGAGTTGGAGTTTGATGAGACTGATCTGGATTTTGATGATCCTGAATGATATGAAGCTGATCCCTGTTTTGATGAAACTGACTTGTGAGTATAAGGATTCTTAGGTCTAGACCTGATCAATAGTTTACAAAACACAGCTTCATGCCCTTTTTCACCACAGTTATAACAATTTCTCTTTGGAGGAGATTTGGATCTTGCCTGATTAGGTGATTTATCCCTGACTAAAGTTTTGACAATGTTGGTCAGTTCTAGTAATTGATTTCCTAATTTATCAATTGTTTTAGATTCAGAAGTTTGACTTTTGTTATGACTTTTGGGACTAACAGAAGTTTGACTCTTGGGTTTTCTCAAAACCTGTGGGACAACTTTGGGCAAGGAGGAAAGATCCTTTTCAGTCTGTATATCAGTCTCAGACAAGACAACACTTTCAGATTTAGAAGAAGATGAAGGCAAAAGACTATTTTTATTCAAAACTTGAGAGATTACAGGTTTGACAAATGCATTTGACATCATTGTCTTATTTCCTTTCAAATAAGTAAAAGTATTTGGAAGGATTTCTGGTTTAAAAATAATTTTTTCTCTCTCTGCCTTCAAAGCTTCTTCCTCCTCTTCTGTCATATACTTCTTCAAGCTGAATCCTTCACCCAACACAGCTTGAACTTGATTTGGTACCTGTCTGTTTAAGCAATCCTCATTTTTTAAAGATGATATACACCATGATTTACAAATTCTTTTATAGTGCTCAGTTTCTTCTCTAAGTTTGTGATTTTCTTTTGCAAGATCACTATAAGCTTCAGTCTGAGCATTTAGAAGAACTTTATAACTTTCTAATTCAGTTATTTTATCATCTTTACTTTTCATAAGGTTTTCAAGGTCTTTGAATTTTTGTTTGAGATCATTTTGTTCTTCTAAAGTGGTGGTCAAGTCAACAAAAATATACTCAAACATTTGAATTTTTTGTTCATTTGTATAAGTTTCAAAATTGTGTACCTTATAAAGTTTTGACTTGTTCCAGTCTGAATTGCAACTCATCCTTTCAACTTCCTTTAGATCCTTTTCAAACTGAGAGGCGGATTTCTCAGTTTCAGTAGCTTCCTCCACTATTGCCATCAAGCACTGATCTATCACTTCTTCTTCATCAGAAGACAGTTCTTCATCCAACCATTCTTCAGCAAAGAACGCTTTTTGTTCTGTTTGAGACTTTTGAGGATTTGAGCTGTTCCCTTTCTTGTATTTTAAATACTTGTTTCGGTATCTTTGGGCCCTTTCAGCAACTTCATCCATATGCTAAGTCTGGGCATTCTTTACTTTGCAGTCAGCAGCCATGTGGCCATAATCGTTGCATTTGAAGCATTTTACCTTTTTCAGATCAAAATGTTTCTTTCCTTTGTAGCCTGTCTTTTGTTCAAGCTTCATGGTCAACAGAGCAAGCTGACTCTTTAATTTCTTGAATTCAGATTCGTTTTCAGATTCTGAGTCTGAGTGTGACTCAGACTCAGATGAGTCAGCTTGAGAATAAATTTCTTTATTCCTTCTGCTTGTTGCAACTAATGCAGCTTCTGGATCCTTTGCTGTCCTTCTATTATTGAGCTTCTTTCTTTCTTGAGATTCTTCAAAGTTTAATAATAGACCAAAGAGTCCTGGCAGCTTGTAGGTGGACAGCTTCTCACTTACTACAAGTGATGTGATAACAGATTCAAATTTGTTAGGTAATATATCAACAAATTTCTTGCATATATCATCATCATCTTTTGTCACTCCCAGAGCTGACATGTCATTTAGTAAGATCTGAAATCTGGTATGAACATCAGCCAAAGTTTCCTTTTCTTTCATATAGAAATTTTCATAATTTCTAATGAGACTGTTCAGTCTTTGCTCCTTCACTACTGGAACACCTTCATAAGACACAATTAATGTGTCCCATAGTTCCTTAGCTGTTTTACAGCCTGCAATTTTGGAAAAGATTTGTTCTGACACTGCATTTCCTAAAATGCTTCTGGCTTTGGGATCAAGATTATATAGGAGTTTGTCTTGATCTGTCCATTGAGATTTGGCAGTTTGAACCCATCTGGCACGTTGGACAACTTTATCACCTTCTTTAACTTCATCAATCTGTTTACCTGGAATGATAGGTCCTTCAGTTATGACTCTTATCATTTCTTCATGAATTCCTGATAAGTGCCACTCAGCTTTGAGTTTCCAATGTGCAAAATTATGTCCATTGAACACAGGAATTCCTTTTCCAGCCATTGTAGTTATGTTTGAAGATGATGACATTGTTTGAGATTTTAGGTATTGATCGTTTAAGATTTATAAATTTATTAAAATTTAAATCTTATTTGCTCTGATACCAGTTGTTAGGTCTCACTAAGATCCCAAACAATGGCAAATCAATAACAAATAAGTATTTAGACGTTAATTGTTATATATCGATTAAGTAGTCAGTTTCAGTATATATTATAGCGGAATTATAATATTGAAACAATGAAAATAACACACAGTTATATTTCAATCAAAGGTGTACCGATTACAAACCTCAAACTCACTATTTATACACAAGCATAGTGAGTTTGATAAGGATCAATCTAAAAGTATCTTTTAAACAGATAAAAGATATTAACTAACTAGACTTCCTTAAATTACGCCTGACTTCTCTCATGAGTCTGAGTTAGTCAGACTGAGTCACTCAGACTCATGTCACTCAGACTGAGTCACTCAGACTCAGGTCACTCAGACTCAGACTTTGATTAACAGATTTATTAATCTTGGGATAGATCATTGTTTTTCCCAACAGTTACCGCTGCAACGTGCGGGTCCCCTGCTAGTTCTAATAAAAGAGTCATAACTTTCTTAATATCTTGCTATTTGTCATATCTAACCAATTGACAAGCGTCATCCTTACATAAATTCCAAATATTTATTTAAATTAATAATTAAATAATTAATTACATTTAAGTGTAATTATCATTTATTTCATTTTATTAACTTTTTTTTAATTGTGGTGTTTCTTATTTAATTTAACATTTATGGATTTATTAGCTTTTTTCTTTACATGTTGTTTTAGTTATAATAATAATTATAATAATTATCTATCTTATTAATGTTAGCATTGATATCATTTTTTCTCTTTTTTCATATACGCTTACCCTTTCAATGTTATTATATTATCTATTATAATGGTTAGTGACTAATATATTTAATCATAAAATATAATTTTAACTATCTTTCAATCATCAAATATTATAAATAAAATTACTTAAAAAAGATAAAAGTGAAATAATTAGTTTAATACATATTTTAGTTATTAATTTCTCTCGACGGGTTTATAATCGAATAAATAGATAGAGAGATTATTGAAAAATAAAATAAAAATAGTGTTAAAATTAATAAGAAATGATGTGTTTAATATTAAACAAATAGGCCCTTGTTTTTATTCCTACGTTACCTTTGATTCCTCACTTTTAACAAACTTGCCAATTAAATTTCTGTTATTCTCTATTTTTTTCTGTTATTTCCCTTTATACAAAAGAAATGGTTATGATGCACATTCTTTGTTCAATCTGTTGGACAAAATGACCAAACCAATAAAAGCTCCATTCAATGGCCTCAGCAGATGAACGAGTGATAAATCAGGAGAAAGAAAAACAACGATGGGTTTCTTTGGCGGTCTCTTTTTCGGTGTTGCATTTGGTGTCGGTCTCATGGTTTGCATTGCTCGTTACCAGATCCTTCGATCTGCCCGTCGTGCTGATCTGGTATACATTTCCATTCATGCATTCTTATATGGACATGATAATAATGTAAACATAGGAAAACAATGTGATACTCTAGCTATGTAGGTGTGTCTCTCATACTGGACTACGTCTAATCTTTATTCCCCGGGACGTAAAAGTGAAACACTCTCTAAGTTAGAGTTTAGTGTGAACAAAATATATACTCGACATAGTTTCTAGGCATTCAAATATATATGGTTTCGGCCAAAATTCTCATATTCCAGAATCATGCCTAGACTAATGAAAATCCTTACCTAAGATAGAAGGCCATTGACGGAAATCATTGATTTCAATAAACAAAATGAAGTGCAAACGATAAATGTTCAATCCTGTTAGAAGTTTGAGATTGGATCCCTTAAAAGATATAATTTGTGACACCCGCGGTTGTTCTTAATCACTTAGACTCCACTAGTATCAAAAGTTATGATCGTCTGAAATTTGAACATAACCCTCTTTCTTATTGTTCCATATACGAATCAGTCGGTTGAATTATTCTTTCCCATCATAAGTGATCTTTCTGTATCATAAATATAATGTCTTATTCTAGGCTGCCACAATCGCGGCTTTTGCAAGGATGACAGTTGCGGATTCAAGAAAGCTTCTTCCGGGAGAGTATTACCCTCCTTGGGTTGTCTTTTCAAAAAGGCAGAAGTTGAGTTACATTTTATATAATAATGTATTTTTCATATACAACCTAATTGGTTTAGGGGATTGACACAGTTTTTGTTGTAAACTGCAGTTAAATTGGCTTAATCACCTAATGAACAAGATCTGGCCATATGTTAACGAGGTACTTCAATTTATATTGTTCATAGCTTATTCTTTTGGGAGTAATTTGCACAACATTTCCAAACTTTTAAATTTTATTTGCGGGTTTTGTTTGAATGCTAGCATAGGCAGCGTCTGATCTAATAAGAAGCTCTGTAGAGCCCATACTCGAACAATACAAACCAATCGTTTTGTCGTCAATGAAGTTTTCAAAGTTAACCCTTGGTACCGTAGCTCCACAATTTACAGGTTTGTTTCTTTATTTGTTTACATTGCTTTTTAAATACCTAAAATACCTCTTTCTTAGACAAAACTGAGATTTGTTGAAATACAAGTGTGTGAATTTAAAATGGAAGTTTCCACAACAGGAAATGTTCATATTTTTTTATGACAACCCAAAATAGAAAGTGTTGCCCATGTTCCGTATATGAATCGATCAGTTGGGTTAACTTTCATCCAATCTTGAACAGTTTGTGACATAAAAACATTTATCAAGTTGATATATATATATATATATGGTGTTTGTTGATGTCATGTAGGAATTTCTGTGGACGAAAGCGATCCTGGGGAGATTACCATGGAATTAGAAATGCAGTGGGATGGAAATCCTAATGTTATTCTTGATATTGTGACCAAAGTTGGTGTGGCTTTACCGATACAGGTTCTCTTAACATGGTTTTAAATATTTATCTTAACCTGATATGAATATAAAAACGAGTTACCGACTTTCAAAAATCCACGCTTTTCCGTCATTGCAAACTAACCATCCTCATTGGGAAAATGTAAAACAAATCAAGGTTTTCAAAATGAGCAGTTTCGTGTAAATATGAATGGAAAACCTCATCGTAGTTGTACTTTTTGTTCGTAGTCCCTCATTCTTAGAAGGCATACCTTTTTTTCTTCTTTTTTTTCTGCATTCATCACACCAGAATTGATTGAGTTGCCAGAAAAACCCAATGTTTCTTGATAACAATATAGTATCTTTTTTCTTCGCAACAGGTAAAAAATATTGCATTCACCGGCCTTTTCAGACTCATTTTCAAACCATTAGTTGATGAGTTTCCTTGTTTCGGAGCAGTTCTGTTTTCCTTGAGAGAAAAGGTGTGTCATAACTGTCATCCTCATTTTCAAAATTGTTGGGATAAATCTTGTATGAATACACATTGATATTATTAGTTAACAAGTATAATCGTCACATTGCTTTGTTTTATATGTTTTCTCATGCATAGAAACAACTGGATTTCACACTTAAAGTTATCGGTGGAGATTTATCAGCACTTCCTGGAGTATCAGAGGCCATAGAGGTTTATATTTATCTTTTTTCTTTTATTCTTCAGTTTTAAGTTACTACATAGTTACTATGTTACATCGATAACCCTATTAACTACACAATTTCAAGCTAAAACGTTATGTTTACCTGTTCGCATCTTGACTAAATAGTGATATATTTTTATGATTGAATAGTAGTATAATTCTCATGTTTTATCTTTATACAGGAAACAATCAAGGATGCTATTGAAGATTCAATCACATGGCCAGTTCGAGTCGTTATACCCATATTGGCAGGGGATTATAGGTACATTACAAATTAATACGTGTTATCTACTTCAGATTTTCAGAGCCAAAGCACTACATTTTAACATCAAAACATTTATGATTAACTAACGAATTTAATAATTAATGTTTTAGTGACTTGGAGTTGAAACCGACGGGCATACTTGAGGTAAAGCTCGTAGAAGCAAAAGAGTTGACAAACAAAGACATTATTGGAAAATCTGATCCGTTTGCCACTTTATTTGTGCGTCCACTGCGTGATAGAATGAAAAGCAGCAGGACAATTGTATGACGACCAAATTTTCTTTTGAAACTTTTTGTGTTTTTTTTTTTTCGTTCCTTTTTTACCTTGATTTTAATGTTATTTTTTCTTTTTAATTCAATAGAACAACCAACTAAACCCCATTTGGAATGAGCATTTTGAGTTCACTGTTGAAGATCCTAATACTCAAAACTTCACGATAAGAGTATTTGATGATGAAGGAGTCCAAGCTTCTGAATTAATCGGTTGTGGTCAATTCGCCATAAAAGATCTTGAGCCGGGCAAGGTAAAGGATGTGTGGATCAAACTTGTCAAGGATTTGGATATTCAAAGAGATAATAAGAAGAGAGGACAGGTACAAAACTATTCCTTTCTCATTCATCGTTTTGCTAAGTATGTTACAATTCCATTTAACGCCTTCTTTGAGCCTTTAGTCATATAACAATCGCTTTGGTAAAACTTCATTTACTTACCCTGCATAGTAAAAAATCTCTTCAAGTTTAAGCATACGAGATACATTGTAAACGAGGTTAATTTGGTTCCAACTTTTTCTCACATCTTTCTGTCATTTATGTGATTTTTAGGTGCATTTGGAGCTCTTGTATTGTCCGTTTGGAACGGAGACTGGATTCCAAAATCCTTTTAACCCTGACTTTAGATTGACTGATTTAGAAAAGGCCCTTAAATCTGGGTTTAGCGAAACAGACGTTGATCCGGCAAAACATGCTGCACAAAAGAAAAAAGAAGTCATAGTAAGAGGAGTTCTTTCTGTAACGGTAATGTCAGCTCAAGATTTGCCCGCTGTTGATCTTATGGGGAAAAGTGATCCTTATGTTGTACTTTTAATGAAAAAAACAGAACAGAAACTGAAGACCAGAGTAAGTGTTTAATGATTCCACTTAGATAATAATTTTTTTTTCGTTATGTCTCATTGCAATAATGATTATCGTTTTCAGGTTATAAATAACACCTTGAATCCTGTATGGAATCAAACATTTGACTTTGTTATCGAAGATGGATTGCGTGATTTGCTAATGTGTGAAGTGTGGGATCATGATACGTTTGGAAAGGTACACGTCACTTTTGTTTCTTATCGTTCTTTATCATTGATAAAATCTATGCTCATTGTTCCTTGTCTTGATCTATCAGGATAAGATGGGAAAATGCATCATGACACTTACAAGGGTCATATTAGAAGGCGAATTCACAGAGACATTCGACTTAGATGGATGTAAATCAGGAAAACTGACTTTGCATCTCAAATGGACTCCTCAAACAATAGTCCGCGATCCATGATCATCCAAATTCAAATGTGCACTCGATTGCATCAACTCCACGGCTTTCAACTTCTTGCAATTAAATCAAATGCAAACACCTTAAGGGTATTATTTTATCAAAGAAGAACCAGTCGAATAAGGAAAGATTCACACTCTCAAGTCAATATTCGTTTTATTAATTTTGTTTCGTTTCTCTCTTTGCTTTCTACTAAATTCGTTTAGGTAAACTGTAAATGACATATGGATGACAATTCTTTGGCCTTTCGAATGAAAAAGTATAACATGGTGCTGTAATAGGAGTTTAAAAACAAGTGAACAATGACTTTAAAATCGGAAAAGGATGAGATAAAAGCGTATTTACCTAGTCTTAATTTCCATAATTTGTTAGATGATTCGATAAGTGCAATAACTATTAATGTAAACTATAATAAATGGTCACGAATACAACCCTACGAATGTTGGTGAGCTACAAAAATGGTCACGAATATAGCTACCTCAACCATGCTTTAACAACTTCAGGCTAATCTGTATGATCTAAGCTTATGTGTTCTTATGGTCATAACCAAACTTTTGATTCGTACACCAAAAAATATATGTATGAACTATTTCACCCTTAAACTAATAAACCCGTTTTTGTTATTCTTTCTTCTTACCCGCAACTTCCATCTTCTTTTTTTCTTATTCTTTACTTTCTTTTTCTGATTTTGCTAAGAACATCGCTATAGATTATTTTTAACAAGTTATTACATGCTTCATGCTCTACTTTTTACATTTTTAAAAGAGTAAATTACATAGATCGTCCCTAAGGTTTATATGAAATTACGGTTATTGTCCCTAAGTTTAAAAAGTTGCATGGTATGTCCCAAAGTTTGGAGTAATTACGGATTTCGTCCCTATTTTGGATGTCCGTTA
This sequence comes from Senecio squalidus, assembly GCA_910822075.1. Lineage (NCBI taxonomy): Eukaryota > Viridiplantae > Streptophyta > Magnoliopsida > Asterales > Asteraceae > Senecio > Senecio squalidus. Next base: position 40,424,821 of record CAJVGC010000065.1, read on the forward strand.
ATTACTGGCGTTAGGGTTCCCTCACGTGTTAAACACGTGAGGGTATTTTAGTCTTTTTGCACTTTTCACCTACCTTTCTCCTTCTTCCTCAAAAATCCAAAAATCAAAATCAAAATAAATCAAAAACAAAATCAGATTCATCCTCCATCAAAATCAAAATCAAAATCAAAATCACAATCAAAATCAGATTATAAGCTAAAACAAACACCAGATTATAATCAAAATCAAAATCTGGCGCCGCCACAACAGATCCAAATCCGGCGCCGCCACCACTCGCCGCCGTAATCAGATTCATTTAGGGAAACATCGTCATCACCTAATCAGATTCATTTAGGTCATAATCTTGTTGCTCTTCTTCTTCTTCATTATTATCCTGACCATTTCCATTATCTTCCACTGCTTTAAATTATTCCAAACCCGGGAAACAGCTTCATGGATATTCTCTTACTTCTGGGATTATTCGAGATTCCTTTGTTTTTTCCTCTTTTCTACATTTTTATGTTAAATCTTCTAACTTGGATTATGCACGTAAGCTGTTTGATCAAATGTCCAAACCGGATGTCGTTTCTTCTAGTGCTTTGCTTTCTGGTTATGCTAGAAAAGGATGTGTTGAGGAAGCTAGGATGGTGTTTGGTAAGATGAGGGACTTGGGGGTTCACCCGAATTTGGTTTCCTGGAACGGTATGGTGGCTGGCTTTAAAAAAATATATGAATCTGTGTGGTTTATTAGTATTAGGATTAGGTTGATGACGATGAGGGCTCTTATGAATCTGTGTGGTTTTTTAGATTGTTCATCAATTATTTTTCGGATTTGATTACAAAAAAACATATTTTGCTTCTTATAGAAATGTAATCGAATTCGATTTCTAACTTTAAGGGTTATTTTTTTTTTAGGGTTTATTTGATTTTGGGGGAGAAGGCTGTAAAATGACTAAAATACCCTCACGTGTTTAACACGTGAGGGAACCCTAACGGCAGTAATTAACGGACGTCCAAAATAGGGACGAAATCCGTAATTACTCCAAACTTTGGGACATACCATGCAACTTTTTAAACTCAGGGACAATAACCGTAATTTCATATAAACCTTAGGGACGATCTATGTAATTTACTCTTTTTAAAATAGCACACTTATATATTTAAGGAATCACCATATATATTACGAAAATTATGAATATAATACTTTTTAAAAATAGCCTAAAGGCTCATTATCAAAATTTTACTTTTTTTTCCTCTAAAAGTAAATAGATAGGAGAAGTTTGTCAATCTACAGTTAGTTGAGTTGATGATGTTGTATGTCTATATAATTCCTTTTTATTCTAGTGCTCAAAATTTCGAATTTAAGCATTTTGTCAATCGTTTTCAGGATAATCAGTTTCAAACAAACATGTCTAAGAAAGATATAAATAGATGTTATGGTACATTCAAACATAGGGATCTTTATTACTTATCCGACGTAGATGAAACGTGTTCTAAGAAGCGATTAGAAGATGTTTGTGTTTTTAATATGGAGTTTGTTGATGATGATTCTCTAAGTGTACAGTTATCGATTTTATTGACACCCGTTAAATTTGAGGTTTGACTTTAATTTCCAGAACACTTTGAACGTCTCTTATTGGTTGTTATTTGTGACTTTGTCGAACTTTCTATGCTTATGTGTCATTTGTTGAATATTCGACCAAACTCTTATTTTGTCGTATATGCTTACGTGTTACGTTTGCCAACTTATAAACCTTACTTTTGATAAGTAATTTTTGTAATAAGACAACTTTACAAAAATACTTTGGTAACTTTTGTTACACATTTTGTGTATATAAAACTCGCGACTTGACAACCGGAACTCACATGGGATTTCATCGTTAATGCCTTGAAATTTCTCATATAATATTCATTTAACTATATTCTACTTTTATGTTTCATAAATTTTTTCGTCCTACATTCCTCAAACATCTCACCTAGAGTAGTAAACTCCATATACTTCAAACTTGAAACATGTGTTTTTTAAACATCTTAGACAAATGATTTTAATCTTAGTTAACTTGCAAAGAAATTCCTCACACCCACACATAACCACCGATTTTCGATCATGGGCCATGGGGCTAATATTTTGTATACATTTTATTTTGATCCATTTGTTTAGTCCATACCCATTTTACTAGCCCAAGACCCAAGCCCAAGTCTTTGGATGACTACCCTCATTCCTTCTCATTTCACACGCACTTTCTCATTTCATTACACACACACACACACACACACTTTTCTTTCTAAGTGAAAACACACACACTCCTCTCCTCCCTTCTTTTTTCCGGCCGACCACCCTACACCACCACCACCACCACCGTGAACTACCCTCCCCTCCCCCCAAAACCCACGGGTACACACACACACACACACACATATACAATCAATCTAAACCAAACCAAACCAATCCAAATCTAACATATACAAACCCTTTTGCACATCACCTAAACACTTCTAAACCACCATTAGAATATCTTGAGAAGTACCTAGGTATATTTTTTGATATTGTCTTGGTTGTTCTAGAAAGACTTCTTAAGGTAAAAGTTCACCACCTTTAAACTATGAACAATCTAAATTTTGGATTATACTAACATTGGACTACTAACATTCTTTTCTATTATTCCATTTTATTTCGATTACAATATTTCTTATTTACTTACTCATATTTTTTTTACTTTTTACATTCATGTGTTTACATTTTGTCTTTACATTTCATGTCTTTACATTTTATGCAATTTATATTTACAAAATCTCACTTTATGTACGGCTAAGCCGACTTGTGATGATTCTTAATGATTTTACTTTACATACTTGATGTCACTCACACAAATGGTGTTTGACAAATGAAAGTAACCGGAAAGCTTGTTAGACTTTCGGATCTAGAATCCTATGAAAGGGCTAAACTCGTTTCCGAGAAATCATTAACAAAACCTTCATGGAAATGACCAATATTTCGGTTAGGGTTGGTTTGGGAAAACTCAAAATGGTTATAAAGAGGAAACACAAATATAAGTATATTTAAAAAAAAAATGCAACTTTCAAGAAGTATACATACACAAGTTGTATGTGTATGTATGTATACAATGAATCAATTAAATAAACACAATTAATACACATGCATTGACTATCCATGCATGGTGTAAACACAAGACATTCCAAACTTTGCATTAAAAACGTTTTGGAAAAGAAACCAAATCGGACAGAATATGTCATAGATTTTAGTCCATTTTCAAATGGTCATATCTCCTAAACGGCTACATCATTTCTTTAGTTTCTTTTTGAAAATAATATCTTGTGGAGTCTAGCGTTCAGAAAGTCCAACCACTCGTTCTAATTCTACGATTTGGTTATTGTAATGACGTTTAAACCACATGTTATACAAACTGCTTTTCTGTTAGCTTATTTTGATCAACTTCCACTGGTCATATCTCACTCAAATTTTCTCTTATCACAATGATACCAATGGGAAAAATTAGATATTTTTGTTACTTTTGATTTGATTACTATTCCATTCCATGATTCCAAATGGTTCATTCTCAGAAAGTCGATGAAGGTGCTGGGGTCCAACAAATTCTTAAACTTTTGAGACCGAAAGTGAGAGGTTATTTGACTGAGTTAAACCTAACTAAAAATACTCCAAAAATTATATTATACTCTTAACATATCATATTTTGATAATACAAAATAGAATGAACTTATTCTTCTTGAAACATGTTGATTTTTATATTTTAACCGAATGTAAATTTTGGACAACAAGTATTATTTTCTGTTTTGACTTATAAACTAAATTTGTAAACATTCTTTAGTATTTTTATGAAACTTTAATCATTGTCATACCCAGGACTCACTAAGTTCCTTATTTACTTTAGGTCCTTTCTAGTATCCCCGAGCCTTCTATTCCCTCCTTTTCTTTTAACCGATTTCCCCCCGGACGAGGTGTGTACATGGATCCCATTTTCTACTTTAAACGTTTTGGGATGAGAACATATAAACCTTTTCTAGAATGCAAGTTAGTCGAAACACTTTTTATGAATCACATAAGTTAGCCAACAAATTAGTCGCAACTAAAATTTGTCCACACATGAAATGTCAGAGGACTTTTAGCGAGCCAGATGGATAGTACTATCGGACTTGACCACTCCCGTTCGGATAGGGTAGTTCCTATTGGGCAAACGAACGTATTGTAGGTTTTGAGGTTGTTTACATGGGACTTGACTAATGTACTTGTAGGGGCACGAAACGATAATTTTATATCACAACGGTTAAGGATTCATTTCATGGCTTATGTAATTAGAAATTTCCTTTTTCGCGTCTTACTTTTACGGTTAACTACTTGCATTTATACTTGTGTCTATTTACGTAAACCCATGTTATTCACCAATTTTTTTTTGACGTATACTTTTTATGTGTTCTTAGGTAATAATGGAGCTTGATTTCGTGATTGAAGTTATTTGAGTTGCCATGAAGAATGTGTGCATTAGCACGATTTATTTTGGATTATCGTTGTTTACTAATTAGAGTTTTGGAACTAATTGTTCGCCATGTCAAGAGGACTTGTACTATATTTACTTATTTACGCTTCCGCTTTTACTTTGGAAACGCTTTTAAAAACTCTTTTTACCGTGGTACGACCCGCGAAGAGACTCCGGTTCTACGGGTCTTATTGTGAACAATTTTTATAAAATAATCATGAAGTAATCGCTCCTTGTGTAACTGACGATATCCATGAAAGTCCACCACGGTCCTTTGACCGGGGTGTGACATTCTCTTAAAAGGTAATTTATACATTCTATCAATCGTTGCTTTCGGGATAATATTTTTGACACAAAAATGTGTAACAAGTTGTGGATAGTTGTTAAACACTCCTAAAAGGGGATACTTATTTCGTATGCAAAATTGTTGAACATTGTGCTAACAAGACCAGAAGCAAGTTTGTACCGATTGGTTGGTGATCGATGAGGAGGAGGATGAGGAGCTTGTCGGTAACATACCCTACATAAAAATGTCACATTTAGCTCTTTATTTACCTCGCACTATCCTAGAATGGATTTTCAATGTAACTATTGTTGGTATTTGAACACGTCAAATAAAATGTGTGTCTATAAATTTGTGAGCCTACGAGGTTGCACACATTGACATTTAGACACGACTATACGTTTATTAATTATTATCTATTACTTAATATGTTAAGTGTAATATTTAATAAAAAGATGATGTATTATGTAATTATGGAGGTTTTCTAATTGTAATACAACTTGTGCTCCAAGGAAATCACTTATATAATAAAAGCTTAGGATTCATTATTTGGCATCCCTTGAAACCGATTTCCTCCTCATCCCTTGGTGTTAACCGATCGTCCAAAAGGGTGTGTTCAAATTCGATCAAGGCAAGTAAGGAAAAACAAGAGTTGTTCTACCATCGTTGTGGTGAATCAGTAAATGTGTACTAGCATAAAAGTCAGTTGCTAAAGAAGGTGTTGTGTACAAGCTTGTAGTAGGATTTCACTATAAATCCTAAACGAGGTATATCAACAAAAAAGGTATAATTCTTAACTTAGTTAATATTGATTTTGTGATTGATTCCGATTGCTTCTGATGCATGATGTTTGACAATCTAATTAGATATATACCTAAAACTATATAAGCATTACATTGCAAATGTTACTGGTATTACATTGCAAATGTATCACCGATAATAAGCACTACAAGGAAACTGAATCATTAGACCGGTCCAATGCATGATAAAACTGTTGATGTAGATACAAAGTAAAGCTACTACTTTCTTTTATGATCATCGTTTTATGTTAAAAATGCAAAATTCGTGTATTTTAGGATGAAGACTCTGTTGAGTGACAATTATATGGGGACTCACTTTTAGATATGCGTGATAAGTATCTGGTAGTTGCATTTTGATCCTTACAAATTAGAGGTCCCAAAGGTAATAATTTTCAATAGTTATAATATATATTTGAAAGGCAACGTGTACTTGTAATTAATTCAAAGTTTCGTTTCTTTCAGGCGTTTCTTTATCAACAAACAAAAAGCGTTGTAAAAACAAATTCTAATTCACCAAAATTTAAAGAATTGAGATCATGGTACACAAATACCACAAATATCTAACTTTTGTATGATTGCTACAATATCTATCTCACATGGCTCGCTAATATGTTTCGTAGGTACGATTCTAAATGCAAAAAACATCAACTTAGATTTAAGCCCTCTCAATTAAGAGTGGAAACCGACCTAACCATGTGACATAGGACTGTATTACGATGATCAAATATATTTTTTAAAGGTCATGGTGTTTCTATTATAAATCTTAAATCTTCCCTTTTAGTTATTTATACCAAAAAAGTTCAACTTGAAAACTTTTAATGATTTTTAGATATGTCAAGTTCCCGTTTATATTGCATATATTGTATTTCTTTCCTCAACTAATTTGTAATTTGTTAATAACAAGGATTTTAAGGCCCGTGCGTTGCGATGGGATAAAAAAAACCCGGTTACAAAATATAGAGTTTGTATATAAACTGTGATAAAACTAAAAACAATTGTAGTAATATAAATAAATATAGAAAAATTTAGAAAAAAAAGATCTTTGAAATTATAAAGTTTTTAAGCTTCAAATAAATAAAGATATAAATTTTGGGATTGTTAGTAAAAATAAAGTTATATAAACTTAAGAAGTGTTAGTAAGAATAAAAAAGAAAGCGCACATAGGGGGATTTGAAACCTTGACTACATAATTGAAATCATTAGGGATATTTGTTTACCACCAAGTTAGAATTATATTTGTTTAACATTTTCCTACTTGATGTATATAAGGGTTAATGTTGTCAGAACATAACATACTTTCGCCAAATGTTTATTTTGTATAACATACTTTTTTTTGTTTATTTAGGTACCTCAACTTACTAAACCGGGTAATTAAACACCTAATAACTTATTACCGGTTTAAGACATGACGCAAAGATGACGTCATGACTTCTCTCTCTCATTCTACCCTGTTCTGAAGTTCTTTTGTTTCATTTGTCAGAAGTTTTGGGTTTCCTTCTTTACACATTCCTAGCTCTTGGTTTTGTTTTAAATCTGAAAATCCTAGCCAACGGTGGCATAGAGATAAAGCATTTGTTTCATTCGTTTCAAAAAACCCAAATTCAAAGATGAACCATAATTTTTGACCTAAATCAAACCCAATCATTTCCAAGGGTTCTTGTAAACTATCTCCCTCCATTTGTGCATTCTCTCCGCCACATCATTGGCCTTTCGTGTCAGTTCTTCTCAAGCAGTTCCTCTTGAACCCTCACATCTCTTCCAATGAAATTGATGCAATAAGATCACCTCTTCCATCATGTGCAAAAGGGTCTTCAAGTTTAGCAAGGAAACCCAATCTTATGGACAAAATCGGTATTACAACTTTTGATTGGGATGATGATAATCAGCCTGATCATGGAGTTGATTTCTTTTTAAAAAGGAGAAAAGAACTCGACTTCCGAAGTGATGAACAATTTAATGAAGGATTACCAAAATGCCCCTTAATAAATAGTGGAAATGAAAGGGATGGAATCGATATGTATGGTGTTGGTTTAGACACCCAAATGGCAGCTGAAGCGATTGAATCCTTGTTCTATGCCCCACCTCCCATTATTGATGCTAACAAACATAAAGATCTCGAGAATAGAACATCCGATTGTGCATCATCTACATCAGAATCACTTCCGGAAGAACTTCCATAGTCTGAATCTGCAAACACATTCAAATCAATCTCAGCATATAATTCCCTCTCTTTTCTCAAACTATCAAAAGAAATACAAGATTCAATACCGCTAGAGGTTGGGTGACCTGAAACCAAATTGGATCAAGTTATTTGGGTGACCTAGATTTTATAACTTGGATTTGGGTTTTTTAATGAAAACGGGTTAAAAATAGTAAACAGGTCAAGTTATTTGAGTGACCTGAAACCAATAGGTAGCCGGTCAAATTGAATCTCAAAATCATTATTAGAATAAGTACGTTATTCATTTTAAAAGTTTAAAGGAGTTGAGGTACCTAAATAAACCCAAAAAAAATTATGTTATACAAAATAAACATTTGGCGAAAGTATGTTATATTTTGACAACATTAACCCATGTATATAATATAAGATAAAATTGACTATTCATTGAATAGTCAATTTTATCTTGCTAAATGTTAGGAGGATAAAATTAGGGATTCTAATTGTTAATACTTTACAATGTTAGTGTGATTTGATTGGTATCTAGAAATATTATACTTGTTGGTATTCGTTACATTTGTTTTCTTTTCTTTTGATTACTTTGTAATGAATTGAAGTTCATTGAAAAATGGATATTTGAGTCTCGCATTTTTTATTTATTGAGTAAATTACACCGTTAGTCCCTATGTTTATACCAAAATCACTAGTTTGAGGCTTTTTTTTGAAATAATTACACCAAACGTCCTCAATGTTGTAATTTTGTTACGCTGGTGATCCATTTTTGACAATTTTCGATTGAAAAGACGGAAATGCCCTTTTCTTATAATTTCTTTTATATTTTAATTAATTTTATTTCTTTATGTTTTTTAATATTATTTTTAAATTCAATCCCAATTCCTAATTCTCCCACACCCACCCATTTCTCTGTTATCTCTTTTCTAACACCACCACCACCACCATCACCACCACCACCACCACCACCATCACCACCACCACCACCACCACATTTCCAACCCAAACTCTATTTCTTTCTCTTCCACTCCACATTTTCCGGTCACTCATCCCTACCAATAACACCATTCAATTAACTCCATATTCTAGCGATTTTAAAACCCCACCATCCTCACAACCTTCGGTTACATAACACCCCCAAACCCAAATTAAATTCAAATGCAATTCAACGGGTGTTTTTGGCGTGAACCAAAGATTATATTGAATTCCACATAGGTTTATGGGCAGAAATTCAATTTTCTTAATCTTCAAATCGGAAATTTGTTTCGGTCATAGTGAGTTAATCCAGCCTCAAACACAATATTATAAAACTAACTACTAACGAGACACTTTGATATATATATATATATATATATATATATATATATATATATATAATCTGATTAGTTGTTTCATACATGGGCATATCACAGTGGCGAACGTGGGGTAACACATAAGATAATGAGACAGGTTAATTTAGATGATCCGAAGGTTGAATGGTTGAACCGGACACTGTAACAAATTTTTATTACTTGCGCTCCTCCATTCGCCTCATCATTGGAGCTCAAATAAATCAATAGAGCATCTATATTATGGGACCATCTTGTCAAAAGTAGTAGATATGAACCAAATGCTCATAGGCATCATGCCGAGAATAAACTATTTTTTTTACCATGGAATGTTCTTGAGATATACTAATATGTCAGTTATAATTAGTTGCCACTAACAAGCTCGAAGAAGATAATTTCCAAGCTAGAATCGACAAAGTTATTGAGGCTTTTCCTAATGTGACATTCTGGTGCAAGACTGCAAGGTACACAACTTTCTTATGCTTAACTAGTGCAAGTATTTTCAATCTTAACGGCAAACACGTTTCTGATTTATTCAACCTCTTTACAACAATCTACACAAAAACTTCTAAGGATATATGTAAGAGATTTGCAGCTTTAGAATCTCATTTTCCGAATTTAAATCTTTCTCCCAAACCGATCACTTTACCTTTATACGGATCGATTTCTCACCTCTGATTAATTATTCCAAACCACTACTTACATGAGGATGGTGGGGTTTTAAAATCGCTAGAAAATGGAGCAATTTTTTTTTTTGAACGGCAATGGAGTTAATTGAATGATGTTATTGGTGGGGATGAGTGACCGGAAAATATGGAGTGGAAGAGAGAGAAATAGAGTCTAGGTTGGAAATATGGTGGTGGTGGAAAAGAGATAGGAGAGAGAAAGGGGTGGGTGGGGAAGAATTGGGAATTGAGATTGAATTTAAAATTAATATTAAAAAAAATAAAGAAATAAAAATTAATTAAAATATAAAAGAAATTACAAGAAAAGGGCATTTCTGTCTTTTCAATCGAAAATTGTTAAAAATGGATCACCGACATAACAAAATTACAACATTGAGGACGTTTGATGTAATTATTTCAAAAAAAGCCTCAAACTAGTGATTTGAGTATAAATATAGGGACTAACGGTGTAATTTACTCTTATTTATTTTATATTTTCCTCATTACAGAAGCTGACATTTCATAAGATGAATACTTGACGTATTCTCACGGTTATTGTTGGAAGAGATGTCTTGGATGAAAGGCAAAAAAATCCTTTCATATATTACATTTTTGTTCGGTTGGTTCTCGTGTCTAGGCATTATTTGAAGCTTTTACCTAGCTCTTTTATCTTTTTATATCATTTGTTAATGTTTCTGTTTTAATACTAGTACAATATCAACAATGTTTTCACGTAATGTTATATGTTTTAATTGTATTGATGGAGAATCTGAAATTTCTAAATTATATGTGTTTAGTAGTTGAAAGTTTTTCTCTCTTTAAACAAAAACTCTGCTTTTATATTTTTGTTCACATTTTGATGATGGTTTATATATTTTTACTGCCACTTTATTTTTTCTGGTTATATTGAGATGGATTAAGGGTAAAGCAAGTAAAACGATCGTTTTTTTGTAAATTGCGAATTTCATGAAAAATACGAAATGCTCTAGGTGGGGATCGATCATAAGTTATTAGGTGAGTGTACAAGAGTTTAACTAATGGGCTTCCACCACGTTCTTATTACCTCTACTAGTAGGGTACCCGCGCGTTGCAGCGATAACAAATATATAATTTTTTATTTTCGACATACTTTTTTGGTTTTTCCCTTTCATGACAATAATATTACATATGACGAAGATTTTTTTTTATTATAATAAATTTAAGAAAGATTAATGCAAAAATGATTATAAGGGTATATTAATCGAGTAATTCTATGAACAATCAGAATTTCGTACTTCTGTTGGATCCTCCCTATCTCCTGATCGAGCTTGTGTTAACATACTTTCGTTCATACTTAATAAATTCATATATAAGAAAAATATTTTGTAGTTTTTATTTTTAATCCCGCACATAAAGTTAATTATTTTTAATCTATATAATGTATTTTGATTAAGCTAGGAAAGGAAACAATATTCCAAAAACGAATTTGCATTTATATAATATTCATAGATTGTAAATTCAAATATTGTTAAGTATAAAAACACGGAATAATTAAGTAAATTACTCTTAAAATTCAACATTAAAATTTACGGTATAAATGCTCTATAAGTAGTATAGATAATTAGCATTAATATGGGTTGACGACAACATATGTAATATTTGGTAATTTGCTATGTATTTGGGTCTATGTATTAACAAAACGGGTTTATGATATATGTATAAGCTACATAAGACATGATTTACAAATATATATATATATATATATATATATATATATATATATATATATATATATATATATATATATATATATATATATATATATATATATATATATATATATATATATATATATATATATATATCCTTCTAAACACATGAGACATGATTTAGATATCATATTCTTTCGATTACTTATCAATCATAATTAACATATATTATTTGTTACATATTTAAAATTTCAAATCTCTTATGTATATACGAAAATATAGTATAATTAATGGTGACCTAATTATAAACATATATAAATATATATTTTAATTAAATATAATATGAAAACAACATTAATTTAATATGGTGACATGTGGTGGCATATTCAAATATGTAATTTAATAGAAATAAAAAGGGCATATTAGTAATTTCATTCTTAAAATTCAATTTTAAAAAAATAGGTTTAAATGTTTTATAGATAGTTAGTTTAGATAAATTAGATAACATTTGACAATTTTGCTAAACAATATTTCTAGGCGAATGCAACAGCCTGTTCGGTCGGTTCCGTCAAAATAATTTATTTATTTACTTATTCTAAAGGTAAGTTATTTTTTATTTATTTATATATAACGGGGTTCGTTAGCTAATCATTCTATTAATATTATAAACCACTTTATATATGAAACCTTTTAATGGTTCAACCGGCCAGACGAATCATTTAAGAAAATAAAACTAAATCAGGGTTCAAAACGATTTTAAAAATAGTATTAAAATGTTACCAAAACTTGTACATCATTGTTTTTAAAAATCAATAATAAAAAGTGACTTTACTTTTTGTGTTGATATGAACCCGAAAGGAAAACACGTTTACGCCAAGATAGATATAGAAAAGGTGAAGAAAAACATAGATCAAGATTTATGCAAAAAGAAAAGCCAGAGAATTTGTGATTTGAAGGAGATAATAAAATAATAATATAGGTTGGCGTTTCTTTATCACATCTCTTTCTTAGGAATTAATGCATTCAAGCTCAGATCCTGGGACCCGAAGCCGACATTATCAAAGATCTAGTTACCAAAAAGCAGAGATCTTTGGTGTTTAAGTTTGATTGATGGGGTGGAGATATCAAGCTGGTTTGTTTATGATTGCTGCTGTTGTTATCATTTGGGTCATCTCTGCAGAAGTTACCCAGGTCAAACTTTTCTTTATTATAAATCCCTCTATATGTTTTCTTGCAACTCATTGTTTTGCTTGGATTTAGTCTTTCGGTTTCGATATATAAGTTAGATCACATCAGAAAAAGTCAACTTAGCACCTGCTACTGCTAGAAATCCAACTTTATAGATCTTTGACCTTTTTGGTGCGAATAGGGACAGTTGACAACTTAATTGGATTCTTCCCTTTATTTTCATATCCTTAATAGTGCGAAAAGAAGGCTCAGCCCCAAGTTGTTCAAGAATAGTGTCGTTGAGTTTCTCGACCCTTTGCCATAGGATTAGCCAGTTCTATTTCTCCATGGGGTGGAAGGGATATAACTCAGCGGGAGAGTGTCACCTTTACGTGGTGGAAGTCATCGAGCCTGATTATCCCTAAACCCAATGCGAGTTTTACATTTTGATTTGCTACCCCCACTACTCCTTGGTTCAAATGGTTTGTATAGTTAAAATGTTATTTTATGTCATCATTCATACGTAACACATATCTTAAGGTTCTTTTTCCCTCTTGAGTCTAGACAGAATATCTAAATCACTCTGAAGACTTAATTCATGAACATCTTTTCAATTCATTTATACCAAATAACACATAAAATAGGCTGTTCAATTAATTCATAACTGACTCTATAAGAAAGTCAGTTATGAATTAATTCATTGGGTACATGTGAAAAATAGGAAAAGAGGTTATGTGTCCATCCGAGGTTGGCAATATTAATAAATCAAGGAGTTCGGTTGTTAGACAATGTGGTATGCTAGTAGTTAGTTTTAGAACACATAAAATAGCAAACGATACAATGTGGACGGAAAGATATTTCTCCCGTTCAAGAACAATTGCAACCTTCACGACTCCTTAAGCTAGAATGACTCATTTACCCTTGCAAATCATTAATGTGATTAATTATTTTTTGGAGAATTATTTTTTTCTTGATTGTTGTGGGAATTTATTGACATTTACCTAGCATATCAACGCTTTATATTCCAATCCTTTTGGCAAAATATCATTTTTTCAATGAAGAAGCAAACTTCTGACTCTTATGTATATCGTAAACAGGGAATTTTCACGGACTATAAACAGCCATTTGCAGTGACGTATCTTGGAGCTTCATTAATGGTCATATATCTTCCGATTGCTTTCATCAAGGATTGGATATATAAACTAATCTTGAAACGAAAAAGTCAAACCTCGGTAATATTGAACTCCCCTCTTAAGTACATTGGTGGCTCAACAATATTTGAAATGGAAGTTGAAGGGCTGCCATTAAGTCGAAAAGATAGTGATCACGACATTTCTAAACAAGAAGAAGGGAGCCCCTTAGTCCCTAAAAGCGTAAGTGATATTCTGCCATTGAAGCGCGAAATCGCAGTTACAACAAGGGAAGTTGCTATGTATGGATTCTATATTGCACCTATCTGGTTTGTCACTGAGGTAACTATCTATTCCTTGCATTAACGGTCATCTTAAAAAAAAAATTTAAAGTTCTCGACACAACTCTTAATTTTTTTTTGCATAGAAATCATCATTTCTACACAGGGAGTTCCATTTAAATTTCAAATTTGAAAGCATTAACTTTGACATTAGAACTTGGAACTTGGTGAAGTAAAGAAGAATGGAGAGTGTAACTGTAATTTTGACTAGTTCCTTTCTTTTGGTTTCATGTCAGTATCTTTCAAACGCCGCACTTGCACGCACGAGTGTTGCTAGTACGACAGTACTGTCTTCAACTTCAGGGCTGTTTACTCTATTCATTGGTGCGTTTTTGGGGCAAGATTCTCTAAATGTGACCAAGATCGTTGCAGTTTTTGTGAGTATGGCTGGTGTTGCCATGACAACTATGGGGAAAACTTGGGCTGCAGATGAAGGTGCTACAAGTTCCTCCTCGTAAGTTCTTTTCCTTCCTTTAAGTACTTTAAGAAGCTATCACTCCGTCTTTGATCACTTTAGTAGCTTGGATGAACTTCTTTTGTGATAATCTTGTTATGGTTGTGTTTGTGTCTAATCACTGGTTTGAGCCGTAACCTAATAGGCTTTGACCTGTAGTAGTGACAAATCTAGGAAATAAGGTCATGCAACATAACAACTACGAAGTAGTTTTAGGGGAATGCACTATTATATATATATTTTTATATTACAAAACACAGCAAATTTTTCTCGGCTTGGTTGCATAAAAGTTATCCTTGGTAACTATCTTTATTATATTTATAAAACCCCCTCAAACTTTCAAATTTTTTTGTTTTGAAGACAATCGAAGAAATGGTGATTGGTAAATGATGTCCCCGTACTTAGAAAATATTTGACCTTTTTTAAATGCTGTCGACGTGGTGAGTGTGACAAAGGGGCTACATGTATTTCTTAAGTTAAAACAATTTGTTTTTTTTTCCAACGATATAGGGTAAACAAAATGTTTACCCAAAATAAAATTTGCTGGCCAAAATGGTTACCGTTGTATGAATTTAACCCTTTTTTCAAGATATACTCATACTAACCCTAGCTTCATGTTGGTCGTGTGAGCGTGCTCATTCGTGTTATTTAGACTTGTTACTTTCTTTCTTCTCTTTTTTATTTTTTTATTATCAATTTGGTTGAATGTTTCAGGGCATTGACTGATATATAGTTGAACTTTTTGTTTCTTTTAAAGAAATGGTGACCACTCTCTTGTTGGCGATCTGTTCGGGCTTTCCTCGGCGATGTGTTATGGTCTCTTTACTGGTTAGTATTATCTTTTCTCAACCTAACTTTTATATGCATAGTTTCTAACTTTCTATATGTGTGTGTGTGTATCATGTTATACAACTTCTAAATTATATGTGTGGATGATATTACAGTACTTCTTAAGAAGTTTTCCGGAGAGGAAGGAGAACGTGTTGATGTGCAAAAGTTATTTGGATATATTGGTTTATTTACACTTGTTGCTCTTTGGTGGCTCGGTAAGTCTTCTCTTTTAATTGACCAAATATGGGGGTAGTACACATCATATTTTCTTATAACCATATCAGCTCTACCAAAACAATAAAGGAAATGACGAGTTTGATGGTAACATGATTGGTTGTCGTTTATTAATCCAGTCCTAATGTCTGCAAACTTATCTCATAATTTGTACATTTGATGAGTAGTTATGGAAACTTATACAGTAACTAATAAGATTTTTGTTCATTAAATATACCTTGGGTTTTTTTTTCTATTTCAGTTTGGCCATTAACGGCGTTGGGAATTGAACCAAAGTTTCAGATTCCTCACTCAGCTAAAATGGACGAAGTAGTTATTGCTAATGGACTTATTGGAAGTGTCCTTTCTGACTATTTTTGGTATGTAAATAACGCAGTTTTTATTTTGGATTTAAATCCGTTTTAGATGTCTAAATTTATTAGTTTCGTCTTTGGTTAGGGCATTATGCGTTGTATGGACGACTCCATTGGTGGCAACTTTGGGCATGTCGCTCACCATCCCCCTTGCAATGGTGGCTGATATGATGATCCATGGCCGCCATTATTCCGCCATCTACATTCTTGGTTCTGCACAGGTAATAAATTGTGAAATTCAAAAACGAATAATATGATGATTATAATCCTTTGGATAATGGCTTTTATGGTTTCTCGTCCTATAGCTGAGGTAGATTTTTGACGTGTGTCAAACTTAAACCTGATGTACCTTTTCTTACAACATCAAGATCATTGACTTTTAATATAGTTTTACCACAAAGTCAAACGATGCATATCAAACTTGAAACTAAAACTTTTTGTTTGACTTTGAAAGTCAAACCATTTGATTTAACAGTGATTATGCTGTTTTTCCTGACTTAGCTGGGTCTTTTGTGGTTTATAGGTGTTTGCTGGTTTTGTGATTGCTAATCTTCCCGATAAAATTTCCAAGAAATTCGGGTTATAGCACTTGAGTGAGTCTCTATCGCCTAACACTTTTTTCTCTAAAAAATTATTGGTTTCAAATATTGACTCCTCATTGAGCTTCAATATATTGAAATTCGCGGTTCTCCGGTCATCTAAGATGGTTCAGTTGTATAACTCGAGACTTGATTGTTTGAAAATGAAACTCTTGGTGCTGTTGGTCGAAGAGGGTCATGTTCAGAATTGTGATATATACAGATTAAATTTAAATTTTGTGAGTATTTGTTAGGACATGCCATGCAAGATTGGCAAGTGATTTGTACTAACTATTCAGAAATGTTAATATCAAATGTCTTGATTTGTTTCTTCTATTTTACCTTGTTATCTCTGTCTGTTGCAAATTGGTCTGAATTATAAGAAATATTTAAATTAAGTTTAAGAGCACACACAATAATCACCGACACGATATAAATGCCCATTTACACTGTTTTCAAGCAGATGTATGATGAGATATTCAACATTTTGCCACTTCCGACCCTTTCTTCACTTTACTCGGAACATCCACAGTGTTAAAAGCTTTTGAAATCTTTATATTGTTTAGCTGTGTTACGCCATGTAATAAGACAATGAAGTTTTATATCAACTCTATTATTGCATAAACCTAGACCTCGCAACCATTACCCAATAATCTAAATTTTGATCAAACTGTGTTTTTAATTTAACATTTTAGGTAGGAATAAGCCTATTTATTTTTCCATACGGGTTATATTGGGTTTACAAAATTAAGAAAAAACAAATGCGGGTCATTTTTGACAGGAAAAAGAGATCGAGCGGGTCAAGCGGGTCTAATTAATCTCACACTATCCTTCAACGCCAAGCTTTACTTTACTGGTGAATTGGTGATTAATTCCCAAATCGATTTATAGTAATATAGTGGTACATGAATTCGTTCAACAATTTATTACGTATAATATTCTTTACCAATTGATTTTATAATTTTGCCCTAAATACATAACTTTGATCATACATTCTAATTTTGTTTTGCCCTAAATACATGATTTGTAATTTTGTATCAATTTACGAATTATCGGTCGTTTTAAATGACACATTATAATCAGATAAGAAGTATAAAGCTTCGTTATTTTAATGTGTTTAATGATTGTTTTTTATACGGGTTTGTTGAAACTTAATTATTATGCTTTTTTTTGTTTCTATTTTTTTATACTTATGGTTTTTCTACCGTTTTACATATTGGAATGATGATGATATGGAAGGACTTATAGAAGATATTGAAGCCTTGATTCCGGCTCTAAGTATTTTCAATCTTTAGGTATTTTTAAAAATTTGTTATTATTTTTTTGAGTGGGGGGTATTTTTATATTTTTCGTAACTATAAAGTGTAGGTAACAAACCCGAAACAAAATAATATCATATTCTCAAACATGTGTGATGTAGCGTGGTGGAAGGATAACATATACCTGATTACTCTGTTTATTCAACAAAGAATAAACGGAATAAATCACAACAATCACTATTCGTTGATTCCGGAGAATACCATATAATGATAAAAATCAAACAATTGATAAATGTATCGAAGGTTTTAATTACAAAAATTCTTAACAAAACATTAGCCGTCGTTTTATGATGCTTACACAAACACTAAATAGAAAACCTAAAAAAACACAAACAAAACAACTGCGGCGCACTCCTTTTCCGCTACGTCACAGTCAAGGCTTCTCACAAAAAGCAATCACGTTTGTTTCCCCACTGCGACACACTCATCCCTTACTGCGGCGCAATGACGGATATTGTGTCACAACCAGTTTACGATCTTAAAACGCCTCATAATCTTGTCCTCAATATTAACCGCATCATTCTCTCCCTCTTGAGAAAGACTCGACATCGAGTCTTGTTTTGACTTCATTTTCCCTTTAACTTTTAACATCCAAACTTGTACTCCGTGCATTAGCAATCCACTCTTCAAAAATACCCGACCTCGAACTTTGATTGTATCCATACCCAATTTTGGGACCTTATATGTGGGATTGATATTGACAACTAGATCACTTTTACTAATTAAAAAACTAATCAAATTATATTGATTGATCACATCATCTTTTTTCAACATAAACAACCAAAACGAATCTTGATAAACAATATTTAGCAAATTAATACCTGATACGCTTTCTACACGATCACCATACAAAAATACTTCATCTTTATATTGATCTTCTTCATCGGTGCATGTATCATAAATTGGATCCGATTCTACCTCAAAAATATTTTCTTTTTCCTCGTTATCAGTATCATAAATCAGATGTGATTGTTCCTCAAAAATAGTTTCTTTTTCTTCGTTATCACTGTCATAAACAGGCAACGATTCTTCTTCAAACATGTATTCTTTATACATGTCCCAAATAAGGTTATCATCCGTAACAATTATATCATCATGATGATGTTGTAGATTAACAAACTTATTCAAACGTGTAGTCAAAACTTTTACCGGATGTTGCAGTTTAGCGTTCAAACAACGCGCAATCAAAACTTCTACCTGATGTTGTAGTTCAGCGTTCAAACGAAGTAAATCATTAATCCCTTGACGTGGAGGCATGATCGGATCGTTCGTCTCTGAATACCAACTGATGTAGCGCGGTGAAAGGATAACAGATACCTTATTTCTCCGTTGATTCAACAAAGAATAACCGGAATAAATCACAACAATCACTATTTGTTGATTCCGGAGAATACTGTATAATGATAAAAATCAAACAATTGATAAATGTATCAAAAGGTTTTGATCATAAAAATTCTTAACAAAATATTAGCCGTCGTTTTATTATGCTTACACAAACACTAAATAGAAAACCTTAAAAAACACAAACAAAACAATCCTTGAACTTTGAAAAGTAAACAAAAATAGTCCTTCAAAACAAAAACTGCAATCTGCTCGATCAGCTACTGCGACGCACTCCTTTTCCGCTGTGTCGCAGTCAAGGCTTCTCACAAAAAGAAATCACGTCTGTTTCCCCATTGCGACACACTCATCCCTTACTGCGGCGCAGTGGCGGATATTGTGTCGCAGCAAGTTTACGATCTTCCAAACGCCCATAATTTTGTCCTTGATATTAATCGCATCAATGCGTTAGTTTGAACCATTAGATGCAACAAATATTTCCTCAACCAACTTTTCAGTTTCTTATCGATACTTAAGCAGAAATTTAGAAAAAGAGTTATAATGCTTGTAACAACTTGAAATACTTTTATTTACCGACCATTTACAATCGACAACAACAAATTCAGCACCTAAAAGAGTATGTGTAGACGAAATAGGAAGTCCAAGTTTTGGTGTGAAAAGTATAACCGGAACAGCATCAAATTCAGCTGCAAATCCTCTTGTAGGAGTTAACTCGGCAATAAGTAGTGGCTGTTTGAATGTGAGTTTAAGCTCATTTTTGCCACTTGAAATATTAAAGTGTTTAGGTTTAACTGATTATAATCTTGATTTTTTCCGTTAAATTCATCTTACCCATTTTTTCTCCTTGCAGATTCCACACTTTATACCAACTAGGTTATGAAAACAAAAGACGAAAGACAAGCAAGCGGGGAAAAGTTAAAATTGAAGTTTATTATGCTTCAAGTATTTTTAGATAGCGTGTTTTAAGAAAAATGACAACACTATGGTTACAAGTTTTGCGAACTTTCATTTATTTGTTGAAGAGATTGGATTAATTCTAAGTTGAAATGAATTTTAAGGGTCTTGAATACCTTACTATTACGAGTTTTAACGACCGTCTTAAATATCGATTTATGTATATATGAAAGTATTTAGAATAAAATTCAAATGTATTTGTTACAAATTTATTTTTATAACCACTCGTTTGTTAAAATTATTATTTGGTAAAGAAATTAAAAAAAGACCCGTTTTGACCCGCATCCGTTTGGTATATTTTCAAAGTGACCCATTTGAACCCGCATCCGTTTTGACCTGCACCCATTTTGACCCGTGAACCAATCTAACCCAACCCGTCTATTTTGTCAGGTATACATAAACCTTTCAAAGAAATCTCAAATAACAGTATATGAGTTTTATTATTTTATACAAATAGTGATTTAAAAGAGATTCATAAAATTAGACCTCTTCTTAGCCATTTGCAATGCCCCAAAGTTGACGCGACAATACTTGAATTGCCACATACTCCCATCGTGTAAATTGGGTACACACTAATTAGACACTCTTTAAATACACTAGTGTAATCCTCGTACGATGAAACAGTGATAATAAATATATGTAAATTTTCGGTGAATAATTTTCTTCGATGGTACATGTTTTGTTACAAATAATTAAAAAACGATGAAGATTTTCGGTTACTTAACATTCAATTAGTTAGAAATTTTAAAGATTAACTCTATTTATTTGAATTTGACACACTAAAATTGATTGTTTTAAGTTTATAGAAAAAGAAATTCAATTATTTCAAATTCTTAAATATATATAGTAAGTGTGTTATGGAGTTAGATTTGTAATTATTTAATAAATGTTTAGTTAAAAGGATAGTTTAGTAATTTTACTTTATATCCATACCCAAACGTTTTATAATGTATGTAGATATAGATATCTAATCTAACTATCTATAAGACATTTAGATTTTTTTCCTTAAAGTTGAATTTTAAGAAGAAAATTACCAATATGCCCCTGTCATTTTCATTAATGTTGTTTAATTTTGTTTCCATAATATATTAATTTAAATTATATATTATTTTATAATATTTAAATATGTCACTAATTAATGTTATTTCTATATTATATTATGTTTAATCTAAATTTCATATTAATTAACTCTTTTATACTATTTTATAACATGTTTTTAGTAACGATACATACATTATTATATATGATCGAGAAGTCTACATTTTATATCTAACCCATTAATATTGAATTAATATATCTATGTGAAATACATAGGCCCTAGTATTTTTAATATATAATATATATATTCGTAAATCATGTATGTATATCCGAATATAGTGTATCGAGAAGTTCTACATGACGAATAAAATATACATGTGTGTAGTTGTTGAATACCGCAATTTATATTTTCTTGGATTTCATATATGTTTTTTTTAGTACCAACAAATGTATACTACTCCATTATTACAATATTCTAAAAAGTTGTGAACCGTTTCACACACTCTATATTTGCATTAATCTAGGTTATATTTTATGATAACCAAAAGTCATCGTCATCCGTAAATTTATTTTCATGAAAAACGATTACCGAAAGAAATCAAGTTGCATATACTTTAAATAACTATAGCCGTCGCTGCAACGCGAGAGTATCAACGTTTTAGAATATCGTAATAACCAAAATGAGACTCATTCTGTGCTTATATGGCACCGTTAGACTCATGTATAAAAATGGAAAAAAAAATGGAGATGCAGGGGATCGAACCCTGTACCTCTCGCATGCAAAGCGAGCGCTCTACCATTTGAGCTACATCCCCAATTGTTTTTTAAGGTTGATATTAATTTAAATAAAACCGTATCTCTGAAAACCAAACCTGTATATCTATCCTAAAGAACAGAAGAGGGATTGCCCAGAAATGGCTGCTGCCGCTGCTGGTCTCCAGTTGCTGTTTAAATCTTACAACAAACCCTTATTCTTCTTCCGGAGGAGTTTTCAATCTTCAAACAACAACAATAGGAAAATTTACAATAATGTTAGGAGGATAAGGTTTTTATGTTCTTCTTCATCGTCAGTATCGAAAAGCATAGATGATGTCAAAGAGAAGCATAATTTGTATTTGTATAATACAATGAGTAAAGAAAAAGAGGTATTTAAACCAAAAGTGGATGGTCATGTTTCAATGTATGTTTGTGGTGTTACTGCTTATGATCTTAGTCACATTGGTCATGCTCGGGTTTACGTTTCTTTCGATATCCTCTTCAGGTATCCCTTTTCATACTTTCACACATCTTCAACACTTTCCTAATCATAATCAATATCATGCTTTTTGTTTTAGCCAGATTTCTAAGATTCATTGGATATCAAGTTAACTATGTTCGCAATTTCACCGATGTTGATGATAAGGTACCTCAACTTCTTCTTTTTCCATCTAATCATCATCAATTATTCCACACCCTAGCTTACTGCAGTTTTTAGATAATTGCTAGAGCAGCTCAACTAGGAGAGGATCCAATCAGCTTAAGTAGACGCTTTTGTCTAGAGTTTCATCGGGATATGGAATATCTTCATTGCTTAACTCCTACCACTGAACCTCGTGTTTCTGATCACATCCCCCAAATCATTGATATGATCAAACAGGTACAATTCATATCCTTTCCACTTTTTACTTTTGTTACGTAACTTGCGTTCACTTCATTTCTAATATTATCATTCAACTATTCTATTTTGCAAAAAGGAACTGTTGTCCCTAATTTTGACTCACATGTCTGAATGTCTTTTACGTTGGATGGTTTTAGTGACTAAGTTAGAAATGAAGTGAATGTGTGTTGCTAATCTATTGCAATTTTCACTTTTTCTACTTATGAGTATCTCAATTTCTGATTGTTGAATTAATTTTCCTGAGCGTCGTTGATACTCTGATTAGATATCTCTATGGTACATCATGAGGTGGACATGAAATCGTTGGATGGCTTATTTTGAATTCCGAATGCTCCTTATTTCTTGTATTATCAAATCTATAGGCCTTGCACTTCACATATGACAGTGATAGTAGTCTCCTTACATATTGATATTGCTTTAGTAATTATGCTATTTCCATTATGAAAGTAGTCTATAACTATAGACCTTTTTAGTAGATCATTATGCTTGAATTGATATTGTATTAGGGTTGATCCCAGCTTCAACCGAAAACCAGCCTGTCTGTAAAAAGTTTGTCATTGGGATAGATGGTTGTATTTACAACACACCCAGTTTTGTTATTTTAGTTTATCTTTAAGAATTAGAAGTTGTTCCACTTCCATTGTTTGAACTTTGATAAGTAAATCTATAACAGATTCTTGACAACGGTCGTGCCTATAGAGTTGAAGGTGATGTATACTTCTCGGTTGATGAGTTTCCTGAATATGGAAAACTCTCTGGACGGAAGTTAGAAGATAATCGAGCTGGTGAGCGTGTGGCAGTGGACTCGAGGAAAAAAAATCCAGCTGATTTTGCTCTGTGGAAAGTAAGTTATTATTTCATAGATGGGTGGCATTTTTTCCATCGAATGTAAGTTATTATTTCATAGATGGGTGGCATTTTTTCCATCGAATCTTTTCAATTCCTTATATAGTCAAGATATTAGTAATATATTATCAAACTTGTTTTAAAATAATGGTGGAATGTTTTTGAATAAAGCAATATTGTGGTTTTAGTCTGCTAAGGAGGGTGAGCCTTTCTGGGAGAGTCCATGGGGAGCTGGAAGACCGGGATGGCATATTGAGTGCAGTGCAATGAGTGCTGCTTATTTAGGTTACTCATTTGATATACATGGTGGTGGAATGGATCTTATTTTTCCACACCACGAAAATGAAATTGCTCAAAGTTGTGCTGCATGTGACAAAAGCAACATTACCTACTGGATGCACAATGGTTTTGTCACTATTGACTCACAGAAAATGTCCAAATCACTTGGTAACTTTTTCACAATTCGACAGGTAAAAACCATTGTATTTTAATATCTTTTGAGAAAAATACTCGCACTCACTTGTCCCTTGTTGGCGCTTAAACCCCGAACGTCTTGGTTATTTTGTGTGAATTTGACCCGAAACCTGAAAAATGTTGACATGAAATGGTTATTGCTTGTTGTGTAAGATTTTGTTTTGAAAGTTATTGACATGTTTGAATGATTTTATTAACAGTTTTCAAAAGGTGAATGGTTCTTATAAATTAAAAGGTGGATTGTTTTTTAAAGGTTTCACAAGCTGAATGATTTTTAAAAGGTTTTGGAAGTTGAATAATTTCTGTAACGGTTTACAAATGCGTGATGGTTCAGTATGACTTTAGTTACCTAATAAGAAATGATGTGGAATTGCCTTTCTATTATATTGCAGTTTGCCTTTTTTTCAACCATAAAAAATATACCCTTTAATCGATAAAAATGAAGGAATATCATATAGCCAGATCAATACCATCAACGGACATCGAATTTGAGCAGTTTTTTGTTTCTCAGGTTATTGAACTTTACCATCCATTGGCTTTGAGACTTTTTCTGATTGGAACACATTATCGATCCCCGATCAACTACTCTGACGTACAGCTGGAAAGTGCTTCTGATCGTGCTTATTACATATATCAGGTATCATAATTGTGACACTATGCACATAATTCGATCTAATGTTGTTCTCTTTGGTATTTTATGAAATATCAAATTAAATTAACTAAATTTTTTTATTTTTTTCAGACCTTACAGGATTGTGAAGAAGTTGTAGGCCATCATGATGGACCAATCCAGAATGAAAATATACCTACGGAAATACTTGATTGTATAAAAAGTTTTAATGATGTATTTCTAAGTTCTATGTCTGAAGATCTTCACTCTCCAGTTGTCCTCTCTGCGATTTCCGATCCTTTAAAAACTGCAAATGATCTTCTACATACTCGCAAGGTACTTAACTTTTCATGGTAACTGTTGTTAAATGTGGCACATCTGTGGTTGTAACTTGAAACACATGAAACTACCATGGTATGGTGGCAAAGTGAGCTGGGTACAAAAAAATATATGGGTCGTGTTGGGTTGACCCATCTTCGCTTAGTTATCCTTATTCCCATCTAAAAAATTAATATATGTTTAGATTATGATTAAAAATTAACATAATGATGGAGTTTTCTTGAATAAAGCAATTAAGGAGAAGGCAAACATGTATACTTTGGGCAACTTTTAATCATTGCGACCATTTTACGTTTAGCTAATGTTGTATTCATTTACTCTTGACCATTAGCAATAAAATCTAATTCTATAAACTGGATGAAATTCCCCCTTCTAGTACCATGTCACGGGGCAGTTTGTGAAATTGTACTTTTTTAGTTAGCGGACTTTCTAATTTCTTTCAATTTCTCACAGATTTTACTTTTGCTATGAACTTTTTTTTATTGCTAATTAGCCTATTTTTGTTATAACCTTTTAATCATATTTGTTTTACGTAACAAGTTTGGTCCTTGGTTTAGTTTTGAGAAATCATTTGATATAATGATTGTATTATCCATTGCGATGTTATTTCTTACTTCTTTTTTCACTGTTTGTCTGGAAATACAATTTACAGGGGAAGAAGCAAGGAACACGAATACAGTCACTTGCTGCTTTAGAGAAGACTATGAGGAACGTCCTTGATATTCTAGGACTCATGCCAGCAAGTTACTGTGAGGTACATAAGTCAATCTTCGTTTTAAAACTCACATATATCTATTGAGTGTCAAATAAGATAAATGTACACGTTCAAAATTGCGAACTCAGCCGCTTACTTAAAACAGTTTAGGGCTAAATAGCGCCTTATGTTTTTTAATTAACCAATTTTAATTATTGCGAACCTATAGGTCCTTAATAGAGTTGATAAAGAAAAACAGGCAGTTAAAAGACAATGAATCATTTTTATTAACTATTATATAATATAATATATGTAATAATCAATAATAATCAAAAAAATTGGCCAGCTTGACAACAAGCTACCCCTTTTTTTTTATGTAAGGTGCGAAGATCAAAATATATCTTTTATGGCTTCAGGTATAACTAGTATTACAATAGAGAAACATTTTAAGGTGGAAAAACTAAAAAAATTCAAATTGTAACTTGTAAAGTAGGTTTGGAAATATAAAAAGTGTTGCACCGAGGAAAAACTGTTGTCCTTGATTAATTTTTCTCAAGTACCTTCATCTAGGTTGGTGAAGGTTCCAAATTTACTTTATTTACGAGTTAACGTCTTGAAGCTTGTTCCTTTGAAAATATTTATTTATATAAAACCATCATATTTGCTGAAAGAGTCAGAAACTAGTTGGCATAAAACAGAAAACACCACTCAGTCGTCAACTAGAGTGGTTTTTCCCAAGGCTGTTCATAGAGTCCGAATTGCAGCCGGAAGTTGCATAATTTATTTCGGTTCAAAAATCAAATGGCTTTTTTTTTTTAAAGTCACCGACCATTCAACCTTGTCCCAATTTGTACTTGAACCCACAAGACCACATAGTTGATGGAACAAATATTATAAAGCCTTAAATTGAAGTGAAGTTACAGCTAACTAGAGGTAGCAATTTCAACCTATTTAATTAGAAATGGGTTAATGTGTGTCAAATGGTAAAATTTGGTTAAATCAATTGGGTTGATAATATTTAAGTTGTTGTAATTATATTTTATATGTTGGTTATTAATATAATTGAAATGTTCGGGGGGTCAACCTAACTGGACCTCACTCTTTTTTAGCCATATTAAACTACCGTTTTGACTCCACTGACCCGTCCTACCCCATTTTGTCATCTGTGCTTGTTTGAAGGTTTTACAGCAGCTGAGGGAAAAAGCACTTAAGCGTGCAAAATTAACGGAAGACCAAGTTATTGAGAAAATCCATCAACGGAATGAAGCACGACAAAACAAGGAGTATGAACGATCAGATGCAATCAGAAAAGACTTGGCGGAACTTGGTATTACTCTCATGGACAGTCCCGAGGGCACAACATGGAGACCAGCTGTTCCGCTTGCAATGCAAGAACAATTTGCCCCACAATCTTGAATTCCCAAATCCCCACCATTACCACACAAGTCAAATTTTGCATACAGTTATTTTTGCAGGAACGGAACTGTGATCATGTAGTTATACAGCTATGAAAGTAAAAACAGAATAAAATCAGTCAGGTTGATCTCGATCCAAAAAGCCTTAAAGCGCAGTTAGTACTATTTGTTTTCCGGTTCAGCTATAATTTGAGTTTATTTTTTCTTAAAATTGAACCAAAACCATTGATTTGAGTCACTTCACATTGTTTAAAAGTAACAATCATATTAGTTCTGCTGGTGGCAACATGACCATCTTTCTGTAAATAGTAAAGGTGGCGAAATACATGGTTGGCCGTTAATATGGGTTATGGTTCAAAGTCGAAAGGCTTAATATATAGTATGAGTGGGTGAGCCTAATATGAAGATCACTTTGCGCAAACGTTACTTCAACTCGTCATTAATCTGCATTTTGAATGAACTTTTCTTATTTACATATCGTCTCCGAGGTTTTGAAACAAAAACTTTTGAGTTAATTACATAAATGGTCCTTGTGGTTTATTGGGTTTTACGGGTTTAATCCCTAAACCTTTTTTTTCTGGGTCTCGTCCCTGCAGTTTCATTTCTTTACGGGTCTAATCCCTCATTCACCTTAAATGACTAAAACCATTGATTTGAGTCACTTCACATTGTTTAAAAGTAACAATCATATTAGTTCTGCTGGTGGCAACATGACCATCTTTCTGTAAATAGTAAAGGTGGCGAAATACATGGTTGGCCGTTAATATGGGTTATGGTTCAAAGTCGAAAGGCTTAATATATAGTATGAGTGGGTGAGCCTAATATGAAGATCACTTTGCGCAAACGTTACTTCAACTCGTCATTAATCTGCATTTTGAATGAACTTTTCTTATTTACATATCGTCTCCGAGGTTTTGAAACAAAAACTTTTGAGTTAATTACATAAATGGTCCTTGTGGTTTATTGGGTTTTACGGGTTTAATCCCTAAACCTTTTTTTTCTGGGTCTCGTCCCTGCAGTTTCATTTCTTTACGGGTCTAATCCCTCATTCACCTTAAATGACTAAAATACCCTTAAATTTTTTGTTTTAGTTTAGGGTGAGCGAATGTCAAAAATCGTCCTTATGGTTAGTCACTTTTTCACATTTCGTCCTTTTCGAAAAAACTTACCACAAAGTGTCCTTTTGCTTTTGAATTTTATTACCTGTCGTCCTTCCGCCCACTTTCGTTTGATTTGTGCCGTTAAACCCCCCCCCCCCCCCCCACCCCCAAAAATCGTCCTTATGGTTAGTCACTTTTTCACATTTCGTCCTTTTCGAAAAAACTTACCACAAAGTGTCCTTTTGCTTTTGAATTTTATTACCTGTCGTCCTTCCGCCCACTTTCGTTTGATTTGTGCCGTTAAACACCCCCCCCCCCCCCCCCAGGTGTTAAATGACTCATTTACCCTCACATGTCTATCACGTGTGTGTGGGGTGGGGGTGGAGGGGGGGGGGTTAAATGACTCATTTACCCTCACATGTCTATCACGTGTGTGTGTATGTGTGGGGGGTGGGGTGGGGTGGGGGGGGGGGGGGGGGTAACGGCAAAAATCAAACGAAAGTGGACGCAAGAACGACATGTAATAAAATAAAAAACCAAAAGGACACTTTGTGCTAAGTTTGTTCGAAAAGGATGAAATGTGAAAAAGTGACTAACCACAAGGACGATTTGTGACATTCGCTCTAGTTAATATAAAAGAAAGATGTATTGTGGTTAGTCATTTTTTCACGAATGATCCTTTTTCGAAAAAGTTAGCATCAAATCCTTTTATTATGGGCTTTTACCACCAACAGTCCTTTTCATACCTAAAAAGACTAACATACCCTTATAGCTAATATTTATTCATTTTATTTTATTAAAACATATATAAAACAAAACTAAATTAATAAAAACAAAAACTAAAATATTAAAAACAAAACCAATTAATTAAAACTATACACAAATCCAAAAAGAAACACATAAATATTTGCAGGTTTACAAGTTACAACTAACGCCGTAAAATTATTATTTCGGTGACAACTCAACCACCACCGCTAAAGCGTCACACACCATAGTTGAAGTTGATTTCTCCTCCGCCCCTAACCTCGTCAAATCATTCTATAATCCCATTCAATGCATCCATCTTCTTCCTTCGTAAACAAACCCGATTCATAAACAAAACAATCTCCATTTGAAACATATGAAAAAAAAACTCCAAACTCCTACAACAAAACCAAACCCAAATCTAATTTTATGAATCACAACTGAAATAACCAAATACTGTTTTCGTTTCAAACCCCAAAGTCGTAGGTCTGTGCTCTGGTGTCGGCAAATCTACATGAGTAACGGAAGGAGGGTCTGCCGCCCTTCTAATGGTGATGGTGGCCGTCTCCGTTGATGGTGGTGGTGGTCGTTGTTCTTGATGGTGATGGCACGTTTGAGGATGAATAGATTATGAATTTGCGATGAATCGATGATGCGACGCACTCAGACGGAAAAAGTTATCTTTTGGTTAAAGGACTGATTTTGTAATACTTTTAACGTTAAGTCCGTTAAGGACCAATTTTGTAACAGATTTGCAGTTAGAGGACTAACTTTGAAATATATTGTAACGTTAACTTTAATCGTATAAATAAAGGCAATAATAACCCTAACTAATTTACGAGCATACTTATATCTACCAACCACTTAGGTTCTAATACGATCTTCGTCATAAGACGAGAAACCAAACGATACTAACGTGATAAACATAACATATAAAAATACTTCGAGAATAAATATAAACCAAATAATTCAATAAATATAATAAACTCATAAACTCATACGTGCATAAAACGCAAATACCGAAATAAATACATAATAGGGTCAAAACGAAACATAAAAACATGAAACGATACACGGAATATGACGGAATAATACCTCGAAAGTCGCGGTTGTCACAGTCTTGATCTTCGAATTCTTGACCTTAAGCTCAAATAGTATCCATAGGCGTGAAAATGGGAAAGTAACTACAAGATCACTTAGATTACTCATTAACACAACAATCAAAATCACAAAAGAAGTCGATTGTGTGACCTGCGTTCAATGTTTGAAAAGCGTTAGCATTGGTAGGATTTCCATTCGATCATTGTGAAATACCAAGATCGTTGGTACCACTACAAATGTTCCGAGCTATATCACAAAGACATGCTTTTTGAAAATTTGTTCATGTACTAGAAAATGTTTAACATTTTGGCGCTAGACTCAATAGTGCATGAAATGAAGTTGAGAAATGGAGTTGGTTTTCTCTTGTTTCAATACCATCATTCTCCGAATGAGAATTTAATAGAAATGTGCTAATTCTCCGTGAATATTGAATCAAATTCTTGTGAAGAATTTGAGTGGCGATGAGGTAGTGCATTGCATCACTGGGTCCATGATGTCTTTTTCAATATCGAAAATCAACGTATGAAATTCGATAGAAACTTGGCTACCCGACGAGTTAATCGGTGAAGAAACGGTCTCTCATTCTTTTAACCGTATCACACGCTCCTCACTCAAAATCTCATAATTTCCAAATCCACCCTCATTTTGGCATTTTGAAAACAATGTTTTTGTTGATTTTGCACCTTTAATCTCCAATCCTAGACCTAAAGGACCCTCACGGTTTGAAAGTGATTCCTTGGGTAAGTTCCTCCGGCTCTGGTTGGACTATAGGAAAAAGATGTAATATTAAAAAACCGCTCAACGTCAACATTTTACCAAATTTTGAGAAAAATTTGTCAACCAAAAGATGTGGAATTATCTTACAATATGGTGACAATTTTCCAATTTGACTTGGAAGGTTGCAATATTTTCGAAAAGACGCTCCCCCTCAACATATGCAATTCATTATCAAAAACTTAGCATATGAAGAGTAAATGAAAACCAATAATATTATAAAAACGTTTTTGATTATGAGAAGTTTTTTTCGAAAATACAGTTGATGTGTTCATAAAAGATTATTGCATTTCGAAAGATTTATTGAAAATTTTAGGAGGTAGTTCGAAAAATGATTTTATGAACTCCCCCTCAAAGTTAGATTCTTCATGTTCGATCAAACAAGTGTTTTGAAAACTAAAAATAAGAAAACCGCTACTAAATCCTCTCTACAGATGAAATAATTCTAGTCGAGATACAAAATTCGCTATTAAATCATCCTTTTTGATTGAATCTAGTTCTAGTCGAGTTAATCAAATTTTCTAGTTTACAACTTCGAAAAGATTTATCATTTCGAAAGCACTTGTTAGTTACGAAAATACTATCAACCACAAATATAATCCTTTGAATATGTTAGTTCTAGTGGAGATTGAATAACCGCTACTATTCTCATTCATCATATTAAGTTTGTATTTAGATAAATAAATTTGTATTTTTCCGGTTTTAGAACGGGTTTCAATTTGAAATAATTGAAAGCCTAAACAAACTCATCATATAGAATATACTCGAAACCGATAGTTCTAGTCGAGATTTCGAAAATCCGCTACTAAAAACTTCCAAATATTACGTCTCTCAAGTGATAAACTAAGTTTGTAATTTTGTTCAAAAAAGATTTATAATTTTGAAAAACGAAATTTGTTAACGAATAACAATATAACATGTGAATGTACTAGTTCTAGTCGAGATTTTTAAATCCGCTACTAAAAATACATTCAAATGAAATAATGTCATTAGTTAGACAAAAATCGTGTTTTGAACAAAACTTGTTTTTGAGATTATCGCAACAGATAGAAAATGTACTTTGTCAAAATAGATCAATCTCACAAGAATGTGCCAGTTCTAGTTGAGATATAAAATCCGCTACTAAAAAACATCCTAAATAACATTTTTCTATTCGTTAAAAATACATTTTCATCATTTAAGTTTGTCGATAAAATTTGAAAGCTTTTCTTTTCGAAAATACAATTGATGTTTACGTTTTTAATTTTTCTCCTCCTCGAAAATTTAATTGTTATTTTCATTGCAAAAAGGCGGAAGAATGGAAGCTCTCACTCAAATTTGTGAAAAATCATCCAAAGTGTTAGATTTAGAAATGATTTGAAACACTTGGAAGTTTTCGACTTGTGAGATATTACTTAAACATTTGAATTGTTACTACTTTGAACGTATGCAATATCAACACAAATTTTTTTAAAAACAATCTTGAATCCCCTCCCGTAAAACATGAGAGATTCATTGGAGGTGATTCATGATTCATTTCTTAAAAATGAAGGAAAGTAATTTCATGAGATGTAGAATTAACTCCCCTCAAATCTAGAGATATGCGTTGAGCTCTCCTTGACGATTGAGTCCTAAACCGTGTGTTTAGAAGTCGTCGTGACTCCGTTGAAAACATTTGTTAAGTCGTTTTCCAAATATGCTTCATCAAATGTTAGATATGTCATGAAAGCTCCGTCAATTAGGTATGAGTCCGCAACCATCTTGTTACGAAATCATTGAACGCCAATCCTTTAGATATCTCGTGTAAGCACTCCATGATGTTCGAGTCCGAAACCGAATTGTTTCGAAGTCATTTTTGTGTTCCAATCCCTATTGATACTCGTGTAAGCACACCACCAAGTTCGAGTCCGAAACCGAATTGTTTCAAAATCATATTGAAAACCTACGTTTCTGCACAATCAAAACAAACTTCTTTTGGTACCCATTGCATTCTGGGTCCTTGTTGGTTAGCTTTGTTCGAAAAATATTGATAAGTAGAATTAATTATGTGCAAAGAGTATGAATATTATTTCTCCGGTAAGCACACATTTGAGGTAGTTGTTTTGAAATTGGTGTGTTTGTTTTTGAAGTTGGAGGTGATTTTCGAATCCATTTCCATTCATGAGTTAGCGAGGGGGTCCATGGGAAAAAAATCATTTGTTGAATGTATTGTTTTTGATTCATTTGATAGTACATTTGGAAACAATTATTTCTCTTATTTGAATGAATTCATTGAAGTTAGTTGTTTAATTTTAGAAACAAAATTAGTCACACTTTGCACTGAATATTAAAAATGTGATGGTGCATATTCAAATAACTCGAGTATTGAATGAGTGAAAGATTTCGTTTTTGGTTATTTGAGGAAAAATTGCTTCCTTTTGAACATGTTTGTTTGATATGATTGTTGATTTCACACTCGAAGTTCTCAAAGGTGACGTAAAGGTTCCATTAGTTTGTGATTTCGGAGAATACTTTTGACTCTTTTTCGGTAAAGAATTAGTACTCATAGAAACCACTTTTGGTAATGGTTTGGAAGATTCACCGTTGTAAACCTTCAATGGAACTTTAACATCCTTTTTCGAATCTTTTTCAAAAAGTTTGGATTTTCGTTTCTCCTCATGTGAAATGATTGATGTTTTTGGTGAAACCGAACCATTCATTTTCCACATGGAATCAATCTTTTGAGTTAAAGTTTCAATATCTTTTTCTTTTGAGAGTAAAGCATTTTGAAGAAATGATATCTTAGCAAGAGTTCATTCGAGGAGAAAGGTTTTGTAGATTCTTGTTTTGAGAGTGTGTTAATTTTAACCATCTCTTCCAATAAAGATTTTTCATCTGAAGTTGTAGATTTATGATGTGATACTTTTTCAAGAGATGCAATTTTTTCTAAAAAGTTACGTTTTTCATTCTCAAAGTAATTAGTTCGACATTCCAACTCTTGGTCAAGCTCCGAAAATTGTTTTTCTAAAATAAGAGTTGAAACATATACTTTTTGAAAAACAACTTTTTCCAAAACATCATCGGAATGAAGTTCCTTTTCAGTATATCTTGGAAAGTAATTACCCGAAAGAGAAATTTTCCTAGTTTTGTAACTCTCATTTAATGATTTGTAATCAAAAGATATTTTGTTTTATTCAAAAGTGGTCGTCTTGCAACCTCTTGTTCTTCAATTTCTTTTGATGATCTAATGAAAGCTATTTTAACATTTGTATTTCCCAAAGATTTTGTTTCATAAAGACCGGGATCATGATACATAGCTTTCTTTAGATATTTTGGATTATCATGACCGAAACCTTCTTGTGGATTAAAAAATCGAAACTTTTTCGGTTTGTTTGGAAAAATGAGTTGATTTGTTTGTTCTCTCAAACCATTTTGCTTTAAGTTTTCATTTATATTTCTAACTTTAAGTGTTTGTGATTTTAAAGATTTAATTTCCGTTTTATAATCTTCAATTTGTTTTCTTAAAAGAATAAGATTATCTTTAGCACGAATATTCTCTATTCTTTCAATTCTTTGCTGAAACCCATTCTTTTTGAACTTTCATGAAAGCACAAATGGAATGGCCGATCATGAATTATATGAAGTTTTTGATTAATCTCTTCATTCATTCTTTCCTTTTTAAGATTCTCGAGTTCCATTAAGACACTTTGATTATATTTCCTCTCATCAAACTTTATGGTTTTTGATTGTTCTTGAAGTGTATTGATTAAATCCAATTTATCATTAAGTTCATTTGTAAGGATTTGAATATTAAACACACTTTGGTCATATTTTCCCTTCCAAGAAGTTGCTAACTCTTTAAACTCTTCGAGTTTGAAACTGGTAAGGTTTAAAGCTTGAACTTGAGATGTCAAAAATTGAATTTCACTTGATGTAACGACCTAAATTCGAGAATGCATTTAGTTTGTAATGAATTTTTGGAGTCGAGGGACTATTTTTGTATATACGAAAAAGTTGGGGGTTAGTTTTGAAAATATGAAATTAAATATATATGAGTTTCTTCTAAGTGAAGAAAGCTAACTATATATATATTGTATGCGTGAGTGAGGTTGCCGAGATTTCAAGAAAAAGAAAGAAAATATGTTTAAGTCGGCTAAACTTTCGACGACGATTCGGTATTCATTTTTCGTCGGATAAATAAACGGAAAGTATAATTGTGCTCCTGGTGTCGAGGGGATCATTTCGGTATAAGCGAAAGTTAGTTTCGCGGTGGTTCATTTCGGAGTCATTCGTAGCCGTATTTTATAGGCTCAGGTAAAACTCGTTCAAAAGAGTTTATTTATAAGTTGTTATTGATTTATATGATATTGGGATAGGTTTTGTTGAGTTTGGTTAAGTTTCGAAAAACTTTAATTTGGTATTTTTTCGGATATTATGAGGCGGTTGAGCTTAGCCAGTCGGCCGGTAAGCTGAATGGTATATATTAGTGTTGATTTTATAAGTGTCGGTAATGAGGTGTTATAACGATGTTTTTAGTTTCGCTAATTTAGTATAAGAGATTATTTAATCGTAATCCTTTGGGTTGAGTTCGGACAAAAGTAACATAGTGTTGATAAATGTTACATTGAGCAGGATTGTGTTAGAGTTTCGATCAAGAGAAACAGCTTGGGAGCTTAAAGCGGGATTGAGGTGAGTATTCAGTTTTTAAAACTCGAGCAAGAGATAAAAAGGGTTTTAATTAAGTGTCTTGTGAAATGTAAACCGAGTTTTACAAAGAGTATTTGAGAGACGAAAAATGTGTTTTACAATGAGTATTCGAGAAATATAAACCGAGTTTTACAAAGAGTGTTTGGGAAATGTAAAATTAGATTTTACAAAGTGTTTAATGCTTTTATAAGAAGAGTCACAAGAGAAAAGAGTTACGCCATGGGTTGTCTCGAGTTAATTATATTTCTGTGTTTAGTAATGTAATTTTACTTTACTAAATGTTGAGTTTATTGCATGTGTGTTTATTGCAATAGAGTTATGTGTTGAGTTTATTTCAATAGAGTTATGTGTTGAGTTTATTGCATGTGTGTTTATTGCAATAGTGTTGAATGCTTATTTAGTATACTTTGGAGATCATTTTGCATGTGTGTTTATTGCAAAAGAGTTATATATATTGTGTTTATATTGCATGTGAGTTTATTGCAATAGAGACCTATAATTTTGACCCTAGCATGCTGTGCCTGGGTAGGAATGGGTAGAAGCTACTCATTTTATTAGTGATTGTGACCTAGTAGATTTGAAACTAGGTAAGAGAGTGGCTAGCCAAACAGTGACGTATTCAATTCTAGACTCTTGGATACACCGTGGTATTGGGACATGTGTCTCTTACTGGAGTGACATATTTGACAGCGAGCGATTCCTGTCTACCGTAGGGTTTAAACGGACTTATGTCACGTTGGACTGAATAGAAGTGGATAGTGCCCGACTGAGACGCGGTGTCATGAGTCGCTTCTATTACTTCCTAAACGGCAAGGCAATCGTTGACTGGCGGTTGTGGAGTCGGATCTGCGAAAGTAGCATACGAATTATTATAATAAATAGGAGTCGCGACCTAGTTTATTATATTAATGTCATATGCACGAGTAACTAATAATGGGGATCCCTTGGATTGTGTGTTTATATCTAAGGAACTTGAGGTTGAGACTGAGACATACAGAGACTTGAGGATTAATGCATAGAGTTGATTATAGAGTTTAATCAAAAGTGTTACATGCATTTAATCAAAAGTTGATTATAGAGTTTATAGAAAATTACTAGAATACCCTCACGTGTTTTACACGTGAGGGAAGACTAACGGCAGTAATAACGGACGTTGAAATTAGGGACGAAATGAGTAATTAGTTTTGAAACGAGGACGATCTATGCAAC
Organism: Senecio squalidus; assembly: GCA_910822075.1. Lineage (NCBI taxonomy): Eukaryota > Viridiplantae > Streptophyta > Magnoliopsida > Asterales > Asteraceae > Senecio > Senecio squalidus. The sequence continues at coordinate 40,461,616 of CAJVGC010000065.1, forward strand.
TTTTCAAAGTTAGGGACGAAATCCATAATTGCATATAAACCTTAGGGACGAACGGTGTAATTTACTCTAATCATAATTATGTGTTACTGTGAACTTTTCGGGCGGACAAGGGTTGGGAACTTGAGACGTGTTTAGTTATTATAAACCTGTTTTATAATACTTATTACCCTGATTACTCGCTAGCTTTGCTGATACCTCTTTTTCAAAATGTGTCTTTTGCTCGTAGGCAGCTTAGCAGGGGTTGACTTGGTGAGCACGTGTTGTGGGGGTAGTTACCTTTCCTTTTCAGACTTGTACTCTACGCCACGTGTTAGAGTAAAATTCTTATATATATATATATATATATATATATATATATATATATATATATATATATATATATATATATATATATATATATATATATATATAAAGTTTTAAAGTAAATATATTACGTAACTATAATATAATATTTTGAAGGTGTTTTTAGAGTAACTCGTGGTTTCTGTTAAGAACCGCAGTTGAGTAAGTTTAAATAACTTATAATTCACGCTTTTCGCAAATATAATAAAAAGTTTTTTAAAATGGCGTATTTTTTGAAATCACGGCGTTACAAGTTGGTATCAGAGCCGCGTTGCGAGTGAATTGAGTACAAAGACCAGTACTTAATCTCGCATAAGAGACCCTGCCTACCTTAGGATGGGGATGGGAATGTGTGAAGAGTGTTATTTGAGTATTTATTTATTATTTATTCTTGTGTTATTGTAATTAATCGAATAACCTATTTTGGCAATCAATCAACGAGGTGATTGATACGGAGAGACTAGTGACTCGTAGTGAGCATGTTCAACGTGGACATGGGGTGTTTGAGGCATCTTTAGAGATTAATATGGGAGCGAATTCCGTACAGAGATTAAATCTGAGTATGCATTAGAGAGAAAGAGTGTATATATTTCTTATAGTATTGTTAGTGCTTTAAGGATCACTCATTTAGAGGATCCGTTTTTAGAGACGAGATGCATGATACTGTGAGAATATATGGGATTATCAGGGGTCACAATAAGACTATCCAATTTGAGAAAGAGTCTAAGGCTGGAATTAGAGTGTACCAATCGAGAGTTTAAGTGTTATGTGTGAATAAGAAAAGTGATTTTCTTAAGGTTTTTGTGAATTATAATCCTTCGAGCTACAAAGGATGAGAGGATTCGTGAATTTGCATGTGGCGGATTCGAGAAATGGAATCGACTTTTGATTCAGGTGACCTTGTTGAGGGTCAGATGTTGATTTATATTGTTTGAATATTAGAGGGTGAGGCTTTGGACTAACGAGATTCACTCAATCAGTGTTTGTCAACTAGGATCTGTAGTGAGTTGACTTGGATTAGATTGTGGAGAAGAAAGAATTTGAAGTTTTTAGTGGAACTTCTCATAAAAAGTGAATCATGGTAATTAGGAAAATCGGAAAAGAGAAATAATGATTTTGTTAACTTGTCAATCTACACGTCAGGGTCGGTGCAGTAAGGCAACCGTGAAGAGTGTGGAATGTGGAAAAATTAAGGCATTATTCCAGTGAGGGTTGAGGGAAAGCAGTTATTTGTTTTAATTAATAGGAACTAGATCTTAATTTTATTAAGTGTGAAGCATAGGACGGCTAATAATTGAATTGGGAATGAGAACAGTGATATGATTCTGGTGTTAGTAGGTCTTTTGTGTTTTGGCCTTTAGTGCTAAGTTTATTGTATCTAGTGATTTGTTAGTACATGCTTTAGAGAGGGAGATTGTGGTAGAAATTAGTAGAAGTACGTAAAGTATTTTCTATTGTGTAATCGTGATTGACGTTATAGAGTTTTGTGAATCTTTGGTTCCTATAGAACTTAAAAGATTTGATGTGATTTTTAGCATGGATTCGTTGTTGGCAATTCATAACGATATTTTGTGTTCTAAAGAGTTGGTAAGAATTCCGTAAGAGTAGGAATTATGTTTTTACATACGAAGAGACGAATAGTGAAGGTACGTAATTAGTAAGCGTCACGAGAAATGTTATGTAATGCTTATAGTATAAGTTGTGTAACTTAAGAGATATCGGTAAGATTGAAAGTAAACAAAAAAATGCAGTTGATGATTATGCAAATGTTTTTATGAGGATTAACAGGGTCTGCCGTTAATTTGGGATATAGTGTTTTCGATATAATATGTTCCGGATGTAACACCTATTGTTAAGGCTTATTGTTGTTTAGTACAGTAAGAGCTTAAAGAGATGAAGGCATAATGGACATGTGCATCGATTATAGAGAGAGTTGAATAATCGAACGATTAAGAGTATATACCTTCCTCCGAGAATTGGCGATTTAATAGATTAACTTTAGGGAGCTCGTTATTTCTCTGAGATTTAATTGAGGTTAGTATATTACCATATCTGATTTAGACAGTGAGATAATCCTAAAGCAACGTTAGAATATGTTGTGGGCATTACTAATCGAGTATGTAAGTTTTTTATTTCCAGGACAAGTCTAATAGTGTTTTATTGACGATATATTCTAGAAATGTGGAAGATAATTGATGTCCTTTGTGTGAGGTTTTAGAAACACTTAGTGTAGATAAACTTTTGTTAAAGAAGGGAATTATTGTCTTTTGCTGAGAACTTTAGAAATACCAATTGAAAATTGTAACTTTTTGAGTTTCGTAGATTATTATAGACAGTTTGTAAAAGACTTTTCCAAGATAGCTTTGGTTGTAACTAAGTTAACCAAGAAAGTAAGCCTTTTTACTGGACTGGGAATAAGAATTATCCTTTTAATTAAAGGACGTGGAAAAGGTTATCCGGTTAATGATCTGGAGTTAGCTGCAATTATTTTAGTGTCAAAGATCTAGTGTTATTAGTTGTTTGGTATCAAGTGTATTATCCATATAGATCACAAGAGTTTGTACAGTATTCAGAATCATAAAGTGTTATATATTCGTAAGGGAATATGGGTAGAGTGATTAAGTGATTAGATTTGTGGTGTTGGTTACCAAAGCCAATTTGGTGGATGATGCGTTGAGTCGGAAAGAATTGATATTGTCTTATAGACATCGGCCAATTAGTTTAGTTGTTGTGCCAGATGTTTTGGAGCAGATTAGTATTGCACAACACTGAGAGTTGAAAAGGAAAGTATTAAAATGAGAGAGAATTATGATATCGAGAAAACTTAGAGAAAATAAAGATAATATATAAGTGTATCGTGATATGATTTAATATCCTAAGAGTAGTGAGATACTCTTGCAAGATTCGCATAGATCTAAATAATTTATTCTTTCAGGGAACACGAAAGTGTATCGTGATTTAAAATTTAGGTATTAGTGATTTGGAACGAAATCGAAGATAACTGAGTTTGTATCTAAGTGTGAACTTGTATTGGGTTAAGACAGTATATTAAAACCCGAATAGTGAATTGCATCAAACTTAGAACTTCGATGTGGGAATGTGATAACATTAAGATGGATCTTGTTATTGAATTACCAAGATTGTCAAGCGTAATGATCTGATTTGGGTTATAGTCTATCTATTGACTAAGAGTGCTTAGTGTTAGGTCTCACTAAGATCCCAAACAGTGGCAAATCAATAACAAATAAGTATTTAGACGTTAATTGTTATAATATTGAAACAATGAAGATAACACACAGTTATATTTCAATCAAAGGTGTGTCGATTACAAATCTCAAACTCACTATTTATACACAAGTATAGTGAGTTTGATAAGGATCAATCTAAGATTATCTTTTAAACATATCAAAGATATTATCTAACTAGACTTCCTTAATTTACGCCTGACTTCTCTCATGAGTCTGAGTTAGTCAGACTGAGTCACTCAGACTCATGTCACTCAGACTGAGTCACTCAGACTCAGGTCACTCAGACTCAGACTTTGATTAACAGATTTATTAATCTTGGGATAGATCATTGTTTTTCCCAACAATCTCCCCCTATCTGTTTCAACCAAAGTCTTTTACAAAAAATGCAAGAAAATAAACACAAACATAAACATCTTCAATTAATCACTGTTTGTGAACAAAGCAAGCATCAGTCTGGTTTTACATCTTTTTCTTCAAGGTCCTTCTTTTCTTTTTCACTGGAAGATCAAATGGTAGAGGCTGATCTCTTTCTCTTATCCATCTTGTCCTATCTTTCTTCCACTCCATCAGGGTCTGCATTTCAGCATCAGTCTTATTGAAATGCAGTTGATATTCTCTTTTTACTAGCTCCACCCTATCAGCCAGTGTTCCTATTTCTTCGATTCTTTTCAAATTCATGAATAACCAGCTAATCAGTCTCATTCTGAATGGGAGACATTGAGGAGACTCACATTCCTGAAGTAGAGCTAGACAATGATGAATGGAGGTTGTGGTGATGCTATCCTTAGGTTGAAAGCTTTCTTCTCCCCCACAATCAGTGTAACATAGCCCTGTATGCTTCTCAGTCTCAATGTATGTTCTTTCTTGAAATGCAACCTCTTCAGGAACTGGATGCATACTGCTTGATTCCAACCCTAATGATTTGGTTTTGACTTTTACATTGTGCTTGGTGAAATAGGCTCTGTAGTCTTCATCTGACACTAGCTTCAACATGTGAGCTGCATTCATGTTGAATGTAGGCTCTCTTCTTATGGTCAATGCTTGAGATTTGTCAGTTAGAAAGTAGCTCAGATTTGCTATTTCCTTCCACTCTTCTAAACCCATTGTGTGCAATCTTGTCAATCCAAACCTGAAGGATCCATCTTTATGTGTGCATGTGAGCAGTATGTCATTTCCACCATGACTCTTACAGTCTAAGTGAGTGATCTTGTGCTTGAGCTTTCTCATGCAAAAGTTTGAGACAATGTAATCAACTCTTTCTTCCTCTCTGAGAACCAATTTGGCCATTTGAGCATCAGCTTCAAGTCTCATCTGTTCTTCTTCCATAGCCATTTCCTCCTCAGCTTGCATCTCAGCTTCAAACTCTTCAGCAGCTTTTGCAGACTGATCATAAGGGTTGAAGTCGAATTTTTCTTTGTAGAGCCCCTTTATGTATTCTCTGTATTCCTCCACAGTCATTCCAGCACTATGGGCATACCTCTGAAGTTTTGCTAATTTTTCAGCTTCATCATCAGTCTGTTTTCTTTTGGCCATCGGATCAGTTTCAGTCTGTTCATGATCACTTTTATACACAGCCTTTCTTTCTAGCACCTTGACATCTGACATTACTTCTTCATCCCCAGAGTTCATACTCCAATCAGTCTCATAATGTACTTCAGACTGACCAGTTTTTGTGTTCAGCCTGGTAGTCTTATAGTACCTTTTCTCCCCCTCTGTTTTCTTTCTTTTCAACTGTTGCTTGGGGATCTCAGGTTCATATGTTTCTACAGCTATTTTCTCCCCCTGAAGCTGAGAACCCTCTGCAATAGCCTTGCCTTTTCTCATCATACTGACTTCAGATGTCAGTTTGGACACCATATCCTTCAAATCCTTCAGTTCCTCTGCATTTTGATTTCTTAGGGCATGAAACTCAGTCTGCATTGCACTCAGTCTGTCATCAAACTGAGTAGACATATCCTTAAGTGCCTTTAACAGGACATGAATAGTCAATGCAACCTCAGACTGAGTTGATGTGGTAGCAGTTGTGGATGTAACTGGTGGCACAGCCTCACTCCCTCCCTTATCGTGAACCAGCACAGAGCTGGTGAAAATAGCCGTTGGAATAGGTTGTGAGACTGAGGGGGGTGTTCCCATACTGAGTACAGGTATGTCCAGGAGTGGAACACTTTCTTCAATGCTTGCCACATGTGTCTGTGTGGTAGCAGCAATGTAGTTCTCCAAGTTGACCATCAGACTGGGGTTTTGGGTGGTCCAAGCAGTCAGATCCAGCTCATCATCTAGCAGAGAGAGACTGGTCTGTACTGCAGCACTGGAGGGGAGTTCTTGACTCTCAGCCTCATGGAATAATGTGTCCATTAGTGCTTGATTTTTAGTGGGGCTGGATGTGAGAGCTTTATCAAATGAACTTGGTGAGTCCATCAGATTGGTCGCTTGTGTAGCAAGTACATCAAGAAGGGGAAGGGACTGCCCAGACTGAGAGGGGATACTCTCAGACTGAGGAAGAGTAAGAGGAATAATTATACCTTGATCCTCATCATTTGGCCCAGCCCCACCCAAATCTACCTCAGCATCTGCAGCAGGGTTATTTCCCTCAGGTCCACCGTCAATTCGTGCAGCTGGAACCTCTGAGTCTGACGAGTCAGACTCAGTTGGTTCCTGATCAATGAACGGATTGGCAATCCATTCAAGCATCACATCAGTAAGTGGAGCTTCATTCTCAGTAATGGTGATATAGGTAAACATTTTAGGAGTCAGCCTGGGCAGTTCACAGATGTAAAAACGTTGATCAAGCTGATCATATTGTTCAGTGCCCAGAACTTCCTCAAAACAGAGAGATAAAACCCGAATGAATGGAACATCATTGGGGCGTTTTGTTTTAATCACTAGGGAAAGAATCTCATCAAAATAGAGTTGTGAAAAAGAGATTCTTCTACCAGTGACCATAGCATGGAACAGATGAGTTTCAAACTCATTCATCTGATCCAAGCTGCCCGATTTGCCCCCCAAGCATCTTGTAATCATTGAAAACAAGAACTTCCACTTCCCAGTAAATAAACTGTATTTTATTACTCCCTGAGTTTCAGGCTGACCAATGAGAGGGAAAGCTTCATCCCTTGCTTGTTGTTTGCTTCGTCTAGCTTGAAAACCCCCTTCCCCAGCCTCAGCAAGTGTGGGGAGGAGTAGAGCGCTCCTAATCGTTTCTTCAGTAATGGTAATGGTGTTTCGTCCATCGTTGTAGGTGCCGGTGATAGCAGTTCTTTCATCATTTGCAGTGCAGGTGTACCACCATTCACAGAGAAGTGGAGGACACATTGAGTTGGCACAGAAGAAAGCGCCATATAATGGATGAGACTTCATAAACTGGATTAACTGTTCAAATCCCCTGCCTTGGCGATTGGCGGGAATGTCAGCAGTTGCTACCCGATTATTATCTTTAACTTGTACTCGCTGTTGAAACTCAGCACCTGGAATCATTCTTGAAGTAACATGAAGCATCATATTAGGGTTAGCCATTAGAACAGCGATTATCAAAGAGTTTGAAGAAGGAAGAACTAGGTAAAAAAACTTTGAAATTCTGTTAGCTTTAAACTAAAATACTTAAGATTTTAAACTAAAAAAAATTACAATTTAGACCCCTATAGATTTACAAGTTGCAAGGAATGACCGTTGACAAGACTTGACCGAAATAAAAAATTTAAATAAAACTATCTAATAAAGAATTAGAGAGACAGAAGATAGGAAAAAAATATATAAAAAATTTGTTCCAAAAATACAATGAGTCTGAGATCAGATTTAGACTCCTGAAGCTGACTTTTAGTCAGACCGAACATAGTCAGACTGAACATGGTCAGACTGACTTAGTTGTCAGCTTGAATTTGAAAATTTTCTGGACTAAGGGTTTAGCATGCCAAGTTCTCCTAACAAATAGAAGAACCTTTCCTCACTCAGAGGTTTGGTGAATATGTCTGCCAGTTGATCATTGGTTGCCACAAACTCCAGTCTGACCTTTTTTTTCTCCACACAGTCTCTAATGAAGTGATGCCGGATTTCAATATGTTTGGTCCTTGAATGGAATACTGGATTCTCCGTGATTTGAATGGCACTCTTGTTGTCACACATGATGGGTGTGTGTTTAATGTGAATGTCTAGGTCAGCCAATTGATGTTGCATCCAAAGTAATTGGGCACAACAGCTTCCTGCAGCAACATACTCAGCTTCAGCTGTGGATGTGGCAACTGAGTTTTGCTTCTTGCTGGACCAACTCACCAGCTTGCCTCCTAGAAGCTGACACCCTCCTGAGGTGCTTTTTCTGTCAAGTTTACAACCTGCATAATCTGCATCTGAGTACCCAATTAGTTCAAAACCAGAATCTTTAGGGTACCATAAACCAAGGTTTGGTGTACCCTTAAGATATCTGAAGATCCTCTTTACAGCCTTAAGGTGAGATTCCTTAGGGTCAGACTGATATCTTGCACACAAACATGTTGAGAACATGATGTCAGGTCTGCTAGCAGTCAGATAAAGTAATGAACCAATCATTCCTCTATAAGTAGCTTGACAGACTGACTTGCCTGATTTATCCTTGTGCAATTTGTCAGAGGTACTCATAGGTGTTTTCATTTCAGAGCTGTAGCAAAACCAAATTTCTGATTAAATCATGAACATATTTACTTTGGGTTATAAAGATGCCATCCTCCTTTTGTTCAACTTGCAGACCCAGAAAGAAGTTTAGTTCTCCCATCATGCTCATTCTGTATTCACTACACATAAGTTCTGAGAACCATGTGCACAGTTTGGTATTTGTGGATCCAAATATGATGTCATCCACATAAATCTGAACCAGAATGACATGACCAGACTCCCTTTTTATAAACAAAGTTTTGTCAATTGAACCCCTTTTAAAATCATTTTTAATTAGAAATTCAGACAAGGTTTCATACCAAGCTCTAGGAGCTTGTTTGAGACCATAGAGTGCTTTATTTAATTTATAAACATGATCAGGGAAGTTAGGGTCAACAAAACCTGGAGGCTGCTTCACATACACCTCCTCCTGCAAATCTCCATTTAAGAATGCACTCTTGACATCCATTTGATAGACAAGGAAGTCTTTGAAGGCTGCATATGCTAGAAACAGTCTGATGGCTTCAATTCGTGCCACTGGAGCAAATGTTTCATCATAGTCAATTCCTTCTTCCTGTTTGTACCCCTTAGCCACCAGTCTGGCCTTATTCTGATCACCACACCATCCTGATCAAATTTGTTCCTGAAGATCCATTTGAGGTCAATGATGGTCTTGCGTAGTGGACGTGGGACCTTTGTCCAAACATTGTTCCTTATGAATTCACCAAGTTCTTCCTGCATACCCTCACCAGTCTTCATCTAACAGGGCCTGTTCAACAGTCTTGGGTTCCATCAGACTCAAGAAGTTTGTGTAGAAACAAAAGTTGGCTGTAGCATTCTTTCTTCTTGTTTTAACACCTTCAGTTATGGATCCAATAACAGATGAAATTGGATGTCCCCTCACAGTCTTGAGGTTTCCTGAACTATGATCAGCAACTTCTTCTTCTTCAGTCTGATTAGTTTCAGTCTGAGCAGGTTGAGGCTGATCTTGATCAGACTGAGGGAACTCAGACTGAGTAGTGTCAGTTTCATTTGAGTTGACAGTCTCTGAGCCTGGAGCTTTCTGAACAGTTTGTTCATCAGTTTCACTGTCTGATTCTGGAGATTGAGACATGTGTCTGGCAGGCTGATCATTACTCTGAGG
>CAJVGC010000065.1:40472390-40509702 GCA_910822075.1 Senecio squalidus
TAGTTGCGAGTTGGGTAATGGTTAGGGTTGGAATGGTTCTTTTTGTAACGCGGCCGCACAATATAAACCTTTTGTCCATTCCAACCCTTAATGATAAGTAAATGGGTCGAAATTGTCACCTTCACTTGTTACTTCATCCGTCAACTGTTTTCTATATAGCATATGGTTTTCGCCTTATCAAACCAAATGTTATATATATATATTTACTTACCATTTTATGTGGTCTTTCTGAAACAGGAAAACTACACAAAGACTCAGGAAGAGAGCGATAAGTTAAAGAAGCAAATGGATAAACAAAAACGAAAGCACAAGATGGAAATGATCACAATGAAAGAATATCTTGCTGGAAGCCGATTACCTGAGTCCGCGCTGAGACCTTTGTATAGGGAAGACTCAGATGTCAAAGCTAATGACAACGATGACGATGATCAGGCATGGAGGGCCGAATTTGGAGCAATTTATCAAGACCATTATTAATTCACATAATTGTTTTACTTTCTTATTCGTTATGCTTTTGAAGTTGACGATACAAAAATCGTCATTATTTGTTCTTGTCAACCACCTGTAGTGGTTTTTTGATGATAATAACTTGTCTATGGTATTCTTGTTTCGTTACTTTTTGGTAACATGTATTGAATTTGCTTTCCTGTATATGTACACGTTCATGTTTCGCTTTCGAGCCTGTTTTCATATTCAATGTCATCTTCTTTGTTAAAAAATAATGACTAAACTAGATTTGCAGTAACTTTCATTAGACATGTAGAAGAAGTATCCCAATCTAGGACAACAAAACATACTGTTTAGCACTCTGTGAATGCCCGATATGTTATATCAGGAAATCGAGGTCTTTTGGCCAAGTTGTACTAACTACTAACTACCAAATGTGCCGCACTATGTCACCAACCAATGGCTGTGGGTTAGGTTCGACAGCTATATGGCAGCAATTGCACATGATCAAGTATACTTTCAACAGCTATATGGCAGCAAGTAAGCTAATAAAAGAAAAAAATTCACAATAACCCGAACCACCTTAGTAAGAATCAGCTATATGGCAGCAACAGCTATAAATCATATTCGTATACAGCTATATGGCAGCAACAGCTGATGGAGAATCAAATTTGCTCCAACCAAATTTACAATAACCCGAACCACATGATCAAGTATACTTTCAACGGCTATATGGCAGCAAGTAAGCTAATAAAAACACTCAAATTTGAAGATACACAATACTCAAATATCTAATAAGAGAAACCATAATTTACCAGATGTCTAAACAGAAAAATCCAACCGACCCGTTTCAACTCATACAAGAAAAATCCAACCGACCCGTTTCAACTCATACAAGAAATTATATAATTTATCCATTACCCAACCCATCCGACCCGTTATATTGCCTATGGAATTAAATGAAAAGACAAGTCTTAAAATTACACGAGTACCAAAACATGAATTCAATAAATAATGGGTCTTAATCGAAATACCAAAACTGCTTATATTGCCTATAGTACAGAACATGAATTCAATAAATAATGGTTCTTAATCATAGCAAAATAAAAAATAAAAAATACACATTGATTGCTCTAAAGTGTCCAAGCTACTGATTAGCTATTCTTTTTCTTTCTCGTTCTAAATCATCCACCTGATACAAAAAAAAAAAAATACAAGAATTAAACTAGAAGTATCACTGATTATGAAAACTTAATAAATATTACGGTTACCTTCTTTTTTTGACACCCACTCACATAGTGACCCAATCCCTTACAATAAGAACATGTTCTTTTTTTCGGTGCTTTGAGGGAAGATTTAATTCTGGTTGCATTTTTGGGACGACCTTTAGTATTAGTCAGAACTTGTGGATCTCGGACGGATATTTGAGTCATAATGTTTACTTGTGAACTACCAACATCAGATATACGAGGCATCATCTGTACTTGTGAACTTCCGTCATTATAATCTTGTGATGCGTTTTCATAGTCACTCGGATTTTTTCGGATCTTTTGTTTTTCTAAAAAATTCAAAAAGAAGGTATTTATTTTCTTTATCTCAGAAGAAGAGTCTCTTGCTTGTTCGATTGCTTTGTTATAATTTTCTTGAACACACCATAACGTTAGGGCACTAACTTCTTCTTCACTATGTACATCTTCGAGTCTGATACTACCATGATCCACCCTGTACCTAACATCTAACGTCCACCTAGGTAAAATATAATGATCGGGAAGGTCAACATCCCTCTTTTTCATTACATATAACATATGCTTGCATACTAACCCACCTGTTTCAAAAGTAGCACATGAGCATGTGATATCTACCTTATCCAAGAAACGAAATTTAACAAGTCTCCAATATATTTGTTCAATGTTCATTTGCCCAACTTTATAAATGATCTCCTCAGAATTCTTGCTTATAGTCTTGTGAGTTAAATTGTTGGTAGCTTCTATCCATTTTTTTTCGAAGTCATCAAAGATCTTTCTAGTATAACGTGCACCTGCTTTTGCTTCTATTGGGTTAACCGAAGAAAGATTAGGCTTGGAGTTCATGGTCTTGAAGTCTTCATCTTCTTCTGCAACCCTTCGAGAATCAACAGCTTTATCATATTGCACTACAAACTCATTCAACATGGTCTTCGAATTAACATATCCATCAAAAAAAGAATGAATGCTCTCGCTTCTTCCACTTGTCGTCATGCCAGCAAGGAAAACATCTTTGAAGAACGCTTTGACCCATTTATGACGTTGGTTATACATTTCTTTAATCCAACTATTACTTTCAAGGTTAAACTTATCAAATATGACTTTCCATCGGGTTTCAAATTGTTCGACATTATCACTCCTCACACATTGTCTGTATAATTCTTCGAAGTCACTATAACGGGCTTTTAAAGGACGAAGATGTTCCAACTCATGTTTCTTGATGTGCCATGCGCAATAACGGTGACGAGTATTTGGAAAAACTATTTTTATAGCATTGCCCATAGCTTTATCTTGATCTGTGATAATTGCAGACGGATGTTTATCAAACATGCACTTCAAAAAGTGTCGAAATAACCATTCAAAGGTTTCTTGTTTTTCATTTTCCAACAATGCGCCACCAAAGAGTATAGACTGGTTATGATGATTCACTCCGACAATTGGAGAAAATGGCATTTTAAACTTGTTGGTCATGTATGTCACGTCAAACACGACAACATCTCCAAATTTAATATACGAGTCTCTTGACCTTCCATCAGCCCAAAAAAGATTTCTAGGAGATCCATCATCGAATAAATCCATCTCAAAATATTGATTACTATCTACTCTTGATTTATCTTGGAAGTGTTTGATAAGCTCATAAAACTCCTTACCTTTGTATTGTTTTCGTTGCTCCCCTAAGATATCGGAACATTGTTTGGATGTAACATCACTTTCATGTGGAGGTTTCATGGTATTTACGACCTTCTTTATTTGACAAGGTCTTAACCCGGATTGGCCAAGTTCCGACATAAGGGATTTGCAAGCCAATGAGCGGTGAAACTTCCCATGCGAACGATGTTTCATTACTTTGGTCGGTGTAACGCTTAACTCATGATTGTGTGAATCGTTGAATATGTCGACCACCCATTTCTCATCTTTTTTCTTTGAAATCCGAAACATTGCCTCACAACCAGTCCTTAAATCCCTACGACGTTTCTTTACATCGCCACCAGAACTATTGATTTTTAAATCTTTAAAACCTTCTTTGTTGCACACATATTTTTTTCTATAATTCTCATTTGTTGTCTTATTCTTAAAACTTGAACATTTACGTATTCCAAATCCATGTAAAAGCGCATAACGATTATAGAACACATAAGCATCTTCAGGAGTATCAAAATTCTTCCCCATTACATCTGAACTTTCGTATTTCTCACATTCAATATCACCTTCAATGTCATTTGCGTTTTCACTTTCTAATTCTGGATACTCATTTGCATCAATATCATCAATAACATTGGTTTCAAACAACTCAATCTCTGTAATAATCTCTGAATCGTATATATTCTATAATAAGAAAAGCTAAATCATATTAGCTTAAAATATATAAATTTAAATTGGTACTAGCATATTACACATATACAGACAGAAATACAATCCTCGTCATTAGATCCCATTTGCAAAGATAATTACGTTTAGAAGCACAAAGGAGACTAAAAGAAAAAAATTCCAGTTACCTGTATACGAAAAGATAATTACGTTTATAAGCACAAACGAGACTAAAAGAAAAAAAGACCAGTTACCTTATGTAACCGGCTTATGAGCTTATGTAATTTTTCATAAGCTCATAAGCCCATTTTTTTCCGGCTTATGAGCTTATGAAGTTGAGGTTATGGCTTATTTAAAGTCATAAGCTCAACTTGATAAGCTCATGAGCCGGAAAAAATGGGCTTATGAGCTTATGAAATTTCCGGTTACATAAGCCGAAACAAACACATAAAAATAATAAGGAGCTGCTAATTAGCACAAAAAAAATAAGTAGCTGTTTAGATTAGGCATTGGATTTGGCTATGCTAATTAGCACCAAAAAAATAATGAGCTGCTAATTAGCACCAAAAAAATAAGGAGCTGTTCAAATTCATATGATCTTTTCTTCAATTCAAATAATTGCAGGTTGGGTTTAGCTAGTTGCACATATGATCAAATTCATATGATCTTTTCTTGAAAGCAATATAACTAACACACATTTGAAGACACTAAAATGAAAGCAACTATAATAAGAAAAAATTGATTTTGGATTTGGCTATGCTAATTAGCACCAAAAAAATAATTAGGCGTAAAAAAAAAAGAATTTTGCATGATTATATGGAGAATTCATCAATTGGGAATTATTAAAATTAGGAATTCATCAATTAGGAATTCATCAATGTTATTGATGATATTGATACAGAGAATTAAGAATTACGAAAATTGTTACCGATGCTTGTGAACGGGAGAAAGCAGGGGAAGGAAATAGGAATGTCGATTTATTAATTTTAGGTTAAAACGAGGTCGATTTAATTAATTTTGCATGTAAGGTTAGATGTCCAAGAGCCCCATATTCACTTTCCCCATATATATATATATATATATATATATATATATATATATATATATATATATATATATATATATATATATATATATATAGGGGTAGGTTAATGTAAAAATGTTTTAAAATAAAAAGGATAAGAAGTAATCTTGGCCACTCATTTAGTCAACCAAAAGGGCATCCAAAAAAGTCAACGCGGTGGCATTTTCGTAATACTTTCCAACTTTCATGCCCTTTTGGTAATTTGCATAAATCTGTTTTTTTTTTTTTTTTTTTCATTTTCCCAGATTACTCCTTTTTTTAATCTTTGTGCATAACTATTTCAATCTTTGTGCATCGATTTTATCAAAATAACGTGTGTATTGATTATACAAAACATATGCACCGTCGGAAAATCCACCGGAAAATCAATCCACCAAAACAAAACAATCAATCCACCAAAACAAACAAAACATGTGCATAAAAAAAACATATACATAAAGAAATCAATGTGCATAAATATCAATCCACCGAAACAAATAAAAACATGTGCACCGGACCGGAAACATGTGCACCGGAAATATATTCACAGATAGGTATAGAATTTGAATTAAAAAACGAAATCTGACAAATCATCGTCGGAAAACTAAGCTTTTATCTTTACAACTAAGCTTTTATCTTTACAAACTATATCATGTTGTATTGCAAAGTCTGCATAACCAATAGAAAATTACATTATTGTCCTTCAACATCTCCCAAAAAAAAATATAGCTAATATTCACCTCAGATGCTGCCCTCCCCTGCCCAATTTTAAATGTTTCAATTCGTTCAGATAAACAACGATTCTCAAGTCTTGATAACACGACCTTTGTACCTACCCCTTTGAATCACAAATGGTAACCGTCGGAAAACTGAAGCTCGCCGTCCCCATCGCAACCTGAAGCTCGCCGTCGCCGGAAACCACCGGCAACAGTCGCCGAAAACCACCACCATCTCCGCCGCCGAAACCACCACCATCTCCGCCACAGTCGCCTTCGTCGCCTGAAACCTGCAACTCCGCCACCATCTCCGCCACAGTCGCCTTCGCCGCCTTCGCCGCCTGAAACCACCAGCAACAGTCGCCGGAAATTCACGTCAACTGACCCGAAGAAAGCAGCAGCAGCAGGTGGTGGTGGTTGTGGTTTGCCGACGCAGTTTCATTTTGAGAGAGAGAGAGAGAGATTTGTTAGGGTTGTTGTGGTTCGGCGGGATCTATTGGAAATTAGATTTAAAAAATAAAAGTGTGTATTGTCAAATGACCATTTTGCCATTCACGGGGTTTTTTTTGTTTTTAATTTTGGGACACGTGTCAGCACATAAACACTCCCTATTCTTTTTATTTTCAAAGTCTTTTTATTATATCCTAATTTCTATACTATATATATATATATATAAGGATATAGTATATTATATATATATATATATTATATATATGTGCTATGTGTCGTATATATAGTATATATATAGGAGGAGGTTCTTATAAACCAATATTTAAAATAAAATAAGTAAACAAATATGAAAAAATAATTTACCAATATGTGTAAATTTTTATTTATATTTATTTATTCAATTATAACAAACTTTAAAAAAGCAAGTTTTGATATGCATCAAAATATATGTCGTTTAGGGGCTGTGCATCAAATTCATTGTTTTTGTGCAGTAAATATTCAAATTTGATGCACAATGATAAAAGTACCCATTTTTTTATGTACAACAAAACTTCGTTTTTTAAAGTTTGATATATGGGTAAAATAAACGATAATCCAAAATATTTAACGTTATAAATTATATTTTAATTTTTTTTTACTTATTTTACCTTAAAGTTTGTTTTACAAAACGAACCTCTATATATATATATATATATATATATATATATATATATATATATATATATATATATATATATATATATATATATATATATATATATATATATTATATCTTTAATATATAATAAAAGAGAGGCCTTAAATGCCACATGGCGAAGTAAGGACCCTTAGATGAGTTAACTTATTTGATTTCAACCGTTAGATCAAATTGATGATGTCATCAAACACTATTTTCATTTTAGTTGTCCCACATCGCTTCAGGTATGAAAGTTTTTCATACTTCTAGCTTATATATATCATATGCCTTTAGTTTTTCCTACTTTGTCCCACATCGTTTTAATGTATGAAACTCTTTCAGACTTCTAGCTTATATATATCATATGCCTTTGCATTAAAATATAGTTCGACGGTAATTTTCGGGTCAATCGGGTCAAACCCGAAACCCGACAAACTGGAACTATTCTATCCGAAACCCGACCCTATTTATGAATCGGGTGTTGCCTTAAATGCCACATGGCGAAGTAAGGACCCTTAGATGGGTTAACTTCTTTGATTTCAACCGTTAGATCAAATTGATGATGTCATCAAACACTATTTTCATTTTACACATTTTTACAAAACATAATTACATTATCTCTTTAATTCCAATCTCTACTTAAATAAAAACAAAATTCCAATTTACTTAAAAAAATTTCTCTCAATTTGAACTATGATTTACATTATTTTTATTTAAAATATCCTAATAAAAAATATTAAAACATGTGTATAAACGTAAAAGTGTTTATGTTATTATAACTATAAACAACATGTGTATAAACGTAAAGGTATATATATGTTATTATACGTATAACATTGTCTTTTTATAATAACCTAAAATCTACATAAACATAAAGTTTACAATTCAATTTTTATTTTTTTCCGCGCTATCGCGGGACAATAATCTAGTATATATATATATATATATATATATATATATATATATATATATATATATATATATATATATATATATATATATATATATATATATATATATAAATATATAAAATTCAAGTCATATAAGCTTTTCTAATATATGTCTACTAAATATAGGTTTAACTGTCATTAATTGAACAAAACATTTCTATATAAAACCAAAAATACGATTAATAAATTCATTTTTTTTTAATTATTATGTATTTAATGAAATTTCAATTGTGCAATGAAATTTATGGTTTAATTAATACTGAAAATGCGAATCAGGTTCTGTCTGGTTGGTAAGGGGTTTTCCTGGTGAAGGAGAGGTCTCGAGTTCGAGCCTCTCCAGAGGGTTTCCTCTTGGACGAGCATGGAGGTGACTGGTAATGGTGGCACGATGATACTCCATTACCAGCTCGTAGGAGAATTGCCGTTTCAAAAAAAAAAAAATTAATACTGAAAATATGTGTCCAGTGAAAGCGTATTAGAAAACCTCAATCATATATACTATCGTTATTTTTATTGTTATAGAATAGCATAAATAGATTATGAACTTTCACCGTGTCTACAATATTGTCTTAGATGATAGCCATGTTAATATTTTAACCAATCAAATTAATATCTATACTTTTAATAAATAAAACTTTAAATTGCCACTTGACATCTAACTAAAGCAACACATTCTAATTTTTTTATTAAACTCCCCACACTATCCTATCATATAAATTGATTTAAAAACTGTTTATTTTTATTTGGATTCATTTTAATCTTTTTCGCCTAAATCATTTTTATATTTATATACAAGAGATTATAAAAAAGAAATACAAACCACAAATAAATAAATATTCCATAAGTGTGGGTGTTAAACTATATTTTTATATTTTTAAGTTCTTAATTTTATTTTTATCTTTTTCTTTTATTCAATTTAGTTTTGATGAATTTTAAGTTTTTTAACTTTAACTTTTATGATATAATATATGTATTATACGGATTAATAATCTAGTTTAATATACACAACCATTTTTGATTGGCAATAATTCAATCAACCACATTCAACTTGAGACGAAAGAGGCACAAAAATAAAAGGTGGGTACCAAGCATAAACAAATCGTATTGAAGCATGAGCTCCTATTTGGCCACCATCATTAACAAGGCAATTGTTATGTCCAATTGGTCTAAAGATATTTGGTTCAACTTTCTCGACGGACTGATAACCGTTGCTAGAGACTATAAGTTCTTTTTGTGGACAAACACAAGTGTTTATAAAACTCACTTTCCATTCTTGTTTGCCTTCTATTATTCTAGAAGTCCTTTCAGTCCCAACAGTTATATCTTCCAACTCACATTGTGCATACCCTTTAAGAACAAAAAAAAAAAGAACAATACATATTTTAACTCAAATAATATATATATATATATATAAAAGATAAAAGAGAAGTAGATTAAATAACCTTTCACAAGAAGAGTGATAAGAATTAATGTAAGGAGGGAGTCAAAGGTGAATGTCATTATAGCAACCACATACAAGAACAATTTTATTCTAGTATCCTCTATTTATACACCTTTAATTTATGATTTTGTCCAAGGTTGTGAATAAAGCAAGGCGTGACGTGGCGACATTTCTAGACATGACGATACATTGCGTTTTTCAAGACGTGACAATACCTTAGAATTTTAATATATTTTATAATTTCATATATGACTTTTTTATATAATTTTACTATTTTTAAGTTATATAACTATAAAAAACCGTTGTTTTCACGTTTTAATATATATCTAATCTAACATATAGTCACCAATATACAATTAAATAATCTTTATAGTCATTTTAAACTAATTTTAGGTTTTTTTTTTTTTTTAAATTTCCGTAACACTTTACAAAAAACTCGGGTTAAAGCTCGTCATGGCGCGCCTTGATACATTTTTTGAACGTCACGCCTAACAAAGACGTCTTGCATGTTTTTCGTGAAGGCAAGTCACGCCTTGACGTCATAACGCGCTTTTTAGAACCTTGATTTTATCATTCAATCTTTTTAAATTTATGGGTTTTTCTTTTGTTGATTGAGATAATATAACTGAAATCGAAGGGTTGAGAATTGAAATCATGAAAAAGCATATGAAAAAGGTTGGAGGCTTTGTGATTGTGGTATCGAATGCGAGTTTGTATTTGTTGGGTGTGTGTTCGAAAATACTTGAGACATTTTTACGGTTTTGAGATTAATAAAAAATGTATGAGATTGATAGAAAAATGGTATGTATATTTGAGACATTTTTACGGTTTTAAGACATTCTTTTTCTTTTAAACATTCACATCCTTTGAATAAGCATTTCTTCTTACAAAACGTCTCATTTGAGTCGTTTGCTATATCTTGACTGTGATCCAAAACAACCTAAAAACCGAACACCAAAAGGTGTATTTTTCGAACACCTTAGACCCTAACCAAAGGGAGGGAGAGAGAGAGAGAGAGAGAGAGAGAGAGAGAGAGAGAGAGAGAGAGAGAGAGAGAGAGAGAGAGAGAGAGAGAGAGAGAGAGAGTAAAAATTAATAGATATTTTACTAATTGTATGAAGTTTAATATTATAATTTTTCATTTAAAGGAAAAGTAAAATCGAATAATACAGAGATCCTATGATCTTGTGATAAAGATCGAGATATTACTAAGATTTTATGCTTTCAGATATCCTACGAAGAGTCGGATCGTTTTTAGTAAGAAAGATCGTAATTTTGTAAGATTTTAAAATCTAGATCGGAATTTTAACAACCATTTTAATTACATTACTTATTCCGAATTTTGAGAGGCCACCACCCTCCTCGCCCCTATAAAGCTCCACCGTCAAGGACTTAGGTATCACTACAAATAAGAACACGATACACTTCGTTCATGGCTCTAAACCAGTTAGTATGTCACAAAGCTTTGATACCATGTTAAGACTTAATTAACTTCAATGTCCGAATTCTATTATTTCACAACTAATTTATATATAACTAAAAAGATGGGCCTTCATGAGAAAATTACATAAAACCTTTCTAACATTTATACTATTAGAAAAATAAATAAAAACTCAAAATCTAAAATTTTAGTTTGACATATAAGAAAACCAAAATAAATTTGTTTTTTTCTTTCAATTTCTCGGTTTGACATTTAGAAATAAACTTGAGATGTAAACAATAACCCGACCCTATAACACATCTTAAACTTTACCCCCTTTAAACATTTTTTTAACTGTCCATGTCTGTACCCACCCATAGATGTAATCAATAAAAAACGTTAATATATTTGATTAATTGGAAAATGATAGGCTATTTATTTTATTTTAATTATAGATTGTAACCGGTTTGAGCCGACCCCTACATGATTCAAAAATATGTCTAACATATTTTTTATAAATTTTAGAAAAAATTATACTACCTGTCCTTAACTTTGACCTAAAATTTCACTCCTCGTCCCTCATTTTAAAAAAAATTCATTGACAGTCCAAAAGTATTCGTTTTGTTTCATCAGTAGTCCAACCGTTAACATTTTGTTATGATTTCCATTGAATATGATCACGTGACTTATACATAAGATTATTTTAGTAATTTCCCACTTCTCTATTTCCTCTCTCTCTCTCTTTGTTCTTACCCTAACAAATTTTCTTTCCAGAAAACACCAACACTCTCTCATATCCAACATCAAAACCTCCATAGATCCACTTTTTGCAGCCAACTCTCACCATCACAACCCATTAATCCATCTCCGCTATACGTTTTCCCATCTTGACAAGCATTCCAGTTAAAGATGTATTACCAAATCCACAACCATCAAAGAAACTTGTCCCATTATCCCACTCGCTCGATTCCCTAAATTTATTTTTGTTGCAAATTGACCCAATCGAAACCAAAACAACCTAAATCTATTTCAAAACACAAGTAGATGGAATATGTAAACCTAATTGCATATAAATCTCGAAACCCAAATTAAAAAATAATCAAAATCGGTTTCAAAAATATTGTGGGTAACAACATGTGGAATGGCATGTGACACGATGACGACATAGAGGCGACAAATCTCTTTGTGTTTTAGAGAGAAAATGGATTAAGGAAGAACAAGTAAATAGAGAGAGGAAAGAGGGAAGATGGAAATTACTAAAATAACCTCATGTGCGAGTCATGTTACCATAATTAACGGAAATTAGCACGAAATGTTAACGGTTGGACTACTGATGAAACAAAACAAACACTTTTATACTGCTAATGACATTTTTTAAAGTTAGAAAAAAGGAGTAAAATTTTGGATCAAAGTTACAAACGGTGTAATTTTTTCTAAATTTTATCTTTTCCCAAATTTACAACTATAATCAATTAAGAAACCCGACAAATGGGCCAAAAGAGCATAGTATCATAGCCATACATGGTGATACACTTTGTGATGCACTTAATTCATATGATTCAAAAGTGTTAACAACTTAACATGGCATGTCTACAAATATTTCTTTTGTCGATTGAAAATAATTACAAAATATTAATTTCTTTAGTTAAAGGAAGCTTTATATTAAACAGATAATATATGATTTAGACTATTGTATGTCCCACATCTAGCGAGAACTACTGAAAGCTACTAATATCATTACTTTATTTCAAATACATTGAGACCACATAAACAAAGATTATAAATAATATGGGTGTCAAAAGCCATAGTCATCCTCGCTGGACCGTACCCCACATTACACGTATCAAGATATATAGATATAGATACATGTATATACGCATATATGTAGCCTATATATTCGCTTTTCGCCAAACCCTTTTTTGCCATCACATCATATAATTATGGTCCACGTCTTATCGTCACATACTCTTGAACATACTTCCAAAACTCTTTCCAATCGATATTTGGTAAAACTGACTTTGTTTTAGCTTTTACACGTAGATGATGTGATTGTTTGTTATTGTTATCATCTATAAACTTATATAACTATTAAATGATATGACATTTCGGTTTAAATACTATTGAAATGTCAGTTTAACTATATTAGTGTCTTTACCTTAAAAATAATGAATTGGATCAGATAATGCATTGGTGTCCAAAAAACAGACTAGCAATCTATTTGAGGATATATACATATACTCTAAAAGGTATTTAGTCAAATTATCAATTGAAAAGACTTTGGTCCATTAGCAATAAAAGGCGGAGCTATCATCAACTCGGAGGAGACGTCATTTGATAAGGTTAGTAAGAACTACCTATGTATATATAGGTAATCTCTAAAACCTAAGTATAATGATGGGCCTTTGTTGTTTAAAGTCCGTTACTACAACCAAGCCCAATGACTAACAAAGTTGATAAAAACTAGTCAGCTGTCAGGCTGAAACTACCTGACAGGTTGTCATCAGGCCAAACTGCCTGACAGGTTGTCACCAGGCCAAACTGCCTGACAGGTTGTCATCAGGCCAAACTGCCTGACAGGTTGTCATCATGCCAAACTGCCTGACAGGTTGTCATCAGGTCAAACTGCCTGACAGGTTGTCATCAGGTCAAAATGTCTGACAGGTTGTCATCAGGTCAAACTGTCTGACAGGTTGTCATCAGGCTGTCAGGCTGAAACTGCCTGACAGGTTGTCACCAAAAATAGTCAGGTTGTCATAAATTGTCTGTCAAGTTGTCAACGCCTGTCATTTGAAACGCATGTCTTATTGGATGACGTCCCGTCATAATGGCGCTTCGCGACTGTTTTATTGTCGTCATAATAGTAAGGCGTTACATATTGTTACATCTTAACTGTAGTAAAGGTAAAAGACGATACATATACTGGTGATTGATGGTTAAGGCAGTTCAAGTATTCATGATCATCATTAATGGATCAACGTTCAATATACTTGAGACTAGCCATATAAATACATGGTCTAAATCATTGTCGAGACCATCTCATCTCAACATACACTTACTAAAGCTTAAACACAGAGGTCATACACTCTTGCTTTCATCCTCAACCTTGATCACCCTAGGTTCGTCAAGAACTTGTTGGGTTTGCATTGTGATCATCACATGAGATCTAAGGTTGACATCACCTAAACCCTAATCTTCGTGTTTGACAACCATTGCTCGAACATTGGCGCCATTCGTGGGACACGTTTTTTAACGGCGTTTCACTTTTCCCAATTCCTTTTTTTTTCTCTGTAATCAACCGTGTGACATTCGCGAATTTCTAGGTATACTTCTAACGACCCGTATTCGTTTTATTTATTTATGATTATGTTTTGACCCTATTGTATCCATTTTATGTTTTTATCGTATTCGTACTTTATGAGTATTGTATTCGTATTTCTCGTATTTTATGAGTATCGTATTTGTATTTTATGCGTATTTACGTTTGTCGGGTGTATTTTATGTGATTCGGACCTTTATGTCGGGAACGTTTAGTTCTAAGTGCCTTTAGTATAAGTCTAGTATGCTCTTAAGATAAGTTTAGGGGTTTCATGCCTTATTTATACGATTAAGATTAACGTTAAAAAGTATTACAACTTTAGTCCTTCAAGAATTTTATTACAAACCTAGTCCTATGGGATTTTTATTACAAATATGGTCCTAAAATCCCCACCAACTCTTTTGTCTTATTCTAGAATCCACATTGTTTTTATCACCAACTATTTTGTCCTATTATCTACCTACCTCCATCTCCATCATTCTTCCATTTTCACTTCTCTCTCTAGAAAACACACACAAACACACACTTCTCTCTAGAAAACCCACCATTCCCATCTTCAAATCCAAGTTTAATTGAAGATTTTCATCCACCATCATCATCAAAATCGTTTTCTTCACCTTCAAGTAAGTTTTGGTTTATTTTAAGATTCAAAAACCCATATTTTATAATGATTTGGATTTATATCTAAAGTTTATCATTTTTAATGGTTAAAACATGTATTTTATATAAGTTTTCAATATATAAACATATTCTGGACATAAGGTTTCAATATTTGATAATCTCGACACCTAAAAACACTCAAAACCGTATCTCGAAAGTATTTCTCGAAAAACTCAGTTACGTCACGTAACTGTTAGTTACGTGGAGTAACTATAGTTAGAGTAACTGTTAGTTACTTAGAGTAACTGTTAGTTACGTAGAGTAACTATAGTTACGTAGAGTAATTGTTAGTTACTTAGAGTAACTGTTAGTTACGTAGAGTAACTGTTAGTTACTTAGAGTAACTGTTAGTTACTTAACACGGTTTTGGTCGAAAACCTGTATTTTGCTACGTAATGCTATATCTTTCCTTTAAACCATCGGGATCATAAACTCTTCGTAACTAAAACATATTATAGCATATTATGAGACGTTAATCGCATAAGGCAACCCCAATAGACTTAGAGATACTCAGACATATTTATTTACGTGATGTTAGGGCACTTAGACGTGGGAGCTTGACCGTATTTGGTAATTACCCGACGTATCGTTGATTTGATTGCTTTGCTATTCAGTGAGTTATTCGTTGCCCTTTTTACCGCTTTTACATTTTGGGCATGATTAGCGTTGTATAAATGTATTTTATGGTATATTATGTATTATGGTTATGTATTTTGGATATGAATGCCTTTAGGTTAGCATTACCCAACTTGTTCCGCCTTTGTGGTAGAACGAGGCCCCGTATACACACCTGTTAGCTTTTAGCCGCCGGTTCGTATATATAACGCTATATGGGTCTAACAAGCCCTCATTGTTAACACGATGGATGATGGATGCGCCCTGTCCGTGTTAGCAATGTTATGACCGTTGAATTCGAGGATGACCTAACGTAATGCACTAGGTGGGGTTAGTTGCCAGTATTGTTATGGTTCAGGTGTATAGTATTTACCTAAGGCTATTATCTATCCAGTATGGTATTTTTATGATTTGATTATGGTATTTTTATGGTATTTGTATTGGTATATTATTAAAAGGTTTTATATACTTCACGTATATTTTGAAACATCATTTTTCAAATGACTTATTTTCAAATCCTAACACTTTTGGGTCAAAACGTATTGAAACTTTTATGCTATTATGTTTTTATTAGTTATTGCGAATAATTCACCAACTTTATGTTGACGTCGTATTTTAACGCTTTTCAGGGATTTGAGGTTACCTTTGACGTTATGCTTTGTTGGCTACGTGGATTACTTGCTTGGAATTATTTTGCTTTGTATTAATTCCTTAGTATCCCAAACTCTGTAGCCGTATTTTGATATGTTTTCGGATTATTGTAATAAAGTATATTATTTCAGACTTATTTATCTATGTTGATTATGTATGGTTTACTTATGTTGATGTAACCTTTGAATCTCTGATACCGTATTCTCTGTACACCTTGGTTCCGCCAAATGCGGGGTGTGACAAACCGTTTCCATGGAGGCAACAAATTCATCGCAGGTCATTTCTTCAGCGTCAGAAATAATCACTACCGTGACTACCACTGCACCGGAAACGGTGATGACTTCACCCCCTGCTTTTCCTCCATCACCTGTTCGTACCACAATGCCGGAATCATACGCCGATTCTGAGTGGACGATGTCGGATCTAAGGTCGACACGAGGGTATCCCTCTTTAACAAGTCCCCTCTTTTCCACAAGGCTGGCGGGAACAAGTATGTTTACTTCACCACCGCCAGTGACATCCATCCCTCCATTTCAGCCTCTTTTATCTCACGGGACAAGCTCTCAGGAGGATGGCACGGGTCAAGTCAGACAACATGTTTCAAATGTTCCTCAGACTGCTACTCAAGGGGTTCGGGAGGATCCAATTGTGGAGTTGCTTAGAAAGTTGGCTCAGAGTACTCAGCCACCACCGCCTCCTAGCGGGTTCTACCTAGTTGTGCACCTAAAGCATAGTAAAATTCCATCACACGTATTGATACACACATGAAAACATCAATAATCACACATCAACATAGCAATAAGTATCTTTATAGAAAGTTTTTAATAAGAGTCGGTAATGAGCTACATGCATACTACACTAACTTGAGACGGAAAAAGTGACGGTTTTCACAAGGTCATTTGTGTACTTGTCGGATTACTCAAAATCGTTTTAAAACTCAACGTATAAAAATTGGTGTTTTAACAGATTTCATGACATGTTTTGTATCAATCATAACTATTGTGACCTACCATGTTTAGACACATATCTACTCTGCTTAAGTAGTGCCCCACATTTTATTGGTTTACATGTTTTAAACAAATCGGGAGAAAGTAAAGCTCAACTAAAACTGATTTCGAGAAAATGGATACTATTTCCAAACTTACTATAAATAGACATTTCTATTTATGAAAACCTTCTATTTTTGGAAAGTTGCTATATTTGGAAGCTTACTATATTTGGAAACATACTATAAATATATATTTCTATTTATAGAAACCTACTATATTTGGAAAATCATAAAATGTGTAACATAAACCTAATGTAGTTTTCAAAACTTATACGAGATATGGGTTGTGGTTAATTTCATCGGTACATATATATTATCAAGCTAACTTGGTACTGCCAAAGCGTACCAAGGTTAGCGTTCGGACCTGACACAGCCGATGTGTGTCATGCTGACTTGACGTAGGCCGAGGCGCGTCAAGGGAAACATTCAGATTCGATATTGCCGACGGGTGTATCACTTATAGGGCACTGCCGATGTGTGTCATTGTCTCGATTAGATATGATTGTTGTTTCGATATACATATGCATTAGTTACATATTGTTTTCATACGCTACTGTTGTGTTGAGATTTTTGGTATGAATCACTTATTTTACTTACTACTCGGTGAACTCGCTCAACTTTATGTTGACTTTTAAGATTTACTTTTAGGTAATGAGCATGCATAGGATTTAGCTTGGGACTGGACTCTAGAAGACTTGATTATGCATTGCATTGTGGCTTGTGTAGACATTATTACTCTTGGATTATTTCGGGCTTGCATGCCTAAGTACTTCGTATTTTATTGTTTGGTTGGTTGAATATTTTATTTGTAGTGATTGACGTACTTGTGTACCAAGGGGTTTTACCTTGGACATGGCGACGTCATGACATACTATCGTTTATTTATCATATAGACTATATTTATTTACTAATGTGCCATGATGATCGTCAATCGGCCACACCCCGTGTTTCCGTCACTGACGGGGGTGTGATACGAGTCGAGTCACGAACCAAATATGAAAAAACGATTCACATCATCATTTATGAGTCGACAACTATGCATTTCTTAAAGAACGAAAGTCTTCATAGCTGTCATAATGATAATTTGAAAATCAAACAAAACTTTTATCAAATGTATATATTCAATGTTTGATTTTTAGTAAGGTCAATTATGTAGACATTTACCGTCTCAAAGTATATCCAACAAAAAAAAACTATATAAAAAAGAATCTAGAGTTACAAGAAGTTTACAAATTATGTTATAAACTGATATGTTTGGAAAATGAATGAAAAGAAAAAGTATGGAAAGTTTTAATGATATGATTTAATTGGTTTAATTCGTATTCGTAATTTGTATCATTTTGAAAATATACTTTTATAAACTAAAAGTTAGAAATAAATAATAAATAATAGGTAATTAATGTAAAAGGATTACAATTTATTGAAATATGATTGAAGAGTTTGAAAATAAGATGATGATGGTAAATGTATACATCAATGTTATTAATGCTAAAGTGGGGACACACACACACTAGGATTGAGGGTGTTATAAATATGGGGAGTTACACAAAAACTCATCATATCTACACAAAGAGAGATGGGTTTCACAATTCATCATCTTGTTGCAATTCTTCTTTTAAATCTTCTATGTAAAGGTAACCTCATCATTTCTTCTCATATTAAAAACTCTAAACTAATTGGATCATAAGTATTAACAAAGTGACAGAAGGCAAGCGGGTAACAAGCTACGTGGTTAATCTTTTTTGATTACAAAGTCAATACTTTTAAAAACTACATCTATTATGGTATAACATGTCTATTTAACTATTTGTGTATTTTAGGTTTTTGCCAATGTGAACTAAAAGATATAACAATCGGAACGGAAAGGACTTCTGCACTAATACAAGGTAAACAAGAATGGAACGTCAGTTTTATAAACACTTGCAAATGCCCTCAGCAAGCACTTACGGTATCTTGTGATGGTTTCCAAACCGTCGAGAAAGTTGATCCAGATGTCTTTGCCCCCCTTGGTAATAATTGCACGGTTAATGGAGGTAGACCAATTGCACCTTTTGGCACTGTCCAGTTTCTTTATGCTTGGGATCCTCCTTTCATTTTCGTACCAGTTTCATCGCAAGTCGATTGTTAACTAATGATCCTCGTTTTTCTGTTTAGTTCAAACTTAAGAAACTAGAATCATTGTATTTTACTGCAACATAATTTTTGTTTTAATCAACTTTTGAGGTATTTTCATGTTTTAGATACACTTTGGTAGTTATAAAATATAAATGGGAAGGGGATTTTTATATAGTATACATTTATCTTGACCTCGAGAGGTGTATACTAGACTTAAATATTTTGTTACTTTTTTGTTTAGGATGTTACATATATTTCGTAGATTGTATATTATTAATGTTTATGTTATCTTTTATCTTTTATATATAATAAAAGAGGGCATTAAATGACAAATGACGAATTAAGGTCCATTAGATTATTCAACTTGAGCCGTTAGATCAGATTGATAATTTCATCAAAAATTAATTTTCATTTTACATCATTTTACAATAAATAATTACATTATCTCTTTCTTTTTATCTAAACTAAAATAAAAAAACATAAGTATAATTTACTTATAGAAATCGTTCAATTTGTACTATGATTTAACTTATTATTATACTAAAATCTCCTAATACAAAATATCAAAACATGTGTATAAACGTAAAGTGTATATGTTATTATAACTATAAACAACATGTGTATAAACGTAAAACTATATATATTATTATATATATAACATTATTTTTTCATAATAAATTAAAATCTATACAAACATAAAATTTACGATTAAATTTTTATTTTTTTCCGTATTATCGCGGGACAATAATGTAGTAAGTATACAAGGGTTAAAATATATGGATTTTATTATATTTTTGTTCACTCATGTTATTCTACTATTTTTTGTTATCATTTATATTACTAAACTTTTAAATTCGTATGTCGTTAATATTTTTAGTGTATCTTGTCGAAGTATTTTTCATAAATTCAGTAAACTATCATAAAAAGAGTTTTTCATAAGTTTACATACGTACATATAGATTTTTAAAAGCTTGGTAATATAAATTTGGGAAAAACCTGATGGTGAGTTACCCATTGACCGGAGGTCATGGGGTCAAGTCCTCTCGTTAAAGATAATTGTGTTGTTTTTAAAATAAAAATAGTAATATAATTAAAAAAAGAAAAGAAAAGTAGGATATTCTCTTTGAATATTGGTGGAAATAATGAAAAAAGTAGCCAAGTTGTTGACTAATATGTTATTCACATTAGTGATCACTATATAATGCATAGTGTTTGATTAAGCATGCTAATAGTTCAAAAGGGGCTATCGTGGTTATACGACTTGGTGAAAATGTTAAGTGCAAGAGATGTTGTTTATTTTGTTGTTTTGTAATCGTGTATTCGTTAACGTTTAGCTGAACCGTTTATGTTGTTGATGTTGATGAGTGTGGCTTAGAAGGAATTGAAGGGACCGAAGGCTTGCATATGTACATTTTATTGCAATGTTATCTTATTCAAGCCAAACATAACCCAGCTTTCACCTCTAACTTGTGTACACCATGTTAAAGGTTGTTACAATAGTTTTTATCGTTTATAAATGTGTTTTCGTAACCTAACTTTGAACCTACGGCTGCTGTTTAGTTTAAAAATATATAACAGTTTTATTGTTAACTACAAAAGGTGGTTGGTTTATTCAAAAGAATGTTTTGTAATTGCAACTTGGATTATTGTAAATAATAAGATGACATCATGTGGACTGCAGCTGAAACCTTTCATTTGATGTGTTTGGATGAGAAAGTCCGGATATTTGAAGATACAAAAGATGAATGTGAGGTTAAAATGATGGTTCATTTATAAGAGTAATTAAAACGCAGCGAAAACATTTCATAAAAGGAAAGTTTCACCGTGTAAATAAAACGCAGCGCAAAAACATCATCCAAAAGCATAATCATGAAAACCACATCAAGACCCATGCTTCTTGCACAAGAACAACAAAGCAAAATAAACAAGAATCATTAAATGTTCACAAAAACAATCGATATAACTTGATGAAATAATTCCAAAAAGTGCACACCTTGTAATGATGCAACCCAATTTGTTCAACATGAGCAAAAAAGAATGTTTTACATCTATAATTTCCTTCTACAAACAAATACTGAAATCTGTGATAATCTATGCATCCTTGATATGAAAGATTTTTCTAATGTCTGAAGATTTACTTCACTTTACCCGACCCCAAAGCAAAAAAATTATAAGATGATGAATAAGGCGCTTCTTGCCATAAGAAACACCAACCGTGCTGCAAACCAGCAAAAAATAAACAACACGCTCACAAACTCTTCGATTCTTCACCTCCAATGGTGAAAAAAGGAAGCTGAAATTGAAGACGGTATCCTACAAAGAAACCTACAAAACACATCAATGGAATCATTTAATGATCAATTTGTATGAATGAATACATAGATTGGTAAAGAGATCATAGTATAACAGTACGTCATCCAAGATATAAACAGAATGCAATGGCATGCATCTAAATATGAACTTCGAGATACTAGATCATAAACTTTGTAGAAAAACTTAAGACAAGAAATCGCCTCTTATCAAGGTTTTAATGATTTGAAATAAAAGATGATCAGATAGTAAGAAATACAGATACAAACTGGCTACGTATATACGGAAAATATGTGTATTTCAACATATAAAATATGTTTCAAGATCCTTCATAAATTCAATAGTGCAGATTGTTAAAATGTTTCAAAATACAATAATATCTAAACTTCAACAGAACTCTTAAAGATTCAAAGACTGAAAGTAAATGAAATCATTTGAGCTTAAAATATTCTTCTGACCCTTTGTTTCTATTAAATCAGATCAATTTGCACAGTAGAACCTGTAATTTACCGACAGAAATTCTTTAGTAAGAACCTGTAATTTACCACCGACAGAAATTCTTTAGTAAGAACCTGTAATTTACCGATGCAGAACAAACTACGAAGACCAATATACTCTGTCTACCACACTAAAAAAAATTGGGGTGTGTTTGGTTAGTAGGTATGGAAATAGGGTAATGGGAATCAAACCCACCATATTAGGCAAAAACCATACCCATTCACTTGGTTGGTTTAGAAACCCATTCCCATACGCATGAAAATCTAAACCCATAGTGATTCCCATAAACAAACCAAACACACCATTGTTATTAGTGTTTAATAAATTATATCAGGGCAGCTAACCGAGTGTGATATTTTGATAATTAACATGAGCCCTTGAAAGATCGCAGTTATTAACCACATAAAAACCTATTTTGCAGAAAGTAAACTCATACCAGGTAGTGCAAAAACATTTTTAAAGATCATTGCCATATCCTTACTATGGATGCAATTAGTAAACAAAACAGCACACTGTCACTCGTAATCATGCAAAAAGCAGAAATAGAAATAAAGGATTACTAAACTTACTTGACAACCATATAGCTCTAAGCAATGACTAAATCACATGGTATTTTTCACAAGTGCAAAAGATAAGGCATGGAAATCTTAAAGATGTTCCATGGTTGTGTGTAGTTTTGAGACCCGTCGCCGAAATAATGGTTCCAACCGGAAAGATGGAACACCAGTTTGCCACCGCTTAACATCATACATGTCATGCCATGCCTGAACTATTTCATCAATTTTGAATCCAAGACCTGCATTTGTGCAAATTTAAAACCAAGTATAACTGTAACTTACTTAAAAAAAGTAAGCTTATACATGATTCTAATTAAAAAAAAATTGCGGGAAAAAAAATTATCCACTTGGTTTTCAATATTGATTATCTAGAAATTTTAACCAGAAAAGTGTAAAATGCCGGAGTGAATATATAAAAAATGAAGTGAAAGTGTGTTGCTATTTACTGAAAATTTCCTATATGCGATGTTTCTTAATTTTGTACAAGTGTGTCTAAATTACCTTCAGAAGCTGTTCCATTGGAGCAATGATTCTTTATAATAACCGCAAGATCTGTTGGTGACGCTCCAGCAAGTTCAAACTTCTCAACTGAAGCTGCCAAAGATTCTTCCCATGCTGACAAGCCCATCTTAAATTCCACAACAGATCGTTCATAAAGTAAAGTACCCCACAAGATATACATCTGAGATCTCAAGTGTGCAGCTTGCTCTGCAGCTTCATCAGCCGATACATCCTTTAAAAGACCTTCCAAACCCAAATCCACCAAATCATCCCTGTATTTATCATACACGCTCAATCCGTTTAGGCGCTGTTCCTCCAGCTCTTCCCATATCTGCATTCCATGTTCCATGCTGTCCTCGGCCTTATTGTACAGCTCCAAGATTTTCGCAGAAGGTCCCGCTTCTAAAGCAGTCTTGGTTCCAAGTGCATAAGACCATGAAAGCTTTGCTTGTTCAAATTGCTGCTGCCCAAGTGCAAGAAACCCTTCATAAAAGTCGGGTTTGATTTTAAGTGACTCTTCGTATTTTGTCCCTGCTTTTATATATTCCTTTTCTGCCCATTCGTATCCTGTCTTCACCTGCTCTTGTATTGATTCTTTAGTTCCGTCTTCCGCAAACACCACCCATTTCCGTGCCTTGTTCATATGAACGTTTCCCAAATTAAACAATCCTAACGCAGCCATTTCCTGGAACTTCCCACCAGCAATATCGAAAAGCTTTTGGGCGTTTTCAGTTGTAACAGTTTCTTCAATTGCTTCGGAATATAACTCCATTCCTAGCTCATGAAGATCTAAATATGAATCCGATTCAAATCCCACATGATCCTTGAACTGCCTTGCAAACTGAACAATCCAGTCCTCTACACAAGTCGTTACTTTCTCTGCTTCCCTAATTTTCCCCACATTTCCATTCTCGGAAACACTAGATATCAGGCTGTTGGCCTTAGGAAAATCGTTGCTTGTAAAACCCTCGTAAGACGGCTCTTTATCAGGACTAACTTCTACTAGGTATAGTCTTAGAGAACCTTGTGGATCAGTAGAAGCCTCGGCCAGTCTTAACTCAGCAGTAGTTGTGATAGTGATCAAATCACCTTCTTGATCTTTATACTTAATAAGCACACCCTCTAAAGTAGAAAAACGGTCCCAAACTATCTCCCTTACTAAACCAATGCTACAGTCGATAGGTAGCTGTGCCGTCCTTATGTCATCATTCAGCACCAATTTAACTGTTTTTGTTACAACTTTTTCTTCTTTAACACTATTTTTATCCTCAACGACTACCTTCTTCTCGTCCACTCTATCAATCCTCTTGTCCTTGTATCTCTTACCCTTGTTGTCCTTAACTTTTTCGACCTTTTTGTCCTTACCCTCTTCAACCTTATTTTCTTCGACTTTTTCAGCTTCAACCTTGCTCAGGTTAACTTTTTCAACACCCTTTTTCTCAACCCTATTACTTCTTCTCCTTTTCGTCTTCTCTTTCATCTCTTTAACCGCCTTCAACGCAGAAGGGTCAACATAATCAGGCGGTAAAACACCTTCCATCTCTTCAACATTCAACCCCTTATCTCCAATCGCCTTCTTCACAGATTCCTCAATCTCCAACGCCATAACATTATTAGGCTCCATATTCAACACATGTCTAACATCTCTCAACGCCCATTCCAACTTATTCAAAGCCTCATAACACCTCGCTCTCTTCAACAACGCTTTACTATACTTAGGAGCAACCTCAAGAGCCAAATTACATTCATGTATCGCTCTCGGATACTCCCCGATCCCCATCTGCATATAACACGCCGCCATATTGCTCCGTAAAGTAGCAACATCAATATAATTGCTAGGTAACAACTTAAGAGCCTTTTCATATTTCAACATAGCGCCTTCGCTATCGCGCTTATGAAACAATCGGTTTCCTTCTTCTTTCAACTCTTGAGACATTTGGATGAAAACAGCAGTGTCTTCATCCATTTGTTTCGAGGTTCTTTCGGGTTTATTATGTTTAATAACTTTTTCAATCCCGGACTGTAACTTCTTTTTTCCAGTAGGTTTACCCATTTTTAGTAACTCAAATTAACTATTATCTCAAAACTAATAAGTATAAATTGAAATTTAAGTTCTAAAAATGGAAATAAAATTAAAAAGAAAGAAAAAGGAAATAATTTGAACCTTAAATTGAATAAATATGGAGAGAAACCCTAATCGGAAATTGGGGAAAGAATGTTTTTATGGGGAAGAAATGGGGGTGTTTGGTCTGACCTGAAACGACACCGTGTAACGTTTGAGTTTGAATGAATGCGTTTATTTTAAGACCCACACTCACAACAAGTGCGTGTATTAACCACTTTTCTTTTAATATTCTTTAAGACTAGACTATCTTATCATTTGCTTTAGTTTATTACACTAACTAAAATAACATTTTTAACAACTTAATTTTTTTGTAAATTTTGTTTAATGATGACAACGAGACAGAGGATTGTGGTGAATATTCTCTGGGTTCGTCCCGTTCTTAGGAATAGCAAGAGAATCAAAATTTGATAAATAAATAAAAAACAAATCGAAGAACTTAGACAATAATTGGGTCGGTTATATGGAGGCCAGTATGGTAGTAACATTAAAAAAAATATGCGGGTTTGTGGACGGGGATGGTTTAAACGATCCAAGACCCGATTACCAGAACCGAAACCTGAAACTCGACTACGAAATTGATATTTTGAAGTTATATAAAATAATTTTTATTTATATTTCTCATATTCATTTTACATGTTTAGTTTTGTTTTAATCCAACAATAACAAATATGTTGTGAAAATAGAAGAATAGGAATAGTAATAGTAATATGTTGTGACAACAACCTCATATCAAAAGCTTTTCAAGGTTCTTGAAAAGTTCTTTTAGGACCAAACGGAAGTGGCGTAATCAACTTGTTCATGCTCCAGATTCCGAGAAACGAAAGATTCGTAATGAATTTTCTCAAATGTCCAGAGATCATCTTTATTATGGATTTCTACAATGTTTTGAAAACCGGGTTTCGAATCGACCCGGTCGAGTCACCGGGTCACCGGGTTACCGGTTCAACCGGTTCGACCGCCGGGTTAACCCGGTCTTCCACCACAACAAAATAAAACAATATTTCTGATAATACGAAAAAATACCTATAAAATCATGAATATATTTAATATATTTAGTTTAAAAGTCATATACTAATAAATATAACATGTAAAAACTAATATTATACCGTAAATATATGTAATTAGCTTGCTTTATTTGCAAAAAATCCTGAAAAATCACAAAACCCGGACCGGGTTAATTTGACCCGGTTTTTGTCGAAAAAACGGTTCAACCGGTTCGACCGGCCGGGTCGAACCGGTTTTCAAAACACTGGATTTCTAATAGATCTAGAATGATGGACATGCCTTTGTCTTCCTGGATTAGTAATCCAAAAGATTGTTTTTTGGTCTTCTGATATTGACGGCTATGTTTAGTCATTTTTGTTGTTTCATGTCTTTAGATTGGGTCCCTCTGCTTGGAGCCCCTCCTCATATGTAACTTCCCATTTTTTAAGTTTCTAATTTCAAAGTGCTTGTTGTTTCAAAAAAAAAATAGGAATAATCTTATTAGCTTTACCGATTGGTAATATTTATACATTGATATCCATATTATAAATAATTCATAACACTCCGCATTGGATTTAGATCCATCTCCTCCAGGTCATCAGCATTTACTTGCTCCAAGTCTTCAATTACTAGCCCAAAATTCTCATGACTAGCGAAGAAAGCTTCCCTAACACCTTCATCATTCTGATTTCTTTTTGATTCTTTAGATATAAAACCAGTTTCAGATGGAGTACCTGTAGTAGTAACAAAAGCAACATTATGGGTTGAATAGCTTGTTGGTCTTTTAACTTCAGGTTCAAACACACGTAGCTCATTATATAGCTCATCAATCTCCATAGTGTCAAGTGTGTTTCCTTGTTTGTAGCTGACAGTGTACATCGTCCATTCTTCTCCTAAAGCTCTGAGAAATTTCCTATTGATGTCATCTTGTGCAGTGTTTACTCCCATGCTAGATAGCTCACCAATCAACTTGTTGAATATGTCAAAAGTTTGAGATAAAGTATCACCCTTCACAGATGTGAAGTTCTCAAACTGTTGCTTTAACAGATCCTTTTGATTCCTCCTAGTGCTTGTTGTTCCTCCAAATCGTTTCTCCAAAGCCTCCCATAGCAGTTTAGCATCAATAAAGTTTCTAAACTGATGTTGATATTCATTAGGAATAGATATAAGTAAGGTACTTAAAGCTTGACATTCATTATGAATATCTCTTCTTTCTTACTTAGTAACTGGTTGAGATGAACCTTCTGCTGCTTTAGATTTGAGATCTGGTCCAGGTAGTGGAACAGATTTGGCACCATTCTTCACCACTTTCCACATGGAATAATTTATTTGAAACATGTATTGATACATACGACTCTTCCACATATCATAGTTTGATGATGTGAGCACAAGAACCCTGTGGCTTGAACGCCTTCATTGATATCAGACATTTTCGATTTAATTGTGAAAAACTTGTTTAAACGCCTTGTAGATCTTAGATCTAGAGCAACCTTGTGCTCTGATACCACTTGTTAGGATCTGTCGAACTAGGTTTGTATGTAACAAACAATTAGATCAAGATCGATCAAAGAAGTTGTAGCGGATCAACACTTTGATATTAACAAGGATCAATGATTAACAGTTTATATGAATATGAATGAATAAACGTTAAACAATGAAGAACACAAGAATTTCACCAACAGCCTCAATCTATTAGAATAAACGTATCTGAATAGATGTATATTCACAACGATATAAGGATCTATATTTATAGACCTTGAGGCTAACAAGCCCTAGACATAATCGGGCTATAACTCTATCGAATCTACTTGATAATTGTCTAAATCTATTCCATAATTATGCGCTAACAATACGCTAACACTATCAATTAAACAGTAGTAACAGACCAGTAGAAACTTCATGAACTCCATGCAGTAGTAGTAATAGAGTATACCAGTAGTAATCTTGACTGACTAATGACCAGTAGAAACCAGCTTCACCAGTAGTAACTTACATAGTGACTAGTATAAACCCTCTTCACCAGTAGTAACACACTATATCCAACTATACCCAAGAAGATTGACGAATCTTAGTTAGATGAAGATTGGGTAGAAGGAATGCAAGAAGAATTGGTTGAGTTTAACAGAAACAATGTCTGGAAGAAAGTTAACGACCACTTAACAAGACAATCATTGGTGTTAAGTGGATCTTTAGGAATAAGATGGATCAAGATGGTGTGGTGATAAGGAACTAAGAAAGACTGGTGGTATAAGGATATAGACAAGAAGAAGGAACAGACTATGATGAAACCTTTGCACATGTGGCAAGAATAGAAGCAATCAGACTGTTTCTTGCATATGCTGCTTTGAAGGACTTCATGGTATCTCAAATGGATGTCAAGAGTGCTTTTCTGAATTGAGACCTATAAGAAGAAGTATATGTAAAGCAGCCTCCATGTTTTGTTGACCTTAACTTTCCTGATCATGTTTACGAACTGAACAAAGCTTTATATGGTCTCAAACAAGCTCCAGGATCCTGGTATGAGACTTCGTCACAATTTTTCTCTAAAACAAATTTAAAAGAGGTTCCATAGATAAAACACTTTTTATAAAGAAGGAACATGGTCAGGTCATTCTAGTTCAAATATATGTTGATATCATTATATTTGGATCAACAAATGACAAGTTGTGTATGTGGTTATCAAACCTAATGTCAAGTTAGTACAAAATGAGCATGATGGGTGAACTTAAATTTTTTCTTGGTTTACAAGTGGATCAAAAACGAGATGGTATTTTTATAAATCAAAGTAAGTATATTCATGATTTGTTAAAAATAATTCATTTGAATCATGCTCATAAATAAAAAACCCCCATGAGTACCTCTGATAAGTTGCATAAGGATAAAAATGGCAAGTCAATCTGTCAAGCAACTTACAAACGAATGATTGGGTCTCTGTTATACTTAACAGAAACCACCCCTGATATTATGTTTTCCACCTGCTTATGTGCAAGATGTCAAGCTGACCCAGAATCTCATTTAAAAGCTGTAAAAAGGATATTCCGATATCTTAAGGGTACTCCAAATCTTGGACTATGTTATCCTAAAGAATCTGGATTTGATCTAATTGGTTTCACATATGCATATTATGCAGGTTGTAAACTAGATAGAAAAGGCACATCAGGTGGATGTCAACTCTTGGGAGGAAAATTGGTCATCTGGTCAAGCAAGAAACAAAATTCAGTTGCAACTTCCACTGCTGAAGTTGAATATGTTATTGCATAAAGCTTTTGTGCTCAGTTGCTATGGATGCAACATCAACTTGTAAACTTTGATATCAAAATCAAAGGAACTCTAATCATGTGTGACAACAAAAGTGTCATTCAAATCACAAAAAACCTTGTATTTCACTCAAGAACCAAACACATTGAAATCAGACATCATTTTATTAGAGACTGTGTGGAAAAAGAAAAGTCAGACTGGAGATTGAGGCAACACATGATCAACTTGCAGATATTTTTACTACGCCTCTTAGTGAGGACAAGTTTCTCTATCTGTTAGGGAGTTAGGAATCTTAAATCTTTAATTTAACAAAGTTTCAAAACAATTTTAAAAAGATTTCTTTTAACACTAACATACTCTAGAATCTTAAGGACCAAAAACGTAAATATTTTCCATTGAGTCTAAATCTTGTGGATAATTGTTCATACTAACAAACATTTAGGATAGAAATTGATTTTTTTTATCTGAGGGTTATTTTTGTAAATTTCGTAACTTAGTTTCTTACTTCGCTCCATTAGTTCAAATTCAATTCAATTTTGGTTTAACCTAAAAAAATTTCTGTTTTCTTAATCATCTCAAGATCTCTCAGTGATGATCAATGACGGACAACAATATGGTTCTTCATGTCACAAATAACATAGTAGCAGGTGCCGAATTCACACATCGAGTTCAAGTCAAAGATACCAACAAGGTAGCGAATGTGATCATACCAGAAAACAAAGGCGCAACATGGGCGTTGAACAGATCTGCTAGTTCATGATATCTCATCCACTTCATGGAGCTTACTTTGGAAAGAAAAACTTTATTAACCGATGTTGTGTGAATGGTGGTATACATGTAGAGTGAATGATGATAGAACAATTATTACTTGAACCTGCAACGATGGAGGTGCAAAAGTCTCAATCACATAAGAAAATATTATAGTTGCACTTCTTAATCCAATAGAACAAGAAGCTGGTGAAGGAGGATTCCAACCACTACTGACCAAACAACAAGCCAAAGAAGAAGCCTTTTCATTAGTGGGTCAGAATGTGGTAAGAGGTGTGACTGAGTATGAGATGTTTCAGGACAAGTGGAAATTTCTGTTTTCTAGTATTACTAGAAGTTTGGGGGGCAAATTGAGTTCTTTAAACCAATGACTGAATTTGAAACTCATTTATTTCACTCAATGGTAACAGGTAGAAGAATTTCTTATTCTAAACTAAATTTTGATGAATTTATCTCCTTAACTATTAAACCCAAAAGAACTTTTTAATGTCCCATTTATTAGAGTCGTTTCATTGTGTTTTGAAAAGTCTTGGGGGGAGAGGCTTATGATCAGCTTGATCAATTATTTATTAAATAACCTGCCCCAAGACTGTCTTATAAAATCTTTTCTTATATCATAATCACTGAAGATGAGGTTGGTCTCACACTTGTGATGCTTCAGTGGATTGAAAATCCTTTTATAGACCTATTTGATACTGAGTCTGATAACTCAGACTCAGACTCAGAGGATGAGGGTAGTGATTCTAACATAGATAACGAAGGCAATGAGAGTGATGATTCTGATGAGGGTGGTGATCAATGGATGCCAAATACATAGATTGGGGATATAGGGGTTGGGAATGATGGTGATAATTCAGAGGTAGTTTCTCCCATGGAGACTCAGGTATGAATAATATTCCTTCTCCACATTAGTCTGAGAGTAACCCCTTTGAGACTGATGACCTAACTCCATTTCAACTTGAGATGTTGGCATATCAAGAGGCCAACCCAGTGATTTCACAA
Source organism: Senecio squalidus (assembly GCA_910822075.1). Taxonomy (NCBI): domain Eukaryota; kingdom Viridiplantae; phylum Streptophyta; class Magnoliopsida; order Asterales; family Asteraceae; genus Senecio; species Senecio squalidus. Next base: position 40,503,513 of record CAJVGC010000065.1, read on the forward strand.
GACTCACTGGAGAATGATCACATGTCAAGCCCCTCACTAAATCAAGCACTAATGGATATAGTCTTGAACTACCCTCCAGTGTTGTAGATTACACCACACTCCCTCTGCTAGAGCATGAGGTGGTTGTGACTGTTGATACTACCCAAAACCAAACTAGAGTAGTCAGCTTGGAGAAACACATTTATGTTTCCACACTGGCACATGTGGTAAGCATTGAAGATGATATCCCACTCCTGGATATCTGTGTACTATGCATGGGAACATCCCCTTCATGTTCTTCACGAGCTATTTTTACTAGTTATGTACTAGTTTACACTACTAAACCACCAAACTTCTCACACTCTTCTGCACAAGTTGCCAATGCCTTGATCCACAAACTGAGTGAGGTACGGAATTCTATTTTTGTGACCAAAGATCACTGTCCTAATCAATAGGATAAATGTGAGGTTACAACCACTTTACCCATATTTATGTCCAGTGATATCTTCTCTAGACAACAGGGGAGATGTGAGGATACTACAACCTTAATTTTAGGTCTCAATAAGATCTCAAACAATGGCTAATCAATCACAAATAAGTATTTAGACGTTAATTATTATTAATCGATTGATTACTCAGTTTCACGAATTATTATAGCGGAATTATAATAACGAAACAGTGAAAATAACACACAGTTATATTTCTTCTTCAAAAGGTGTAACGATTACAAATCTCAAGCTCACTATTTATACACAATGATAGTGAGCTTGATAAGTATGAATCTTAGAAAATCTTCTAAAAGGATAGAAGATTTTATCTAACTACCATACCTAAAATACTGGACTACGACTTTTCATGAGTCTGAGTAGTCAGCTTCACTCACTCAGACTCAAGTCACTCAGACTCAGTCACTCAGGCTCATGTCACTCAGACTAAGACTTTAATTAACAGATTTATTAACTTGGGTTAAATCATTGTTTTTTCCCAACAATCTCCCCCTATTTGTTTCAATCAAAGTCTTTTACAAATGATGCACAAAAATAAACACAAACATAAAAAGTTAAAAACATTGTTTGTGAAAAAAAATATCCATCATTCAAATCACTTCTTCTTCTTGAGAGTTCTCTTCTTCTTCTTCTTCTTCAGGGAAGTCTCAAATGGCACATGCTTCTGTACTTCTTCTAACCACTTCAACCTTTCTGTCTTCCAAGCAAGCAATCTCTCCATTTCTTTGTCAGATTTGTGAAAGTGCATTTGATATTCTTTCTTGATTAGCTCCACTTTGTCTGCTAAAGTTCCAATATCTTCAATTCTCCTTAGATTATTGAACAACCAGCTAATCAGCTTCATTCTGAATGGCAGACACTGAGCAGACTCACATTCACTGAGCAAGGCTATGCAATGATAAATTAAAGCCATGTTGAGTCTGTCTTTTGCTTGGAAACTTTCCTCTACCCCACAATCAACATAACACAGAAGTGCATGCTTTTCAGTTTCTACATAAGTCCTGTCTTGAAATGTGACATCTTTGGGAACAGGATGCATGTTGCTTGATTCCAGACCCAAATATTTAGCCCCAGCTCTTACTTTGTGCTTAGTACAGAAAGCTCTGTAATCTTCATCAGGCATTAGATTCAGTATGTGGGCTACATTCACATTGGAGACAACTTCTCTTTTTATAGCCATTCTTTGAGCTATGTCAGTTATGTTTGAGCTCAGACTTGCTATTTCTTTCCATTCTTCCAAGCCCATGGTGTGCATTCTTGTTAACCCGACTCTGAAAGATCCACCTTTGTGTTGGCATGTGAGTAAGAGGTCAGTTCCACCATGACTTTTGCAGTCCAAGTGTTGAATCTTATGCTGAAGCTTTCTCATTGTGAAATTTGTTTCAATGTAGTTGAGTCTTGCTTCTTCTCTTAGCACCTCTTTTGCCATCATTGTTTCAGCTTCTACCCTCATTTGTTCTTCTTCAATTGCCAGATCTTCCTCTGCTTTCATCTCAGCTTCAAGATCTTCAGCTGCCTTTGATGACTGATCATACGGATTGACCTCAAACTTCTCCTTGTATAACCCCTTCACATATTCTTTGTATTGCTCCAAAGTCATTCCAGCGTTGTGAGCATACCGTTGAAGTTGGCTAATTTCTCAGCTTCATCCTGTTTCCTTTTTACTTCAGTTTCAAGCTCAGTCTGAGCCTTTTGTTTTTCAAGTTTCTGTTCAGTCTCAGCTTGATCTGATTCACTTTCATACCCCACTTTACCCTTTCCCTTGATCTCTTCCTTCTCAGCCTCATCACTTGAAATGTCACTCCAGTCAGTTTCATAAAATACCTCAGACTGACCAGTCTTAGTGTTAAACCTGGTAGTCTTATAGTATCTTTTCTCCCCCTCTTCTCTTTTCCTTTTCAAACTTTGCTTGGGGATCTCAGATTCAATAGTTGTAGTAGTTATTTTCTCCCCCTGAATCTGAGAAGCCTCTGCAACAGTCTTCCCCTTTCTGAGCATACTAACCTCAGAGGTCAGTTTCAGTACCAGCTCCTTTAGTTCCTTCATCTCCTTTGCATTTTAAGTTTTAAGATCATGAACCACAGTCTGCATTGCTCTCAGTCTGTCATCAAACTGAGCAGACATGTCCTTAATGGCTTGTAACAGCACAGGGACAGTCAAGGCAACCTCAGACTGGGCTTGAGTGGTAGCAGTAGATGTTGTAACAGGTGGCACAGCTTCACTCCCTCCCTGATCGTGAACTAGCACAGAGCTAGTGAAAATAGCCGTTGGAATTGGCTTTGAAACTGAAGGGGTGGTCCCATACTGAGTACAGGTATGTCCAGGAGTGGAACATCGTCTTCAATGCTTGCCACATATGTCTGTGTGGTAGCAGCAGCTTGTTTCTCCAAGTTTTCTACCCTAAAGGGGCTTTGGGTAGTCAAGGCAGTCAGATCCAACTCTTGCTCTAGCAGAGGGAGACTGGTCTGAACTGCAGCACTGGAGGGGAGTGTAGAACTCTCAGCCTCATGGAATAATGAGTACATTAGTGCTTGATTTGTTGTGGGGCTGGATGTGAGAGCTTTTTCAAATGAACTTGGTGAGTTCATCAGTTTGGTCGCTTGTGTAGCCAATACATCAAGATGTGGAGTGGACTGCTCAGACTGAGAGGGGATACTCTCAGACTGAGGTAAAGAGATAGGAATGTCCATACCTTGGTCAACTTCATTAGGCCCAGCCCCACCCATTTCTACCTCAGCATCTGCTGCAGGGATATTTCCCTCAATTTCCATTCTGTCAGCCTGGACATCTGAGTCTTAAGAGTCAGACTCAGAAGGTTCTTGATCAATGAAGGGATTGGCAATCCATTCGAGCATGACAGGTGTTAAAGGTACCTCATCGTCAGTGATATGGATGTAGGTAAAAAAATTTGGAGTCAGCCTGGGGAGGTCACAAGTGTAATATGTATGTTCAAGCTGATCATACAATTCTTTCCCCATAGCCTCCTCAAAACAGAGTGAAAGGACACGAATGAAAGGAACATCATTCGGTCGTTTTGTTTTAAGGGCAAGGGAGAGAATCTCATCGAAATATAGTTGTGAAAAAGAGATTCTCCGACCCGTTACCATTGAGTGAAACATATGAGTTTCAAACTCATTCATTTGATCCAAACTTCCCGATTTTCCCCCCAGCCAGCGTGTGGACATTGAAAATAAAAATCGCCATTTGCCAGTGAAAAATTTGTATTGTATGACTCCCTGGGTTTCAGTCTGACCTATGAGAGGGAATGCCTCAGTTCGAGCTTGCTGTCTGGTCCGTCTAGGCTGAAAACCACCTTCCCCTGCCTCAACAAGAGTGGGGAGCAATAACGCAGCACGAATTGTTTCTTCAGTGATGGTGATTGTGTTGTGACCATCATTGTATGTGCCAGTGAGAGTTGTCTTGTCCTCGTTTGTGGTACAGGTATACCACCATTCACATAGCACCGGGGGACACATTGTGTTTGCACAGGAGAATGCGCCGTGGAGGGGATGTGCCTTCATGTACTGAATGAGTTGCTCAAAACCCCTGTTTTGGCGATTTTCGGGAATTTCAGCGGTAGCAACTCTGTTGTTGTCTTTGATCTGAACACGATTTTGAAAATCCGCACCTGGAATCATACGTGGTGTAACATGAAGAACCATATTCGCATTCGCCATTAGAAAGAAAATCAAGAAGAAAATCAAGAAAAATATTAGAGATTACAAGAATTAGGTTAAATTTTGAAAGTTGGTTGAATATAAACTGATAGAGCGAAATTAAAGGAACTAAGTTAGGACACTTTCAATTTAGACCTTTAATGTTTAGCAGATTGTCACTATTGACCCTTGACTGTACATTGACCCGTTAAAAAAAACACAAATAATATATCTAATAAGAAGGAGAAAAATTTGTAAAAGATATACAAAAAAAAATAAAAATTGTAAGATGTCAAAAAGAATATGTTCTAAAAATACATTCAGTCTGAGCACTGGGTCAGACTGAAATAGCTGAAGCTGACTATTGAGTCAGACTGAAAATTCACAAGCTGACTGACAGGTCAGCCTGAGATTTATGTTTTGGACAGATTAAGGATTTAACATTCCTAGTTCTCCTAAGAGATAGAAAAACCTGTCCTCACTCAGAGGCTTCGTGAATATGTCTGCCAATTGATCATTTGTTGCCACGAACTCCAGTCTGACTTTTCCTTTCTCCACACAGTCTCGAATGAAGTGATGGCGAATTTCAATGTGTTTGGTCCTAGAGTGGAAAAATGGATTTTCAGTTAATTGAATTGCACTCTTGTTGTCACACATGATTGGAGTGTTTTGAATTGTGATATCAAGATCAGCAAGTTGATGTTGTATCCATAGCAATTGTGCACAACAACTTCCTGCTGCTACATACTCAGCTTCAGCTGTAGAGGTTGCAACTGAGTTTTGCTTCTTACTGGACCAGCTGACCAGTTTGCCTCCCAGAAGCTGACATCCTCCTGAGGTACTCTTTCTGTCAAGTTTGCAACCTGCATAATCTGCATCTGAGTAGCCAATTAGTTCAAAACTAGAATCTTTAGGGTACCATAAACCAAGATTTGGTGTACCCTTAAGATATCTAAAGATTCTTTTGACAGCTTTAAGATGAGATTCCTTGGGGTCAGCTTGATAACGTGCACATAGACATGTAGAAAACATGATATCAGGTCTACTGGCAGTTAAATAGAGTAAAGAACCAATCATTCCTCTATAAGTGGCTTGACAGACTGACTTGCCAGTTGAGTCTATATGCAATTTGTCACATGTACTCATTGGTGTTTTCATTTCTGAACATGTTTCAAAACCAAATTTCTTGACTAAATCATGAACATATTTACTTTGGTTTATAAAAATTCCATCTTTCTTTTGTTCTACTTGTAGGCCCAGAAAGAAGTTTAATTCCCCCATCATACTCATTCTGTATTCACTACACATGAGTTTTGAAAACCAAGTACACAACTTATCATTTGTGGAGCCAAATATGATGTCATCAACATATATTTGAACCAAAATGACATGACCATTTTCCTTTTCGATGAACAATGTTTTATCAATGGATCCCCTTTTAAAATCATATTTAATAAGAAATTCAGACAACGTGTCATACCAAGCTCTGGGAGCTTGTTTGAGACCATAAAGTGCTTTGTTTAACTTAAAAACATGGTAAGGAAAGTTTGGGTCAACCTGAGGCTGCTTAACATAGACTTCCTCCTGCAAAGTCTCCATTCAGAAAGGCACTTCTTCACTATGCCATTGGTAAACCAAGAAATCTTTGAATGCTGCATATGCTAGGATAAGCGAATTGCCTCTATTCGAGCCACTGAGCAAATGGTTTCATCGTAGTCAATGCCTTCTTCCTGTTTGTAGCCTTGAGCCACCAGTCTGGCTTTATTTCTGATCACAACTCCATCTTGATCATCTTGTTTCGAAAGATCCATTTAAGGCCAATAATGGTCTTATACAGGGGACGTGGGACTTTTGTCCAGACATTGCTTCGAATAAATTCACCCAAGCTCCTCTTGCATACCATCCACCCAGTCTTCATCTAATAAGGCTTCTTCAACTTCTTGGTTCCATCAGACTCAAGAAATTAGGTATAGAAGCAGAGAATTAGTTGTGGCATTCTTTCTTCTCGTTTTCACACTGCTAGTTAAAGAACCAAGAACAGAAGAGATA
>CAJVGC010000065.1:40509787-40556149 GCA_910822075.1 Senecio squalidus
GGCTTAAACAATCTTCATTTTTTAGGATGATATGCACCAAGATTTGCAAATTCTTTTATAATGCTCAGTTTCTTCTCTAAGTTTATGATTATCTTTTGCAAGATCAATATAGGCTTCAATCTGAGCATTTAAAAGTACTTTATAGCTTTCTAGTTCAGCTATTTTATCATCTTTATTTTCAAATTGTTTTCAAGACCTTTGAATTTTTGTTTAAGTTCAGTTTGTTCTTCTAAAAGTGGTGGTTAAGTCAACAAAAATATACTCAAACATTTAAGTTTTTGTTCATTTGTGTAAGAGTTGAAATTGTGTACCTTATAAAGTTTGGACTTGTTCCAGTCTGAGTTGCAGCTCATTCTCTCAGCTTCCTTTAAGTCCTTTTCGAACTGAGAGGCAGATTTCTCAGCTTCAGTTACTTCCTCTACCAATGCCATCAAACATTTATCAACTACTTCCTCTTCATCAGATGATAGTTCCTCATCTAACCATTCTTCAGCAAAGAATGTTTTCTGCTCAGTTTGAGGTTTTAGTGTGTTTGAGCTGTTGCCTTTCTTGTACTTAAGATACTTGTTTCTGTATCTTTGGGCCCTCTCAACAACTTCGTCCATATGGTCAGTCTGAGAATTCTTTACCTTACAATCAGCAGCCATGTGACCATATTCATTGCATTTGAAACATTTTACCTTTTTCAGATCAAAAGGTTTCTTTCCTTTGTAGCCTGTCTTCTGTTCAAGCTTCATGGTTAACAAGGCAAGTTGACTTTTCAGTTTCTTGACTTCAGATTCATTGTCAGATTCTGAGTCTGAGTGTGACTCAGACTCAGTCGAGTCAGCTTTAGAATAAATTTCTTTATTCCTTTTGCTAGTTGCAACTAATGCAGCTTCTGGATCTCTTGTGGTCCTTCTTTTGTTAATCTTTTTTCGTTCTTGAGCTTCTTCAAAATTCAGCAACAATCCAAAAAGACCAGGCAGCTTGTAAGTGGACAGTTTTTCACTTACCACAAGAGATGTGATAACAGATTCAAATTTGTTGGGCAAGATGTCAACAAACTTTTTGCATATTTCATCATCTTCTTTCATCATTCCTAATACAGAGAGATCATTGAACAGTACTTGAAACCTTGTGTGAACATCAGCTAAGGTTTCTTTTTCTTTTACATAGAAATTTTCATAATTTCTAATCAGACTGTTCAGCCTTTGTTCTCTTACTATTGGGACACCTTCATAGGATACAATTAATGTATCCCATATTTCCTTTGCCGTTCTACATCCAGCAATCTTGGAGAATATTTGTTCAGATACAGCATTACCTAGAATACTTCTTGCTCTTGGATCTAGATTGTATAGTAACTTATCTGTATCTGTCCATTGAGACTTAGGAGTCTGAACCCATCTTGCACGTTGGACAACTTTGTCTCCTTCTTTGACTTCGTCAATTTCCTTTCCAGGAATCATTGGTCCTTCCTGTACAATTCTTAGCATTTCTTCATGGATTCCAGATAAATGCCACTCAGCTTTAAGTTTCCAGTGAGCAACGTTATGTCCACTGAAAATTGGAATGCCTTTTCCAGCCATAGCAGGTGTGTTTGAAGATGATGACATTGTTTTTGTGAGATTTTATGTATTGATCGTTTAAGATTTATAAATTTATTAAAATTTAATTCTTATTTGCTCTGATACCAATTGTTAGTTCTCAATAAGATCTCAAACAATGGCTAATCAATCACAAATAAGTATTTAGACGTTAATTATTATTAATCGATTGATTACTCAGTTTCACGAATTATTATAGCGGAATTATAATAACGAAACAGTGAAAATAACACACAGTTATATTTCTTCTTCAAAAGGTGTAACGATTACAAATCTCAAGCTCACTATTTATACACAATGATAGTGAGCTTGATAAGTATGAATCTTAGAAAATCTTCTAAAAGGATAGAAGATTTTATCTAACTACCATACCTAAAATACTGGACTACGACTTTTCATGAGTCTGAGTAGTCAGCTTCAGTCACTCAGACTCAAGTCACTCAGACTCATGTCACTCAGACTAAGACTTTAATTAACAGATTTATTAACTTGGGTTAAATCATTGTTTTTTCCCAACACTTACACACAACATATGTTCCTTTTGAATCTCAGTCTGAGGTTGCTCTGATTGTTCATATCCTTCTAAAGGCTATCAAGGACCTGTCAACTCAGTTTGATAACAAGTTGAATCCAATGCAGACTGAGCAGTGCTCTTAAAGATTAGAACTCCAAGGAATTAGTTGGGTTGTAGGATTTGGTGATCAAGTTGACTGAAGAGGTTGGTGAATTAAGAAAAGAAAAGCAGAATAGTGGTAGTGGTTATATGGGTGAGGTGCAATGGATTCCTCTAACTGGGAATATTGAGTTGAAGGTAGCTCACACTCATGGGGAGAAAAGTGGAGTAGGTGATAGCAATCTTGTACCATGTGTTGGTGAGTCTGAGCAAGAAAATTCAAGGATCACCTGTTAAGGGGGAGAAAAAGCAAAAGAAACAGAAAATAAAGCTCATATATAATCATGAGCTTGAACAAACTGAAGAGTACTTTCAAACTGACAGTGATGTAACTCTCACCCCATCTGAGGCTTAAGCATTTGGATTAGATGATCCTATGGATATGTATGGTGAGGATTTAGGTGAAGCTGATGAAACTATGGCCATCCATTAACTTATTTTGGAAAAAGGATTGATTGCAGTGAAGTTGAAGGCAATAAGAATACTCAAACAGAACCAAAAGCTTTAAAAGGCAAAGTTCCTACAATGAAATAAGAAGACGTATAAACGATAAGAGATAAACAATTGAAAACTGAAGCTGACCATCCGTCTCTATTTGAAACATCAGCTTACAATGTTGGTATGACTGTTGAAAAATATACAAAGTATATTCAGGGTCTGCACAAGGAAATATTTGACTTAGAATCTAAAACTGAGTTATCTTTTATTGTTGTTGTTAGAGACTCATGTGATATTGTTGCAGAAGAGTTGGAGAATGAAATGATGGCTGAAGAAGCATTGGCCTATGAAGAAGAACATATGAGAATTAAGGCTGATGAAGAGATGCGGAGAATGGTTCAGAGGGAACAAGGTAGAATGGATTTCATTGAAAAATATTTTGTGCAACAAAAGCTAAGTAGTAAGATTGCTTATCTTGAATGCACTGAAGAACATGGAAATCTAAATCTGAAATGTCTACTTCAAAACCAAAGAATTCTGAAGATAAAAGTAGATATACTGCAGACTCTGGGATTAGAATAATGGAAACGATTTTCCAAACTGAGTACAAGACTTGGTTATGCTGAATGTCAGAATGTGGTGAAAAGAGATGCTATTTACAATGTCAATGCAACCTACTTTTTGAAGCTGATTCCCGAAGAAGAATACAAACACTTATGCACTTAAAACAGATGTCACAAAGGAGCAAAATATCTTGCATTAGAGTCTAAACCTGATCATCGTGTGGCTTCTGAAGTCACCTTTCAAGAGAGAACATATGTGAAGACTGGTAAGCATGAAGGTCTGTGTTACATTGATATAGCTGGAGAAGAATGCTTCCAAGATAAAAATACATGCTACGGATCTTCCTTGTATCATTGTATTGCATTGATGACTGAATGCAAGTCTCCACAATGCAGACCATTCAAAATGAAACGTGTCAGTTGGCTCTTTAACAATTTGCTCAGAATTGAAGACTTTGGAAATATAGCTGACAAGGTGGATCGAATCAAACAAGAATATTAAGTAATGAACAAGAAAACTGATCAGTGGAAAAGTTTTTCTAGTAGAAGATAGAGATAGAAGCATGGAAGAAGTCAGTTTTAAAGCCAACACCATTGACTTCATCATCAAAACCAAAATCCAAGTCAAAAAGGAAGTAGTTTTTGTCACAAACTTAATTTTTGAATTTTTTAGAGTTTGTGTTATTTTTCTATTTTCTAGCAATGTTTGTAAAAGACTTTAACATAAACAGATAGGGGAGATTGTTAGGAAACTTAACAATTTAACCCAAGTTATGAATCTGTTAGTTAAGTCTAAGAATGAGTGATTTTGACAAAATTACTCTAAGTAATTTTCAGTCTGGGTGACATGAATCTGACTAAGTGGTCCGACTCAGAAGATGACTTGCACCGGAATTGGAGGTAGTTTGTTAGACATATCTTCTATCTATTTAGAAGATTTGTTTAGATTCGATCTTATCAAGTTCTCTATACTCGGTGTATAAATAGAGAACTTGAAGTCCTGTATTCGGTGTCTTTGATTACGTTATTGAATCAACTCAGTGTTATTCATATTCTTGTTAAGTAATATAATTCTGAAATATTCTATCAACAAGAACTATATATTAATCATAAGTGATGTTAGCATTTGAATATTGATTTGCTAAATTGATTCAATCTATAAACGATCAAGTTAATAAACTGAATATCTAGTTACTAGAATATTATTAAGACCTAACAAAGGATTTCCTCCCTCCTTTTTCATATGTACTTTCATTTTGTATTTTATGTTTTTAGAGAAAATATTTAAAAGTGGGTTTTTTGTATCTCTATTGTTTGAATGGATTGTTCCACGCTTTCGAAAATAAATTCTACAAAAGAGGCAGATAATATGAAGTGCATGTGAGAGGAGATGACATTAATAATAAAACCTCAAAACTTAAAAGGTGGTGATAGAGACCCCCCCCCCCCCCCCCCCCCCCCCCCCCCCCCCCCCCCCCCGAGTCAAATCGGTACTTTAAATTGATTTTTTTTTTTAATTATTATTTCATTTGTTATATATTTATTTAAATAAATTATTAAACTAAAACTTTTATTTATTTAGTTTTGATGAAAAAATCAAAAAGTTAAGACAAAATGTTATGAAAATATAAATGTTATTACCGGTTATGAGTGTGATATAAATATGATAACTTTCTTTTAATTAAATGATATTCACTTAAATATTTAAAATGTATATTAAATATTTATAATTATTATTTTATTTATTTAAATTATTTGACGTGACTAAAGTAAAAGCAAAAGTATAAATTATTTTGAGTTGACTAAAGTAAAAGCAAAAGTATAAATTATTTGACGCGACTAAAGTAAAAGAAAAAAGAAAGATTCCCTAGTTTAACTTATTCGGTCAGTTTTCTGTTTATAAACGATAGTTTTTTTCATTTCATTCTCACATTTCATTTCCTTTCATTGCAATCTCAAAGTTTATTTCGTTTCATTACATTCTCAAATGGATAATAGTTCAGAATTTACAACCGATACGGTATTACATTAACCTTATTTTCTAAAATAACATTAATCTCGTTCATTTAGTAATATAATTGTGTTATATTTACAAATTTTCAATTTGTTTCAGGTCTTCAGTACTCGTGAAGATTTATTTTATTGGGCGCAAAATGTGGCCCGGTCTCTTGGTTATGTTATTGTTACTAAAAAATTAAAATAAAAAAATGGTTACGTTTGTAAAGTTTTACTTATGTGTGATCGGGATGGTATTCACAAAAGTAAAAAAACTGATAATGAAAATACGTCTAGTAGAGAACGTTTGACAAAAAAAATTGGTTGTCCATTTGAATTGGTTGGAAAATATTATAAGACAATTGATGTGTGGAGATTAAGTGTGAAATGTGCTACACATAATCATGAGCCTGCAGAGTTTATGGAAGGTCATTCATATGTAATGCGGCTAACTAATAATGAAAACATTTTGGTTGCAGATTTGTTAAAGCAGAATGTAAAACCACGTGATATATTAACAACATTGAAGAAGCAAAACGAAAATAATGTTTCTTCGTTAAAAACCGTATACAATGCTAGTGCCAAATTTCGAGTAGCTGAACAAGCTGGTCGATCTCAAATGCAGATTGTCATTGACCATTTCAGGGCTGATGGGTATGATTTTGAATATCTTACAAATGATATCACTAACGAGTTGAAGGAATTATTTTTTGTCCATCCGATATCATATATGATATGGAAAGCTTTTCCATACGTGTTGTTCTTAGATGCGACATACAAGACGAACAAGTATACCTTATGTTTCTAGCTATATGGACTAACATGTATCTTCACTTTGGAAATCCAACAAATAACAGAGTTGAAAGCCAACATGCAAAGTTGAAGTTATTGTTAGATTCGGCACAATCTAATATAGACAGATTTGTCTACTTTATCGATCAACTCGTGCAATTACAACACACTGCTATAAAAGAATCACTTGAAAGAAGCAAAATTTTCGGTAGAACTAAATCAACCTTACCACAATTCCAACCATTGTGGGGCCTTGTTTCCAAAAATGGTTTAGATTTAATTTTTGAAGAAATTAACAGGTCTAACGGTCTCGAGTTAGATTATGAAAATTGTGGTTGTAAGTTGCGGTCATGTTTTGGGTTACCATGTGCCCACGAAGTTGCAGATTTATTTAATGCAGGTTTGCCAATTCCATTGGAGTCAATTGACATGTTTTGGAGAAAGCTTGACTTGTCATCATCTTTACCCGAAGATGATGATATTCCATGTGAAGAAGATGTTGAAAAGTTTCAAGAAGTCTACGCGAAGTAGACACCCTTTGGAAAAAACATTTTTTTGAAAATGATACGAGGAATATACAACAAAAACACAGATCATGTTCGTGAACCTGGTATCCAAAGGAATACTCGTGGTCGACCAAGTTCCAAGGGAAAACAACCAAAAGCAACACAATTTGATCCACAAAGTCAAGATCCACATCGACATAGTTATTCGAACACTTCAAAGGGATTTGATCCACCAAGTCAAGATCCACATAGACACGGTTCTTACACGAATCAAACACGTTATTCACATCCACTACCTGGTCTTCGACAAAGCTATTCGAACACTTCAACGGGAATTAATCCACCAAATCAAGATCCACATAGACACAGTTCTTACACGAATCAAACACGCTATTCACATCCACTTCTTGGTCAAATTCCACCTACCTTTCACCCTTACGTCGCACATATAGAGAATGTAAAAGGTGACAGAAATTGCGGATTTCGAGCAATTTCTAATTCCCTCGGCTATGATGAAGAAGAATATCTCCAAATCAGACGTGCTCTATTAGATGAATTTCATTCCCACTATGAAGGTTACTCGAAAATTATGGACGTTGAATGGTTAGAACAAATTCTTCACTCTTTGATTTTCCCATATGCGTGTCCTGCACCAAAGCCGCATTGGATGCTAATGTCGGATACAGGGTTTATGATTTCTTCAAAGTTCCACGTAATAGTTAAATTCTTAAGTGCCCACGGCAGTATAACTTTTTTTACCGCTTTGGTCTGCTCATCAGCATTTTTTAAGCATCACACTGACACTTGTAAATGATAGCCACTATGTCTCAGTGGAGTTACAAGGGGAATACCCAATGGCTCCGACTCATCCGCATTGGGTTTTGGGAAGATCCGACTGTGCTTTTGGATGAGAAACCGCATATGTTAATCGACAAACAGTGTATCGTCAACTTAACCCTTCAACTTGTGATCCTGAAGGTGTTGATGTAGATGATTAGATAATCTAGTTTGTTATGTTCAATGGCTTGTTATGTTTAATTATTTATATATTTTGTTATGAGTAATGTTTATTTTATTAATATATTTATCTTAAATCTATATTTTTAATTTAAGATATCTATTATTAATATTAATATAATAATAATAATAATAATAACAATAATAATAATAATAACAATAATAATAATATAAAATCAAGGGGATGAATATATCTAGGAGGGGGGTGAGGTTATCTTCTCCCAAACTTAAAACATAACAAGCCCGTCACAATTAAAAAAAAGCTCATCATAGGTCCATATATTTGCATATATATTAATAAGAATAGAAATAGTGTTAAGTATGTTAATCGGGTTAACCCAAAAAATTATAATTTGTTACATATTTTGGCCAAAAAATTATAATTTCTATACATTAGTTTTGTAAATATTTATTTGACTACTAACATTTATAAAAAAAGATCCAACCATTTAATATATAAAATAACCTTTAATGTGAAGTTGTGTTTTGTAAAAAAAAATTTATGTTTTTGAAGAGTAAGAATTAAGAAGAAACATATGTAAGGTTTTTATTTTAAGAAAACACCGGCGTTTTACTTATCAGTTCATTAATGAGTTGTATAAAATGTTGTTAAGCTTATTAGTAAACGGAGTAAAACAAAGAAAAAAAATTATTCGGGTTATTCGGGTTGACCCGAACCCGAATAAGGATGTTTAAAAAGACCCGCAACCCGACCCTAATTAAGTTTCGGGTTAATCGGGTTGACCCGAATAACCCGATCGTAGATTCTAGACCCGATTAACCCGACCCTAATAAGCTTATTCGGGTTCGGGTCGGGTCGGGTCAATCGGGTTCGGGTTTTTTTGACACCCCTAAACACTTAGGTATTCATAAAATTATTTTTTAATAGTAAAATTTGCAATTATTGAAATATTGTTAGATACATAATTTGATTGTCCAATCATTAATATATTTGTGAATCCGAATTATCAAGAGTCGATCAATTTTGTGCTTTGCCAAATGGATTAAACATGAGGTATTGGTTAATGTCTTATTTAACATATAGAACACTCTAAATTAGAGGTGTTTCAAAACAATTCGAACCCAGCCACTTATCCGAAAACTCAAAAAATCTGATTTGAAATATCATAAAATTTCGAATATCAAGAATTTTGGATACCCGAATTTGGATTTCTGAAATTTCATATTCATATTTGAATAACAATATTCAAAAAATTTGGATATTTTGGATACCCGAATATCCGAAATTTAGGATTTTTTTTTATAGTTTTTTCGATATTCTATATATTTTTCAAATGTTTTTTAATTTAGGTAATTATTTTATATAGTTTTATAAAAATTATTCAAGTTCATATACCAACGGACAATCCAACATTTTTGTATAAGTCTAAGGCACACTTAAAGCATGGTCCACTAATTAATTCCAACGATTGCATATCCACCCTGAAGTTTGAGAGCGTACTGACACTTATTCACTTGTACTCAAAACAATGAAATGATTTGATACTTCATATGAAGCAATCTAAACACGAACAAATAACTCCACTATCGAGTCTCGATAGGTAAAATTCGCCAACAGAATAAAAGATTAGATTTAGTTAATAATATTTCTAGAATGGTAGGAATTGTAAAGTATAGTATATAACCACCCATTGCCTATAAATAGGCGAGGGGGTGTGACATACAAAATGTAACTTGAAGGGGTGAAATAATACATTGTTCATTATTCATTTCTAATTCTTAGACATAACAATTGGTATTAGAGCGGGGTGCTTGAAAAACACCACGTTCGACCGGTTTTCCTTCTTGTTCGACTGAAATTACACCTTACTCGACCGGAAAAAGTCGAGACGAATCATACATTGTGCTCATCCGACCATATATACTACCTACTCGACTGACTTCACTCGACCAATTTTTGTGCTTATTAGACTTGGTTATTTTCGACACGACTCATCACTCGACCATAAATTATTTTTATTCGACTGTAGTTTTTGTCACTCGACCAAGAAGTGCTCGACTTGGATAAAAGAAAGTGATTTTTTATAAGTGACGATTCGATTAAGGGGTATTAGACTAGTTTTATCCGGACAACGTATAAACTCGACTAAGATTTCAATTAGCTCGAATAAGATCAACTCATTCGACTAGAAAATATACTTCTTCAACTGGATGTGTTCCTAGACTAAGATTTGTACTATCTCGACTAGGAATTTGATCTTAGATTGAAAATTTTATTGGCTCGACTAGGAATCATTAGACTGAAAATTCATCACGTTCGAAAAGTGTTTTCGACTCAAACTTGTACTTATTCGACTGGGAGTTTCGGTTTATGGGTTTTTAATTACGTTCACCGGTTACAAGTATTTTTTTTTTCGGGATATTAGTTTACGGTCACGGTATTCTTTGGACAAGACGGATTTTTGCTAAACGTAGCATTGAACGGAAGAGTGTTTTACAACAAGCACTAAAGATCAAAAGAAACAAGTAATCATGTCTCGTGATGAAATGTCAATTGGATCCGACACACGTCTTTGGTCTTATTCCAAGGTGATCACGAACAATGGAGAGCTCGTTTCTACGATTTTATTGAACGTCAAAAGTACAGAGATGAAATGAAAGAAGTAACTGAAAAATGTCCAAATAAGATTTGTGTAAACATAATAAATGAAGATGGTACTCAACAAGAGGGTACTACATTGAAGACTTTTTCTCAAATGAACGATGAAGAAAAACGTTACCACAAAGCTAAAAACCTTGCAAAGTCTCACATCATCAAAGCTATTCCAAATGATATCTTCATGAACACTAATAATCATTAAACTACAAAAGAAATGTTCGATGAAATCACGAAACAACCACCAGGAAGCAAAGTTGGAAAAATCATCCGGATGATAAGCCCAAAAAACAAGTTTCAAAGTTTCAAAGCACATGATGACGAAATACTAGAACAAACTTACAATTTGTTTTGTGGGTTACGCAATGAATTGATAAAGAATGGATTCGAGAAGTCTCATTTGGAAGCTAATGTGAAGTTTATGAAAACGCTCAAG
Organism: Senecio squalidus; assembly: GCA_910822075.1. Classification (NCBI taxonomy): domain Eukaryota; kingdom Viridiplantae; phylum Streptophyta; class Magnoliopsida; order Asterales; family Asteraceae; genus Senecio; species Senecio squalidus. The sequence continues at coordinate 40,520,414 of CAJVGC010000065.1, forward strand.
CCATCATGAAAACGATTTACCTCAAACATCATGCAAAACATAAACATTCAATCAACTCTGGTGCATGATATTTTTGAATGTTTAATGCAAAATGAAGAAAAGATTTTGGAAATCGAGAATGAAATGAAGAGTCAATCAAAGAAAGATAATGATCCTCTTGCACTAATGATGAACAAGATTGACGACCTTGCTAAAAAAACTTCATTCTCCGAAAACAACTCAAATGCATTTTTTCATACAATTCAACCATCTTCAAACTACTCAATGCCACTCAACATGAACATGCTTGAAGATAAGAAAGAAAATATTGACGGAGAAAGCTCGAATGAAGAAATTTCTCACATGATTGCAAAACTCTCAAACATGATTCAAAAACGGAAGTTTTGGAGATCGAATGGTCAAAAATATTAAGCTACTCAAAGGAACTTCAACAACAAAAATGTCAACTTCAACCGCAACAACAATCAAACTCCGAGAAACGCAATTTAACTTTAATCGATGACAAGCACACTCATGAAGTGATCCAAATTATCATAAGATCCGAACCGATATGAACCAAATTATCATTTGGTTGAAGAGGTTTCATATTTCGGTTTTTTATTGTTACTTAAATATACATGTCAATAATGACAATAAATGTGCGTATAAATCAAACAATTGAATTATAAACGTTTTAGTATTGACTTTGAGATTAGTTTAGCCCTTATGGCCTTATGGAAAGGGTATGTTGTTTAAAGTTCAAATTAATTGAAAATATTGGATTAATGAAAATAAAAGTTGAGATTATTACGTATAGAAACTATATGTAAAATAATTAGGTAATTATGTTATAAATAATAAGATATATGAAGAATAGACGGAAATAAATTGCTATTCGGTTTATTTAGATTACTCGGTTTTTATTATAATAACCGAAACTAATCCAAAACCTAAATAATATCAATCTAAAAATCCAAAGTGTTTAGTTCAATCCAAATTATCTAATTAAAGAATTCGATTATATCTAGATAGCAAACGTATCTAGTCAGAAATATAACACTTAGGATAAAGAAATTTCGAACAAAAAATTGACAAATAGTAAACCCACATGGCTGCTACTAGTTTCCAAAAACTATTTTATCACACATTTGTCCCACTAGTTTATAGAGGTCAATGGAAAGTGTGCGTATAGCCAACGCGAAGTGCAGTGCGTACGGTTGTCAGACAGATCAGGTTGGAACACCTGGCTGTACCTAATTGCCATGGGGTTAGGGGATACGCTGTAAAGCCGCTCGCACAAACAAAATGGCTACCTAAACTTTTACATTCACAAAGTTACAAGCTAAGATAAAGAATTCAAGGGGTGTTTGTTTTAAGTTTTTTTTTTTGTTAATGAACTTGGTTATTTTTGGATTATTGTTTATAATTCTGATTTATGAATTTATTATGAGTTAAAAAGTCATAAAATAATAAATGAGGAAGAAAATAATAATTTTGAAAAATAAACGAAAACAAATACACTCTCATAATTGGACTAAACTAATACTGTTAAAGCGTTATTATATATCCTTACATTGACAACCTTGGAACACTGTTTCTAAGCCGCATGAGCCACGGCTCGGGTCAGTTTGGGTTGCCTTTGGTCGGTTCATGGGTCATAATAAAAAATAATTTTTCATTCTTTTTAGAAATAAGTTTTTGTGTCACCGTTTAGACGTTATTGTTAGTGTTTAACTTTATAAAAAAGATCTTTTTTTTATTAATTAAATTTTATGACAGGCTGGGTTGGTTTGATTAAAAATCTTTTTTCCTTTTACACTATTAAAAGAAATAGTTACGTCTTTATTTTGATAAAATTTTAATTTTTTGTTTAAGTTTTATGTTTTTGGGTTACAGTATTTTTTTTAATTTAAGATTTTACCTTTTCTTTTTAGATTACGCTATTAAATAAAATAGTTTTTTTTCCTTATTTTGGTTATTTATTACTTCTTTTTTTTTACCTTTTTTCTGGGTTTCTGATATAAATTAGTTATCTATTTTGATTGGACTTTTTTTTTAGGTTTACGCCATTAAATAAAGTAGTTATGACTTTCTTTGTTTTTACATCGAATATATTTTTGGCCTGCCGCAACACGCGGGCACAAAAATCCTAGTTGATGTACAATTATTTATCTTGTTAGCCAAACTAATATGAAAAATAATTTTAAGAGTAGCAAGTCTTGAAAAAATTTCTTTTTCATATCTTTAATATATAATAAAAGAGGGGCCTTAAATGACATATGACGAAGTAAGGTTCATTGGATAGGTTCACTTCTTTGATGTCAACCGTTAGATCAGATTGATGATGTCATCAAATATTATTTTCATTTTACACCCTCTTACAATACATAATTACATTCAATATTTTCATTCCATGTCCACTAAAATAAAAAAAACATAATTCTAATATTTTCTATAGAATCGTTCGATTTGGAGTGTGATTTACGTTATTATTATTCTAAAATCTCCTAATACAAAACATCAAAACATGAAGTGTATATGTTATTATAACTATAAACATCAGTATAACATTATTTTCTCATAAGTAAACATAAAATTTATGATTCAATTTTTATTTTATTTTCGAATTATCGCGAGACAATAACCTAGTATATTAGTAAAAAGAAAGTATTAAATGTTTTATTTTTTATATATCTAAAAAAGACTTTTAAAGCCATTTGTGAGGGTTGTAATAACCAGGTTTTTTTTTTAGTTTGGGCTCAAATCATTTGTTACTTTATTTTAGAACGATCATATTAGTGATCTGAGATCACACTGACGTTCAATTGGACAATATGCAATTCTTAAACCTATATCAAATCTTACATGAAAGTTAGTTATCTTATAATACTAATTTACTAAAACAGAAAACCTCAAGAGGTAGGCTCGAACTTATTTGGCTAATAATCAGTAATACAGTTAAAAGTATATATTTCTTGTTTGATTATTTGACAACATAGCTGGTTGTGGTTATGCTGCATGATTGAATTAGGTGATATGAGAAGTAGCATATCCCAAAGTTAATTGCTTTTGGTTATAACAATATCTAAAATATTAATGGGTTGTCTGTGGTCAAATACAACCTTTTTTTCTTTTGGTATTTTGACCGTTTAAAAGAAAATTACGTAGCCGAACAAATAAAGAAAAACTATTTAAATTTACTCTATCAATGTCGGGCAGTGCTACAATATTTTGAACTTCTGTCACAACAAAATCTGGAATACAAGATTCATATACTACTCGGAAAATATATGATCATAAACTACATATAATTGATCGAGACCAAAAGATGAACTAGAGAATTTTGTAGAAACTAAATGCAAGAATTACTTTAGAAGACTAGTAAAGGAAGCAGAAATCTTTTGGAAGTCAAATGTAATGTAATATATGTTGACCCGATTAGAGTGACATGTTAACGTCATCACCTTCTCCATTCAACAGCTCTCCAACAGTGAATTGATGCAAATTTTCATACATCTTCTTCCATTGTTGTACCATTTGCATCGACCTTTTGTTATCTTGTTTCAATCTTTCCATCTCCATTTCAGAAGCACCAGAAGAACCATGTTGCTGAAATTGACATACAAAAATACAAAATCATGTTTTCTAAGTTAAAAGCTTCTAAAACATCTGCATAACAAAATAAGGATTTGCTTAAATAGACAAGTGCATATTTGTGGCACAGAGTGTTTCTTATGGATTTTATTCCCTACGTGTAGATGTGACAATTTCAACCCATATATGTGAAAGCATTGGTTAAATTTTATTGATTATGCACGAAAATGGGTATATTTAACAATATAGCTAAAACCAAAACTAGTCAAACAGTCTGAAAGTCTCCCGCACACAACCTCCAATATTGGTTCGTTTAAGAGAAGTTGAATCATTATTACATTTAATAATTTTTATATTCATATCTAACAGAGTGTTCAGGTACAAACTTGTAATAAACAAACCAAAACAATTGTTAATGGATCAACCAACCTATTTGACCTATTTGACCTATTACCCACCCCGACAATTATGTCACCTAAACATTTCTGCTATGACATAATTACATAAACAAGTAACCCATGCTATCTTTCAGAACACAAAAAAAAGACAAAACATTCGGTTGTATGTCAAATGTCTACCATACCCTTCAATTATATAAGAGAGCCACCGAAGACCCAAATCTATATCCTCACTATTCTGTAATAATATAATGGGAAATCTTGCATTTCGTTTGTGCCAAGAGATATGTTACTTTAAATAAGTTATTCTGTATTAGAGACAATTAATTTCATGTTCAGGCTAAAGATAGATAGAAAGCACTGACCTGAAGTTCATTAATCTGCTTGTTCATAGAGTTAACGGTTGCATATATGGCGTCACAAGGCCTGTGATAATCAGGCTGAGGAGAGATGTATGCGCTGAAATCCGAGTTTTCATCTATTGTCGAGTATTTCTCAAGTGGAGGTGGCAATGCCATGTGTCTTCTTCCAATTAAGGGTTGATTAGCTCCTAATGTTCGAGGGTAAAACGCTGTTGGTTGTCGAATAACAAGAATATTGTTAACAGGACCTGATCACACAGCCAAGAAATTAGACATGTAATCACAAGCCTTTTAATCAAGTTATATTAGTACAAGAATTTACGATATGAAAAGTTATTCTATTAGAGTTTACCTTTTGCGTGTTTCAAAACACGAATAATATTATGAGTTTTTGTGTCCCAGACTCGAACCATGCCATCCTCTGATCCAGCAACCAATTGAACTCCATCCAAAGCAAAAGCCAAAGAGCATATAGCCTTACTGTTACAAACACAAATTATTGCATTCATACCTCATCAATAACCTCGGAAATTTCACTCTTAGAAAACAGAAATGAAATATTTCTTGACAATTATTATTTGAGTAGAATGTGTTCGGTATAGACGCTGACCAGTCAATAGTTTCTAACGGGAATGGTTCTTACATATGAAATAAAATTACGGGGAAGAAAAAGCAAATAACCAAAAAATATTGTACAGATGTTTGCGTCTAATAGCATTTGAGCACTTTTAGCAAAGAAACACAAAATAACAAACAACTTGCTTAGGTGGACAGACCCGAGGTTATGCCCAACTTATCTCAATTCTTTAATCGATCAAATTCAGCATCACATGGAAGTTATCCTTATCCCCATTCATACAAGTCCCTAACTAAGAATTCCAACCTATTTAAGGTACTAATAAGAATCCTAATCAATATAATACTTGTTTAATAAATCATTAAATATACCGACAAAGCTAACCAATAAAAAATATCATTTATGCCCAGGTCTAACAGGCATAAATCACACTAGCTTGTAACTCAGCAGTCACGAGGTAAAATGATAAGATAAAGGGTTAGTATGTTGACTTCTCTCTTTTGGTTGTTAATTTCTTATTTACGCAATCAAATTTAAGGGATTTCCAGCTTGTTACGGGTTTTGTAAAAAACAGTTAAAAGTTTTTAGACCAGATAGGTAAATCATGACACATCATAACCATCTTGACAAAAAAAAGCAGTAAGTTGGAAAATTTGAGGTAAATAACACCAAAATTTATTTTTAGAAAAATGAGCGATAAAATGAAGAAAAAAAAATGAAAGAAAGCTTACGCTCAATTGTCAACATTTCGTTTTTGTTCATTTTACGCTTCTTTGAGAAAAAATCATGAAAAATTACATAAAGGTTTTTTGAAACTTCGGTTAGGGTTCAAAAAATAAAACCCGAAAAGGTCTTGAGAGAAAAACTTCACTGACCTCAACAATAAATCATGCATATGAGCAACAGTAGTGGACTTACACGTCAATACTAAATGATAAATTAGACAAAAAAAAGAGTCCATATTTGCAGCAACATGGGATGTTCTTGATGAAAATGTTGGATTACACAAACTGGGATGAAGTTAATAATGATAAAATACAGAACCAATACTCTCAAAGCTGACATACCTTTGATCAGACAATGTACCAATGATATGCAACCCATGAATGTTACTGGATGTGCCCTGAGCATTGAGTTCTGCAATGTATATCTTGCCATCTCTACCACCAGCATAAAACACATGCTCCCCGGGATCCAATGCAACTGCATCAATTATTGAAGGGAACACAATATTTCTCAACAAAGTTCCCGTAGCTACGCTCCATACCTGCAATGATGAATGTTATGCTAAAGTAGAAGAATAACCGTCAATGGCCATTTCATGATCCAACAATAAGGAGGTGGCAAAATCAACGGGTCAAAACAGGCAAGGTCAGGTTGGGTTAACCACGCACACTTATGGTTTTTGTTCAGCTTTATAAAAAAAAATTGTAAATAACTTATATCTAAATACGACTACAAAAGATATATTACTAAACTGTGTATACAATAGATGGAGGCTCTTGTGCCTAAAAAAGAGTGCATGTTCCTCGAAATATTTTCGTTTAGGAGTGTAAAAGAGAGTTGAGCCATAACAAAAATGTGTGATAAAGTTAAAAAACTAATGGATGAAATTAAACAATCATCAATAGTATTTAACATTCAAGCTAACTGCACTTGGTTAAACACAAGAAAGATTATATTTTTTGTGGGAAGACAGCTTCACTATCGTTTTTAAATGTGAAAATTATGTTTCTCTATATAAGAATAGGAGACGTTGAAAGGATTGAGAGATATAAACCTTGCAAGTACGATCCTGTGAAGCAGACAATATAATTGCATTAGACCCACCATAGCCTGTAACAATATCAGTTACGGGCAAAGCATGTTCAGAGAAACTATACTCATAAAGATGTCCTGCTCTCTGTTGTCGCTCCTCATCAAATAGCCTAAATCACAAAATGGTAGAAAAATCATCTAAAGCTAAAGATGCAAATCATAAATATAGAAAAAAAAAAGGGGGGGTAAATGATTAGTACATGAGAAGCGACCAAACTCGAACAGATCCATCCTCAGCACCAGAAATCAAAAGTGATTGATCGTCAGAAAACACTAAACAAGTAACAGCCCTATAGTGACCATGCCACTTCTTTAGTAATCTACCAGTTGCAACCTATAACAAATAAATGAACACTTTCACTAAAGAGGTAACGAAACTTTGATTTCCGAGTTGTTAACCGCTCTGTTATCCAATTTAGACTCTATATATCAAGTTAACCAAGTTGTTAATAATAGGTAAAACAAAGTCTGACCTGTTAACAAGCGTAAAATAGAAAAGAGAGAAAGTGAGTTAATATCTGACCTCCCAGAAGTAAATATCGCCAGAAACTCCTCCGCCGACAATGTAAGTTCCTTGAGTATTGGAAGCAATAGGATTAATTGGTTCAGCAGGAAAACTCTTAACTTCTACTTGAGGCTGCAATAAAATCGATATGAAATAGGCGTTGTTGTTCATATGTAGCATTTGCGTTGAAAAAATAAAACAAATATAATAGAAGCTTGATAATTAATATTAATACAACTCTCATTGCATTTTCATACTAACTAATAGCTATTTTGATTAATTAATATAGAGGTAAATGAAAAAGTAAATTTGATGAGAGGTACCTTGTTCCAGGACCAGAAGAGAAGAGAGCCAGAAGACGAAGAAGGATCACGAAGCTGAGAGGAGGCGAGGAAACGACCGCCGACGGAGATAAGGCCGTGGGAAGGGGAGGAGCATGACCGGTAACGGAGGTGTTCTGTACCGGAACGAACCTCCCAACAACCGATTCCGGCGTCGGTAGATGACGATGCGATTACTATTTCGTCTTCCATTTCTATTCGGCTGCTTCAAACCTATCGGGCTTGGGGTTTTAAGGTTTAGGTAACACAGCTCCTTATATTTTTATTTTTATTTTTAAATCACAAATAGAAATAAAAAGAAGTAATTTAAAAAATAAAATTATCGGAAAAACACATATATAATTTCGAAAGCATTTTAACCATAGAGCCAAATTGTGCCGAGTCACATAAACTTTCAACCTCTTATGTTAATCATGAAGTCGTATAGTGACAATAAAGTAATAGAGGATTTGAGACAGATTGTGTATGTTAAAGACACCACAAGAAAATGCATCGGGTGTATAAATAAATCTCTAACCGATGCAAGTGGATCTATCTTCCACAATCATAGTGGAGGAGAAATCTCTCCAAACACATGACGGTGTCTTCATTCGAGGTGCGGAAGAAATTATTCCAAATGGTTTCGACAAGAGAACATATAAATGGGCAAACATTAATCTCAGCCTCGTGTTCAAAATGAACAGAAACGAAAGTTTGTTTATGTGTTCGTTAGCCCTAGATTGGATCCAAATATTATTATTATTATCAAATATCAATCAGTACTAAACTAGCTAGTCTCTAAATCAAATATCATTATGTTTCGGTCTTGATTTAACAGGGCTTTGGTACTAAAGTTGGTCAGACCCCATCCGAAAAGGCTTTTAATCAATCTTTGGTAAAGATCAGAACGATACAAGCCCTCTTACAAAACTACGCCAGAATAGCACATCACAGAACCATCAAACTCCAAACAATATATTTGTCATTCTTGGCAACAGTAAACAACAAATGCAGTATAGCATAGTAAACATATTAACCTATACATTTCTGGATGGATTTTTAGTCAAAGATATATGTAAAAGAAGTGCTAATAACATTGGACAAATTACACATATGAGAGACAAATTGTTGTTTCCAAAACTCTAAAGCTGCTTTAGACGGTAAGAAGTCAGCAAATCCCGGCTTGTTTGACCAAGATGTTTGTGTCACTGTTGTGTATATACCTTCAAAAAGGGCCATTTGCCTGTATCATTGCAATCACATGCTTAGTGCACATTCATGATTCCTGACTTGGTGCGTTGAGCTATTTCTCGTTCTCGTCTATGCATAACTCGTAAGAACTCATCTGAGCATAAATTTCCATCTTGATTTGCATCAAATAGGTGAAAAATGAGCTCAATTACATTCTCGCTCAGTGTTATGCCACATACCTGCATAAAAGCAAATCAACCTTTTCATCAGGAGGTTTGTTTGATAGTCTTATTCACACATCGACACAATGAGAAATAGTTTATGGTACTTGTCAACTAAAATTTATAGTATAATAAAATGATAGCATGATAAAAGTTGTAAGGTCAATATTCTTAGTACTATTAAGAATAATAAAATGCAATACTAAGGAATGAATAAACACATTATAGTAGAATCCTTACGTGATGAGATGCGCGTTGAAAATCCTTCCTTGTCAATAATCCATTGACTTTCCCATAGCTGAAAAGGGCAAGAGAAAATGGCTGCAGTTTTTTACGTAGTTCTGCAAAGTTTTTAAATTCCTCAAATGTAATGCGTATGTCCTTAAGATGAGGCTCGTTGTCTAATTCATCAACACGGTCAAGCAACTTGTTCATATGCCTTATATCACCAGATGCAACCATGGACAACGCGAAATCCTTGGCTGGTATTGTTCCACTCGATTTGAAATCATAATGAGAAAACTCCAGCCATATCATCTGCACAATGTGAAGCAAAACAATGAAGTCAATATACCAAAATGAATCCGAAAAAATGAGATACAAGGATAATTATTATGAATCACGTTTACTCTTACATGGGTAGATTTGGGTTAGTTATATTCTCAAACAACCTCCTAAATCAATTTATTCAAAATTTAAATGACGTATAATATTGTTTTTGAAATCATAAGTAATGCATAATTTATTGATTAAACTCTCTGAAAATGAACAAAAGTTAGTTGGATCCAGACTCGACCCATTTCAACTACTACTAACAATGACCAGTTATGACTCAAAAGCGTTTTGACCAGTTAACCAATCTGCCCGTTCATCTTGCCAACTCAAATGACTAAAAACCATAAGCACATAGAACTAAGAATCAGAAAAGTACAATGGAAAGATGAGCAGAGGCATTATGACAAAACCTAAACAAAATCACCATCTTCAATGTAGACACAAATGACGTTGATATTACGACAAAATTTACTTGTAAAACTGCATACCTCATGGTGGAGATCCCTTAGAAACTGAACAAATTTATCATGTCGCAGTCGCTGGTTGCCATCTTCACCAAAAAAGTAGTGCACCACTCCTCCATTTTCTACATGACCTCCGACTTTAAGTCCAGTGCGGAGTCCATCCTTATGGAAAGTTCCTTGTCTATTATGACCACGCATCAACGCCATCACTTTTTTAAATTCTTCTCTATCTATTTCTCTAAGAATTAACAAAAGTTTGAGTTTCCAGCAACAGGAATGTTTGTTTTGTAAGTAAAGAAAATAATGCACAGAGAACAAGATCTCGAACTATCCAAGTTGTTAGAGATGGCCAGATGGATAGTTCTGATGCCCTGACCCAAAACACTTCTTTGTCCAATTTTAATATCTTATAAATATTAATTCGTTAATTTTGCTTACAATACACATGATTATAACACCAAAATCAAATCTTCTAAAAAAATGAATTATGATAATATATGCCTAACTGTAGTCGTTGTAGTATAATCGTAACAAAAAGAGGTTTATCCAAGTATGATAAAAGAATACAGCTAATTAAAACATCTTTCATAAGATTTTACGTATGAACGCTAAATCAGTTTTCGATAAGTTATGAATAGAGCCAATCGATGCTAGTTCCCTATGACTCTTTTCTCAGGATTAGCAATGCTTCATTATATTTCTTAAACTTCTAAAGTGAGTTATCTTCCATAAATTTCAACTCTGAAAATCCATGACAGCTATCGACAGAACACCCTAAACTATTTAGACGATGGCAAATTATTCAAACAAATGGCTTAAATCAAGATTAAAATTCAGCACGGAACACAATTGAAACCCAAAGATGTTTAATCAAACTTGCTAACAAAAACTGACAATGATAATGAATTAGTATTAACGCAATAACTACTGAACAGGTCAAAGTTGCAATAGATGCATACCCATCATTGTCAATGTCAAACATTTTAAAAGCAACTGAAAAGCTCGACTCGGGTATGCTGAGTAGTGTGACAAAAAATATATACCTGTGATATAAAAAAGGATGTTAGCAATAAAGAACAAGGTGAAATTATATGAAATGACTTAAGAAAAATATACAGGACCCGAATACAATTCATGACATGCAATAACTCACTCTTTAAAGGATACGAGGCCATCGCTGTTTACATCAAAAAGCATGAAAAACTGTGAGGGGGAACAATGCAACTCCCCTGGAAGCCTTTCTCCTCTTAGAGATCCTTCTCTTACAATGTTTGACTCGGACGGAGGGAACACGGGAACAATAGCACGCATCAAATCTCCTGGGGTCATAAGAGTTTCCCCTTCAGTATTCTCCACCGATGCAAAGTATTCAAATACCTACAGAACAAGGTTCAACTATTTTAGTCATTACATAAACCGTATAATAATCATTAAATGTGTTGATATTATGTATTTTGGCTCATCCCAAACACAAACTATTAGCTAAATAACGCTTTGAAAAGAGAGACATTGATGCCATGAATATTGGTAATACTGAGTGAACTCTTTTAGGTAAAAAGTCAAAGAAACATCAGGATTATTCCCCTACAAGGAAAAAAGTCAACATAGAGCTTAACAGAAACAGTTAATTCCTCATGGTTCCCGGTTAGGTTTGGCTATGAATTGAGTTCGCTATCAACTTTTCACTTCCGGCATTCACTTTACAGAAAATTAGTATTGGGAATAAATATGAACGAGCTGCCCAAGAGTGTAAGATCTTGCCGAAAGTATAGGTTGATACATAATAGCTGAAGTAATGACATCATACTCGCACATGAAGGCGATGACCATTTGATGTAATAATGAAAGTGGCATCGATAAGTCTACAAAGCTTGAAGGATCTATACACAGAAAGTATAGACATCAAGACGACTATAGCAAGAGTAAAGGATTCAAGACTATGCAATATGTATGATAAAAACATCCAAAAAAATCATAATATTCATGCACAGCAGAAATTTATTATATAGAACAAAATTAAACATCATTAAAATGCAAGAGACCTTAGAAACCATATCGATCATAAATATGCTAGAACCGAGGCCAACTGCACCTGCGACAAAACATACAGAGAGTTTGGAAACTGAAAGACTTGATACAACTATACAAAACAACAATAAAAAAAATACTTGAGCAAAAGAGGACTAATCTTCTGTTATTCCAATGTTCAATTGATTTTCTGTTTACAGTAAAGGGCATAATATACTGGGATTTTCAAAAAAATTTGGGGGTTGCCTTCATCAATTGTCTAGATATACTTATCCCCAAAGCAGATGTCTACCGTACTCTAGATAACCCTAATAGTCCTACCAAAATCTGAACATGGAAGAAAAATTCATGTAAATAATGAGTCCTTAACTACAGTTGCAATGCAATGTACTTTGAGAAACACCTAAGTATTCAATATTGTCAGAAAGTTTCATGATTCAAGAAACTGATACTATGAAATTAACTACAATAATTAGTCAACACACTATATGAAATCCACATAATGCTGAACGTATTTGATCAAATTCCCGTTTAATTACAGCAGCTGGATAAATAATCATGGACAATATAAAACGTTTTAATGTGCATTTACAGTGACGCGGCAACAACCAATCTAGAGTGTTTGGCAGAAATTATAATTCTAATTCTAATTTTCATATATTTATGATCACACTAATCCAAACACCCTCACTGACACAGTCTATGTCTAATCAAGGCTTAAACAGTCAGGATGAGACTGAAAATGCGGTTTAAAAAGGCGATTTAACGAGTTAATAAGAATTGTATGTATATGTATATACCTTTTCAGGAGGACTCAAAGTTCTCAACCTTTTCTCATAGTTAAAGAAGATTCTTCTCCGCATCGAATCTGTATTCAGATCAAAAATTATCTATCAATAACAACCAAACCCTAACCCTAACAAACTAAAAAAAAAAATCAAAATTATTACCTCTGATGAAGAAATTGGAGCTTGACAAAGGCTGATCATCATAAAACTTGTGAAGTTTATGAGCAGTAGTGGTCAACCAATCAGCAAAAGTCATGGCCGATTTGACTACATAAGTGGAAGGCGAAGAAGAAGAAGGAGGAGGAGAGTACAAGTAAAGAGAGACTCCGACTCCGGTTCCGGTAACGATGGCGGAAATCCATCGGAGTAAATTAGGGTTTCCGGAATGAGAATTGGGATCGGTGGAGGTGAGTAGTGAGGAAGAAGAGATTGTACGGATTTGACGGTTGAGGATTGATCGTCTCAGAGACATGATTACGATTTGTGAGTGATATGATAATCAATAATGGAAAGGTATCTGTGTATAAATAGCAATAGCAATGCCCACAGATTCCTTCACTATTTACCTGATTTTTACGCCCACTACATTTCTTTTATACTAACCACAAATCTTGTTTTTGACGGCTTAGACCGCTTTCAACCATAACACTTATAATGTGTCGCGTCATCATAACACCACCATAATATAACATCACTAAACTCATTCAACCATAACATCAAAATCCGAGATCCACAAATTTTATTATTTTTCATTTTATTTCCTTTACTCATATTATTTTTAATACATTATTAATATTAAAAATACATTAATAATAAAAATAAACTTAGATTAATATTAAAAAACGATACATAAATACTTAAACGATAAAAAAAAACAATATTTAAAAAACGATACATAAAAATACTTAAACGATAAAAAAATTTATAAACTAATCGTCTTCTTCGGCGGCTAATTCGGCGAGAATTTCGGCCTTTTGCTTTTCGACTACGGCCCGAGCCTCTGGCGTAGATCATCTGTTGGCATACGAAGAAATTCCATTTTCCGAAAACGGAGTCTGTATTTGATCTCCATTGTTTTGGCGATCATAATCTCGCGAAATTCTTTGACAACGCCGTCGTTAAACTCGTCTCGTTTTGAAGTAACGTCGGATGAGGAGGAACGTGCGCTCTTAGATGGTCGTGGCCTTCCTAAAGGTCGTTGAAGTCGATCATGGCCATAGAGGTCCGGTTCTGCATCGTCGTCGAGGTTGATCAGTTCGTCAATGGGTTTAGGATTAACAAACCTTGGCGAATTATGCAAAACTTCCCACACAGCATGATGACGAAATGCGCGTCCGTTTTCGGCTTCGAACAATGTCAACGTCGTTGTGTAGACGACTTTGTCATCCTCACCGCTCGATCAATCTCGTTCGGCCCGGTCATGACATGCTATGAACAACCGCAAATTTTTGCTCATAGTCGTCCATTTTGAACTTAGCGCATTTTTTGTGAAAGGTTCCGCCAAACCTTAGTTGAAAAAAGCCATAACACGAAACCAAAAAGTTAGACCATCTTGGTCGGTTCCGGTTTTCCGATCCTCCGACACATGAATCCAATTCTCCGCCAAACGTCGTTCTTGGCCTTGTGTCCACTGAACCTTAGACGATGGAGTGGCGTCTTCCACAGTCGTAGCTTTTTTCTTACCCTTGTCTTTTCTCTTACGAGAACCACTAGGTTCCGCTACTTGTGGTGGAAAAGATTGAGACGGTTTGAATGGTTGGTTTTGGGGTTGTAGGAATGATTGAGTTTGTGGTTGATGGAATGATTGAGGTTGGGGTTGATGGAGTGATTGAGTTTGTGGTTGATGGAATGATTGTTGTTGGGGTTGTTGTTGTCATTGCCAAAATTGGAATTGTTGTCACTCGGTCATGGCTTGTTGATGGGGTTGAGTTTGTGTGTTGGTGTTTCCGGCGAGTAGTGAAGTAAAACCACCGGGTTGGGTTTGGAAATTTGCGACGCCCGATGAGGAAGGCGAGTTGGGATCAGATGACGGAAAATCGTTGTATTGAGACATTTTTTTCTTATGGGTTTTGTAGATAGAATGAATATGATTTGGTTTTGTAGAGAGAAAGAATATAATTTGTATTTTGTGTTTGTGTTTGGGTATTTATAGAGTTGGTTAGGAAAAAAAAAATTAAAATTAAATTTTTTTTTCAAAAAAACAGCCGTTGCATATAGTCGTTATAGGTTTAAATTTTTTTTGTTTTTTTTTAAATCTCTCAAACGGTCGAAAAAAAAAAAAAAAAAAAAATCAAACATCACGCCGCGTTGCCGGAAAAACGTCGCGGCAAAACGCGGCTTACAACGCCACCCCCAGCGATAACGCCGTTATGGGGGAAAAACGCCGGATAACGGCAACCGCTGAGAGCGGTCTTATAGTCGCGTTATGCACAGCCGTATTACCTGGTTAACGCGCGTTATACGTTTTTTTTATTTTTCATTTTAACTAATAGAAAGTGAAATATAAATATGTGTGTTCGGATTTCGATGTTATGATTGGGATGTATTTTCGGTATTATGTTATGTGTTGAGTTAGCTAACGTGTCCATAATATCGGGTGTCTCGATGTTATAATTGTTTGTGCTCTAATATAAGAAAAATAATTTAAATAGTACATCTGGAAGTTAATGATCACTAAAAAATCAAAAAATTTAAAATGGCACATATTTGCGACATCGGTTTTCGAACATTGACATTAAACGTTAACGTCAAAATGACTAGTATAGAAATATCCGTATAGGAGTCATATGTTAGGGATTTTTTTAATGAGAAGGTTGAGAGAGAAAGAGAGGGTTTGTGAGAGTCGATTGAGAGTCCCCCTCCGTCTATGGGTAGGAGATTCAATAATATTGAGGGCACCTCCGTAATCGTATCTATTTCGTTAAAAGTGAAAGTTACGAGGATGATCAACATCGTTGAGAGGAAGGTCCATCCTTATAAACCTATTTATATATTTATATATATTGGTTTATGTGGTAGTGGATTAGGCTCAAGCCGAACCAATTATATCATTGTATTGTTGCTATTTCTATTTACATTGGTTATCATCGTTTTGTTATTCATACTTGTGGTAGATCCCAATATATTTTTCAAGCTGAAGTTGAGGCCACATTATGAAGGCTAGTCAAAGCTATTCAATCCTCAACTTGTTTGCCATACCCATCTTTCATGATCTTTAACACCTCATCGTTAACGAAAACAAATACCGATCATCTTATATGTTTCCATCAGATAAAAATCATACAGTAGAAAGAATCCAAATATCATAACATGAGACTCTCGATGTATTCACTACTACTAACTACTCATAATAACACAAACAACAGCGAAAGAACTCTAGCACAACCATCACCATCAAAACTATACACAGATATCTCCGACATGCTGAAATTTTCACATAACCTTTTCACCTTCTGTTCTTGCTATGAGTATTTTTGTGTAGACACGATGAATTCTTTCTCTTCCATAAACAACCCAAAACACAAGAGACAACAACACCGCCAATGAAACCATCAGTAACCCAATATAAATCCAGTTGCTGTATCGACGCAGGCCTGGGCAGTGGTCTCGTGAGATGTCGGTGAAAGTTTGCCTCACAAATGTGCAGTCTTGTAGATCTACCAGAAAAGGCCCATAAAGGTACAGCCCATAACTTAGCTTTATTCCAGCAGACATTTGGCTGTAGAAATCGGGAGTTAGACGGCCTGTTGTGGTGCAGATCCCGCTAGGTGAAACTTGACAAACAAATTGATTGTACACCTGCAACCAATCAAGAATGTCTTTTTTAATTCATTTTGTTATAATCATTAACACATTAGATGTGATTACATAAACTTTGTTATTTCAGATATGATTTAATTTTCTGAACGAAAGCGATTTTGGAAGCTGAAAGCTTTATGAATATGAGATGCAACACGATGGGTTACTTACCTGTGTAGCATTGTTCAATGAAACTTCTTTAGGGTCACAAGCTCGATTAGTAAAGTCAGTGTTGAATGGATTGCAAAGAAGGGGCAACAATGGCCCAGATTGATTGAAAAAGAGCGGGGTAGCTTTAGGGGCATTGTTGATATTACTGACAGTAGTAATGACTTGATTGATTACATCAACAAGTTGAGAAGTGACTTCTTTGCTCCTCAATGAAGTTTCTTGAGCCGTTGCATTGTCTACACATGGAAGAATGTCGTCTAAAGCAGTATGGGCAGTTGGGTTCTCAACCCACTGATTCATCGACACACAAGTGTCTGCAGTCACACTAATAGAACAAAACAAGAATATTGTAAGTGCTAATTTCATGATTCGAAGACTGAATTATACACTATTTAGGGTGTTTTAATGTCGGTATGTTATATTGAATAAGCACAAACAAATAATAAATTGTAATACAACATGTTGCAAGAAATAGTCTTTGAATGTGAGTCAGTTATTACAAATTTAAGAGTGTTGAACAAATTTGGATTACTTTATGAATTAATAGATAAACTGACCAAACGGACATTTGCGTATTTTGTTGTTATAAAACAACAATTTATTTACTCCCCAACTATAAATAATTTCTTTATAACACAAAGGACCCATCGTACTTAAAAAAAATTACACACAAGAAAATCTTACTTGTGCAAAACAAGGAACACGCCAGCCAATACAAACGTTCCCGTCACAAGAATCCATCCAAAGATGACCAAGCTGCAATTATCCAAAACGGAACATTTATATCAATGGGAAAATGGATGACGTACATGGCATCTTAATTAAAACATCAATACACTCACGTGTAAACCATACATTGCATGCCAAAGAGCGAAAACACTGCAAGGAGATATAAGAAGTAAAGAAATTAGTGGAGGTAGCAAGTTCAACACATCTACTTATGATTGGGTCAAATTTAAAGTTGTGTTTTGATCCCTACAGGTAAAATGCAAAAAAACACAGCTTAAAAGAAAACGTGTCAAAAGAGTAAAACAAATTAAAAGGCGCCCAAAGTGTATCTATAATACATAAAATCTTCTAAATCGTTTAATTAATAAATAAGATTATTGACTTTCAAAAAAATAACATGATAACAAAAAAAATAGAGATGATTATTATTAAATAAGATAACTTTTTAATCATATTTGACACACTAATAATATATACAAACAAACATATAAAAATTTGGACAGAAAAGTGTTTCCGATCAACTCACCTGTTTTGAACGAACCAAAAATGACCTGTTTGACATGTACTAAACCCGCCCATTTGACTTTATTAAGTTGAAATTACTAGAGATACAAAAAAACAATAACGAAAACAGAATTGGTAAGGTATCAAGGAAACAACAGAAGCTTACAGAAACCAATGAACGTCAAGAAGAGCATCACAGCAGATAGAATAATCAGAACCAACCTCCTGTGAAATACACAATCATATGAATTTTATGATACATTTGATAAATTACTTGTATATGTTTATCACTTTATGTTATTATGAAGTCAATTACTTACACGGTATCTAGGACACGGTGTATGTCTTCTTCATTATCTTCAGTTCGATCAGAAAGAGCATAAGATGATGCGTTTAGCTTTGTCTGTACCTCGTCAATGTCTGATTGGACTTTAACCGGCAAGAAAACTTGGGCTACCCCTATTTTCTTTGCAGACGCCAGGTCATCAGACAAATTTCTTAGTCTTTGTGCAGTTGTATTTGCCTGATTTACAACATATTTCAATGTTTTCGTTGTACTATGATGGAATTTTGCTTGACCTGTGTATAAAACAACACAACCAGCACTGCAAATAACAAAAGAGGGCCATTAGTTGACCTCGAATACACGAGATACACAATGAGCATTATTAATTCTTTTGTAAATAACGTAATTAACTTTTCGAACTATAGTGGTCTTGACTTTTTGAAACAAATAAAACATTGTTCTTGTGAAAATGAGAAAACGTTCAAAAGGTATTTAAGATTGCTTATTTAAGCCCACACACATAGGAGGAGAGAGGAAAGTTACATTGCAATGATGGTAAAGAGGATGAGGAGAATAAGAGAGAGGGCATAAGCTAGTCTGGAATATCCATAGGGTTCCCGTGTACAGCAACAATAGCACAGGCAAATCAGCGATAAGCACAAACCAAATATCACGAACCAAGCAGCTGCCATACCAAAGAACGGTATAGCAGTAAAAGCCACAGACTGCATTCAGTAATTTTATCAGTCAACACAAGTTAAAAGAAAAAAGAAAACATGCATATATAAATGACATAGTTACATACCACAACAACATTTTCCTTTCCGGGATCTCTTATAAAAATGTAACATAGTCTATTTACCAGTATGCTTCATAATAATCATCACAAATTATTTTTAAACTGCATCTTTAATTCTGATCATTCCATATTCAATCCAAATTCAGAATTTACATCACTGTTTCTAGCATTTAGTATACAGTGTTTCAATAGTTTCAATAGCTTATCGTCCACAACAACAAATTTATACATCAATTCAGTTATCTAATTCTTTCTCTATAACCAAATTGATATGTAACAACTTCCAAGTCAAAACTGATCCATTTGACTTACAAAAGTCAAAACAAAAGTTAAAAAAACAAATAATATTTGATCATAAAATTAACTCGAACTTTCTTCGAAGCTCGTTTCTTTTTTTTCCCCAACAAATATGCTCAAAACACGAGTTATGAGCCGAAAAAGAGAATAATGGTGCATTTTTAAATGAATGTGAATGGGAGCAAGTAGAATATATTCATGTGATTACAAACACGTATAATATTATTTAAATGAAACACTAGCAATCAATCACAATTTTTAACATTAAACCATGAAACAAAGATTCTAAATAAACTTGATTATGTCCACATGTTGGATTAACAAAATATTATTTCGTTTAATATCAAAGATATGGAATTATGAACCAAAGTATCATATCTTGTCCTTTACTCAAAGACCTTTTGTTAAAATGCCAGCTAAAAGAGGAATTCGATAATATAATATTCGGGTAAATAGACTTTAAGATTTAAGTATAATTATTGCATATCAAATTATACTTTCAACAAAATATTTTATACATTTTTACGAAGATGCAAATACTTTTTTAAAACTAAATAGAGCTATCAAATTCAAAATGTATTAACCTCTATTTTGTTTTTTATTCGAATTTTGACTTACATATTCTCCACTTCACATGAACTTAAAATATGTATAAACATGAAAACCTAAAAAATATTAAATGAGAACTTGACACAACCTTGTACAACATATATAAATCGGCTAAAACTGTCACTAAAAGTGAGAGATACCAAGTTCGATTCCTGTTGTGGACATTTTACCGGCTCAAAGAGTCTTTACCAAAAAAACTTCATAATGTCGAAAATGCTACTATGTTAAAAAAAGTTTTACCTTTTTGACAGTTTCTTTTGTGTAACTATGTTGAGTCTATGTTAGTATTACTTATTATATTATATTAATATTGGATTATAAGAATTTACAAAGTGGCAGAAAGCAAGGGGGCAACGATAAAAAAAAAAAAAACTTACAGCCCAATAATGTTTTTCACTGATATTCCAACCTCCTCTATATTTATGAAAATCATCAAGTGGGTCACTTCTTGTTGTTCTTTTTTGAGCCAATACCAGTGATGATGAATTCACTTCTCCTTCTTCATCTTCTTCACCGAGTAACCTTTTCACCCCTATACTTTCCAACAATTCATATTTACCCCTTTCACTTTTCCCTTTAAAAAAATACAAACACAGATTCAAAACCCAAATCTACAAAAATAAAAAATTATTTAATGGATGAAAGTAAGAACCTGAAGTGATGAGATTTTGGTGGGTGGGTTTTCCATTTGAGATAATGAAGAACAGGGCAAGAACAAGTAAAACAAATGGGATTGTTTTATTGGTAGATTGCATTCTGATTAATCACTGTTTGAGTTTGAGAGAGAGAGAGAGAGAGAGATTGTTCTACAAAACAAAGGGTTTATGAAAAAAAAACAAAATAAGAAGAATGAATGGTGAGTAAATTAAAAATAAAGAAATAATTATAGAGCGGAAGGAAACCAATGATTTTGTAACGTTTCAAAATTATCAAATATATTTATTAATGGGTAAATATTTTATATATATTTAAAAGAGATTATAAAAAGTAAATGATTTTATAGGATATTTTATAGATATTATTATATTTTGTAAAGGAAATAAATATGGATGTTATTTAAATTTATATGTAAAATTTATCAAAATTTTGTAGTTTTATGGTTTATATATTATTAAACGACTAGATTATTGTTCAGTGATAGCGCGGACAAATATAAAGTTTGACTCATAAATTTTTGTTTATCTGGATTTTAAGTTATTATGAGAACATTATGTCATACGTATAATAACATATATCTACGTTTACGTTTATACCTATGTTTCTTATAGTTAAAATAATATATATACTTTTACGTTTATATACATATTTTAGTATTTTTATGAGGAGATTTTAGAATAAAAATATGGTAAATCATATTCTAAATTTAGCAATTTATAAGTAAATTAAACTTATGTTTTTTTAATTTAGTGGAGATGTAAATGAAAGAGAAATTGTAATTAGGTATTCTAAGAGAGTTTAAAAAAGAAATAGTCTTTGATAACATCATCAATCTGATCTAACAGCTGAAATGAAAGAAGATAACCCATCAAATGGATCTTACTTCGCTATGTGACATTTAAGGCCCCTCTTTTATTATATATAAAAGATAAAAGCTTGATATGTCATATAATTATTAAGAAAAATATCATCTCAAAATGCATTGGCACGTTGTTTATTATAAATAAAAAAATTTATAATAGATGTCTAATAATAAGAAAAAACTTATATTATAGAAGATATGATTAAACAAGAAAAAATATAAATAAATAAAATTTAGTAGAATTAATTTATGACTAAAACTGTAGAGATTTGAAAATTTTCTAAAACAATAACATAATAAGTTACATGTTATCATATTAATTTTTTCTTGTTTTCTATATTATATTTTTTTTTCCAAAAAATACTTTTTTCTTTTTCTCTTTTTTTTTTTTCATTTTAAGTTTCACTTTTACTATTACGAAATAATTAAAATAACTTAAACAAGAAAACCGTAGACAAAAATGTATATTTTGTTAAATTTTTTCAAACATATTAAACATTTATCGAATAAGTAAGATATTAATTTGTTGTTTTGTTGTTTCTATGTTCACTTTTTTACAAAATAAATTTTGTAATAACATTTGTTTATATTTTCTCTTTTTCTTTTGTTTAACTATAAATTCACATTTATAATCAACTATGATTATACTTATAATTAAATATATTAGTCTATAAACCAAAATATTCATATCATTCAAAATAAACTTGTGATTATTTTTTCTCATTTTACGAGTTAAATAAATTAAAGTATAATAAATTAAAGTATAATTAAACAAATTTCATCAACCTTTTTAGTATATGTATTAAGCTTTTAAAACTACAAACATGTATATTCAATTTATTTTTCTCTAATGATGTATGACCTAATTTTATTTTAACTTTTGAGATATTTCCAACAATTAAACTGGTTATCAAAATGTTCACTTGATATATATTTTTGGCAAAACGTGTTTGATCATTTCATGAATTTAGAATGTTTACTTAATAAATTACATGTAAGTAGGAGGAGTTTGGTTTAAGAGTATGAAAACTTGAAAATGACTTTTATTTTTATTTGCTTAGTTAACGAGTTCGGTTTTTTTTATATGGTATGAAACCCATAAATATAAGCTAAATTTAACCGGTCAACGAGTATGTATTAATTAGTAGTTAAAAATGACAGTTAAGGCTTTTATTTCATAGCTAAAAGTTAGAGTTTTTATTTTACATAAATATGTCTGGAAAATAGTTGAAGTTTGGGTTAAAAATGTAACGTGATTAAAAAGTACATAATAATGGGTATGTTTGGCGGAGGGATTTTTAGTAGATTATAGGGGATTAAGCTTATCTTTTTTGATAAGTCACTTTGTAAACTTCGTTTGATTTAACATGCTTATGGAAAATATAAGTCTCGATAAGTCCCAAGACCTTAAACCACTTGAAGTAGCTTATGAAAATGGATTGAGCTTATGTTAAACAAAATGGTATAAATATCTTTCATTTTAATTGGAACATATTTGTTTATATACATTTTTATGTTTTTTTACTCTAATAAGCTTCAGTTCCAACTACTTTATCAAACATGTTTTTTATTTTTATATATAAGCTCTAGTCCCGACCATAAGCTCAAGCTCGAGTGTAAGCTCAAACTTAAGCTCCAACTCCATCTATTTCCGTTAAACACTCCTAATATGATAAAAACAAATTCTATAAAGGGTATTTATGTAATGCACCATAATATAAGTCCAAACATCTTTTTTAATTTTTGAAAGAGCTTATATTTTAGGGACTTGTTCTTTTTTAAATAAGCTCCAACCAAACAAAATTTATTTAGAAAAAAAAATTTAAACCCTAAAAAAGTCACGTTTAATGATGTATAAGCTTTTGCCAATCTTATCGTTTTCTACATGTTCCTTCATAAGTTTTGTTTGATTCGACAGACTTATTAAAAGTAAGAGTCCCGATAAGTCCTAATACCACAAACCAATCGAAGTAAGTCGAAACAAACACGCCTTTATTATACGGGTTTGAGCTTAATGTTAAACAAAATGACATAAATACTCTTAATTTTAACAGTAAATTACGCCGTTGGTCCCTGTGGTTGTACCAATTTAACTAGTTTGAGGGTTTTTTTTAAATAATTACACCACACGTCCCCATTATTGTAATTTTGTTATGTTGATGATCCCTGTTTAGATGAAATGACTAAAATACCCTTTCTTATATTTCTTTTTTACCTTTTTAATAACTTTTCTATTTATCTTTATTTTTTTTAAATATCATTAACATTTAAATTTATTTTTAATTTCTTTAAACATATATCCAAGAACCCTAGACAATGTCTTCTTCAACATCACTTCTTTACCTAATTCATATGTAACCACCGTAATCCAAGATCCAATTCTCTGTAAATCCATATGAAACCAATCATCTTCACTCGTATTCAATTTCTCTCTGCAAATGAACCGATCATCTTCACCTGTGACCACCTCAATAACATCGTCTTCTTTAGTTTCGATTTTGATTTTGTATTTTAATTTGTATTTGGGTTTCGATTCATATATGTTTGCCTTATATGAACATCGTCGATTGGGTGTATTTTTCCAAATCTGTTTTTCGATTTGGGGTTTGAAAACCCAACTCGTTAGATCCGTTTAAGAGAAAAAGATTGTGTTTATATCTGGTTAGAAGATTGGAAAACTGGATGTGTTATGTTATGTTGGGCCAAGAAATTGACTGGATAAAGCTATGTAGTCTTCTGTGTGTTTGAATAAAGATGATTTTAGTTCGTGGAGGGTCCGAACTAAAATCATAAATAATCCGAAATGAAATATTCAGTCCGGGGAACAAATTAGTTTAGATACTCTAAACTAAATGAACTTACTCCGAACTAATAATAAACTGAAGTTTAATTTAAGTCAACTCAAGTCAACATTGAAGATATTAGTTCGTGGATGAAGACTTTAACTCCGAATTGAAGTGAACTTCCTCAGAACTAAAATTAAGATGTAGACTCGATGTTTAGTTTTAGTTTGTGTGTTTGTTTGTTTAGATTGTGTCTATAAATAGGGTGATAATCAGTTAGATTCAGTTGTCTTTGAACCCTGAACTCTCTCAAGTGAGTTCCGTTAAGATAGATATTTTCAGTGTAACAGCTCGAATCCAAAACAGATTCACTCTATCAATGAAATCTTAAAAAGTGTGTGCTTATTATTCTATCAGTTCTTTCGATTTCAGTTTCGCTTTCAAGTTTCCTGGTTGATTCAACTCAGGTCATGAGATGTAGCTGGAGGTGCTGCCTAACGTGGTTTGTGGTGTATGGTTTACGTTGGCAGATGTTGAATCGAAAGGAAACACAAGTATGATTGTGTATTTTGTAATGGTGAAATGGATTATGAAACAAGCAGGTGTTGTTTTTTCAAAAATCAAAATTGGGGTGTGATTCATTTGATAGTGGGTAGGTAAAAGGAAAAAAAACAAAAAATAATTAAAAAAATATAAATAAATAAATGTAAACAATAATAAATGAAAAATATTATAGATAAGGGTATTTTAGTCATACAAATTTGCTAGTGGACCACATGTGTTATAAAATGAAAATGTTCAGGACCATCGGTGTTGTAGAATTACAATGTTGGGGACGTTTGTTATAATTATTTAAAAAAAAGCCTCAAACTAGTTAAACTAGTACAACCACAGAGACCAACGGTGTAATTTTCTCTAATTTTAATTAATGAATATATTCTTATATACTTCTTTATGTCTTTTTATACTTATAAGTTTAAGTTGTAGCTATTTTATAGAAATTGCTTTTCATTCTTACATATAAGTTTATGCCCTAATCATTAATTTAAGCTCACGTTTCATCTCTCTACACCAACACACCCTGAATGATAAATTTAGATCAAAATTTTCTGAATAATTCTTTCTTTTAGTTAATGTTATTAACTAGCATATTATATGGGATTCTCTAAATTATAATGTTTAAATTAAATAATATGTATAGTAAACGATATCTAAAACTCCGATATGTCTCGATCCCTGATATTCCAAAAGGTGGTAATGTGGCCGATTTCCCTTCTTTTGCAATCAGTTTCGCTACATCACCCGCTGCTCTAGCTAATTGTCCACCCTTTCCAAGTGTGATTTCTATGTTATGTATGGCCGTGCCTAAGGGCATATCGGTTTAAGTAGATTTTTACATATAGAGGTCACAAAATCAATATGAAAATCCTTCAAAATCAAGCATTATAGCTATAAATGCTAGTTTAGCCATAATGGCAAAACAATTTTTTAGAAAACGTCAAATAGAAAAATATGAAGAGATGTCTAAGTATGAAAATTTAGCTTTATATAAAACTTTTTCTATTCCAGAGAAAACTTTAAATATCAAGTAATAAGCCCTAACATTTGGAGGCATTTATCTAATAATCTTATAATTCTTAAAAAAAAATAAACTTTTTTAAAATTTATATAAACTAATAATCCTGATAGATAAGCCAAAATAAACACTTTCTCAATAGCTCATCACAATGATCAACTCTAGTCTACTTGCATATAAAGTAAGTAATTTTTTATGAGTTAATCACCAAAACAATCACCAACATTTATATTTTTTAAAATAATTATCTAATGCGTGACGGATTTCTCGTCATACATTTTCGTCACGGAAAATACAAAAATCAAAATCGAACCAATAAAAAGTAGACACGTCGTCGTGAAAGTGAATAGTGTCACGGGAAATGAATAGTGTCGCAAACTCGCGACAACGTGTCTAATTTTTATTGGTTTAATTAACATATGTGTTTTCATAACGAAAAAAATATTACAATAAATCCGTCATAATCAAATGATTATTTATATAAAGTATAAGTATAAGGTGATTATTTTATTTTTGATCTTTCATCCGTCTAACATACTTCAACCTAATTAATTTCTATAAAACAAAACCTTATATTACTTTATAAAGAATAATATATAAAGTATTGTGTAAGCGTCCTTCAAATAAAAAGACGAACTCATAAAAGTATTCTACATATGCTAATCTAAGTATTCTTTCACAAACACGGAATGATTCGTTAAAAAGATTCGTTCTTTCGAATGTAGCTTTTTCTTGTATTCGTTTATTTACAATTTATTTTTTCATTTTGTGGTGAAATATACTTATAATTTTTAAACCCATTAACATGATTATTGTAAAATCATTAATGGATTTTCTTAATTCCATATTTGTAAATAGAGAATTATTAATTATTACTTATTTACTTATTAGGATTGATGAATATGAAGTTGTTCTACATATAATCTTACATGTAAAATTTATAAAAACTATTTTGTTTTATGGTTTTTATTTTATTAATACTTGATTTGTCTTATATTAATCAAAGAAGTGGTGGTACCTAAAATACGGGGGTTATTGTTTATTATAAACAAGTTATTAAAAATCTATTTGTTTGATGTCTAGTGATAACAAAAAAACATATATTGTAGAAAGGTGCGAGTAAATAAGAAAAATATGTAAATAAATAAATATAAATAAAGTTATTCTAATAAATATAATATAATTAAAATTATATTAATTTGAAGAATTTATAACAAAATAATATAATTTTAATTGATATCGTATGTAAGATTATATCTGTAAAAACTTCATATTCATTTTTCCCTAATTATTAATATTAATAAATTTAAATTCACACTCGAAAACAAACCCGTTGTAAAACGTAACAGTATGTAGTGTGTATTTAAAATATTTTGTTTATTTAGTTTTTAAAAGGTCTGGTGATTCCACACGGTTGATTAGATATCATGTCTCTATCGTAGTGACACCTAAGTGCGTGTAAGCATCTATCACTGTCTGTGCTTTAAAACAGACACGAACCTCATCCTTTTCGTTTCGGCTCACGCTTCCCGCCTCACATATTAACTTGAAATAAATATTATTTAACTAATAACAATAAAATTCAATAGGTATAATTAACTTATTAACTAACATTTATAAATGGACACTCGTGTTTATTAGAGCACCACAGCCCTCTGCCATAACACCGTTATGACGCTTTATGGCCGCGCCAAAGCATCTGCGTTGCGCGCATAACACGTGTTGTGGCGTAGACTTTTTTATTTTCATTTTCTCCAAACTAATGGTCAAATAAAAAGAATAAGAAAAATGAATATTTTTTCTTAAATCCAGGTGCTACTAGCCGATGTAAATTTAATTTTTTGTATTTTCGTGACGAAAATCTATAATCTAGCTGTTACATATACTGTATAGCTATTTGTAAATATTTGTGTACTATATTATTGTTCATTTTTTAGAAAATACGATATTAACTAGTTTTTAATATAAATAAATGGATAATTGTTTCGAAATGTATTGAGTTTTACATCAAAACCTATTGTATTCATTCAAATTTCAAAGTAATATTGTAAGCGTTAAAATTATGTAAACAATTATTGTATAAATAAATTAACTTGTAACCGGATAAAAGCTTAGTTGTAACAGGTAAACATTAAAAAAAATTTATTAATTGTAAATTTTTTCATCCAATTTTTTAAATAAATAAAAGTTTTGTTTTATAATATATATTTAGTTAATTAGTAATAAAGAAATCTGGAAAATCAATTTATAGATCTTCAAAAACAAGAACACCACCATCGACATAACAAACATGTGAAATCAGTAACTACAAATTCATAAAGAAATCAAGAATACCAAATCTGAAAAACAAATCACTTTTCATTATCAATAAAGAACATGAATATCAAATTAAGAAGTGATATTCATAAACAAAAATCAAGAACAAACCCTAAAAAAATTTATAACATCCGTCAGTCATTCCCAAATCCAACATACAAATTTCAAAAACAAACAAACCCTAAACCAGTAACAAATTTGAAAATTCAAACAAATACCCTAACATTTGGTGTGAACAAAATCCATCACGAAACCACCATTAAAGGCTAGGGAAGGAAGAAGTGAGAGAGGTTAGTGACTTAGATGCTTCTGTAGCCATTAACGACGTCGATGGTGGGCAGATTCAGCGGCTATGGCGCCTGGTTTCGACGGTGATGGGAGCAAGTTTTGACGACGATGGAGGCAAATTTCCCGGAGATGGTAGCTGGCTGCAATGAAAATGAACTGAGATGAGTAAGAATTTTATAGTTATGCGTGCGTTTGGAGATGGAGATGGAAGAAGAGGTTTGAAAGGATCTGAGCTTGTAACGCTTTAGATTTTGGGTTAATTGTTTTGAAATACATTGAACTTTACATTAAAAACTATTGTATACATCTAATCTTTAAATCATCTATTGTATTTGTTAACTTTTTATATATGTCTATTGTTTATATACTTTTACCATTTCTTAAGGTTATCGGTTCCATGTAATCAATTATGTAAAGACAAAAAGTTAATGAAAAAAAAAAACCTTATTGGTCAACATCACCATAACATCTTTTCCCCTCCACCAAGAACACTCATATTTATTTTTATACCCATTTTCATAATAAGAAATCTATTTCTTTCATAAATCAATTCATCATAAAATTCTTTCAAACTTAATTTCATTCGACATTTAGTTAATTAGTAACTAGAAATTAACAACCCCAAATTTTCTTAATTTTTTTAACATATGAATAAAATCAAATAAGAACATAAATTGATGTCCGATTCAAAGTTTTGAGGGATAACGTCTAATTCGAGTTTCCAATAGTAGTTATGGTGGTCCTCTGGCGGTGTCAGCCGTAAGGTTGTGGACGTCAGGTAGTTTGGTGGTGTTGGTGGCGACCGGTGGGTTGCGGTGTTAGGTGGTGACAGGCGGTGGTATTGGATTGAGGATAGACTTTGTATGTTTCTGATTTTGTTAATGGCAGATCAGAAGCTTTTAATTTGAGATCTAAATGTGGCGATGGCCGGAAGTTTTGGTGATGGTGGCCGGAATTTATGGTGGCGTGGTCGTCGGAATTATGGTGGTTGCGATGAAAATGAAAGACAATTTTGTATGAAAAACCAATATAAACATGAACTGCTAATGAAACAAAGATGTTCATGGAGAAGATGAACTCAAATCTTTGTCTCATATTCATTTTATAAAGTATTATTATATTATAAAGTATTATATATTATATTATTATATTATTATTTATATTATATGTAAATGAGTCTAAATTGAAAAAAAAAATGTTAGAAAATCGGTGCCATATCAGCCACCTACAAGTTTCAGGTCAACTTATACACACAATAGTCATGTATCGTAAATTAATAAATACAATAGTTCCTTTAAAATTTGGACGTATACAATAGATTTTGATATAAAGTTCAATGCATTTTGGAACAATTAACCCTTTAGATTTTCGACTATTTTCTTCAATATTAAAGGTTTATGGGAAGTTTGAAATGGCTTATTGAATATGAGCTTGTAAAGGTTTTGATCGAAAGTGATAAAAATTAAGATTTTTTGTTCAATTGAGTTGAATAAAAAGTTATTTTAATTTTAGTATGTTATATATATATATATATATATATAGGGAAATGTGAATATGGGGCTGTCACACATGTAAGCTTACATGCAAAACTCATCAAAAAATATGTCGTTTTGTTAAAAAAAATTCAAATCTCTATAATTTTAATCATATTTATTAAACTAACTTTATAAATTTTAATCATATTTATTAAACTAACTTTATAATTTTAATCATATTAATCGTGTCTTTAAAAAATAAAAGTTTTTTTGTCATCGCTGGGCATCTATCGAAGTCACTTTTTATAACTTCTTCATAATAAACAATGACCCCCTGCATTTTGGGGATCACCTCTCCCTTGATGAATATAAGACAAATCAAGCGTTGAAAAGCATTTAAACCACCAAACGACATAGTTTTTAATGAGTTTCGCATGTAAGCTTACATGTGTAACAGCCCCATATTCACTTCCCCCATATATATATATATATATATATATATATATATATATATATATATATATATATATATATATATATATATATATATATATATATATATATATATATGAGGAATTGAATATGGGGCTGTTACACATGTACATTAAAAACTATGTCGTTTTGTGGTTTAAATGATTTTCAACGCTTGATTTGTCCTATATTCATCAAGAGAGAGGTGATTTCCAGAATGCAGGGGGTCATTGTTTATTATGAAGAAGTTATAAAAAGTAAATTCGATAGATGCCCAGTGATGACAAAAAAACTTATATTTTTGAAAGACACGATTAATGAAGAAAAAGATGTGAGTAGATAAAAATTTGTAAAGTTAGTTTAATAAATATGATTAAAATTATATAGATTTGAAGAAATTTTAACAAAACGACATATTTTTTGATGAGTTTTGCATGTAATCTTACATGTGTAACAGCCCCATATTCACTTTTCCAATATATATATATATATATATATATATATATATATATATATATATATATATATATATATATATATATATAGGAGAGTTAATGGAAAAAGTTTTTAAAATAAAAATGATAAGAAGGATTGTGGGAGTGACTTTTGACAATTTTGAAATTTCTTCCTATTCTTCCTATTTTCACATTCCTTCCTATTTTTCCTATTTTCAAACCCTCTTTATAATATCCTAATTATATATATATATATATATATATATATATATATATATATATATATATATATATATATATATATATATATATATATATATATATATATATATATATATATATATATATATAGGGACAAGTTCTTATAAAATAATGTTAACCTAAATTAAGTAAAATAAGTCTAAAATATGACATCTTTCATTAAAAGCTTAAGGGCATATATGACTTTTTCCAAATAATTACTTATCACCAAATAATATTTATCTCTCTTATTAATTACAGGTGAACCATTTATAATCTCTTCTTCCAGCCGATTAAAAACTTTCTGATTACCTGTGGTAATGCATATCAAATCGTATAATTTGGGTGATATCGATACTATTTGCTCTTTATTTGCCCTGATTTTATGTTCTTTTGGTATACTATATAGACAGTAT
Organism: Senecio squalidus; assembly: GCA_910822075.1. Lineage (NCBI taxonomy): Eukaryota > Viridiplantae > Streptophyta > Magnoliopsida > Asterales > Asteraceae > Senecio > Senecio squalidus. Next base: position 40,551,946 of record CAJVGC010000065.1, read on the forward strand.
GATCGATGCCATCATACATCACACTTTTGCAAATTAATCTGCTATTCCCTACAATGTCTTTTTCTGATCAAGTTTATACCAACACTGATCCTACTATTGTGGAAGATATGGAAATTCATCAATCATCAATCATCAACTGCTATTATGATAATCCCCGAAGAACAAGGTAATTTATGCGTTTTTGATTCATAAATTAGGGGATGTCATTATAAGAACAATATGTTATAATCTTCCTACAATTTTGTTCTCCGTTTTTAACTTAAAAAAATTTGACATCATTATCATATTGTGTGTTTTCAAATTATGTGTGATTTTGGTGAATCAAATTTTTTACTCTTAGTGTTATCTAACCCACTATCAAATAGTTTAGAACCCATCGCATTACCTAACATTAGCATTTACCAAATTAGTTAACTTTGTTTGATGTTCACAGATCATTTGTTAACAAGTCATGATGTTACTTTCATGGATATTCTAGGAATACATGATACCTCAACTTTTGATGTGGAAACCGATTGCCAAGAAGGTATAATTTACTTTTTTTTATTGTAATTTTCTTGCAAATGATGTCATATTTCTTATTCTTGCACTCTGTATCATTTGAAGTCTCAATTTTATAATACATATACAAGTCTCATTAATTTATTTTTCCACTTTTATTCATATGTGCATCATATAATGATTATACCATTTCCGTCCTTTCATTTATATACTACATTTTTGTTTCTCTAATATGTGTTGTAGGATATGATAACATACATGAACCAAAATATGTTGGTATTCAGTATGTTACACCAGAAGGTACAACAGTTTGGATTCCCAATGTCGCTATTAAGCCAGAAAAAGGAACCATTTTTTCGTCTTTGGAGATGGCGTGAGACTTCTACAGAGAATATGCGAAAAAGGTGGTTTCGAGGTGAAAAAGGGTACTTAGTATGGTCCAAATAAGTTATATATCAATACAAAATATTTTCAATGTAGTAAACAAGGTTTCAAAACCAAAGGTGATGATGAAAATGAAACCAAACATAGAAGGAAAAGAGCTTCTGTTCGATGCGGGCGTGAGGCACAAATTAGGCTGAATAAGATTTGTGGTAACAACTATGAAGTACAGGTTTTTGTTGAACAACACAACCACAATCTAGTTCACAAAGCTGATGTTCAGTTTCTAAGAGCTTACCGACAACTCAATCTCCCTCAAAAACATTTCTTACATCAAGTGTCTCATGCAAATCTTGGTCCAGTGAAGGGTTTCAAGATCATGAAACAACTATATGGTGGTTTTGATGAAATCGGCGCAACTGCAAATGATTGGAAAAACTTCCGTAGAGACATGAATCGGTTTATTGGTGAGCATGATGCACAAATGGTGGTAGAGAAACTGACAAGTAAGAAAAAGTTCTTGCCTAATTTCTCCATGGAATATATGACTGACGATTCAAACTCTCTTTCGGGTTTGTTTTTGGGATGATTCACAAGCTAAGAAGAACTACCTCACTTTTGGAGATGTCATTTCTTTTGACGCAACATTTCGATCGAACAAGTACGTTTATTACACATATAACTTATTTCATACTAATTTTATAAATAATGTTACATATTTTGTATACTGAATAAATATGTCATCTAGATACAAGATGGTTTTTGTTCCATTCACCGGAATTGATAACCATAATAGATGTGTCACATTTGGAGCGGGATTGATTTCGAAAGAAAATATACAGTCGTATACGTGGCTTCTTGAATCGTTCTTGAAAGCATTTGGTCAACAACCAAAGATTGTAGTAACCGACCAGGATCCTGCTATGAAGCAGGCAATTGAGAATGTTTTCCCGACTTCCCGACACCGTCTATGTATGTGGCACATTATGAATAATCTCACATCCAAGGTAATAAAATTTTCATTACACCATAACGATGTGCATCACTTATTACTAACACTCATATGTACAACACTTATCTATGTAGGTTGGATCGACTTTATGCACTAACGAAACATTCAAGAAACGCATTTGCGACATTGTATGGACGGACAAAATTGGTCCCGATTTGTTTGAAACTAGGTGGACGTCGATTATTAATGATTTTGAACTTCAAGATAACAAGTGGTTGCACGATATGTTTGAAATGCGATCTAAATGGATACCAGCTTACTACCGTGATGAGCCGCTATCTGGTCTGATGCGTACATCGTCACGTTCTGTGAGTGAAAACCATTTCTTTGGCCAACTAACCAACACAAACCGGACCCTAGTTGGGTTTTTGAGCCATTTCGAAACGACAATGGATGTTCAACGATACACAAACTCAAAAAACAATCACGACCCAAGGTACACAACCCCTGATTTGAAAACTAAGCTCCACATGGAGGTAGAAGCTGCACAACTTTACACCTAAACCATATTCTATGAAGTACAAAAGCAGATATATGCTGCTCTGATGAACTGCCACTGCTTCAAAGTTGTCGACATTGATGGGTTAAAAAAATGTATAATTCATCAATCTTATCAAACTGTCAAGTTTGAGGTACAACTTTTTATTGATAAAAATTCTACTACTATCAAGCATTTGTTATATTTATACATAATTTTGTAGATTTTTTTTAAAATAAAAACGAAATGTGTCTTTTTTTTAGGTCTTTTACAACCAAAATGATGGCACAATATCATGCAGCTGTAGACGTTACGAGTGTTATGGGTTACTTTGTCGTCACATATTCCTGGTGCTAAAGATGTTCAATGTCAACTCCTTCCCTAAGAAGTATGCCCAACGACGTTGGTCTAGGGAGGCGGTACCTCCAAACACGGAGGACGGTAACTCTGAAGTTCAGTCACTTGTTGAGGCAAAAAATGGTGCTAGTGCATGTTGGGAAAAACAATGATTTAACCCAAGTTAATAAATCTGTTAATTAAAGTCTTAGTCTGAGTGATATGAGTCTGAGTGATTTGAGTCTGAGTGACTGAAGCTGAGTACTCAGACTCATGAAGAGACGTAGGGCAGTAATTTAGGTATGTTAGTTAGATAAAGTCTTCTATCCTTTTAGAAGATTTTCTAAGATTCATACTTATCAAGCTCACTATTATTGTGTATAAATAGTGAGCTTGAACTTTGTAATCGGTGTACCTTTCGAAGCAATATAACTGTGTGTTATACTTATTCTTTGTTATTATAATTCCGCGATAATAAACAAGAAACTGAGTAATCAATCGATTGATTAGCCATTGTTTGAGATCTTATTGAGACCTAACAACTGGTATCAGAGCAAATAAGATTTAAATTTTAATAAATTTATAAATCTTAAACGATCAATACTTAATATCTCAAAACAATGTCATCATCTTCAAACTCACCTGCAATGGCTGGTAAAGGAATTCCTGTTTTCAATGGTCACAATTTTGCCCATTGGAAGCTTAAAGCTGAGTGGCATCTCTCAGGAATTCATGAAGAAATGATAAGAATAATAACTGAAGGACCCATAATTCCTGGAAAGCACATCGATGAAGTAAAGGAAGGTGATAAAGTAGTTCAACGTGCTAGATGGGTTCAAACCACCAAATCTCAATGGACAGATCAAGACAAGTTGTTGTACAATCTTGATCCTAAAGCCAGAAGCATTTTAGGAAATGCAGTGTCTGAACAAATCTTTTCAAAAATAGCTGGATGCAAAACTGCAAAAGAACTATGGGACACGTTAATTGTGTCCTATGAAGGTGTTCCAGTGGTGAAAGAGCAACGATTAAACAGTCTCATCGAAAATTATGAAAATTTCTATATGAAAGAAAATGAGACTTTGGTTGATGTTCACACATGTTTTCAAATTATGCTAAATGATATGTCAGCTCTAGGAGTGACAAAGGAAGATGATGAAATATGTAAGAAATTTGTTGATATCTTACCTAACAAATTTGAATCTGTTATTACATCTCTTGCAGTTAGCGAGAAGCTGTCCACCTACAAGTTGCCAGGACTCTTTGGTTTATTGTTAAACTTTGAGGAATCTCAAGAAAGGAAAAAGATTAACAATAGCCGAACTGCAAGGGATCCTGAAGCTGCATTAGTTGCAACCAGTAGAAGGAATAAAGAAATTTATTCTAAAGCTGACTCATCTGAATATGAGTTTCACTCAGACTCAGAATCAGATGATGAAACTGAGGTCAAGAAATTGAAAAGTCAGCTTGCTCTACTAAAAATGAAGCTTGAACAG
>CAJVGC010000065.1:40556249-40610216 GCA_910822075.1 Senecio squalidus
AACCTAACCCCTATCGATTCAGCGACAGGATGAACCGGCCTTCCATTCCAGAGCCGAGATCGTCTGTCTTGACAAAATCACTCACATTTCTCTTTCCGGCACCGAAACCTTATCGTTCACAGAGACAAACCAGGACGCTCATTCCGACTTGTGTCATCCCCCAAAAGGCGTAAGTGCCTTGATAAGGACTGTGACGCATTCCTTGCCCACGTCATTGAGCGTAAGCCCAAGGAGATCCGTATTCAAGATATCCCCGTAGTCTAAGATCCCCCTAACGTCCTTTCCAAGGGTTCTCCAGGGTTACTTCCTCCCCGACAAGTAGAAACTCCAAACTGATCTCACTCCTGGTGCAACTCCGGTCGCTAGGACACCTTACCGTCTAGCCCGCCGGGATTGCAAGAGTTGCCCAAACAACTTCAGGGACCCTTCGATCATAGTCTCGTTCGTCCTAGTTCGTCGCCGCGAGAAGCCCCTACGCTCCTCGCTAGGAAGAAAGACGAATCCTTTCGTACGCACGTCAATTACCGAGAATTCAACACACTGACCGCCAAGAACCGGTACCCACTTCCGAGGATCGATGATCTCTTCAATCAGTTGTAGGGAGCAACTCACTTCTCGAAAAATAGACCTCCGCTCGGGTTACCACCAGGTTCGTGTCAGTGAAGCCGATATTCCAAGTACCGCTCTCCGTAACCACCACGGTCAATACGAATTCCTAGTCATGCCGCCCGGTCTAACCAGCGCACCAGCGGTGTTCATGGACTCAATGAACCAAGCGGTAGACCCTACCTGGATAAATTCGTGATCGTGCGCATTAAATATTATCTACTCTAGAAGGGAGAAAGATCGCGCGGAACACCTGAGACTCATTTTAGGACTCGTTCGAAAACAAAAGTTGTAAGCCAAATTCTCAGAGTAAGAGATCTAGCTCCGAGAAGTACACCCCCGTAGTCACGTAGTTAGCCAAGAAGGGATTCATGTGGATCCGGCTAAGGTAGAAGCGACTGAGAAATGTCGCGTTAACTCCTAGTGTTGACCGACTACCATCGGAGGTCCAACGAGAATTCTCAAAGAATCGCTAAGCCGTTCACGAGCTCACTCAGGAGGACAAGACCTTACCTACACCTCACATATAAGACGTAGGAAATGGATCGGACTGCTAAGTAGCTGCCACCGCAAGAATCAAGGGAAGAAACCTTACACAATCACGAGGAGAAGTTCGAACGTAGGCCCGACAGATTTCACTACCGGGTTACCCAAGACGGCAAAAAGGTAACGACACATTTTGGGAAATTGTGGATCGTTCGACTAAGTCCGCTCACTTCTCGCCGTAACGAGAAACCCGCTCAATGGAGAAGCTCGCACTAAGTTGCATCCGTGAGATCCCCTCTCGCCACGGAACACCCCTATCCACCATCTCTAACCGAGATAGTCGTTCACGTCTCACTTATGGAGCCCGTCTCAGAAACCTCTCGGCGCGCGACTGGATCTTAGCGCAGCCTACCACCTTCAGACCTACCCTCAGGGAGCGATTAAAGACATCCCGCACTCGGCAGAAGAGCTACGACGATAACCGAAGTAAATCCTTCAAGTCCCAGGGCGGCGGATCGAATCCTTCTCACCGCGTCGCCATGGAAAGGGGTAGCCCACTTCGGAAAGCACGGAATGCTAAGCCCGAGATACGCCGGACCGTCTGACGTCATCAAGCACATTGATTCTGTAGCTTATCAACTCTGACTCCCGCCTGTTCTTTCCAACGCTCATAACGTGTTCCATGACTCACACTTGAAAAAGTGCCCATTCGATGAGACCATCGTTCGCCCCACCCGACGAGGTCAAGAGCGACAGCAAGCCCAATCTCATCGAGGAACCGCTCGAAGTTGTAGACCGAAAGGTCCAGCAACTCAATCGAAGCAGTGTTCCTATCGTCAAAGTTCGCTAGAACTCCCGACGTGGTCACGAATTCACGTGGGAACGTGAAGACCAGATACGTCAAAAGTACTCTCATTTTCTTTCAAGGCCTGATGTGACGAGTCAAATTTCGGGACGAAATTTCTTTCAACCCGGGGATGATGTGACAACCGTCTAAAAATCAGGAACTCGTTCGGTTATTCTATCGGCGAAATTCTCTAGTTATTCCTTCATTATGTTCACTCGTGTGACAATCGTCCCAAGTTCGGGGAAATCCTTCAGTTACTCCCTCGGTTCGAATCTTTTGTTACTCTTTTGGTGTTCGTATTGTTCTAATTTCGTATTTATTTTATCCGTATTTTATCGAATCAAGTGTCGGAATAATCTCCGGAATCAAATTATAAGTCCTAATACCAATAAAATCACTCTATGAACTTTCCTAAGTTCATAACTAATCATACTTAAGAACTTTCAATTAACAAAAAGGTCCAACGAAGCAATAACGCAAAAAACGAAAATTCCAAGTGACCAAAAATGGCCCGGTGCGCCGCACCTAGCACCATGGTGCGCCGCACCTCCCGCCTGGATTTCAAAAATGTTACAAATTTGACTTTGGCCAATCAAAAAACGAGCAATTACTGCAATTTCTTGTCCCAAGAGCAGATTAACAACACTCAACCTAATTCCTTTTAATTTTTATTTTACTAAATCATTTTACACATACTAAAACACACACTACCCTTTTTCTCTCAACTTTCTCTCTAAAACTCAAGAGAAACCAGTGATATTACACCACTAGAAATCATTTCCAATCCATACAAATCGTCCCTCTCCTCAAGTTAAGCCAAGGGTGTTGTTTATATCAAAAAGGACCACGGTTGCAAAAGTTTTTGAAGATCAAATCCGACCAAAATCTCATCATCCAAGCTTTTGCTCCGGTAGATTACTTTCTTTTTACTATTTTCACTTAAATAATCAATTGCATGTAAGATCTAACGGTTAAAAATGAATTTTTATACAAATCTTTGACTTTTTATGGTCAAAAAACGTTTAAATCGAAAGACCTTAAAATCTACGAATCTGTAAATAAGAATGTTTTAGAAACTGTTAAAATGAAGTTTTGGAAGATATTAACCAGTTGCATGTTCAATCTAAACAACAAAAACGAGTATTTGTAAAGATTTATGTCATTTGTGTACAAAAACGATTTTTATCTAAATAATACTTAGATCTATGTTTTTGTGGTTAAAAGTTGTTTAGAATCTGTGAAAACACTATTTTATAAAGTACCTACTGGTTGCATGTCGAAATCCTTAAGTCACAAAACGTTTTTAGCAAGAAAAACACAAAACGGGAAACGGACAGCAGCTAGGTGCGCCGCACCTGTGACCAGGTGCGCAGCACCGAGCTGCTGTTCACCCGAAAATCGTCGTTTTTACTCGTTTCAAGTTTACGTTTGCATTCTGGACTTTTACCCTAATTACTGTGGACTGAGTTAAATAATATTAATAACATTGGTGAATTACTTTGGACTCTTTGGACTATTTTGGACTATATCATATGTATTATTGTGTTTTAGGTGATTTGTGAACGGAAGTGGTAGTGTAATTTTTGGACATGAAATTTGGGCGCGGAAGCGCTGCCCAAATTTCTCTAGAAATTATAAAACCACTTCAGTAAGCAAAAGCACTTAAGATGTAATAATCAAAAACAATAAACTTTCAAACTAAACTCAACGTTAATCGCTTCGGACCAAATTTTCGGAACGATATTGGACTTAATCCTTATTTACAAACAAAAGTCACACAATATCTTCTATACATAAAACACTTAATAAGAAGTTAACTCTTGAATTATATTGGTAACTCTTAGGCATTCCGTGATTCCCGGCTCATTTCCGACCGACTCCGAGTTCCATACTCTTCGCAAACCGTGAGTTACATCCCCACTATGTTTTACTTTTAAATACTTTTCAACATTATTTGGGGGAAGCATAAGATCATGTTTTGTAACTTATAAACATTATTTGCAAATTATTGGTATTTATTGAATCTCGTTCTAAACTTTGAATCTATGAAACATTTTAACTTGAATCTTACAAACTTTCATGCGTATTTGTGTTAATGCCTTAGCAGGATAACTAAACTAGGATGCTTGTTAGTAACCAATCCTTGATGGATATATAAGCCCGTAAGATCTCTTGAATGTTTTTAGAATCCTTAATTAAATGCCCGTTTTAGTCTCTCTCTCTCTCTCTCTCTCTTATACACTATTAGCATTAGCCGTTAGTCATATGGGTATCGATACTTAGGAGGGGTCACTCCTTACTCAGGGTTAGCGTCCCAAGTACATATTACTACCTCACTCACTGAATTACTTACTTAAATATTTTTGGGCTGCCATCTCGACCATACAATCGGTTTAGTGTATACTTACTACTTATATTATGCCAAGTGATTGATATACAAGGTACCTTTAGTTAAGTTAAGACACATATCCCATACGCATATACTTTATTTTAGCGCCTGATCCCGCTTTCACATTATTTTAGCGACTGATTCCGCTTTATCATTATTTTAGCGCCTGATCCCGCTTTTACTTTATTTTAGCGACTGATTCCGCTTAAACATTATTTTAGCGCCTGATCCCGCTTTTACCTTATTTTAGCGACTGATTCCGCTTAAACATTATTTTAGCGCCTGTTTTCCGCTATAACTACTATGCGAGTTGTTTATTCACTTTACTCGCTTGCTTAATAACTTTTACCATTAACTCTCTATTTTTGGAAACTTTCTATTTTTGGTAACTTTCTATTTTTGGTAACTTTCTATTTTTGGTAACTCTCTATCTTTGGTATCTTACTACTTTTGGAAACTTTATCAAACTCTAAACTGTAACTCACTCACTACGTTTTGTAGTTGACACTTTATCTTATGTTTCAGGAAATTAATGTAAGCTTTCGGAATGCATGGCAAGGAGGGTCGTTATGGTCACGTGAGGCGCTTAATGGGAAAGACCTTCATATTTTGGGAATTTTTGTTTAAAACTTGTATTATGTCTTAAGTTAAATCGTGAACTACTTGGTTGCTTTTGAAATGTTGTATTTTTAACCATTTAAATTTCTTTATGGAAATGACTTGAATCGTTTATAATTGCTTATGACCGTGTAATGATATTCCAGCTCTCACGCCCCGTGTTTCCGCTTTAGCGGGGTGTGACAAATCACGAGCCATTGGCTCTGATACCACATGTTGGATTAAAATAAGATTGATTCATGTTATTCAATTACCTCCTGACGATCCTGGGATGTTGTTAAACATGTTGGCCATTGATGATTCCCAAAATGAGATAATAGTATTAGGATGGATTTTGGAGAGAAACACTTAGGGAGAATATGGTGATGATAAAGAAAGAGACCAACCCTAATAAGGGTTTATAACGACCCTTTTATAGATACTCAAGTTAGGAGTATTTATCATTTAGTCCTTGGTGTTTAATAAGTGTTTATTATAAGCTCTCTTTATTTCCGATTACGTAATGGGAAATCTATAGTGTCGGTAAGGTAAATACGTCCATCAAATATTTACTAGACACAGATTTCAGTTAGTGTCAGTCATCATATCAGTAAGGATAAATGATCAATGAGGGTCACAAATAATATGGGTCCAACACATTATTCTTCACTCCTTCTACTCACTGATTACAAATAAATAAGAAAGAGACCTAAAATGCTTTATATAACCCATATAGACAATCAATTGGAATAAAGACGTACCTTCGGAGTAAACTGATTTCAGCATAATCAATGTCATCTACTTCCATAGTCATAGCCGTAATAAAATTTTGATGTACAGACATTGCCAAAAGAACACTAGTCTTCCTTAATTTTAGCTAAATTATTCTAGGTCAATAAAAGAGGGATAAGTTATTCATAGTTGTTTCTAACTGATATGCATTGATGCGAAATGTCAATATTACCCTTTTCAAAACTGAAATCATTATTCAGTAAACAAATAAAAAGAAATTAATGAAAAATAATTAATGCACAGATCGGATGGTCTAGATTTTATCTTACTTAGTTTATGATAACCTCTATTTCTTAAGAACCACCCTCTATATATATATATATATATATATATATATATATATATATATATATATATATATATATATATATATATATATATATATATATATATATATATATATATATATATATATATATATATATATATATATATATATATATATATATATGTATATATATATATATATATTTATATATATATATATATATGGTGAGGTTCCACTACACTCCATGCTTAAAATACATACCGTAGGAACACTCCAAAATCAATTTAAAAATTGTAAAAAAAATGTTTTTTTTAAAACTATTTCGGAGAATCATCCTAAAATAACCTCTAGAATCATTTTATGAAATAAAAAAATAATTGATTTTTTTCGAAATTTTTTATTTTTAAAAATTTGGATGCATTTTTTCGGTAGATGCATTTTTTTTAGAAAAGTCGATGTATTTTCAAATATTAGGTGCATTTTAACTCATTTTTTTGGTAATATTAATATTAAGATGCAGTTTTATCCATAAATTAGATCCATATTTGAAAATACATAGATGCATTTTTTTTTATAAAATTAGAAAAATACATCTACCGAAAAAATGCATCTACGTTTTTTTTCCGAAAAAAATCAATTTTTTTTATTTTATAAAAAGATTCTGGAGGTTATTTTAGGAAAATTCTCTGAAAAAAATGTGAAAAAAACTTTTTTCAACTATTTTTAAATAATTTTTAAAATGTACTTATTGGTATGTATTTTCAGTATGGTTTGTATTTGATCCACATAATATATATATATATATATATATATATATATATATATATATATATATATATATATATATATATATATATATATATATATATATATATATCTTTTCTATCTAATAAAAGAGACTTATGGCTGATGTCATTTGGTTGATGTGTCATATTTTTAAGCTATTCACATAGGATTACTAATTGGCAAGGTGATGTCATAATTCAGTTTATGTTAATTTTATTAGACAAAAAAATGTTATTATTAATGCCTATAGTGGAAGTTAAGGAAAATAATCTAGCTAATTGATTGTGTTGGAGAGTGTGCATGGCAGCTATGTAAGCTTTTCTTTTGATAGGCTCGAAAATCAACAGTCCATGTATCTTTCCCAAATACCTTACTGGGTTTTTAATAATTTTGAAATTTGAATTTCAATCTTCCAACTCTCTTTCTACTAATAAATAGTCCTAATAAAATTGATTGAAGTAAGATTATTATTATTTATGGATTTGAGTTTTAGATTATTTTTTCAATTTGTATCTTCAAAATCTGTTTATCATTCAATTTAATTATGCTATTTCGAATTTCAAAACACCAAGTTTTGTAAAAGATTTGAATTGTGGTTTTTAGGTACGATTGGTAAAGATTTGTGTTCGTTGTTTGACAAGTATGGAATGGTTTTTATATTTGTTTCCGTTGTTTCTTTTTGAGAGATCGAACGTAAGTGTTCTTTTTGTAGATTTGAATTTCTTTTTTACTTTGATTTATTTGGTGTTTGGCGGTTTGTTTGTTCACGGGAATGGTTTGTGTTTGTTCGGTATAAGGATCTCATAAGGTTGTCGAAAATTTTGATGGTAACAAATGAATCTTTATTTGTTTTGATTGGACAGGTTTCATAATTGTTGTTGTTTCTCAAGGAAGATTTTATGAAACAGTAGAAAGTAAAACATCCAAACAACAAAATAATAAATCATAATCCATGGATGTAAGTTTCAAATTATAATTAATTTGTTTGGTAATTCACCACTGTTTGTAGCTATGGCTTGAGAAGAGGAAGTCGGAATACGATTGGATAGGTTTCATTCAAAATTCGTAACAATTCGGTACAACCTAATTAAAATCAGATTTTAAATGTTGGATCTTTTATAACTAACTTTAATTAGATAAGAATTATGATTTTCACAAGATGCACAGTGTTGGAGATTGACTTGTAGCTTCCCTTTCGCTGGGTGATTTTAGAATTCGTCCATTTGATTTGTTTGTTTTTTTCTTCAACAACTTTTATTTATGTATAGATTTTTGGTGAAATAAACTCAATGTGACTTGAGTAGGTGTTTTGGTAGTGAAAAGTGAATAGTCTATTATGTATTATGTATGGTCCGTCCAAATTGATCTTTTTTTATGGTGTTTGTTTGTTGAAATAAAAAAAGTGGGATCTTTATCTTTTTTCTATCGAAAATGTACCCATTTAAACAAGGAGTTATGAGTGAGATTGTGTCAAGACTAAATCATATAGTAATTTTTAAGTTTTCTTATGATGTCCTATTGACTTTTCAAAATAACATTATAGGTATGATAAGATTAATGAACATTAAATCCTAATCATTTTAACCTAACATTTTTAAAGAACATTGTTTTCATTTAATTTTAAACAGGACCGTGTATAACACGGGCAATAAGCTAGTATATATATATATATATATATATATATATATATATATATATATATATATATATATATATATATATATATATATATATATATATATATATATATATATATATATATGACATGGTAATGACGTATCCCATTTTTTTTTTGTGGCATATGATGTGTTTTGACATGTCATCAACATAAACCTTTGAACATAAATTGATAATCTGTTACTTGATAAAGAGATAATTATTTTATGTTTGTGAATTGAATGTTTAGTCAATAAACTTTTTTTTATATGAGTCAAATAAATATCTACCTTATTTATAAAATCAACCACTAAAATTCTGTAGCTTTCTTATTAGGTGCCACGTGGTGTTTTGAAAATTTACACGTATGTAGGAATTATAAGAAAAAGATAAAAAGAAAAATAAAAAAGAGTGTTAGGTTAAATCAGGTGATGGTGAAGACTTTTTTACCATCTCTGTCATAATCATACCCACGACACTGTTACCCTGTCTTTCCATGAAATCGATTGTCCCAAAATTTCTTTTATACACAACTTCGCCCATCACTTTCTACTTTCAAATAATCGGCTTTTCTCTCTAATTTTCACAGCTATTATAAATCTGTAACTCTGTAAGTAACCTCTAGGATTTCTTTTATTTGCATATATGTTTTTAATATTTTGGATTTCGACTTGATATAATAGTTTTGGATTTTTTTTTTGATTCCAGTTTAATGTGTTCCAAGGCAGAGGATGATGAGTTTATGATAATGTTAAGGCTTAAGTTTCTTGAAATTCAGATTCGGAGGCCGATTTCAAGTCAGTTTCGTAACAATATTTCTTCTCTTGATATGTTTTTCCTCTATTTAGGTATGTATATGGATTCATTATTTATTACTGATGTTTATTATGTCATCAAAATATTATGCTAATGTAAAATTATACTTTTTTAACCACAAGGTAGCGGAAACCGACGGAGATGAACCTTTAATCACTCGCTGGTCATTTCAGGTAATAATTAATCCTGATTTTTGCTCAATTTTTTGATTTTAATTTGTGTAATTAGTTAATTATGAAGCAATTAGTTAATGATTTAGTAGCTAGGGTTTAGGATTGATGAATTAGATTAGTAATTAGGTTGATTGAATCGAAAGCGGAGTTAGTTCGATAGTTAGTTAGTTAAATGATGATAATGTGATTATTTTGCTATAATTTTGTTTCTTCTACGATTTTAAGATGTTTAATGATATTAAGTTTGGGAGGAAAAAGGAATCGACTCCGAAAGATGTTGATGCTGCTGCTGTGGTAAATAGTCAACAGACTAATGTCCAACCTTCGAGTAATGGAAATGGAAACAATACAGCTGAGTTGTCAATTTACGAACAGTATAGACAGGTATATACACGATTATGATACCGAAACAAGTGGATGACTTATTTGGTGTTTGTGTTAATAGTCTTTTTTTTGTTTAGGCAAGAGAGAACTCGACAGCTAATGGAGGTTCATTGTCAGATGCCGAGAAACTGTATGTACTATTTCTATTTACTTTATTTATATGGAATTGCGTATAACTTGCGACTAAAATTTTCTAATCTAACGGAGAAGAAATGTGATTAGAATTTTAACTGTATAATAGTAGTACTTGTTATCTTATCTGGTATGTAAGCATTATTAAATATAATATATGTTTAGGGGTTCAACATAATATGTGAACCTACATTAGTCGCTAAATATTGGCCCTTGTGTTTTTCCTCGGATATATCCTTTTTTCTTTCCGGATGATAGAATATAATATAAGCTCACAAGTTAAACATGGAAATTGTGTTCTTTTTTTAATTGTTTAACTTGAGGACGTGTAGGAGACGATGATAATGATTTCATGCGTGACATTCCTTTTATTTAGAGTACTAATATTATTTTCGATTTCTTGTTTTTGCAGAAAAAAAATCTCTGCTTCTGGCTTTTGAATCAGCAGAAATGCGAACATTGGCAGAGAGTTTAAGTAGGTATAGAATCGGTCTTGGTCCCTTTTTTAATACTGAAATCACTTATGTTTAGTTTACTCTATTTGTTCCAAGTAATTTATACGTGTTGCATATATAGGGATATTATTCATGGTAGTCCAGATGTGAAGTGAGAGAGCATAAAGGGGTTAGAGAATACAAAACGTCTGCTTAAAGAAGCTGTTGTTATGCCAATAAAATATCCGAAGTAAGATACTAAATACTTATATTCTCGAGAACCATCGAGCACCTTAAAACTTTATTTTAATAAGCATGAGGTAAGAATATATATTTTAATGAATGACTAATGGGTTGTTTTAGGTACTTCACTGGTCTTTTATCTCCATGGAAAGGGATTCTCTTGTTTGGCCCTCCAGGAACCGGAAAGGTTGACAGCTTCTTATTATATTTTTTGATTTGTTCGTTAAGCCTTTTGGATGTTCGTTAACTAATATTTTCAAAATATAATAGTACCTGTACAGATTTTGAGAAACACAACTGTGTAATCAGCATTAAACAGAGAGCATATAAAAAGTTTGAATTTTTATTCTTTTACAATTCTTGAATAGCAGTTACAGGGGTTTATGCTAATGTGGTAGAATTGTTCATGATTTGAGCTTTTTTTAGCTCAACTATTATTACTTATGAAGGATTTTTCGGTTTCGGTTCGGTTATTTTCGGTTTTTTTTCGGTCACAATACCGAACCGACCGAAGCAAATTCGGTTCGGTTTCGGTTTGATGTGTTGCCTATTTTCGGTTTCGGTATTAATCGGTATTGGGTCGGGTCGGTATTGGCCCGATGCTCAGCCCTAATTTGTGCTTTGTGATGGACTTATTGTTAAATATATTACGTGAGTTTATTATGTAGAAGATGGCATTAACATCCGAGGGCTGTGCATATGCACAGCCAAGAGATTTCCTAGTATAATATATAAATAAATGATATGAAGTCACATTATTAAATGACAAGCTAACCAACACCACACACTTGTTTATCATAGTGTCCATATGTTTTCATATTTAATATTTTTTTTATATTTAGATGTGATTTCTTCTTCTTCTTCTATAAACAGACTAACGTGTAATAAAAACAAGAGACAATTGCATATATACCTATTCAAACTTTGATAATTACATATTTACCCACTTAAACTTTAAAATAACGAATATATCCATTTTAATATTGGAAATCACATATTTGTCCATTTTTTTAATATTAATTTAAAACAATTTATTATATGACCAATATACCCTTAAAAAAACCCAAATGCAACTAATAATATATATATGTAATTTCAAAATACTAAATAAAATTTAATCATCCAAAACAATAAAAAAGATACATTAAGTTTCAAAAAATGATAACATATGAGTTTTATATGCTAGTATTAGAAGTCAAAAATGCAAACAAGATCCAAGAGTTGGATATCCATATAGATGTGATAACCTTCATCATATCAACACAAACATGTACATCTAATCCTTTCGAATAAAATAAAAAACCAACGCATCCAATTTTATATGACATCGATAAAACGAATTTCACAATTTTAAAAGTAAATATGACTTCACATAAATAATGGGATATCAACGAAATTAATATGACAAAAAGTTAGTATACTCTTATTGAGAAGAGTGAATGATTGTGACTTTTTCTTGGCTTTGGATATTAGTAGGAGATGTACAAGTAAGGGTATATGTGTCCAAGATCTAATAATTTTTGAAATTGAGGATATTTGTTATTTTAATTTTTGAATAGATAAATATGTAATTATCAAAGTTTAAGTGGAGATATATATAATTATTTTATTCGAAAAGATTAGATGTACATGTTTGTGTTAATATGATGAAGGTTATCACATCTATATGGATAATCTAACTTTTGGATCTTGACTGCATTTTTGACTTCTAATAGTAGCACATAAAACTCGTATGTTATCATTTTTTGAAACTTAATGTATATTTTTTTTTATTGTTTTGGATGATTATATTTTATTTAGTATTTTGAAATTACAAATATATATTATTAGTTGCTTGTGGATTTTTTTAAGGCTATATTGGTCATATAATAAATTGTTTTAAATTAATATTAAAAAAAATGGGCAAATATGTGATTTCCAATATTAAAATGGATATATTCGTTATTTTAAAGTTTAAGTGGGTAAACATGTAATTATCAAAATTTAAATGGGTATATATGCAATTGTCCCTTAAAAAAATGGACAAATATGTGATTTCCAATATTAAAATGGGTATATTCGTTATTTTAAAGTTTGAGTGAGTAAATATGTAATTATCAAAGTTTAAATGGGTATATATACAATTGTCTCATAAAACAAATGAAAGTATTTAAAAGCTCTAAACACTTTAATCACAAATAAGACTAAAGTTTGATTAGGTAATAAATAATATTTTTATATAATATCAATTAGCAAACCAAAAATGTGAATAGTGGCTTAATTTCTTCCGTTGTTATCCCATTTTTTCCGTTCAATATCAATTAGCAAACCGAAAATGATAATAAATAAAAGTTTATCCCTTTCGGTTTTTATCCGTTTTTTCTTTCCATTACTACATGTAATAGTTTTGTTTTTACCATTAACTTTAATTATGTATATTTTAACCCTTGAAGCTTAATCAAATACATTTTAACTCTTAGTTTTATTAATTTATATATTTTTAACTTTTAACGCTATCTCAGGCAAGTTATGACTTTTAAATACTAATGGAGAACCTACTTCTTTGGTACGTACTATTCTCGCTTGAATCTTCACCTTGACAGAGTTAACCATGCTCGAGCTCGACCATAACTATCTAACTGGGCAACTTCCTAGCTAGCAAAATGTATAGAGAGTCTCTTCACAGCATTTTAATGTCTAACAACTGAATGGGTACAATACCTCCCGCGGTGATTAGTGTGAACTTAATAACTCCATCTTTAGAATCAAATAAGTTTGTTGGCGCAATCCAGTAGAGATATTGAAGTTAAAAAGGTGTACAAGATTAATATGAATGACAATAATCTCACTGCTGAGAATTCGGATTCTATTGCTAGGTACTCGTGTTCAGCTTAAATCAATTGATTTAAGTTGTAACAGCTTGTTTGGTGCATTCCCTAGAAGGATTTTAAGTTTGTTCAATTTGAATATACTAAATTTAGTCACGACTCTATGGTTATTCATGCTGACATTCATCTTAATGAACAAGAAACGCCTCAAGAGGAGGTCTAAAGTAGCGTGGACGCTAACAACATTCCAACGCTTAGATTTGAAAGTTGAAGATGTTCTAGAGTGTGTGAAAGACGAAAACATAACAGGCAAAGGTGGTGCTGGAATTGTGTACCATGGATCAATGGCTAATGGTGTTAAAGATATATAGTTATCTGATATTGTTGGTTGGTTGTACTTTTATTGTGCTTTTCATGCTCAGCAAATTTAACTATTTTTGTTTCCAGATAGATGTTTTACAAATTATAAAACACGTAAGATTCGTATAAAAGGTATTTTATCTATGTTTTACTTTGTGTTTCTCGTGAGTGTGGCTTGTGAGTCTGTTACCCCTCTCATGTTGACTGCGAGACCGGTATTGAGTACCGCCAGAGCGCCGGTTACCCTTTGATTTGTATTTATCGAGACCCGCTGTGATCAATACATACTATACTATATTTAATTTGTAGTTTTAAGTTTGGTGATTTTGAGTAATAAAAGCAATAAACATAGCTTACTCTGTGAAAACCTTGCCTTTTTTAAGCCCTCTTGGATTTCTTGCGTTTCTTGGGATCCTTGACTCTTCCATTCTCGTCCTCATGGTCATTCAACAAATGCTCATAATCCTCAAGATTTGCAAAAGGTGACGCACCTCGCATCTTCCTTTTCCTTGGTTTAACCTCAACCACATCCTCCTCTTCATCACTTACCAAGTCATTATCGTCCTCATCAGCAACTTGGTCCAAGTCATTGTAATCATAACCAGCCTCAGAGTCGAGAGCGGGGTTGGTAGAGTCCAATATGGCATCAATCTCTTCGTTGTCACCCTTCTTTTTCTTCTTCGGTTTCTTACTGGAATTTAACTTGTTCAAGTAAAACCTGTGGAAGACAACATCTTCTGGTGCTACATCCATTTCATCTAGTTGGAGGATATTTGGCCCGATCAATGGTTTATCCATTTCAAGCTATATAGAAAGAATTTCAGTTAGTTTGCAATGAACACTCTAGGATGGTACCATGTGGTTAAACTCACCTGTTTGGCAGGTTGGATCTTGGAACCACCGTGCCAATTTTTAGCTTTCGGTTTTTTCTCTATAAACTTGTCAAGGAAAGCGCCAAGTGAAAGATCTTTGAATGGATTTCCATTGTAGACAATGTTGGCCCCAGAGATTAGGGTTCTGGCCATTGTGGAAACCGAAGGATGTACATGTGAAGCTAGAACCGTCAATTCCCACCATCCTACACGCTCTGCGTTGCTACAATGCATCAACCATACAAATTATAAAGCTATTATATATTCCTAACAAACTGCAATTCCATGAAAACAATGACATGCTGTTTTAAGTAGAGATACACAAATAGGCTAGGTGTGGCGTGGGTACATATGGTCCTGAACCAGGCACGGACCCGAGGTTGGAAAAATGGGATCCGTTTTAAGGCTCTAAAGTTGCATTTAATTGAATGGCCAGTCCGGTGGTCAGTGTCCGGTCTTTTAGCCATTACATAAAACTTTTTTTTTTCATGTAATATATAGATGTAATTTCTTATTTTAGTGTACTTAATCTTCGGATATTTTTAATTATATATGTGAGGCCCGATTTTCAGATGCTCATGTTAAAGTAGTGAAATATACCAGTAAATAGGTTCTCTATGCTGGAGGTTGTATCCTCCAGGCAACGAAGATTTTGCATTGTCTACTCGTAGTTGACTTGCCGTTTGACCAGATGGTCTTTCAGACTCCCGAATATTGATCAAACCACCAAAATCAAGCAAGTCAACATCGCTTTTGTCTGAATACTCATCATCAAAACCGATGGCTGCTTCATCCTCTGAAGGTTCATCATTATCATTTTCACTAGAATCTCGTCCATCACTATCTGGTTTATCGTCTGTCTTGCTTTCTTGTGTATCTGGTTCTTCAACCATGTCTTCAAAATGTTCAAGTTCCTTATTAACAAGCTCATTTTGAAGCACCATGTTCCTGCGCAACAAGCGTTAGATGAAATCATTACATCATTCTTATATATGGCCAAATATTAAGCTTGAAAATGATAGAAATAAAGATGCCTCACCATAAAAGTGGTTTCGTTTTAAGGACTTCAGAAAGAAGCAAAAGGCATGCACAAGCATACTGAGGTGGCTGCTGCAGGGAAACCTGTACAAGATCTTTAGCAGTAAATACTTGCATAATAGAGTCGATTCGTACGTGTACGTGTTGTATCTCTTTGAAAATGAACCACATGGATCCGATGTAAAGTTCGATGTTTACCTGCAATAAGCGTTTTGCAAATGCAGACACCCTCTTTAAGTTAAGATCGTTTTTCATAGCTCGTGAAAGAAGACCAATAAACATTTCTTCCTGAAATAGATTTGTATTAATTAAGATAAATGTTGGAGCACGAGCAACTAAGCAAATGATATTCTTGATTGTAGCATATTAACATAGTTCAAAATATAAGAAAAGTTCACTTGCCTTGGAAGTGTTCATTGCAGAAGGAAGTAAGAGCTTGGAGTATAATGCACGATAAAACTGTTCGCTGACAACCTGATTCTTTGATGAGATCTGTTCAAGAAGCATCAATGCTTGAAGTCCAATATTAAAGTTCTTTGAGTGAACCTGCAAATTAACAAGTGGGCATATTCAAACCAAGTTCACTCTTAGAAAGAAAAAATAAACCAAAAAACTTCGTTCTCTGATTAGATAACTTCTTTAGTTGTGACCTTACCAGACGATAGAGCATAGGAATTTGAGGTTCAATAACATCATCTGCTTCATTACTCGAGACATAACGAAAAGCCCTATTGACTCCCTGTTGAGTACAGAAGATAAGAAGCAAGTGGAAAATCGATATATTATAATCTAAAGAGAACGAAATAATATGATACAGATACTACAGGTACAGAACAGATATATTAACTGTTAAAAGAGCAGATAACAATCTTGAATCCATTTCTACATTAGAATCTGTATCACGTTTAGCATCCCTGTCAGCTTTGCTCGTTTTCTTCTTATCAAGTACACTAGCCTCAGAGATAAGCACCTGAAACCAAATACTTCATATTAGTATTATGAAAATACTCAAAAGTATAATCAATTTTTGAGAAAATGGATGTCTGTACATTACCTTGAATAAAGCAAAGTATATATCTAGCAAGCGTTTAGCCACTTTTCCCCTTTCTCCGTGATGACTTAAATCGATCTGGTTTAAAAATATAACCTGTATAAAAAAGAGATCGCATCAGATATGCAGATTAAATGGTTATAAAAGTAACTTAAGTGCTTGGAACATACACTGTGGTACGTGGATCGTGACACCAAATGAGGTCGGAAAAGAAAACTATCCACATTGTCTACCACAACCGCCTGTAAAGTTGTGTTAGTAAAATCAAACAGAGTGAACTTCTTATGTAGAAAAGAGTGCTGATTTTTAAAGATGGTATACATTCATATCCGGATGGTCAGACAACAACTTTAACAGGAGATAAGTAGCATTAGACGCAGCCTTATTATCAGGATCCCCTAGCTGCAGTCAACAAAGAAATTAGTATCAGTGACTAGAATGACAGCCAATAAAGAATTTTTGGTAACGGTGTTCCAAACACTAAAACAAAAAAATGAGAAGTCAATATATTAACCTTATTTACAAGCGCAGAGAGCAATTTGCGCTCTTGTTCCGACTTGCTCCTCAGCAATGCATAAATGGTCTACACAAAAAAAACAAACGCCGATATTAAAGAAGGGAGATTTAAAAATATTATCTGGTTAAGCAAAGTGCAAACCTTCATTGCTTTATCCTTAAGTGTAGCTAACGAATCTATAGAAGCTTCTTCAAGTGCAGATATATAGCAACCATACCTATATTCAGACACGAACAATGTTTACTTCTAGTTTTGTTATATAAGGCACCAACATTGGTAAAATGTTGAAGCATAGATATACCTACTTTTGTTTTAGGCATTCTTCATAATGCCAGAGTAGTAGAAGAGAGTTGCCATCTTTTGAGTCAGGAAGGTGATTCAATGGCTGTTGAAAAAGTTTCTTCAACTTACGATCGGGTAATAGACTGGTGTAATCAAAGAACACGTTACTTATTAATCCATGTTTCGAGCAGATAAAAGCAACACCACTGCAGGAATATGACTGAGAAATGATACAATTTACAGCTTTTATTGTGTTCTTGTTGTTTATAGGTTTTTACTTTTGTTGTTGATCATTAAATCATAGAAATACATAAAACATTGTTCTGTCTATTTAAACAGTTACAACTTTTACCATTGTAATTTGTTTGAGTGCTTCAAAAGTTGTAAAAGCAAAACGTAAAAGCAAAACGTGTCCCAACTCGACTCGATTACAACCCTAAAGGAAAAAACTAAATAACGAACCTTGATAAGAAGATTTGTTTGAGTGCTTCAAAAGCTGTAAAAGCAAAACGTTTCCCAACTTTTGCTGTCACCATACCTGAAATTCGGCATTCATCAGTTACCATTATAAATACTACTATTTCTCAACTTTGAAAAACATGATATACCTAAAAGGATATCAATGGAGTTGATATTTGCAAGAGGATTGTCCTGAAGCAAGAGCAACGCTGCAGACACCTTATCGTTGTCCCAGACTTGTGCATAGCCAAAACCATCTTAATATCGCCTCCATGCCCATGCAGGTGTTGCGCGTAATCATATATGTATTGCGACAACAACCTAGTTGCATGATCTTTCTTCTTGTGTACCAAACACTTCCACTCTTGGACATTCTCAAACGCAACAACTTTGTCAT
The DNA here is from genome assembly GCA_910822075.1 of Senecio squalidus. NCBI lineage: Eukaryota > Viridiplantae > Streptophyta > Magnoliopsida > Asterales > Asteraceae > Senecio > Senecio squalidus. The sequence continues at coordinate 40,574,642 of CAJVGC010000065.1, forward strand.
CGAGTACTAGTTTCTTTTCTAGGTTGGCCATGTCATCATACCAAACCCCCAACGAATTTGCCTTCATTAGTATATCGTTAGTAGGGTTTTTGTTGCATGAAGACGACATATTGGCAATTCCTGGAGACTTTTTATTTCGCTCTGAAATCGCTGCCATCTAGATGGGTTTTTGTTTTTTCTTTTTCTTTCGTTCGATGCCAGAAGGCAAGCGCTTTGGAATCTAAAAGTATATTTTTTCCATCCGGAAATAACTTGTTTTGGGCCATCAATTATTACAAACCTTAACCCATTTAATGATTTAATGAATCATTAAGGGTTGTAATCTAGTCAGACTGAAATATTGTCAAGCTCGAACTTGACTCGATTAGAAAATTCGGCCTCGAAACTTAACTTGAGCCGACCCACTTTTATATTTCAATTTCGAGCTCGATTCGAATTGTTTGACTCGATCTCAATAAATCCTACATAACAAGCTCATACTCGATAATAAAAATCATTAGATCAAGCTCGAATCAACTCGTGTCGTATGCATATTAATTTATATAATATGATTTGTAAGTTATTATATGTATTTAACCTAAACTCGATAAACCTCGCAAGCCTTACGAGCCTAGTGTTTTGGAGCTTGAACTCGACTCGAAAGTATATTTGAGTAGCTTAAGCTAGACTCATTTAGATTGAGTCGATTTCGAATACTTTACGAGTCTATCTCGAATAGCACGCAAGTTGTCTCGTCTCGTTTACACCCTAATCCTTATTACTTCGTATCAATTAAAAGTACTATTTTACAAACTGGGAGCGACTTTTAAAAACTTTAGACATATATAAAAGAGTTGTATGAAAATGCAGGGGTAATTATTTACTTTATAAAGACGATCATTAACAATGTAAAACTTTATTGTGGTCTAAACTTTTTAAACATAACTTATGGGCTATGTCTATTAAACTCATTACAAATTATCACTTTTTCAATTAATTTTCTGAAAATAACATCAAGTTCGCATTCCACGATTGCACGGATCGTATCTTTATTAGCTAATAAGATCACTAAAGACCGAAAATATATTAGTTAAGGATAAACAAAATCAATCGATACTTGAAATTATTGCTTTTTCTTCATATGTTTTTTACTTGAGGTCGAACTAACTTTGGTTGAATGCGACGTTGTAGCTATAAGCGAGGTTTGATATTCTGACAACTTTTAGATAAAAAAAATTTAAGTATGTGGCGCCTTTTTATTCTTATAAAAATCACAAGTCAATTGTTTTGTCTCCAAGTGGGATGGTTTAAGATCTTTTATTTTACAAACGACTTGCTTATCATTTCTCTATCGTTGGTGATTTGAGCGTAACAATTTTATCGGGGCGCAACCGGTTAGAAGGATGTCCAATTAGAGGGATGTCCAATTGAGTGTATCGATCATGATTAAGTACCTTTTATATGTCTTAGATTTGAACCAGTATTAAGCCCAATGACTAACATGAATATTATTAAAAGGTATTAACACTATTGTAAAGTGAGCACATGATAGATTTGATTTTTGCCAAACATAGGCCTATCTGTCATCCATCCCAGAAATTGATAAGTACATTTGAAATAACCTATCTTAACTATGATGTTTTTCATGTTGTCATGAACCTCTTACAAGTGGTCTTGAAATGGAAGAATTTTCACAACTTACCCTTTTCTTTTTCATGATTTATTATCTAGAATTTCTATTTACTTTTTATTTTGTCTTTTTTAGACAATCGTACAATTTTATTCCTTAACTGATTATTATAAGTTGTCAAATTATTTTTTTATTTATTTTTCATTTTACAAAATAATTTTATTCCTTAACTGATTATTATAAGTTGTCAAATTATTTTTTTTTTATTTATTTTTCATTTTACAAAAAATAACATGTAGTTTGTAAAATTACGAAATTTGTCCCTGATTTTTCTTTTCTTTCTTTTTTATGGATGTCATCCTTTATTTTACTATTTTTATGGTTTTAGTCCAATGTTTGTTAAACTTAACAACTACTCCTATGTTAAAATAACAGAATTACTATTTTGCCCTTTTTATAAATACTATGAACGAACACATCACCCTCTTTCCCCCATTATATCTTCAAATCCTATTAGATTTTGCAGTATTGAAATTTTGTTTCATCATCTTCATCGTATTCTAGCAACCGTACACTTAATTCTCTCCCATTTAAGAAAACCATAACATCTATTAAAAAAATGTATATACGTTACAAAAACACGAAACCCCTAGAAATTGAAGACATTGGTGGTTACGGTTGACGAGAATACTACGATGATGATGTAACAAAACTTTGTATAGTACAAAATCTAATAAGATTCAAAGATATAACGGGGAAGAGGGTGATGTGTTCGTTGATAATAAGGTAAATAATATTTATTTATTTAAACATACTAATTGTTAAGTTTAACAAACGTAAGACTAAAACCGTAAGAAAATAATGAAATAAAGGATGATATCCGTAAAAAATTAATAATATAGGGACACAGTTTGTAATATACAAACTACAAGAGTTGTTTTATAAATTAGTTTAAAAGAAAAATAAAAAAGAGACAATTTAACAACTTATAATGACCCGTTGGTTTAAAATTATTCAATAATCTGAAAGAAACAAAACGAAAAGTAGATTATAGAAAATTAAACCCTTTTTTTATCCTTTTCATTTGTTTACACTATTAACTATTAATAGTAGATGGAATTCTTCTGGTAAGAGTTCAAAGATCGAAAATGAGAAGGCCATGATTATGAAACATGTAACATTTCATGCGTTCCAGAAGCCATTCATTGTACTTAACTTTTTCTTACTTAAGTCGTAAGTTCATGCTTAAATATTCTCAACCTATGTCGTCAAGTTATGAATCTTTTAACAAATGTTATTGATATTTTAAACAACTTCAATTCCTATGATGACAACAAAGACCGAAGAATTGAATTGTGAGCTTAGGGTCACGTTAGTACTTTTTTATAAGGACGTCACGACATAATCGATTAATAAAAATTAACTTGTAAATAAAAAAATATTTTTGGCATAACGATTAATTAATATATCTAAATAAACAAATGAAAAACTAAATTTGTCCTCATACACTTAAAAAATTTGTTGTGTAAAATCTATTCTTAAATTTATAAAAAAGATTTTACTAGTGTTAGGGATTATTATTATACAAACATAAAAATATATATGATCGTAGAACAATATATATAGCAATGATAAGTCTTGAATGTCAATAACTCAGGAACAATACAAATTTTGTTTTATATAAATAAACGACCGAAAATATTTAAGATTAAAAGGTAAAAAACGATTGAATTAAAAAAGTGGAAGTAGCTAGAAAAGACAAATTAAGAAAATTTGTAGAAAAATAGAGAAAGACGGTGGTAAGAATTTTCCAAAACCCATAAACTCTTTATGAACACTAAAGTGGATTTACAAATCCTTTTGTTGGTATAAATTTAGTTCTCATCACAACTTGTATTTTTAGTATATTTAAGTAAAAGATAAAGTTGTAATCCTGTAATCAAATGTATTGTAATGTTTACTAACGTCTATAATATGAAATGGAGGTATATATATTGTTAGACAACATAAGTTCAAATCAAATGTAAGCCCAACTTAGTATATGAGTTTGAGTCTGTTAGGTTAATATTTCCTATAAATAGGCTTTTAATGTAATCGTTGTTAGTTGATGAAATACAAATATATTCTTCCACAAAACTCGATTATTAATTTTTACATTGTATCAGAGCAGGTTACGTTTAAACGTGCATGTTCGAACTAGTCTATTCGACTAGGAAACCAATCTAAACGATCTAGTCATTCAACTAGCAAAAAAAACTAGCCATTCGACTAGTTATTTAAGGTACACGAACTGGAGCTAGTCATTCGACCAGCTCCTTCACCTATACGACTTGTCCAACGCGACTAGGAAAGCAAAAGACACGACTTACCAATTCGATCACGGTTTGCACTCACACAAACTGGAGTCCTCGGATAGAAGACTATTCGATCACGCCTTGCATTCACACGAACTGAAGACCTCGGATAGAAACCAAAAGTTATTCGAATAGAAAGTGGATATCAAGTCCACGAATAAGCCAAGTCACACGGATAGGAATCCACTCAAGCCCACACGAACTAAAAATCCAAGCCCACACGGATAGGAAAGCCCACGGACTGAAAAACCCTCGACTAAGTTTTTTTTTAATTCGAACTAACCAATTCGACTAAGCTATTCGAATAGGATCTTCTTAGACACAACTTACTATTCGAACCATACACCACTCGAATAGTTAATCTTTAAGCACGAACTCATAAAAAAAATTACTATGGCTGACAACGAAAATAATAACCTCGCAATGCAACTAATGAATTTGCTTCGTAACGGAGCTCATAACCAGTTCCAAAACCCAAAACCAAACTCGTACGATCAACTCAAGATTAGTCTAATGTTGACGAGCAACAACTTTCCGTTATGGGCTCGTATGATTCGAGTATCTATTGGGGGGAAATCGAAAGTGTATCTCAACCATCTTACCGAAAACCCTCCCGCCATCGAACCTAGCATTGCAAGTAACCTTACTGAATTTCCCATAGCGAAGTCACTATGGGAAGCCCTGGCGGTTACTTACAGCAGCGGGAAGGATAAGTTACAGACTTTCGATCTCCATGTTAAAGCAAATGAGTTCAAACAACAGTGGCTACCACTGGAAGAGTTTTGGATAGGGATGCAGGGAATTTGGGGAGAAATTGATCGCTAGGATCCCAACCCGATGACTTGCACAATTGACATAGCCACATATAATCGAGTTCGATCCGAAACAAAGTTATTCCAGTTTCTGAACGGACTTGACCGGAGGTATGACCCAATTAAACGGGAAATTCTCCGTTCTGACCCATTGCCATATCCCGAAACCGCTTATGCTACGGTCAGAAAAGAAAAAGCTCACCAAGCTATTATTCACGGGAATCATGAGGCAGATATGGGTGTGGCAGCTGGGCTCAATACCACCGGCGATGGAGCAGGGCTTGTCTCTAAGAATCATCGATAAGAAAAACCGGCGTTCCGACCCCAATCAAATGTCGATAAAATCAAGCTCAAGTGTGAAGAGTGTGGTATGTCAAAACAAACCAAAGAGCAATGCTTTTAAATCGTCGGATATCCAGAATGGTGGAATGAGAATCACAAGACCTCCAAGACTGGAAAAGTTGTGGCCGCTGTAGGAAGCAGTAACACTAGAGGCGGAGGAGAAAAGAGTACCGATGACGCACCAGAACCAGGTATAGGGTTTTGTCTTTTTACACCAAACCCTCCGGGTAATAATTCCTTTTTAAATCCAAAGAGTTTTAATGAAAACTTACTCGATAAGTTAAATGATTACGAGTTAAAAAAGGAACAATGTGAGTCTCTTTCTGGCGAAGCTCATGTTGCAACCAAATATTCCAAGTATACGTCTTGGATTTTTGATTGTGGTGCCACCGATACAATGACGTTTGATATTACCGATCTAACGTCAAAATCTAGAGTCGATAAAAAAAGAATTCATACTGCTAATGGGGAAACCCTTCCCGTTAAAGGCGGGGGAACCATTGAAATATCGAAAGAATTACGACTCTCTAGATGTCTCTATATGCCATCATTATCACACAAGCTTTTATCCGTTAGTCATGTTACAAAAGAATTAAACTGTGTGGTATTAATTCATCCCACCTTTTGCATCTTGCAGGATATCAGGACAGGGAAGATCATTGGACGTGGTACTGAGAGACAAGGGCTATACTACGTCGATGAAGTTACTCAACAAGGCTCTGTTTTTCTCACTCATGGGTCTAACGATAGGAAAGCTTGGTTATGGCACCGAAGACTAGGACATCCGTCCGCTGGTTATTTGAAACAGTTATTTCCGCTTTATTTCCTAATAATAAAACTTTCCATTGTGACACTTGTATTTTGGCTAAGATTCATAGACAAACGTTTAAACCTAGTAATACTCGAGTTGATTCTCCTTTTTTGTTAATTCATTCTGACGTTTGGGGTCCCGCAAAAATTGAAGGGGGACAAAATTTTCGTTATTTCCTGTTATTTATAGATGATTGTACTCGAATGACATGGACTTTTCTTTTAAAAACTAAGTCTGAAGTGTTTACTAAGTTCACATCGTTTTGTAACATGGTAAAAACTCAATTCAAACAGGACATACAAATTCCCCGATCCGATAATGGGGGAGAATTTCGTAATAATTCCATGAAACACTTTTGTCAAACGCGGGGAATCATTCATCAAACCTCGTGTGCTCACACCCCTGAACAAAATGGGGTTTCAGAACGAAAAAATCGTTTCTTGTTGGAAATCACTCGTGCTATAATGATCAAATCACAAGTTCCAAAGAATGGAGGTGATGTGTAAAATCTAGTTTAATAAACTCGACCTACTTGTAGACTTAATTACACACTTATAGGCAGTGGACCTATTCGTATATAATATAGCTGTAAGTAAGTAAAGGTTCGTTCGCACGGACTGAATAGTTTTTAAATAACGAATTAATAATACTAAATTTGTTTTGGGGTTTTTGTGTTGTCACGATTAATTAACTAATTAAAACTAAGAATGATTATAAAAATCGATTTAGAAAAAGTAATTGTTTGTTATCAAATAATGGAGAAAAACACTCGTTTGATACTTCACTTGAAGTCTAGTTAAGTTTACGTAATTGAATGTATATTTAACTTCTAATGTATAGTAAAATTCCTCTGGAATACCTTTTCCTAACTTTAACTATTTCAAACTATAATGTTCCTCTCGAATACAGTTATAATTATCAACAATTAAGCATTAATTAACAAGCCGGTGTTCTATGATTTAATCTTATAAAGTTTCCTCTCGAATAACTTTTCTAATTACTAAGTCCTCTCGAATCTTATTAATTAGACTTACTCGTTCACGTTTAATTACCTAAGTTGTTATTACTAGGTCCTCTCGAATCCTAACAATTTTAAACAAATTAAAGACCGATTGATTATTTCATACAATTTATTTAACCTATCTAGATTCGTCTCGAATACCTAGAATGTTGATTAATTAATTTGTATATAAACAACTTTATGATAATATATTAAAACTTAAATAAATAAGGATCTACGATTAAACATAAACACCTAAACATTCAAAAACGAAACAAAACCGTCAAACAAGATCCATTATTCAAACGAGCATTCAAAAGTGTTTAGCTACTCATATTAAAGTTCAAAACAGCAAATAAAAGTAGAGAAGGCATACTAAAAATCTGGAATAAAAGAGTAAGAAACAAATTAGGAAAGTTGCAAAACGTGTCGTGATCGAATTGTAATCATACTCCGACTTTAACTCTTTTCCTTGCTCTCCAAGCTTCCAAACCGAGATCTCCAGCTCCAGATATTGATAAGAACCGATTTATGATTAAACCTGGTTGTTTGGGTTGGTATTTATAGGCAAAAATCGATAGAATTTGTGTTTGAGTCGAACTCCAATTTTGCTGAAAACAGCTCAGTGTATCGTCGTACTTGGACTAGAACGACGCAGCGTGTGCATTTTTTTCCCATATTGGAAATTTTAGTTTTGTAGCTCTCTTTCTTCTTTCTTCTCCAATTTGAATCACCTAAATCTGATATCGTATGAAGAAGTTATGATCAAAACGGTGGAGGTGATACTGCAACGTTCTTTTCGTCAAAAATCACTATTTTTCGTCTTTTAAGCTCATTTCTTGAACCATTTCCACTTTCCATTCACATAAACCTATAAAATAGACAAAACAACTTTTCCACACGATTAAATGCAAAAACCTATCATATCCATCATATTTATTATGAAAAACAACCGAATGTCGCATATAAATAAACGTATAAATATGCGATATCAGGAGGGAAGCAATTGGCACTGAACTTGAAGCCCTGAAAAGAAGTGAAACATGGGAAGAATGTGAATTGCCTCCAGGAAAGAAACCTGTTAAATGTCGGTGGGTGTTCACTATCAAGTATAAACCCGATGGATCAATCGAAAGGTATAAAGCTCGATTAGTCCCAAAGGGGTATACTCAGACTTACGGGATTGACTACTATGAGACCTTCTCACCAGTAGCCAAGATTGATACTATTAGAGTTCTATTCTCAGTTGTAGTAAACAAGGATTGGTCACTGCACCAGTTTGATGTCAAGAATGCGTTCTTACACGAAGAATTAAAGGAAGAAATTTACATGGAAACCCCTCTTGGAATTCATGATAGCTCCAAGTCCAGAAAAGTTTGCCGACTAAAGAAATCTATGTATGGTTTAAAGCAGTCTCCACGAGCTTGGTTTGGTCGGTTTACTACAATTATGAAGAAATATGGTTATAACCAAAGCAATTCCGATCACACTTTATTCTTGAAACGGAGAGGTAAACTCATAACCTGTCTAATAATCTTCGTTGATGACATGATTATTACAGGAGATGATTCGGAGGAAATGACAAAATTGAAAGCTAATCTCTTTAAAGAATTCGAAATGAAAGATTTGGGAAGACTCAAGAATTTTCTCGGAATCGAAGTTCTAAGATCAAAAGCAGGGATCTTCATTTGTTAGCAAAAGTATGTCCTTAATTTATTAGCAGAGACGGGAATGCTAGATTGCAAACCTGCAGATACTCCCATGATTGCTAACCAAAAGTTGTTCATGGAAGATGAAGCTGAACTGGCAGATAAAGAAAGATATCAGCGAACGGTGGGGAAGCTTATTTACTTAGCTCATACTCGGCCAGATATTGCATACGCAGTAGGAGTTATAAGTCAATTCATGCATCAACCTCAAGTCCAACACATGGAAGCAGCCTTACGGATTATCAGGTATCTCAAGGGAACCACTGGATACGGAGTCTTGTTCAGACCAAATGGGCACCTGAAGATTGATGCATACACTGATGCTGACTGGGCAGGCGATAAAGGTAATAGGAGGTCTACATCAGGGTATTTTACTCTAGTGGGATGAAATCTTGTTACCTGGAGAAGTAAGAAGCAAAAGGTAGTCGCTCTCTCAAGCGTTGAAGCTGAATTTCGAGGAATAGCACGAGGTTTAGCAGAAGTGTTGTGGCTGCGAAAACTACTGTCAGAAATTGGATATCCCTCACTGGAAGCCAGTAATATTATGTGTGACAACAAAGCTGCTATCCAGATCTTAGGAAATCCAGTCCAACATGATCGCACAAAACATGTTGAAGTTGATAGACACTTCATCAAAGAAAAACTTGAAGATGAGATTATCGAGCTTCTGTTTGTTTCATCAAAAGATCAGCTTGCAGATGTTCTTACTAAGGCGGTTACTGGAAAGATCTTCGCTCACTGTCTTGACAAGTTGAGCATTGGAAATCCCACTACTCATCTTGAGGGGGAATGTTAGACAATAGAAGTCCAAATCAAATGTAAGCCCAAGCCCGTATGTGGGCTTGGGCCCGTAAGGTTAATATTTCCTATAAATAGGCTTCTAATGTAATCGTTGTTAGTTGATGAAATATAAATATTCTTCCACAAAACCCGATTATTAATTTCTACATATATGACATGATATCAGGTGAAATAAAGTATTTTTTTGCATTTCCTCTTAGCTTTTGAGTTTTTTTTTAGTCTTCATAACTGATTTTTACTTGCATAGAGTCATTTTTTTCACGAGTCAATCAATCCTTATTTCCCCTTCATATTTCGTTCTTGCGGTATTGAAAATCAGTGCTCTCAGTTGGAGTTGATGGAGAGCAAGTAAGCTACTACAAATGAGTTTCAAATTTTTAAGAGAAGTAATGTGGGGTCATTTTAGGTTACCTTTAAGTCTGCAAATGAAAGCATACACCCTCTCAAATGGGTAACAGTAAATATCAACTACCCATTTTCATGTTTCTAAAACTGCGGTTAGGATTTAGAACTTGTAGAACCTTATTTGCGTTGATTGTTTTAAAATACATTCAGTTTTACATTGTATGCATTCAATTTTAAAAACCTCTTTTGGATTTAACAAACTCTTATACAAACTTATTATACATTAGTTAACCTAAAACCAAGCCTACTTCCATGCCTATGTGGAGAGCTTCCCTTTTCAATTTGACTAAAGTCAGATTAGAAAACCCATTTTTATATCATCAATTTGAATTTATAAAAAATTTGAAAAGGACATAAATCATAACCTTAAAAACACTAGTCGGAATCGTTAGATCAACAACGAATGGTAAGCAAAACAACGACAACAAGGCAACGAGATGTTATTAAATCCTCTTTCCACATTCTCATACCCTACCTACCTCACCTTCTTTAGTCTTCTCCGAGAACACTCTTCAGCCTACCCATACTCGTCTTAAAAAGCTCCACACCAACATCAACATCACATCTGAAAGTTGCTTGATGTAGGGCGGATCTAGGGTAGGCGCTGGTGTTAATAATCCCCACACACAACCAACAAGTAAAAGAATACATACAATCATCGAAGTTTGATTCTCATCAACTTCCAGCTAAAACAGCCGAACATCTTGTCACCCTGTCCATCCCACCAGAATTACCACGACAGTGTTTGTCCCAAGGATACACCCACATACACTTTGGAGCTGTAAGCCTAGCCATAACTTTCCATGGCCGCAAAGGTCTCCAGGACTTTTCAAAAATAGCCTTGGTTGATACTAGATTTCTTGAGTATCAACATGCTTGCATCGGAACAGTTCAAACCACTTTGAATGCAGGCACTATCTTTGTTACGTTTTACCCAAACTTCAATATACCATTAAATGATCCATCACTCTTTACTCTTTACTGCCCTCAAAGTTCAAATTCAAATTGGTGCCATTCCCCAAGTAAACACGTTTCAAGCAACGTTCCATTATCAGATGGCATATCGTGTGCAAAACCATTGTATGGATGTTATGGTTCCTGGAGACAATAATTCTCGTGATGCTTTATTTCTTGACGTAGATTCAAACGCTAACCCAACTTGTACCTATGTTCCAAGAAAATTATCCATAGATAAATTGTTGAAGCTACTTCCCTAAAGATGGGTAACAAACTATGAACAAATTCACCAAGCACCAATTCAAACCACAACGGCCCCTGATTTCAAGCGCCATGAAAATGGACTTGTAGAAGTCAAGTTTTCAAGTCCTTCAAATGCCAAAATATTAGATGTGTTCCCTACGGTGAATATGATGAGACCAACAAACAATCATATTTGTTATAATGTTTGTAATAGTTCAGATTGTCTAGACGAAGCATACAAAATTGAATTCCATGAAGATCCCCAAAAAGACAAAACAGTTCACAACAAAAGTTGAAAAGACTCTATGATAACGGTGATACCTCAGTCGGATTACTTGGAGAACCTTCCGGTAAAATTGATTACTATGTTCGTTATTCAAACACACCTCTCAAAACACCACCTCAACCGTGCCACAAATGTCCATCAACAAACCTTCCTCCATATTATAAAAAAGCTTTGTCAATCATCCATAACGAACAAACAACCCATTCACCTTTAGTCCATTGTTGTGTTATAACACCAGATCCATCTACTTTTTCCCAACAAGACTATCACACCGAATTTCCTCAATTAAATTCGATTGAAGATCTTCAACAAAGAACCAAACACGAATGGAAGATTAAAACTCCCACAACTATCAGTTCCTTAGGTGCTCCAAGCTCTGTTAGCCAAGCTGAGGCCACCCTTAACTGGCAAAGTGAAAATGTTGTTGCACAAAATAAAGTCCTCACTAAAATACTCGCCCAACAAACTAAGATGGTGAAAGCACAAAAGAGTTTCTCTTCACAAGTAAAGTCCTTTGAAACAATGATGAAAGAGCTTCGGTTTAAGATTCAAAATATCCATACTGAACTTCTTCAGATAGTACACTCTCCATCTTCACCTCAGGCATCCACTTCCCTTTCCCAGAAAGAAGCAGAAATGAAATTCCTCAAAACCCAGCTTCTAGTATCGAAAGACAACAAAAACAGAAAAGGTCGTCAACCTTTATCAATGATCTTTGGAGGTTACTCTCTACTCCTTTCATTAAACCAACTTAGGATCCACAACCAATATCCCAATCATCTTCCTATATACCCTCTCCATCATTAACACTATGGGATCCTGAACAAGAAAAATACGAAAAACACCTTCAAGTCTTGCAATTACTGATCGGTCGAGTACCTCTACCGACGATACAATCGTCGCCTCATCTAAAGCCCCAAATGTCCTACCAAACGAAAACCTAAATCTTGTCTCATCTTTCCTTCAATCCCTATGCAAAAATAAGAAGTCTCAACAAACTACCTTCATTGGACCAATTATTGTTTCTTCATCTGACAATGAAGATGATGACTTTGATCCTTTTGAGGCTTTTAAACACTTACTCATGACAGAACCTGATCCAACAGTCCATAATGACACTGAGCCCCTTGAAGATGAGGCTAAAGATACGGCCTCCCGAACAAGCCCTGGAAGAGATTATAAGGTTTCCCGACCAGATAATAAGCAGGGTTTTACCTTTGATGACATCCCACCCTCCAAATGGAGAGAAAGAAGCGTTGAAATGCTAACTTGGTGTTCATCTGAACTTCGATATTATTCCATTGATGTGGTCATCAAAAGGTTTCTTACAAGGCTTCAAGGACGCCTTAGAGATTGGTACCTAAGTCTCGGATAATACAGGGAGTTAACAATCCAACAATGCGAGTCTCCTAAAAAATTCATGAATATAATATATTCTGAATTTATTGGGAAACCAATTGAAGACACTATACGTCCAAGTGAAAAAATTCTTAAAAATGAAGTGTTGTTCATTCCAAAAGAAGGATCTTGAAAGACACTACAATCATGTCAGAAAGGTTTTACTGCTTACAAGGTGTAGATGATGTGAATCTCAAACAAGTAATTCTCAATTCTTTTCCAGAATCACTTGGAAATGAGGCATACAGGTCCCTAGAAACAAGGAACATTACGGTGGCACAAGCTTCACTTGGAGAGTTATATCAACTCATTATTAATGCACTTTCAAAACTGTGCAACCAAAAGAAGTTTTTAGCTGAATTCAAAAAGACGGGAAAGCGACTTGGTGCATCTTGTGACGAAAAATACTTCCAGATTAAGTGCAAAGATAAGTCGTCATGTGATTGTTCTCACACAAAGAAGAAGTCTCACTCGAAAGGATTTTCCAAATTTACAAATTCTTACAATCATAAGAAGTGGATTCCAAGAAAAACCTTTCAAAAGAAAAAATGGAAATCTTCATACGAAGAAACCAAAGAGGAAGAAAATCTGATAGATGCTATGCCTCCACAAGCAAGGGCATTTCGCAAAAGATTGTCCAGATAATCGAAAGACACAAGCAGTAATTCAAGCGCTCAATAAAATTGAGCCAGTTGATCTATCAGATCTTGAATCTGTTTATTCTCTCGACGACGTACCGAATGAGTTCTCATTATGTTCGATTGCTTGTAGCGACTCAGACGAAGAATCTGACTCAGATTCATCTAGTGGTCACTCAGACGTTGAAGTATTCATCATATGATATATCAATGTTTTCAAGGTTGACTGTGGTAATTGGAGTTTCCATTTTTGTAAAAACACGTTATTTGCTATGTTATCTCCAAATTTCCCACACCGTCGCTTGCCTAAAAGGCCCACCCTCCATATCAAGGTACATCTCATGAGCCGCCTCTAAAATCTTTGAATCGTCAGACCCGCTACTCCGATGTTGCAAAATCCTCCGCGTAGTGGCCAATAAAGTTCTTTACTGCGCCACTCATTGTCGTGAACTTGCTATTCATGGACTCCTTGTTTCTCTCCACCAAAACTAGCCCCTTAGCTTGTTCGTTGTAACCCAACACAATTCTTCTCCAAGATCGTGCGTCCGGTTGGTTGTTGGCGATGTCGGAATCTTCCGAAATGTGACACCACATCTTCGCCAAAAGTACTTCCTCGGTCGTGGTCCATGGCACCTTTTTACACACCTTTTTCTTTTTTGGCTTAGATGTTCCGGTTCGTTGCGTTTCTTCGATAACGTCTTGAGTTTCTTGAACAACTTCTTGCGTTACTTGAAGCGTTTGTGATTGTTGAGGTGGAAATTGTGATTGGTGTGGTAGAAATTGTGATTGTTGCGGTAAAAATTGTGATTGTTGTGGTAAAAATTGTGATTGTTGTTGTTGTTGCAACAAAAGTTGTTGATGCATAAAAAATTGTTCGGGGTTGAACATGGGTTGGAGTTGTTGTTGTGTAGATTGTTGCGAAAAAAATTTGTTTATAATTTGTTGTTGCTGTTGTTGGTTAACATTTGGTATTTGAGGTGATAATAATGGGTTTACTAGATTATGGTAGTTTGCGAAACCGGAATTGGGGATGATTTGTGATTGTGGCGTCGAATGTGTGTTTTCGTTTGTTTGAGGAGCGTTTAAAGACGATGATGACATTTTTACGATTGAGAAATGTATGAGATTGAGATGATAGGTGAAATGTATATAAAGATAGAATGAGATTGAGAAATGGTGTGATATTTGGTTAAATTGGGGATGTATTTATAGGTAAAATGGCATTAAAGAAAAAAAAAAATAATACAACGGTTATATATATAGCCATTAGGTTTAAAAAAAATACTTTTTTTTAAATGTAACCGTTGAAACAAAAAAAAACAAAAACAAAATGATCGTTGTAGTGAGAACCGTGAGCGAGAACGAGCCCCACAACGAAGGACCTCGGAGTAGTAACGAGGCAACTGGCTCGTTGTGGCTCCACAACGGAGGCGACATCGAGCGAGAACCAAACCACTCCGAGTGCTCTAACTTTGTAATTCTCCGGCGATACCTCCGTCATCGATCCATCCGCTAAATAAATGAAAAGGTACATTTGTAACTGTGAAATTGTGATAACTTGTTCTGTATATATAAATTTCTAATTAGTAACTATAGTAGCAACATAAGATTCCTAGTATGCTTAACAAAATACCTACATAGGTGTACTAAAAGGACTAGGTATTGTTAAATCAAAACTACCACCAACCAAACTTTGCCATTCCATATTCTATCACCTTGTTCGTCAGATTGCCTGTGATGATATTGTCATACTCAAACTGTTTATTTTTCATTTATATAGAAATAGCACTTTTAACTCGAATAATTTAACAACTATTACAAAAGATTACAACATAAATCTGACATCAAGGTTTGTACATGATCAGCTTGGCACTCGTGAGTAGAAATGATGCCTCAAAACGTTTACCAAACATTTTCTTTTTCTTTTTGTACTAGTGTTTAACAATAAATAGAAAAAGATCTTAAAATGAAGCTTATCATACGAAAAAGATCGTTTTCTTTTTGTTATCATTGTATAGGGGATATTGGTAATCAAATCAACAAACCAAGAAAACAAATAACGAACCCCCCTGATTGTTGCACCCGTAAGATAATCAACAAACCAAGAAACGAAACATATGGCAAAAATGATAACAATGATCAAGTGTGATATCAAGAAGTAGAGAATAAAAATGAGTAAGTTCAATCATTCAAACAATTATACTAGACATTGAGTAAGTTCTACTACTTAAACCTATAAACACGCACTTGCAAAGACTATGCAAATATGTTTAATTTCTAGCTTAGCACTTTAGTGAAAATTAATGCCAAGCTTTGCTCAACGATCCATGATTGATTCAGTGGAGTCCTTAGAGGACCTTCAAAACTGTTTTTATGTTAAGGTAATGGTACAGCAAAAATCAGCACGGTTCCTTACTTTAACATGGTCTTGGTGTGCACAGGTAGGTACACACATTTGTTTATTAGTGTTGCGTTTATCATGTTTTGAAGGTTTGTGCTGAAAATTTTTTCTTTGCAGGGTACTGAAATCCAGGGAATGTTGTATGGAAACTACGCGTTGGAGAATGTAGACACATTCGTTGAGAATCGGACGTACTACATAATTGGAGGACTAGTGAAAAAAGTCCCTGCCACACCAAACGAGCTTGAAATCATTATTAATAGCGATTCCATTGTGGAAGATGCAGCTGATGTAGAAAGAAGAAGACGTTGCAATATTTGAGAACAGACAGATGTCGGTTACACTGAGATCCATGGGCTGTGATGACTCAATTGTTAGTTAGTTTTAACTTGTATTCCTGTTTTTTTTTTTTAAATGCATGGATTGTTTCCGATGGATTTCACATCCTGTACTTATGTAAGTAGTTTTTTTTTTTTTTTTTTTTTTTGGAAAGGCAAATACTACAAACACACTATATACAATTCACCAAATTTACAATTCACCAAATTGTCTCCACCGAGACTTGAACCCATGACCTTCTAGTCAATGGGTCACCCACATACCGCTAGGCTAGAAGCCCTTTGGTATGTAAGTAGTTATTATGCTAATCCTAATGGTTTTGTCTTAATTTTGTTTGCCTCTTGTTTTGTTTCTGTTGAAAGTCTGGTATAGTAATTCAGTTCAGCTTTGATGGGTGATTATTAATGCCTCAAACTGTTTGTCTACCATCAATACTCGTCCTAAATATCGACTAACTGATAATGCTCATCAAATTTTGATTTATTACCCAAATTTCTTCCAGGATATCGACCAACTGTTTGTTGATTCTAAAATGAATCATATTGTGTTTGGTGTATGTATTTTAATAAACATAAGTTTTGTAGGCAACTTGTAATTTAGAGATTGAACGATTGTGTTTGGGGTCAACTTGTCAATATTGACAAATGTTTATTGGCATAAACTATCCAAATAGGAAATACTATAACAACATATAAAATGTTGATTTTAACAAAATATAAGAAACTAATATTTTTATCAACGGAGACCCAATCCATATGTTTCACTATGTGATTCGATTAGTAAATACACGAAAAGAGAGATGCCACAATTGTGATTTACAAGTTTCCCATAAACTGCAGCAACTTCGATCTGTCGTATCTCCTTACTTAGATCTCTAGTCAAAAATTTCTCCAGTGAAAATGTAGACATATCAGGACTATAAAGACTCAATAATATTTACTCTGTTTTGCTGCTTTTTATTTATGCTCTGATTAATTAGATTTAAAAATGAAAAATAATACGAAATGTTAATTTACTTTAAATAATACAAGACAATTTTACACTTTTAATTGAATAGTTATACTAATCTCAATAAATATTAGAGTTTCTAATCGATCAGAGATTGCAGTGTTTGTTGGTTCCAGTGGTGGCGTTGAGGGTTCGAAACGGTTGTTAGACGGAATAACTGAATATAAGTAAGAAGAGATGGTGGAATCTGTGTTGTGGCGGCAAAACTACAGTATGGAACGTGGAACCACACACATGTATGACTTTGTTTTTGTTCGATTAGATACTCAGACGTCTATCAATGTACTATACTCACACTAAACCAAAACAGAAATTACATTGTTTATCCGCCACTTTAACCCATAAAATTATCATTTGAATACCCTTTAATATACAGCTAAATATTTCTATTTTTACTGTTCGATCATTGATAAAAAAAAAAATATACAATCCAAATTGCAAATGAATTTACTGAATTGACCACTCTCCGAAGTATTTAAACTTTATACAAACCATAAATGGCTACAATATGCAAACACTGAACTTAAAATTAATAAATCACAAAAGATAGAAAGAAAAATGTAACGGTAATATGAGAAATAGAGTGGAATCATATCAAAGTATTTTAATGTTCTAAAGACACAATGACGGACACCTCTTAAATTCTAGCATACACACAGGGTTTTCCCGATAACAGTTGAAGAAACATACATTGTGATGCAAAAGTTCAAAATGTTACAACATGGTACAACCAGATGCACATACTCGAGTGTGCATGTTTGTGTGTGTGTATATATATATATGGTGAGAAAAAGACATGAAGGGGAATATAGATATAAAAAGGTTTTAGAGAGTACCATCTACACGGACATGATAAGGGGGTCCCCGGCAAAAGATTGGCTCATCAGGTGAAGAAGATCGGGCACGAGCCCTCAGAATTTCATTAGGATTGTCTATAACTGCAGCAGCCAACAATGTGTACTCTCCCGGGACCAGAAAATACAGACAAAATGAATGTTTAATCTCTTCAAGTGGAGGAACGTCCACCTTCATGCCACTTAAAGCACCTATCATAAAAAATAAGATAAAAGATGAGAACACCCTCGGTGTTAATGACCAATGGCAGGTCTGTCGGAAGGCCTCATCAGGTAGCAAATTTTTATCCATTTATAAAGAAATGGGTCAATTAAGGTTATTTTTAATCTCAAAATGGATCAAATAAAAAAATTGTCTAAAGTCTATTTGTAATGCATTCAACCTCCGAAGTAGTCGTATTCAAAGATTTAGTTTTTATTACAGTAATCATAACCCAAGACAAAAAAATACTACTTTTATCTCTGTTTTAAATGAACAAAAAAATGGTTGCAGCCAACCGGACCCATTTCATCCCTTTACTAAAAAACGGACCACCCAAACACGGTTTAACCGTTTCCCAAAACGCACGACCCACTCAGCTTGCCACCTCTAGTGTACACAACTACTTGTGTCAGCGGGAAACATAATAATATATTGAGTGAGTAACTTGTTAAATTATCACAGTTAGTTTTTCGTTGGAAAGTAACATCACTTTTATGAATAGGTATAGACACGAAGATTTCTGAACAAAAGTAAATGCAAAATAAAAAAATTATGGTACTTAGTACTTTTTTCCCAAGACTAGTCATTCTTGCAAAATGTTGTATTTTCTCATCTGAACAATTTTCTCAAAAATGATGGTTTGTTTGCAACAAATAGCCAATTATGATGAGTCACGAAGTCAATAACTCCATGAGTATGTAATAAGAAACCAACACACACACACACACACACACACACACATATAGCATATTCAGTCTTACCAGACCATAGTACAGCAGAATTGCTGCCTTCAATGCAGTTTTCACCGGCCACATCTCTGCATGTAATGCTAAGACTCATACTGATAGAATCCTTGGTGTTATTCCGAACCAGAACTTCCATGGGGGTCATCTCATGTGCCAGCACCGGGCCTTTCGGTGGATGAGAGTTTACCTGATTACCCGATCCATTCAATGAATCTTGTTTCTCAACTTCTCCTACACGGTCTTTAACAAGCCTAAAACTAAAAGTCAAAGGATCTGGTAGTAAAACATCCATTACTGATGTCTGAAGGGCAGCCTGTGTAGCATCCTTGATATGCAATTCTCCTGAACTATTCCGTCCAGATACCCACCTAACCTTAATCTTTGAAATCAGATTCTTTATAGTAGCATTAAGTTCAGCTTTCTTGTTCTTCTCTGAGAAATTTACAGCTTTACCCCCATCCCCATTTGACTGTGAATTTCCAACAAGAAAAGAGCCATCAAGAACAGGTAGCTTAAAATGCTCCAGTGGTATTAGTACTCTTGCCGTGTAATCTCTGTCTACTCTCGTTGTAGGATAATCAAATTCTGAAGAATCGTTATTGTCTTCCAAATTCGTACTCTCGAGCTGGACAGAGACCCCGACTTCAAATACAACATCGGTAGGATTAGACAGCTCAAGTTCAAGAAACCTTAGGCCCCAGCTTCCTCTATAGGGATCCATTTTTACCAAGCTATCCGTGTGATTTGACGAATCAGACGCGTTATCAGCAGAAGCCAAAGCCCGTGATTTATCAGAGATTTCTCCCACGTGAGCAGGGATTTCCATTGATAGCAAACGTGCTTTCACAAAAGACAAGCCCTGCAAAACACAGACGTTTAAGGGAGTCACCAGGCGCCGACCTGGTGGCACGACACCAACACTTTCTAGCGACTCTCCATGTTTCTCTGCAGGACCTGAGACAGGACACAAGTAGAATGGTTCGATTTTGGTTACATTTTATCTCTAATAGATCAAACGAGTAAAAAATACCTAAAAAGGAAAACATATAATGATCCCCAAAAACAAGTCCCACGGACAATATGCCCGACATTCCTATGTTTGTCAGTCTTTAGAGGCGGACAAATTCGACAAGAACATTCCTATATTGTTAAATGATTTTCAGAAACAGTAACATTTATTTTCCCTTCTTAATGATTAATACTTGATAGACACCAAAACAAACTTTACTCGAGTTTGATCACCAAAGTCAAGTACCCTAACTAACGAAATAGTAATAATAGTAGAAAAATAAAACAAACTTAGATAGTCCGAGGACTAAATCCCCTTCTCTTCATTTCTCATTTTGTAGCTCAGTTCAAAATTCTTCATGGTTGATCACAAACACTACCTGGTATTTCCAGATAGAAGTACCAATTTCTACATTTTCTTAAGAACATGTTTGAGTTTATCGCAAACAGGTTGAATCCAAATACCGAAAGTCTAAAAGGGGAAGGGGTCAAATGGGTCAAAAGTTGCACAAAGTCTTAGTTTAATGAATAGCCTTCCAAATCAATGTATATCAAGATTTCATTATTAACACAAAAATATTGTTTTCAACTTTTTATTATTACTATTCACACATTCCTACAAATTAATTAAAAATACACACAAAGGTGATCACGAGTTAACTGGCACCAGCCTGTTTTGATATGTACTTAAAAGTAACCCTTTTCGACCCGATACGCAATCCACCCATCTTGCCACCTCTACTGCTAGTCTTATGTAAAAAGCATTGTATCATTAGGTCAAAAGTAGTAATAGTTACCAGCATAATGAATCAGTAACATCGGGCTGCTTGCATCCTTTAGTGGCCTCGTTGCATTTACAGATGTGCTCTTGTTACCAATGGTATCATGATCAACCAAGCCAAGCTGCCAAGCTTTCAAGGTGACAGGTATAGTCACTTCAGCACCGGGCTTTAACGGAAGGGCAGATTTCAATGCTTCGTAGCCAATGGATATAATAGAATCTTGATTTTTCCCTGACAACGAGATATGTGCCTGCTCAACCGGAACCGTGCCAGCATTAGCCACACTAATCCAAAGGTCACGGATCTCACCTTCATATAATATGACAGCACCATCACCACCAACAATGTGTGAAACCAACAATGGCAGCGAGGGTACTACAGTAATATTTGGAACAATTGTGGTTTTCAGCTTTCCAGACCCACAGCACCGGAAAGGATCAGAAATAACAAGCCCCTGTGCAGCTCCAAGAAGCAAATTGTCAACATCCTTGAAACAATGCTCCGTAATTACACCAAAACAATGAACAAGACATCCCGGTATATTCACTGGACCCACTTTGGTTGGGATTCCCGACAAACTAATAACTTTAGAGGAATTAGGGGGAAGAGTCGCACTGATTGGAAAAGCATCAAAATTTCCAGAATGAACGGAGAGATATATGCTGTTAACCAGCAAGTCGAACCCACAAGGGTTTGCTAATTCCACCAACACCTGAATAGGTTCTCCAACAACCCAAACGAGCTCTTGTTTACCTAGGACAGTTGAATCTCCTTTACTGAATGGTGTATAAATAAAAGGCCCTGAAGGAGCTGATCCTGCCCACCAATCCTCTCTTCCAGAATCTCGTTTTATAATGTCCATCTGTGATGGATGCAGAGGAAATGAATGCAACCTGGTTATAAAAAATGATAGTTATTCATAGTATTCACATAAAAACTTTTGGCAAGCCATATAGCTTATTTAATTTTAAGCCGTCAATCGTACCTGCTAACAGAACCTAAGAACTAAAAAGAGAAAGCCGGCAAGAAGTTTGTAAGTTAATGCATTAAATCAAAACTGTACAAATATATATGTTTCTTGTTAACATCAGTTTGTAATTTCGAATAAAAATGGCAGATCAATAGGACATACGAGAACACATGCGTCAAAAGCTAGACATTTATCAGATTAAAAGTTGATATTACAAAAATAAGCAGTCCCAACAAGTATTAAAAGGAAAAGTGTATTCCACAGAACATGGTTAGCCCCAAAACTTGCTCTTTTACAAATAATAAGTATATCAACGTTGATTACGAAAACTATATTCGTTCAGTAATGATCTAACTTTTTGAATAAAACGATTTATGATTTTTTATCAATTAAAAATAAACTTTCAACATGTTTGACTAATTTGAGCTGTCTCTTTTCAAGCTAAATTATATTTATTTTACCCGTTAGAGATAAAACAGACACCGAAATGAACCAAATTGCCACCTCTACCACTGGGGCCACATGCATCACGTATTTGAAGTTTATAACCGGTATTCATTTAATGCCAATTACCTCACGAAAGGTAAGGCAGGATCAGCACAATGGGTGCCAGAAGGAAGCCTCTCAGCTGAATTATTGAGTGCACTTGCAAGTCCATTTTGCCCTGAAGGTGTTATTAGAGGATAGTAAGATCTTAATAGACGTGCTGCTGCACTCCAAGCAGCAAGAGGATCTCCAGCACGGACCGCTGAGAGAAGTATTTCCTTTAGTACAACCATCTGCAGGGTGCTCCATTGGGACTCGAACAGAGAAACTACCAAGTGATGATGCATCTTCCCACCTTCAGCAATAAAAGGCCCGACATCCTTGAATAAAGTATAATGCGGTTAAATATGGGCAGCAGAAATACATGAAGAGAAGCAAAACATAGAAGCACCAGAAAAGGATATAAAAAAAACAGCCACGAGCAAAGTTAAGAAGATAAGATGTATGATCACAAACCATGTTGAGGTAAAGGTGTTCTTAGGTTATGATAAATTAGTAAAGTAGATACATTGATCACATGTAGGTTGAACTTTGAAAGAGAAGTTTCTAACAGCAATCCTCTTATGAAAAGTGATACTGGAAACATGATATTTAGTATATGCAACTGTATCTATAGATCAACATAAGGAATATATATATATATATATATAAGATCAGAAACATGATATCATAGACCCTCACCATTCAGGTATGTGAACTTTCTTTAAATATTTGTTTCAGTACCACGAACTTCAAAACGTCAAAGACCCATGAACTACTTAGTAGATATGATATGGCTTTTTCCAATGAACATACATGTACTGTTAATTTAGACCTATGAGCTTCAAAACGTCAGTCTTGGGCTAGGGGTTTTTCAACATGTGATACAGCCCTTTTACATTGACTTCGTCATTTTTCTACCAACATTTCAAAGTTGGCCATGTTACCCTTACTAAAAATCACTTTGTTCCAAGAATTATTTTACTAACGGTGTGATTGGTTTGTATATAGGATTGAAAAAGCAATTGAATTTTATTTTTAGAATAAATGAGAAAAAAAGAGTGATGCGTGTGTATGTGAAAAGGTTTTATAAACCCACAATATCAGATGGGTTCTGTCGAACAATTACTCTATGGTTTTGTCAGACTCGTTCAATTAAAACAAACATCAATTGACTTTCATATCCATTCCTTTATTTCCAAACCCTCTAACCAAACACATCCCAAAAGTATTTTAAACCATAGTTTTGATGAGAAAACATCCATGATATTAGGTATAAAACCTAAAAAAGGATCAATGTCTACCTCAAACATCTCTAGAAAGTTTCTGATGACTGAACAAAAATTTTAAAACTATCTTGAAGTTTCACTTACTAAGAAAAATCCAGCACAATAAACTTATAATAATACCGTGTGGCATGCTAGCATTGCATCAAATGAAGGAAGTTACAATAAACCATTATCATAACTTACACTGGAAATAGCATGTTTGGGAATGGAAGCTCTACTTTGAACTCGGTAAGCTTTTGTGGTCAATGCCAATACTTGCATTGCACTAATAGCAGCCAAACTGTTTTCTTGTTGCAAATATAATTGAGCCACCTGCCTGGAGAAAAAGGCAGCTTTCCTATGGTAACCAAGAGTTCCATATAAACGGGCTATCTCAATGTACAATATCAGTCTATCACTTGCATCGATTAAAGATTTCGCTCCATCTGCAGCAGCAGTCAAAAGCTCCACTACATCCTTAGCCAGCTCCCGTCTGTCAATCACATGAATATGTCATATGAAAGTGATAGCTGAGAACAACGCTCGGAGAGATCTAAATCTTCTTACAGATAATTTTTAAACCAAATGATATCAAAAAAGATGACAGTTTTAGCAAAAGAAGACACTCTATACCAACACAATAAGATTCAGACTCTACAGTCAACCTTACAGCCAAATCTCTCCAAAGAAGTAACTTTCAATTTTAAATCTAGCTGCCACACTGAGCCGTCTGTTCAGTGATTCAGATCCAGTAGAGATCGCCCACCTGTCCTTATAGGAAGGTTACAGTTTCATGCAAATAAAACTAATATCCAAACTGAATCCCCCAACAGTTCCAGGTTACAGACTTCCTGTGACAAATTTTACTGACTGATCGGGATCAGAATTCATGTCTTATGTGATATTTCTTGGATTTACTTTGGATTTGAATATGGTCAAAGAAACGAACTAGTTGAATGGGGTTAGTTAGCAATTAGCAAAAACTAGGTAAACTGGCCTCAGTCACTGGGTAACTTCAATTATTTATTTCTCATTTCCTATGAGATTTTAACTATTGGTATACCCTTAAAGAAACTAATATTCTGTATATCACTTGGAACTAGCATGTCGAACGCCAAGTAGTTAGGGAAAATGATTTCAGTACATACTATGGAATGATCATAGAATGGTGACAATACATAAAACATATCAAAAACAATAAGTATTGCAACTCTACCTGCATAAAAATCTTGCCAATTTCAAAGTAGCTTCAAGTTCAAAGCTGAGGGGTGATACCCTGCATAGGGTAAATGAATAGATTTAAATATAGGCATATTCATGTAAATCTCATTTCGGATCTACTAAAAAAAAACAAGATCTTGATATCATATATAACTCTCTATCTGAATTAAAATATCTTCAAAATATTAAAAAAAACACCCAGCGGCTAAACAAATAGTAGCAAGACACAAGTTACAGCCCATCAGTATTTTCTTGATATTAAGTGGAATGTAGCAGACTCAAAGGGATTTGGACTGTGAAGACAAATAGGACATTTCAGATCAAATTTTCCAATAAATTAACTTTTTTTCATGAGTAAAGGACATTTTAAAATGAAAATTGTTCTACTTTTCTTATAGACTTGAGGGATTAGTACAGTGACATATGTTAAAGATGTTACCCGGGTGGATAACTTGTAAGGATCTACCTCTGAGCATTGTCTTGTATAAATGACTTCCTATAATGCACAATGACACTATTATAACGATACTTGACCTCCTCTTCTATAACTGGATCCTTCTGAACTTCTTTATCCATCTTGTAGAACCCAACAAAAAAAAAACAAAGATATGTTACACGATGGATAAAGATCATATAAGCAATCAGCATTACAACAATACCGCTCTAAGTCAGCTGGTCACTGAGCCAGTGTAAAGAAAGCCTGAAATCTTCCATCAGATTCATTTATATTCAATATAATAACATATAACCAATCCATGCCTTTTGACACATTTAATTTGCTAAGTAAAGAATCACAGATTTTACCGAAAGTTTTTTTCTTTTTTACTTTTAACACACTCTTTTTACTCTGGAATCTCATAGAAGCAACTCATACCTATCTTATAGTTCTAATTCACCCTGAACTCTGACAAGTCGTTCATCACACATGTCCATAACATTTTCTAGTAACTTCTAGGTAAAATTTCACGAAGGCCAAACATGAGTATCTTCTTGTTGATTTAACAAATATCTTCCTTCTTTAAAGTTAAAATAGTGTTTAAGGATACCTAATATAGAGCAACTTCAGTTTGACTTGCTCAAAGATTTCATACAAACATTCTTAGGTTCTCAACCTTAGAAATGGAAAACCATGTATACGCAACGCCATACGTTCTTTTATCTTAAATCTGAGAGAGGCGGAATTTGGGGCACCATACACAGAAAGCAAGACTAGTATTATCATAGCTTTGACATACATTGACAAAACTACTACCACACATTTCATTAGATAATAAACAAAATAAGAAAATGGAAGGCCCTCTACATTTTTAGAGACGTTATTCATATTCTAAACAAAATTTCAATAAGTTATCCATATATCATGTTAATGAAGTGTAGACTTTCTAAGGGTGTAGATACATGCCTAATGTCATATTAAAATCAATGTTGTTGACTTGTTCCCTTCAATGGTTCTTCTCTAAGTTCTATGTGTGTCATCGTTCTTGTTCAATACCGATAAGACTTTAATCGACCAAATTCACTATAAAAATACATTATGCCTTTGTTGTGGGTCATTATATTGAATAGACCATGAGGAATTTTTTAAAACATTAACAGCAGAGATACCAAAGAACTCAGGATACAATATGTTAACAAATTATTTACGTTATCATATACACCATTAATCACGGATTCTTTCATATGCTTACCAGCAAGGCACAAACACCACCTTCCAGTGCACCAGCATACCAAAAGTAATCTCCAGTCAGCCGGGCAAGTTCTAAAGCAGTAGAATAATGGGCATTGGCATCAACAGGTGATCCACCTAGCAAACAATAATCTCCGATCGTTTTCTGCGCTCGACCAAGTCTCCTCTTTTTCGCTTTAATCACCTGAAACAGTTGAGAAAGTAGGTTAAGTTGCCATTCTTAAAAGGTGCGCTTGACAATTTGACGGTTCATAGCTTTCAGAAAAAAGAGGGAAACAAATGTAACAATTATTCAATCATCAGGACACCTAAAACATAAACCTCCTCTGAGCTGAGACTGGCTTGAGAATCCAAAGGTGTCTTTAAAATGGTCCCACCAGATTCTGCTTGAAGAACATACTTCTCAAATTCCATTAGAAGCGAAGCAGCAACGTCTTGCATCATTGTTTGTAGATGAATTTCCTGAGTCCGCTGGTCAGCAGGAGGAAACAAAACCAATTTATTTCCTTTCTTATTTCCATCTGCTAGCTGCATGGTAAAAAAAACAAGAACACTGGTGAGCCATCTTAGTCTTACTACGATCATTTTTAAAAAAGAAATGAAATTAACAGTTACCTGCACTTAGGAAAATAATACTGATCACACAATCAATAAAAAATTCACAATAAAATAACATAAGAAGATCACCATTTAGTGATAGAACTTTGTACACGTGTGATGAAAGAATTACTAAACTAGTAATAACAAAAAAATAAGATAACAAAGTCAAGAGTCTCTTGGGATTGTGCTACCTCATATATGTATAGAGTGATGAAAATTAGAAAGTCTGGAAAATAAGTGTTGATATCATATTATGTTAGTGTTCTCCTATTTTGAAAACCATGTGAACCTTTAACTAACGTGATTATGAACTTTGAGCAAAGAAAAGCGACAAGAATGTAATCCCGAATCAGTACATAAATATGGAAAATGGTCTATATGATGGTTAAATTATCTATTAATAAAAATGGAAGGAAATGAACCTGTGTATCTCCAGGAGAAAAAGCGAAACATCGTTGAACAAGAGAAGAAGAGTATCCTTTAGAAGCATTGGCAAATTGTTGAACAACGGTATCGAGATCAGGAGAAGAAGGACAATGACAGATTCCAATAACGGCGTGAATCTTCCGATTGGACTGAAAATCCTCCCAAGGACTAGGCGGAGATCCACCGATGATGAACTTGAATCTCATGCTACCGGAATCCCACGGCTGCTGAGAAAAAGGTGATTTCTGGTGCTCAGTGTAGAAAGAAGTGATAGTAGAGAGTTCGATCTTGTGATGGCGACCAAGCATTCCGGCGTATTTACGGAACTGGTGTAGGTGGATTTCTCCGATTGGGACAACGGCGATCCGGATCATGGAACTAGTCTCGATACTCACATCTGGCTCCATCGTTCGGTTCGCCGGAGTTGACACTTGAGAGACTGTGTGTGTGTGTGTGTGTGTGTTCGGGATCGGAATGGAACCCTTATTTTACCAAACTTCTCCTTGTCATTTAAACTTTCACTATTTAAAACTTTTGATTGCCAAAGTTTTATTTGAGGGTTTATATTTAAATAAGTTATTTTATTTTATGTAAAAATGTTTAATTATGTTATTATTTTTTTTTTTATTTGTTCATTTATGGTACTCTATCATTAAAAACTGGTAGAATAAATATCCATGTATTGAACATCTATTGTAACCGGTTGATAATGACGTGTATTATCCGTTATATTTAATTTCTTAAACCTATTTAAATATTACTTGATCAGATCTTAATTTTTTCAAAACCCTAAATTTGCAATCTCTCACAATCCTCTTCTATATATTCGATCAAAGCCCTGCATTTCATCAGTAATTTGAAGATGATTTCTGGTTGCCATAGGTATAAATATATTTTTAAACATTTTTTCTATTGTTCTTTTTTCAAAAATATGAGTTTGATAATCTTAACCAATTTTTGTATTAACTTGATTCATATTTCATTTTCATCCTTTTTTGTGATAACCTTTCATCGTGGTGGCGTATTCGTAAGAAACCCTCTTTCGTATGACTTTGAAATGGTATCGAAAATTGAAATTGTTAATCTTCGTGGTATGGATTTCCCAGCTTTTGTTAGATTGTTACAAATTGAATCTATTTGTATAATAAAGAGCATTTTCTATTTGGTTCCTGGTAAAGATTTAGAGACAGGTTTAAGGCATTAAAAACTAATGTTGAACTAATTGAATGTGTGGACTATGGTCTTAAAAATGAATGCAAGCTAGATATATATATGTAACTAGTTTTGAGTTTGATTTAAATAAAGGTAGTGATAGTGAACTAGATGATAATTATGAGTATGATTGTTATGGTTCGGATGATGAGAGTGAGACTACATCAATTGATCACTTATCTGATAATGAGGAGGAGGTGTTTGAGGTTAGAATTAAAAAAGCAGCTCTTAAACCTAAGTTAAAAGTTTCAAAAATGTTTGATGAGAACTTTTTAACTAATATGTATAATGGCCTACTGATATCACATATTTATACGTTTATTTCTATGCGATATTCGGTCGTTTTTCATAGTAAACATGATGGATAGGATAGGTTTTTTACATTTAATTGTGTGGAAAAGTGTTTTTGTCCATTTTACAGGTTTACATGATCGGGAAGTGGAAATGGTGGAAGAAATGAGCTTAAAAGACGAAAAATATAGTGATTTCTGACGAAGAGAACGTCGCAGTAGCACCTCCACCGTTTTGATCATAACTTCTTCATACGATATCCGATTTAGGTGATTCAAATTGGAGAAGAAAGAAGAAAGAGAGAGCTACAAAACCAAAAATTCGAATATGGGAAAAAAAATGTCACGGTGCGACGCACTAGAGAAGTGGTGCGACGCACTCCCGCAGTTTTCGCAGAATTGGAATTTGACTCGAACTCGTTTTCCTCTTGATTTATCTCTATAAATACCAACCCAAACGACCAGTTTTCATATTCAATTATTATTCTAAAGTTCTGGAGCTGGTTAACACGTTTGGAGGCAAGAATTAAGGCTAGGAAGATCACTTTTCGGCTAACGACGATCACGACACGTTTTGTCGAATTCTTAGTTTGTTTCTTTTCTTTTTAGACTATTATTCCAGAATGTTTTCCATGACTTTATTTGCTTTTTCAGACTTAGTTATGAGGAGCTAAATTCTTTTTATGCTTGTTTGAACAACGGATCTTGTTTGAAGTTCGAGTTTTCGTAATTGATTATTATGTTTTTGTGTTTAATCGGTGATCCTTATTTGCTTAAGTTTTAATATATTTTTTTTAAGTTGTTTATATATAATTTACTTAATCAACATTCTAGGTATTCGAGAGGAATCTAGATAGATTAAATAGGTTGTATGAAATAATCGGTCGGTCTATAATCGGTTTAAAATTACTAGGATTCGAGAGGACTTAGTAATCACAACTTAGGTAATTAAATTTAATTGAGTAAGTCTATTTGTTAAGATTCGGAAGGACTTGATAATTAGAGGAGTTATTCGAGAGGAAACTCCATAAGATTAAATCACTAAAAACAGGCTTGTTACTTAGTGCTTAATTATTAATAATTATAACTGTATTCGAGATGAACGGTGTAATTAGAGGTAGTTAAAGTTAATAAAAGATTCGAGAGGACTTTTACTATATTTTAGAAGTTTAATATTTAATCGATTTCGTAAACTTGAATGGAAACAAGTGAAGTGTCAAACAAGTGTATTTTCTTTATTATTTGATAATCTCAATTATTTGCGTACTCGATTTTCATTAATCACTTTTTACTCATTACTTGCATTTTTAATCAATCTTTTGTTACGATAAAAACCCCCCACAAATAACTAGTATTGCTAATTCGGAATTTAAAACAAATTAGTCCCTGCGAACGAACCTATACTTGCTTTTAAACAACATTACATACGAATATGTCCACTGTCTATAAGTGTGTAATTACGTGAATTAGTAGGTTAAATTTAAGACTAGATTTTACACATCACCTACCTAGAGATGATTTTGTTGAAAAGGAGATAGTGATTTATGATAATAATAAAGAAGATGAGGATAAGTTGGGCCATCAATGGCCAATCCATGGTCCTTCTATGAAATGGAAGTTTATGAAACCACTATTAGGTGAGAGGTACGAGAGTCCAGATCAATTAAAGAGAGCTTTGGCGTTTTATTCATTAGCTAATGGTTACAAGTTATATTATGTAGTGGTTAACCCTAGGAGGATTCTTGCAAAATGTAGTAGAGGTAATCTTGGCAGAAAATGTCCATTTAGGTTATGGGCATCTTGGATGGCAATTTGAAAACTCTTTTCAGATAAAAACCTTAGTTGATGATCATGCTTGTTCTAAGACATATGAGTATGGGACTTTTTTTCACTAGCAATTGGATTGCTAGGAATTATGCAAAAAAGATAATGATTAATCCTAGTATCACGACTAAGGTTATTCAAGCTTTAATTTTAAAGAAATACAAATGTAAGGTAACTATTAGTCAAGCTAGAAGGGGTAAGGTGAAGGAATTGAAACACTATGAGTCATGTCTCTTGGAAATTTTGGTGAAAATGTGTGTTTTCACCAACTTTAGACACAAATAAATGTATGCTCAAATAATATATATGTATGATATATTAAGAGTTACGTGTCTAAAATTGATATAAGATGAATGAGATATCGAATATTAAAATGAGGTATATTATGCATTAAAGAAAACCTAAATGATTTACTTATTCCTATTAATATGTCACACCCCGCTAAAAGCGGAAACACGGAATGTGAGAGCTGGAATATCATTACACGGTCATAAGCAAATATAAACGATTCAAGTCATTTCGATTAAAAATAAAGTAGTTCAAGTTTCAACAACCAAGCAGTTCATAAGTTTTAGATAAGTACAAGTACAACCCAAAATAAAAAAGGTCTTTTCCCACTTAGCGCCTCACGTAACCATATCGACCCTCCCTTGCCATGCATTCCGTACACTTACTTTAATTTCCTGAAACATAAGATAAAGTGTCAACTACATAAGGTAGTGAGTGAGTTACAGTTTAGAGTTTCGAGAAAAGTTTCCAAAAATAGAAGGTACATGAAAATAGTGACGTCGTAAGTAAAAGAACGGAACAACGTTAGAACATACACGAATAGTAAAAGGTTTGAACGTACACAAGTAAGTTAAATAAATAAAACTCGTATAGATAAAGTTGCAGCGGAATCCAAGCGCTAAAAAGGTGCATGCGTAAGGAGTATGTGTTTAACTAAATAGTAACTCGTGTCAATCACTTGGCATAATATAAATAGTAAGTATACACTAAACCGATTGTGTGGTCCTGATCTAGCCCAAAAATGTTTAATTGAGTGTACATCTGAACTTAGTAATATGTACTTGGGTCGCTAACCCTGAGTAAGGAGTGACCGCTCCTAAGTATCGATACTCATATGACTAACGGTTGTTGCTAACAGTGTATTAAAGTACCTGAACCAAAACGGGCAAATGAACAAAGTTTCCAAAAGTTGCAATGAGTTCTTACGGGTTTATATTTTCATCAAGGATTGGTCGCTAACAAGTATCCTAAATTTAGTTAACCCGCTAAGGCATCAACACATATACGCATAATAGTACACAAGTTTCCAAGTTTCCAAAGTTCAAAGTTTCATAAAAGT
Source organism: Senecio squalidus (assembly GCA_910822075.1). Classification (NCBI taxonomy): domain Eukaryota; kingdom Viridiplantae; phylum Streptophyta; class Magnoliopsida; order Asterales; family Asteraceae; genus Senecio; species Senecio squalidus. The sequence continues at coordinate 40,606,718 of CAJVGC010000065.1, forward strand.
TTCAATAAGGTTTCGTACAAGTTTCCAAGGTTTACGAGTTTCATAAGTTCAAAATGTTTCAAAGTTTCCAAAGTTTCGCACAAGTTTCCAAAGGTTTCCATAAATGTATCAAAAGTACCAAGTTTCCAATTGTTTCAATAATTCGCAAATAGTGTTAAAAGTTACAAAACATGTGATCTTATGCTTCCCCCAAATAATATTAAATGTACAAAAAGTAAAACAAGTGGGGTTGTAACTCACTGTTTGCGGAGATAAAAGGTATGAACAAGCACAAAAGAAACGGAACGCGTCGGGAATCACAAACGACCTAGAACACCGGAAGTTGTACAAGTTTTGTTAGTATAATTGAGTTATGTTAAGTTCCAATTTAACATTTTAAATTCTCATTTTCTTGTACATAGATTCTGTCCCAAAAGTTTATTACGGAAATTTTATAAGGTTTATGTGATCGTGTACGTTTTCTAGTCCGATATGTTCAATTATGTCCAAGAGGTGTCCAAGTTCAAAGTTAACGTGATTAAGTCTCGAAGTTATTGAGTTCTGAATTTGAAATGTAATTTACGGTGAAATTTGGGCAGCGCTTCCGCGCTATAAAAATTATGTCCATTTGGTAAGCACTTTCCCCGCTTTAAAATACACTATACAACCATTTAAACAATATTACATAAGTTTTAAGTACTCAAACATTTTCAAACCATTCCTTTGTTCAAAACAGTAAGCTTTTCAAGGGTAAATAATCTGTGGTACTTGTTTTAGCTTATTTTTATGTTTACGGCCTTTAAAACGATAAAAGTGACAAACAGCCATATTCAGGCGGCGGTTGGAGGTATTCAGCCGCCGGCTGGACTTTAGCCGTCGGCTGGAATCCTTCAGCCGCCGGCCAAAAGCCTTCGTCCAGTTTCAAGGTTGCTTTATTTTCCGATTTTAAGCTCGTTTAACCGTTAGATTCGACATGCAAGCTGATATAACTCAAGTATATATATTTTTAAAGTAAAATCACTGTTTTCTTTTAGATTTACATGTTAAAAATATGGATCTTTCATAAAAACTCGTTTTTAACCAAGAAAACGTTTTAGATCTTTATAGAAACATATTTCCAGGTTTTAGATCTTACATGCAAGTAAAGATTTTTGTAAAAAGAGTAAAGTAAAAGAGTTCTACCGAAGAGAAAGGCAAGGAGACGATTTGGATGAGTTTCTAGCTCCAAATCTTCTTGGAAACCCGATTTAAACCTTTCCTTTTGATACCCTTTACTCCTAGAACGTTTTTGATGGATTATATGGTCGATTTATTGATGTTTATGGACTGTTTTTATGGTGGGAGTTTATGTATTTGCTTGGGTGTTCTTGAGAAAAATAGAGAGAATATGAGAGAGTGTTATGTGTGTGTGTTGGTAAATTTGAAATGAAATGAAAAATGAATTGAAAGTGGGTAAAGGGGGGAGGGGCTGCTCTTGGGGGTCACAAATGGCAGTTATTGTTGCCCAGTCCCGAGCTAATAAGTTGGTCCAATGAAATTTCATGCAAAAATGAGTCATCGTCCAGCTGGACAGCGAGATTCAGCCGCCGGCTGAATATATTCAGCCGCCAGCTGGATTGAGAAATCCAGCTTTTTGACGTTTTAAGTTTTCCGTTATAATTAGTTAGGGTCTAGAATCTTTTTGGTTTCCGTTATGAACTTAGTCAAGTTCTTGTATTGTTTATTTGGTGTTAGGATTTATAGTTTGATTCCGACATTGGTTCCGACAATAAAAGACACATTAAGTATGAACCCGAACAATATGAACACGATAAAGAGTAACTGGAGATTTGAACCGATTAAGTAACTGAGAATCACCTGAAATTTAGACGGTTGTCACATCATCCCCGGGTTGAAAAGAATTTCGTCCCGAAATTTGACTCGCCCAATCAGGTAGAAGTATCTTTGAACAAATGCGGATACTTTTGACGTATATGGTCTTCACGTTCCCATGTGAATTCGTGACCACGTCGGGAGTTCCAACGAACCTTGACAATAGGAACACGGCTTTGTCGGAGTTGCTTGACCTCTCGGTCTACAACTTCAAGCGGTTCCTCGATGAAATTGAGCTTGTTGTCGATCTTGACCTCGTCGAGTGGGATGACGATAGTCTCATCGGATAGGCACTTTTTCAAGTGCGAGACATGGAACACGTTATGAACATTTGAAAGAACAGGCGGGAGTTGGAGTCGATATGCTACTGGACCAATACGCTCGATGACTTCAAACGGTCCGGTGTACCTCGGGCTTAGCTTGCCGCGTTTCCCGAAGCGAACTACCCCTTTCCATGGCGATACTTTAAGAAGTACCTGATCGCCAACCTGGAACTCTAGGGGTTTTCTTCGGTTATCGGCGTAGCTCTTCTGCCGAGTACGGGACGTCTTCAGTCGCTCCCTGATGGTGGTGATCTTGTCGATGGTTTCTTGAACAATGTCGAGTCTTGTGAGCTGTCGATCACCAGCTTCTAGCCAGCAAAGCGGCGACCGGCACTTGCGTCCATATAAGGCCTCGAATGGAGCACACTTAATGCTAGCGTGGTAGCTGTTGTTGTACGAAAACTCGACCAATGGAAGATGAGTATCCCAACTTCCTCCAAAGTCAACTACGCATGCTCTAAGCATATCCTCAAGCGTTTGGATCGTCCTTTCGCTTTGACCATCGGTCTGAGGGTGATAAGCTGTGCTAAGATCTAGTCGCGTCCCGAGAGATTTCTGAAGCGCGTTCCAAAAGCGAGACGTGAACCGACTATCCCTGTCAGAAATGATGGAGAGAGGTGTTCCGTGGCGAGAGATGATCTCGTTGATGTAGATTTGCGCGAATTTCTCCATCGAGTGGTTTTCTCGTACCGGCAAGAAATGTGTCGACTTAGTCAAACGGTCCACAATTACCCAAATTGTGTCGTTACCCTTTGCCGCCCGGGGTAACTTGGTAATGAAATCCATGGAGATTTGTTCCCATTTCCACATAGGAATCTCCAGTTGTTGCAGTAGTCCTGAAGGTTTCTGATATTCCGCCTTGACCTTGGAGCAAGTGAGACACTTGGCTACGTACAAGGCGATGTCTTTCTTCATGCCCAGCCACCAATAATACTCCCTAAGATCCTTGTACAACTTGTCGGATCCTGGGTGAATGGAGTATCGGGAACGGTGGCCCTCATCTAGGATTAGCTTTCGAAGTTCCTCGGACTTCGGAATCCATGCTCGGCCCTTGAAGTAATGAATTCCATCGGATTTGAGCTCGAACTCCTTCTCATGATTGTGCAAAGTTTCTCCCTTTAGGTTCTCGGGCTTCAACGCTTCTCGCTGAACCTCGACGATTTGCGTTTGAAGGTTAGTCTGAATCTGGATACCTAATGCTCTAACTCGAGATGGTTTCACCCTTTCCTTCCGACTAAGGGCGTCTGCTACTACCTTTGCTTTACCCGTGTGGTACTTGATCTCGCAATCGTAGTCACTCAACAGTTCGATCCATCTCCTCTGTC
>CAJVGC010000065.1:40610316-40632450 GCA_910822075.1 Senecio squalidus
ACCATAGTGACCCTTCCTTGCCATGCACTCCATACACTTACACTAATTTCCTGAAAAATAAGATAAAGTGTCAACTACATAAAGTAGTGAGTGATTTACAGTTTAGAGTTTCGATAAAGTTTCCAAAAATAGAAGGTACACGAAAATAGTGACGTCAAGAAAAAGGAACGGAGCGACGTTAGAACATATATGTAAATAGTAAAAGGTTTGTACACACGCAAGTAAAATAACCAAAACTCGTATAAATAAAGTTGTAGCGGAATCCAGGCGCTAAAAAGGTATATGCGTAGGGAGTATGTGTTTAACTAAATAGTAACTCGTATCAATCACTTGGCATAATATAAATAGTAAGTATACACTAAACCGATTGTGTGGTCCTGATCTAGCCCAAAAAATGTTTCAATAAGTTTCCAACTGAATCTTAGTAATATGTACTTGGGTCGCTAACCCTGAGTAAGGAGTGACCGCTCCTAAGTATCGATACCCATATAACTAACGGCTATTAGTAATAGTGTATAAAGTTCCTGAACCAAAAACGGGGCAATTGTACATAGTTTCCAAAAGTAGCAGTAAGCACTTACGGGTTTATATTTTCATCAAGGATTGGTCGCTAACAAGTATCCTAAATTTAGTTAACCGGCTAAGGCATCAACACATATACGCATAATAGTTTCGCAAGTTTCCAAGTTTCCCAAAGTTTCAAGGTTTCCAAAGAGTTTCAAGTTTCCAAGGTTTCAATAAGGTTTCAAAAGTACCAAGTTTCACACAAGTTTCTAAAGAGTTTAATAAAGTTTCAAAAGTACCAAGTTTCCAAATGTTTCAACAATTCGCAAATAGTTTCAAAGTTACAAAGCATATAATCTTATGTTTCCCCCAAATAATGTTTAAAAGTACAAAAGTAAAACAAAGTGGGGTTGTAACTCACGCTTTGCGAAGATAAAAGGTATGAACTAGCACGAAAGAAGCGGAACGCGTCGGGAATCACAAATGACCTAGAACACCGGAAAGTTGTACAAATTTTTATTAGTATAATTTGAGTTATGTTAAGTTCCAATTTAACATTTTAAATCTCAATTGTCTTATACTCAGATTTTGTCCCAAAAAGATTATTACGGAAAGTTTATAAGATTCATGTGTTCGGGTACGTTTTATAGTCCAATAAGTCCAATTATGTCCAAAAGTGTCCAAGTTCAAAGTTAACGTGAATAAGTTATAGAATCCTTAAGTTACTGTAGTTGATGTATATTTTACATTGAAATTTGGGCAGCGCTTCCGCGCTATAAAAATTATGTCCATTTCCAAAACACTTTCCCGCTTTAAGATACACAATATAACTAATACGAACGATAATACACATGTTTCAATTCCAAAAGCTTTACCAATCATTTTATTTACCAAAAGCAGTAAGCTTTTCAAAACATATTCTGTGACAAATTAGTTTAGCTTATTTTTACGTTTAGAGCATTTAAAACGACAAAAATAAAGAACAGCAGTATTCAGGCGGCGGCTGGAGACACTCAGCCGCCGGCTGGACTTTAGCCGTCGGCTGAGAACCTTCAGCCGCCGGCCAAAAGCCTTCGGCCAGTTTCAATATTACGTTATTTTTCGATTTTTAGCTTGTTTAACGGTTAGATTCGACATGCAAACTGATATTTATCAAATATATGTATTTTTAGAGTAAAATCACTGTTTCTTTTAGATTTATATGTTAAAAATGTAGATCTATCATAAAAACCCGTTTTTAAGCAAGAAAACGTTTTAGATCCTTATAAAAACATATTTCCAGGTTATAGATTTTACATGCAAGTGATTATTTAGGTAAAAAGAGTAAAATAAAGGAGTTCTACCGAAGGAAAATGCTTTGGATCGGTTGGATGAGATTTTTCTTCAAAAACTTCTTCAAAAACCCGATTTAAACCTTTCCTTTTGCTACCCTTTACTCGTGGAACGATTTGTGTATGATTGATGGTCGATTTATGTGTGTTTATGGGCTGTTTTATGGTGCAAATTTTCTGGATTGTTTATGTTCTTGAGAGGGAAAAGTGAGAGAGATTAGAGAGAGAGTAATGTGTTTTGTGTGTGTGTGTTTGAAAGTTGAAATGAAAATAGAAATGAAAACAAAAGGTGTTTACTGGCCTAGGAAGTTGTTCTCAGCAGTAAATATGGTCCAATCCCGAGTTGGGGAAGTTGGCCAATAACTTTTCATGCAAAAATGAGTCATCGTCCAGCTGGACAGCGGGATTCAGCCGCCGGCTGGATTGGAATTCCAGCCTTTTGACGTTTTAAGTTCTCCGTTATAATTAGTTAAGGACTAGAATCTTTTTAGTTTCCGTTATGAACTTAGTCAAGTTCTTGTATTGTTTATTTGGTGTTAGGATTTATAGTTTGATTCCGACATTGGTTCCGACAATTAAAAGTGTAGGTGCATTTCGTTAGTTACTAGATTCGTATGTAATTAACGTTTATTCTAATATCAGTCTTTATATTGTTTGTTTGAATATTAATATTGAATATTTGATTAATTATATGCTTGAACGTTTACGTTGTTATGAATTAATCAAATATGTGTTTTGTGATGTTTTAATAATATTCAGATACATTCGCGCGGATAAGGATGATATCCGTGCGTATGAAAGTTCCATTCGCACGAATCAGTTAAGTAAACAAAGTGTTTATTAACTTGTTACATTCGTACGGACAAGATCATGTTCGCACGAATAGGAAGTAATCCGTACGGATGAGATCACATCCGTACGGATGAAAAGCTGGGCCTATATATACCCAGCTAGGTTTCTGCATTACGTAAAGTTTTGCTAGGGTTTTTACATTCGTGCCGAACTGCTGCTGCTGTGTTTATTAGAGTTCCAAATCGTTTATAACGTATAAACAATCATCCGAATAGTCTTCCTTAGGTCCGATCGTATCAACAATCGTTGGTTTGATTCCGTTTCCGAAGGTTATATATTCGCTAGATAATCGATAGCTTATTTCCGCTAGGTTATTGGTATAACGTTGAGTTCTTAAGATCACACACCCCCAACAAAGTGGTATCAGAGCGTTGGTTGTAGAAATCAACGTTCTTCTAGTGATTTCTTTAAGATTTTTCGGTTTATGATTGAAACTTTCGTTTGGAATTTTTACGTTCAAAAGGTGTTTTTATTGTTTTAAAACGTTTCTGGGTTGTTTAGGTTAAGTTCTGGGCAGATAGGAAACGTTTTGGTTTAGAAAATCGACCTGTAGATCGAGTTTTAGCAAAACCCTAAAGTTTCAGCGGCGCATACGGACGAAGTTCTTGAAAAGTTCTCATCCGCACGAATAGGCATTCATCCGTGCGGATCTAGGATTCATTCGTGCGAATCTAAGTTTTTACTTAAAAAGTTTAACGTTTAGTTCATTCGTACGAATAGGTTTTCCTCCGTACGAATAGGTATTCATCCGTGCGTATCAGTTTGTTCATCCGTGCGAATAACTCATTCGTATAGAGTTTAGGTTATTTGTCTCATTCGTACGAATCTCTCTCATTCGTACGTATCAAGTAGTTCATCCGTACGAGTCAAAGCAGTTCATCCGCACGAACCAGTTTAAATTTAATTTTCACTTTTTAAAATGGAATACGCTATGGCTAGTACCAATTCTAAAATGTCGGAAATGTTAATTAACGATGCTGAAACTGGAAGTATAAACAAGGTCCCAAAACTAATTTCAATGGACGACTACCCACACTGGAAACCTCGGTTCGAAATTCATATCAACGATTTGGAACTCTAATAAACACAGCAGCAGCAGTTCGGCACATATGTAAAAACCCTAGCAAAACTTTACGTAATGCAGAAACCTAGCTGGGTATATATAGGCCCAGCTTTTCATCCGTACGGATGTGATCTCATCCGTACGGATTACTTCCTATTCGTGCGAACATGATCTTGTTCGTACGAATGTAACATGTTAATAAACACTTTGTTTACTTAACTGATTCGTGCGAATGGAACTTTCATACGCACGGATATCATCCTCATCTGTGCGAATGTATCTGAATATTATTAAAACATCACAAAACACATATTTGATTAATTCATAACAATGTAAACGTTCAAGCATATAATTAATCAAATATTCAATATTAATATTCAAACAAACAATATAAAGACTGATATTAGAATAAACGTTAATTACATACGAATCTAGTAACTAACGAAATGCACCTACAAACTCCCCCTAGGAACTAGATTCTATGTCTTCAGTCTTCAAAAATCTCTGCTGCTGTCCAAAACACGTCTTCGATCTGCCCTCTTAAGCGTGGATCTTGTAAGCGAAACATACACGTACAATCTTGTTGAAACGCATCGCTTGATCCATATCCTTGACATCAAAGAATATAGGACATTCAAACAGACAAAAAATATCATCATCAGAGAAATTTCTAATCCACATCGGATCAAAAATTCTCAATGTTTCCCAAACACCTTTACGCTCCATCACAATCACAGCTTCAGTGGTTCGATCATCATAATACCTCCATTTGAATCTCCGATGGAAACCGGATTTCATTTGGCGAAGTGGTATCTTCTCCATCACCTTCGGCGCTTGATACTTGACATGCTTCACAGATTTACCTGTTCTCCGATTCTTCCGATCTTTGGAGTAGGTAATCTTCGGAAACTGCGGCCTTAGGTACTTCCATTGATTTCTGAACTCAAACCTAAGCTGTTTAGCATATAATTAATCAAATATTCAATATTAATATTCAAACAAACAATATAAAGACTGATATTAGAATAAACGTTAATTACATACGAATCTAGTAACTAACGAAATGCACCTACAAGCTTTGTCTTCACCAATGGCAAACATAGCTTCCTTAATCTCAGTATTTAACACGGGACGAATCATATGATGAGCTTTAGTACCCGAAATACGTTGTTGAAACAACCCCACCATATCCCTAATAGGCTCCACCTCCTCAGCTGTGCCTAAGAACTGACTGTAATGATTCACAAAAACACCAGCTACGTCGGCATCCGAATGCAACACACCAGCCACATCCTGAACACACGAGATACGACTCCTATTCAGCTTCCCTTTTAGCGTATTATGAAAAAACCCTGTATTCCCATCACCCTCCTTTAACCAACGAATTTTAGCACGCTTCTTCAGAAACATATCCTCATCTAACTTTTCCTCTATAAACGCACGAAGATAAGAAGATTCCTCAACCCGCAGCTCTTCCGACCCATGATTTCTATCTAATTCAGCTTGAACCACATCTATTTTCTTTCGAAGAAAACCAACACGTTTATGGACATTCCCATTATTCCACATCAACTTCCGCATGATAGGCTTTAACCGTTTTAATTTTCTAGCAACTCTAAATAAATAAAACCCATCAATGTTCTCCACCCAAGCTTCTGAAAGCGGTGGGAAAAATTCTTCTTTATTCGCAACAAAATTTGCAAACTTAAACGGCTTCGGATTTCTGACACTCGCCAATGGGATCCTCAGAACACTAGGACAATGATCCGAGATACGATACGACTTAAAAATCGCATGAGCATCTGGAAACTGATGCAAAAACGGACCATTACACATTATTCTATCAAGCTTCTTCTGAATACCATCCATAGAGTTCGGGCGTTAATTCCATGTATACCACATGCCAGACTGACTCAAATCCACCAAACCAATATTCTCTACACAATCTTTAAATTCAGCCATCCCAATAGATACACCAGACACACCACTGGTACTATCATTAAGATTCAGAGCAACATTAAAATCTCCCATAACAATCCAGGCGTTACTCCCCACAAAATGATTATGCATCAACAAACTTTGCAATAACTCACGCCTCTGAATATAATGATTGCCTGCGTAAATAAATGAACAATAAAAGCTCTCTTGAGCACTGATCAAACACACCTGACAATGAATAACCTGATCCGACTGATTAACCACCATCAACTCAACATTCTCTGAATCCCATCCAAGAATAATACGAGTACCCTTTTGACTCACCTGAGAATTAGATGTCCACCGCCAACCTTTATAAACCGTCGTACATACATCATGAAGTCTTCAAATATCCACATGGGACTCTCAAATAGCGTAAACTTGCAAACTATTTTCGAGCACCACTTCTTGAACCTCTGTTTGTTTTGGGGTTTGGTTCAAGCCCCTTATATTCCACGATGCTGCACTAAACATAAAAACCGTTTATACCGGGAGTGTTTGCCCCCTCAGAATTTTGTAGAGTCTCTACCTCGTACCCTCCCAGTTCCTCCCCATACTCACCCAGACTTCTGGAGCTAACCAATCCACTTGCACCCCTTGCTTTTCCTTACCCTTAACCGACCCCATGCCACCAGCCCCTAAAACCTTACTGACAATCCCAGCAGCTCGAGCTTGAACCTGCTTCTCATAAGTAATTGCATCACCACCTATACTCCAAGCATTCCCCGCGGTTACTTTAATCTTCGGACGATATTCAAACACTGGTCTTTTAGGTTGACTCACATTAAATCCCTTTACTTTCTTCCGTTTTACTTCTTGAAAGCCATCTTCATCAACTTTATTAGTACTCACCATCACCACCTTTGGAATATGTTTCCTATAGGTTTTTTCAGTATGTCCAAAAACCTTACAATTCAAGCATTGTGGCGGCTTCCACTCATTTTCAACACGCACCTCATGGCGAGAACTACCTCCAACATCCAAACAGGGAATTGCAATAACAAGTTTTTTCCAAACCAAATTTCCGCCACACAAATCTATCCACAACCGGAAATAGAAGGCGATTACCAATAAAATAACCATAAATTATAAATTCATATTTCTTACTTGATAGTCTTACAGCCTCCCTCGGTATCTCGAAATCCACCCCATCAACACCATTTTCTGCTATAAATGACCAAAAATTAACTCATACCAAATGTGGAAGATACCAAGTTCGAATCTTGTTGGGGACATTTACCTGCTCCTCAAATAGTCATTAGAGAAATATATATATATATATATATATATATATATATATATATATATATATATATATATATATATATATATATACATATATATATATATATATATATATATATATATAATATATATATATATATATATATATAATATATATATATATATATATATATATATATATATATATATATATATATATATATATATATATATATATATATATATATATATATATATATATATTTGGTTTCAAATGAGAATCACTTAAATATTTAGAAATCATAGGAACCAGTTTTTTACCATTTATTTAACAAAACCCACTTCAGTTTCAAAACTAAATATCTTCTAAACTATAAATTTTTACGAAATAAAGAATACACCGTTAGAACGAGTATTTAATTCTCTTTTGGAAAAATATAAACTTTTTAAATTTTGACGACTTTCTTTTTTATATACACTGGTGTATACACTATAAATTCTGAATATTTCAGAAAGTGCGTGTATAGACTGATTAATACCACCATATACACTTGTGTATACATATGTATTCAGTGGTGAATATATGGTTAGAATGTAGGTCACAAACAAGTTCATACACCGGTGAATAGAAGTGTATTCAGTTGCGCCATCTAATGTTGTTACGCTATCAGATGTTGTTGCGCCATCTAGTGTTACGCTACTAAATGTTGTTGCGCCATCACATGTTGTTGCGGAAGATGGATATGTTACGCCATCATTTAAGGGTGTTTCGGCGGATGGATCTGTGCATGTTCTTGTTACGCCATCAAATTCGGCAGGTTCGTATCACATGGTTTTAATAATGATGATTTAAAATCACCTTCGTTAGGTGAAAACATAAACTTACATGATGATTTTTCTGCTATTCTGGGAGAACAATGGAGGAACATATGACTCGATGGTTGGGTAAGATTAAGCGTCGTCAACCGAGTTGTTTTTTGGTGATAGTAGGTTCTTGCAGGACGAGGTATGATGAGATGATGGTTTCTAAGGGGGCTTCTACACCGTCTTTCGCGGATAAAGTTAAACTGCCACAAGTAACAAGGAAAGTTAACTTTCGTTCATTTATAATAGAAAACGGTGTTGATGGGGTTGATTTGGAGATAGCGAGGGAGGCTGTAAGAATCTCAAGTAAAAAATATGAATTCACAATTTATGGTTACTTTACTGGTAATCGCCTCCCGTTTCCGGTTGTGGATAGATTTGTGTGGAATGTGTGGCGGAAATTTGGTTTGGAAAAAACAATGATGACTGAAAAAAGGGTTTTTCCAATTTCAAGTTTTCGACTGAAAAGGGTGTTATGGGTGTCTTAGAAAGAGGTCCTTGGATGATACGTAATGTTCCGATCATTTTAAATAAATGGACGCCTAACATTAATGTCAAAAAATATAAATTGTGTTTTTTGCAATTTACAGCCGGATTCGCATGATCATTTATTCTTCGATTGTTCTTATGCTAAACAGGTTGCCGGTTCGCATGCGCAGTTTCGAGGATCCCGCTTCTTATGTCCAAATAGTCGGATGTTATTGTGTATTTAAAGCATCAGGCTAAGAAAGGTAATGCTTGGGGGCTTATTGGTCGTATTGTGTTTGCAGCTACAGTTTATTTTATATGGAAAGAGAGAAATAATAGAATGTTTCAGAAAGGGACGCATAGTATTGATGTTTTGTATAAGGTTATCTTTACCACGGTTAGATTGAAGCTCATGTCGCCCGGGATTAATAAACGGTTAGAATGGAATAATATATCTACTATCTGGAATTTAAAGGTGGTTGCGGGCCTCGTGAAGGAGGTGGCTAGGGTGTGGTTGCGGTATTGTTGGTCTCTTGTCTCTAGCTGGTCTGAGTTTATTGTGGTTGTGTGTTTTGGTTTTGTGTTTGTTTGTTTTGGAGTTCGTTTCTCCAAGACGTTTTCGTAGATGAATCTTTTGTTTCATCTTGTTCTGTAACGGTTTTATATTTTAATCTATTTTGTCGGGGTCGTTTCCCCTTTAGCGAAAAAACACAGAGAGAGAGAGAGAGAGAGAGGGAGAGAGGGAGAGAGAGATGTTGGTTCTCGTAAACCAAATCATAAGGTAAAATAAAAATAAAAAAAAAATCTAAAACGTTAGAATTTTTTTATTATCGTTCATTTTAACTATATCTCAAACTTTAAAAAAACAAGTTTTGTTGTACATAAAACAAATTGGTAGTTTTATTGTTGTGCATCAAATTTGAATATTTACTACGCAAAAACAATAAATGTGATGCACAACCCCGAAACGACATATATTTTGATGCATATCAAAACTTGTTTTTTTAAAGTTTGTTATACTTGAATAAATAAATATAATACAAAATTACACATATCATAAATTATATTTTTACTTATTTTACTTTAAGTATTATTTTTTAAGAACATCTTCTCATCTATATATATATATATATATATATATATAGGTTGGTTTTTGTAAACCAAATTTAAATGTAAAATAAGTAAAAAAAATTAAAAGAAAATCTATAACGTTAGAATTTTTATATTATCGTTCATTTTAACCATATCTCAAACTTTTAAAAATAAAGTTTTGTTTTACATCAAATAATTAGAAATTTTATTTTTATGCATTAAATTTGAATATTTACTGCATAAAAACAATAAATGTGATTCACAACCCCTAAACGACTTATATTGATGCATATCAAAAATCGCTTTTCAAAGTTTGTTATAATTGAATAAATAAATATAATACAAAATTATACATATCATACATTATTTTTTCATTTTTTTACTTATTTTCCTTTAAGTATTGTTTTATAAGAACCTATTTTAATATATATATATATATATATATATATATATATATATATATATATATATATATATATATATATATATATATATATATATATATATATATATATATATATATATATATAGAGAGAGAGAGAGAGAGAGAGAGAGAGAGAGGTTGGTTCTTGTAAAACAAATCTTAAGGTAAAATAAGTAAAACAAAATTAAAAAATAGTTTATAACGTTAGATATTTTGGATTATCGTTCCTTTTAACCATATCTCAAACTTTAAAAAACGAAGTTTTGTTGTAAATCATAAAATGAGTAGTTCTACAGTTGTACATCAAATTTAATATTTACTGCATAAAAACAAAGAATTTGATGCACAGTCCTTAAACGATATATATTTTGATGCATATCAAAACTTGCTTTTCTAAAGTTTGTTATAATTGAATAACTAAACATAATACAAAATTACACATATAATAAATTATTTTTTCATATTTTTTTACTTATTTTACTTTAAGTTTTGTTTATAAGAACCTCTCCCTATATATATATATATATATATATATATATATATATATATATATATATATATATATATATATATATATATATATATATATATATATATATATATATTAGAACGAGTGGTTGTACTTTCTAAAAACTAGACTCCACGGGCTATTATTTTCAAAAATAATATAAAGAGTTTTTTAAGCCAATTGAGAGATATGGTCGTTTAAAGTTAGACCAAAATCTGGGACAGATTATGCTTTGTTTGGTCTTGGGTTTAAAAAAACGTTTTCAGGTTTTAGATTTGCCAAAAAGTGTTCACACCATGCATGGATGATCCATGAATGTGCATTAATTTTATTGATTGGATACCTACATATACATACAACTCGTGTATGTACATGCATGTATCACTTTCTTGGAAGTTGTAGTTTTTAAGTTTACGTGCAAAAATGCTTGTTTTCTTTAAAAGGTTTTTAATGCTTCCACCATTTCCAATGATGGCCTGATTTGTGGTGACGGTTTCTCAAAAAGTACTAACACCTCCATGGGATCTGTAGATCCGACCTTTTTGGGTTACTCTCATTTGTTAACATCAACTAAGTGTGTCAAGATCAAGTAAAATGTGGCAAAACCGAAACTTGAAAGAAAATACATAACTACCACCACAAGTAGGTAAATCCATACTTTTGTGGCGTGTAAAGAAAAGTAGAATGCATGAAGGTAGAAGACATAAATAAAAGTAAGAACAATAAGTAAATACAAGTTAGAAATTAAATGTAAAAAGTTAATAGTCCATATGTTAGAAATGTTTCATGTTATTAGATTGTTCATAGATTAAGAGTTTGTGATTTTTACCTTAAAAAAAGGTTATAAATTGACATAAGTTTACTAAGTGAATCGGCCACTTTGTTTCTCGTCCTAGGTACTTGTTCGATTGTGCATGACTTAAATGAAGCCATTATGATTTTTACTTGGACTTTATATTGGTTCATCCAATCCTCCTTGGTCTCGTACGTTTCATTGACCTGGTTGGATACTAGCTTAGAATTAACCTTCACACTTAAGTGTGTCACTCCCTTTTTTTTCCTACTTGCAGTCCGACAAAGAGTGCTTTGTATTTAGATTCGTTGTTCGTGTTGTCAACGTCAAAACGAACTGAGTACGAGAATTCTTGTCCTGCGGGGCTAACGAGAAGAATTCATGCACCAGAACCCTCGGTACTGGACGGTCCATCTGTGAATAGGATCCATTTTTTATCTTGGTGCTTTACTTTTTCCTTCGGGGATGAGACTTCTGTTTTTTTTCCGACTTCTTGGTTCTTCACATTTTATTTCGTCATGTGCCTTTTCACTGTTAGTGGCTGGTTCGGCTGGCACTTTAGAGAGAAAGTCTGCTAAGATTTGTCCGTTAATCGTTGTTCTAGGGACATATGTTATGTCGTAACTTCCCAACTCTATTGCTCGATTCATTAGTCGTCTGGCAGTTTATAGATTTCTCATGATTTTCTTCAGAGGCTGACTTATGATGACATAAACGTTGTGTGCTTGGAAATATCTCTTCAATTGCCTTGAAGCATATACTAACGCAAGTACCAGCTTAGCTTCTCTATCTGAGTGTAATTATATTCAGGGCCATATAATACCTTACTTAGAAAATAAATAGGCTTTAATTTGTCCTTCCTTTCTCACGGCCATTAATATTGCACTTATCACTTCAATTGTTACTGAAAGATACATGATGGGGACCTCTCCCTCTATCGACACGGTTAGAGTCGGAAGAGTGGTCACATAGTTCTTCAGTTCTCTTATGGCTTCTTCTGCTTCGGGGGTCCACCAGAAATCAGCCTTCTTTAAACAATTCTATAAAGTTCGAAAGAAAGGTAAAGACTTTTCAGCTGATTTGGACAAGTATCGTCCTAAAGCTATAACTTTAACGTTGAGACTTTGGACTTCCTTCATTTTTTTACGTGAAGTCATGTTTTTGATATCGTGTACTTTCTTTGGATTTACTTTTATGCCCGTCGGGGTGACAATATGGCCCAAAATATTGCCTTCTTCTATCCCCAAAGAGCATTTCTCCGGATTCAACTACATATTTATTCTTCGAAGGTTGGCGAACGTCTATCGGACATCATCAATCATCCGATTTTCCGAGTTGGACTTGATTACCAGGTCCTCCACGTAGGCTTCTAAATTTCTACCCGACATTCTTTAACCCAACTATCATTTTTTTATAACAAAAAATGCCCATATCGGTGTGGAACGCCGTCTTGTCTTCATCCTCCTTCGCCATTTGTATTTTGTGATATCCTTTGTAAGGGACTAAAAAGCACTTGGCCTGAAACCATTTAAAGCTTCCAGTTTTAAATCCACCTCTGGGAGCCCGTAAGCGTCCTTCGGGCATGCATCATTTAGATCTTTAAAATCAACGCACATTCTCCAAGTATTATCTCCCTTCAAGATCATGACAAGATTAGCTAAACCATGACCAGATTAGCTAAACCTTGTAACATATCGGCCTCGGTTAACTGCCTCACTTCCTAACATGCAACCATGCTTCGATCCGGAGCTAAACCACGCTTCTTTTGGACTATGTCCCTTTTCCTTTTAGTATCCCTAATTTGTGTGTGACAACCGCAAATTTTGAGATATTAATTCCGAGTTTAACTTTCTTTATTCTTCGTTATTTCATTTTGACCCAATTTACTATTTTGATACTTCGATTTATTACACATGGGTTGTGTCGGATTTCGTATATTACTTATTGTTTTATGTCCTTTGTGACTAAAACGTATATTTAACTAAGTGCCTAGCAATTATAAGTATTCTCGTAGGTTAATATTGGTAATTTAAAGCCTTCGTATTTTCGAGAAAATTTAACGTTCAAAATATTACAAATTTAGTCCTCTAAATAAAAATCTGTTACAAGGTTAGTCCTTTAACGGGATCTAACGGAATATGTTACAAAATCAGTCCTTTTAACGGACAAACTAACGGAGCAGGAAAACTAGCCAGGACGACGCACCTAAGCCTTAGGACGACGTCCTAACCTGCTGGTCACAAAATTCCAAAACGTTTTTGCTTTCCTTGAGATTCTAAACCACATGCTACCATGTGATTTCTGCCCAAATCTTTCCCTAATTAGTGTGGGATGAGTAAATTGTGGATCCTTGACCATTTCTAACCATCTCTCATACCAATTTTCACCCTTAAACCATTTTCACCTCATTTGACCAAAACTTGCATCTCTCTCTAACTCAAACTCTCTCTACCTCCCTTTCATTTCCAGGGACTTTTAGAGAGATAAACCACATTCAAGAGTGGTATTTGGGTTGAGAAAGATCATTGGAGTTCATCTTGGAGATCATACAACTTTCAGTAAGCATTTTCCTTCGGAAAATCCATCTTTTCTTACACTAACTTTCTTCCTTGACACTAAGAGTATGCTAACCATATTCTTTTGTTCTTGCAAGGAGTTTATTCGTCAAGTTTCAATCTCCGACTTATCCTTGAGTTGGAAGGATTTCAAGCTTTGGAAAATTCGGTAAGAAAATCTTTATAACCACTTTTCCTTCAATACTTTCTTCTTAAAAATCTATTCTAACATATGGTTTCCTTCTCTCATTTGGAGCTCTTTTTCTCCACACATTTATTTGGAAGCTTTTGGCTTGCTTTCAAGTTAGAAGATCTTCCTACCTTGGTGGAATCGGTAAGTAACTCTCATAAACGCTTCTTTCATATTTTTTTTTCATGAAAAGTCATATTCTAACATGTCTTTTTTTCTTGTTTTGGAGTTTCTATACTCCATATTACTCTTTGAAGTTTTTCCGGCAAAAGTCTCAAGACTTACTACCATTACAAGACTTTCCAGTAAATCTATACTTCTTTCTCATCTTTATGCTTTTCTCTTAATTCTTCATTTTATCACCTAAACTATCTTAAAATGGTTAAAATGACTCATATGACTAAATATCTAGAAGTTACTATAAAACTTAATAACTTGCCATGTTAATAGGTTATTAGAAAACTTAATCGAAAATGTATATTAAATTATAATAAAAACCGGATAATCACCTATAGGTTATTAGTAAATTCTTTCCGAAAATGTTCCAACACTTTCTTAAAACTTAGTGGACTTGTAAATCGAAGTATTTTATACATAATATGTATTATAAACAAACTTAACGAAATTTAACTAAAACTTGTAAAATCTTGTAAATAAGTATATGTAATGATATATACGTTTACTTATGAGTTATTTGACTAAATAACTTCACTTAACAATCTGTAAATATTCACTTAAGACTTAAACTAATCTACCGGAACTAAAACAACTTAAACCGAAAAGCTGAATTTGGGAAACAGCCACCAGGGCGTCGTCCTAGGTCCTAGGAACGACGCAGCGGGCTTGCTTCCCAAACCAGGACGCCGCATTTGGTTAACCAGTGCGCAATACTGGCAGTTGTTTTGCTTTTTTCGCGTATTTCAGACGATTTTAAGCATACGTAAACCCATATTAGTATACGTAAAGTATTATAAAGTGCTAAACATATGTTTATTTGCCATTATATACATTAAAACATCCATTTTATCGTTAAATCGTTTATTTCTCCGAAAACGATCAAATCTTTGATTTTAAACCTAAACTCTTAAATAACTTTTATGAAACTGATTCCTAATCATATTTTACTAAAATATTCAAATTTACATCTTTAAAATATTCAAATTGTCAAAGGTTGACTTTCGTTGACTTTGACTTCCTTTCGAAACGGTTGACTTTCGTTGACCTTGACCAAGTCAACTATTATTGATATTGACTTTGGTTGACTTTGACTTTAGTTGCCTCTACTTTGGTTGACTTTGACTTTGGTTGACTTTAAGTTTGGTTGACTTTGACCAAATCTAATATTCCTTTCAATCGATATTCATGTTAGTCACTTCAGGCTCGGAATATCATTCCTATCTAATCGTATTTATAAACTTAAATAATCAATATTTCTAGAAGTCATTATCGACTCATCAAATACTTTTATTCGTCATCTCGCTACGACTTATCGACGGTGGATTCGACGACTTTAAACCTAAATATTTATCGTTCATCTAAACTTACTAAACTTGAATATTTAATACAACGTTACTTAATACGAGGCTAAACCAACTACGTTATAGATACTTATACCTTTTATGTCTTATGCTAGGGAACTTTGGTGGTGGATCTTATTCCGCTTTATTTTGAGTATCCGACACTTATACGCTAATTTACGCTTTTACGCTACCTGTGAGTTATTTGATGCCCTTTTACCGCTTTATAATTTTTACTTCGGGCATGATTAGCGTTAACAAAAATCTATATATCTCATTTATGCAATTTAGATTATGATGCCTTAGTTTTATCGTGTTACCTTACTTATATGGCCTTGGTGGTAGTATAAGGCCCCGTTTACACACCTGTCAACTCTTATTGAGCCAATGGTTATATATATAGATCTATTTGGGTCTAACAAACCGTCATCGCCGTATTGGGATTTTTGCCGGTGTGCGGTCCTTGCGGACTGATGTTATTACCATACTATTACTTCATGACTAAACTAAGCTCAACACACTAAGGGGGTTGTTGCCTTTTTACGATTAGGTTCAGGTGCTTATTACTATGTTATGGTTTATTCGTATTTCTATTTGTATTAAATTGAGATATTTATGTCATTTACTAATGATTTACTAAATCTTATATAAACTTTGGGTCAAAAGCTTTTATACTTAATATTTTCTTAACTTTGCGAATAACCCACCAACATTGTGTTGACATAGTTTTTAACGCTATTTCAAGGATTTGAGGTTACATGACGATGCTTGTTATTTGACTACGAGGATCTTTCTTGGGAACTTGTTTGATTATGTACTAGTTCTATTAGGATCCGTATGTCACTTTTGTATTTGTATTATTTCCGAAACTATGTACTTTGTACCTTGTAACTCGAAATTCTTATATTAATTCGATGTTACCCTTTTGTTATTTAATTTGTTGTAACCTATGTCTCTGATTATACTAATATTGTACACCTCGGGTTTCCGTCTGAGCGGGGTGTGACAGAAATTGGTATCAGAGCCACCTGTTATAGCGAACTAAGTGGCTTATACGTGAATCACTTAGAGTATAACCTTAGGCTTAAAACGAATTCTCTGAGTTACCTATGTGCGGATTTCCTTAATTGGGACTTTATGTGTTTTTGCTTTGCTTTTGCATGCTTATTTTATGTTTATTATGATTGGCCTAATATTTCGTCGCACTTTCTCATTTTTCTTCTTTTACGTTCTTAGACGATGCCGCCTAGGAGAGCTACCGCTACTACTCCTACTACCAGGAGGTCTGCACGACGCGGCCGTCCTGCGATGCCTAGATCGACCACTCCAGTTACCCGGAGGACTACTTCTACCCCCATACCTACTCCTACTACTACATCGACTACACCAGACTTTAGCCAGATGTTCGCCGAGCATATGGAAGCTATTATGCCAGATATCGTAGCACAACTGAAGGAGACTCTACTCCAGGCTATGGGAGGATCGGGCACCGGCCCTGATTATGGTGTCCATGATGTCATTATTACGGGTCCTGACGATACTAGATCGCGCCGAGATGGTTCCGATAATGGAGGCATGGTACACACTACTGCGCAACTGATAGTGAGTGGGGATCCCCCCCCCCCCCCCCGAGGTTGTACCTTCCAGCAGTTCTTCGCATGTAAGCCAACAGAGTTCCGTGGTATGGAGGAGTCAGTGACTACGCTTCAGTGGATGGAGCAGATGGAGTCCATTCTAGATTTTTCAGGTTGTGCTTATAAGGATCGCGTCAATTACGCGACCCACCTGTTTAAGGGAAAGGCCCTTACATGGTGGAACTCGGTTGTGAGGATTCAGGTTCGAGTGACCACCAGTGTGATGACATGGGAGAACCTCAAGATGTTGATGAGGGAGGTATTTGTGCATGCACATGAGTTGCATCGTCTCGAGCAGGAGTTGTGGAACCTCACTGTGCAGGGTTCTGATATCCCGGGTTATACGGATAGGTTTTACGATATGATAGTTCTAGTTCCTCGTCTGGTCCGTACTGAGTAGGAGAGGATTACCAGGTACGTGGACGGGTTGCCCCTGACTATGCGGGACAACATCATTCCTACCCGTCCAGGTACCCTGATGAGCGCGGTGGATATTACCTTCTCCCTCACGGAGAGTATGATTAGGGGTGGAGCATTGCAGCGGACTGTGGTCTGTAAGGATACTAGAGGCCGACATGGTAGGAAATCTAGGCTAGACTCTAGGAAGAGATCTCGGGGGCAGGATCAGAGTCCCCATCCTATTCAGTCATACGCCGTGGTTGGTAGTAGTCAGGGCAAGCGCCCTAAGTGTGGGAAATGTGGTGGTGCACATGCACCGGAGGTTGCTTGCTGGATTTGTGAGAGGTGCAAGAAACTCGGACATACCGAGCGTTTTTGCAAGTGCGTATCAGGGTCTTGCTACGAGTGTGGTGAGAAGGGACACTACCGTAATAGGTGTCCCAAGTTTGCTTCTTCTACTCCCCTTCTTACTTCTGGTTCTACTGGTGGCGGTGATACTGCCAAGGGCAGAGTATTCGCCTTGGGTTCTGCAAAGGCTCGCCAGGATCCTACAGTTGTTACGGGTACTTTCTTTCTCAATAATCATCCTGCATATATTTTATTTGATTCTTGTGCGGATAGGAGCTTTATTTCTAGTGACTTTAGGCCTTTAGTAGCTATCCCTTCTAGTCCTTTAGTGCCTGCTTATGAGGTAGAGTTAGCGTATGGTAGTTTCCTTTGTGCTAGGGAGATACTTCTTCATTATTCCCTTCCCTTATCTGACACTCCTTTTACGATCGACTTGATTCTTATGAGACTTGGTAGTTTCGATATTGTCGTGGGTATGGACTGGCTAGCTACGCATCGTGCCGAGATTGTCTGCTACGGGAGACTCATCCGTATTCCGAGACCAGATGGTGTGCCATTGATTATTCGCGGAGACGAGTCCGGGAAACGCCTCAAGGTCATTTCTAGCTTGAAGGTGCGAGAGTATATTCGTCGTGGATGTTCCTTATACCTAGCGCACTTAGTGAAGAAGGATTCTGCGACGAAGATTGAGGACATGACGATTGTTCGTGACTTTCCCGACATCTTTCCTGACGATTTACCTGGACTTCCTCCCCAGCGGCAGATCGAGTTCCGTATTGATCTTGTTCCAGGAGCAGCGCCGGTGGCGAAGGCTCCATATCGTTTAGCGCCTTCAGAGATGGTCGAGTTATCTAAGCTGATTCAGGAGCTAGTTGATAAGGGTTTTTTTCGCCCTAGTTTCTCTCCATGGGGTGCTCCAGTACTCTTCGTGAAGAAGAAGGATGGCTCCATGCGATTGTGCATTGACTATAGGGAGCTGAACAAGTTGACAGTGAAGAACCGTTATCCCCTTCCTCGCATTGACGATTTGTTTGATCAGCTTCAGGGTTCGTGTTACTTCTCAAAGATAGATCTTCGTTCTGGTTACCATCAGTTGAGCATTCAGGAGGATGACATACCGAAGACTGCCTTTCGTACTCGGTATGGTCATTACGAGTTTCTAGTTATGTCGTTTGGTCTGACAAACGCGCCTGCAGCGTTCATGGACTTGATGAACCGAATTTTTCGTCCCTACCTTGTCAAATTCGTAATCGTGTTCATTGACGACATTCTTATCTACTCTCGTAGTCTTGAGGAGCACGAGGAGCATATACGTCTAGTTTTGGAGATGCTTCAGAAGGAGAAATTGTACCCGAATTTTTCGAAGTGTGACCTTTGGTTACCCGCGGTTCAGTTTCTTGGCCATGTGGTCAGCGCGAAGGGTATTCATGTCGATCCTGCCAAGATTGAAGCCGTAAAGAGTTGGATTGAACCAAAATCAGCTACCGAGATTCGTTCATTTTTGGGTCTCGCGGGTTATTATCGGAGCTTCATTGAGGACTTCTCTAGGATTGCTTCTCCTATGACGAAGTTAACTCAAAAGAGCGAGCCGTTTGTTTGGGGCTCGGATCAGGAGAATGCCTTCTAGTTGTTGAAGGAGCGGTTATGTGATGCTCCTATTCTTAGTCTGCCTGTTGGGACTGAGAATTTCGTTGTTTATTGTGACGCCTCAATTAAAGGCATGGTTGTGTGCTCAGGCAGAACGGAAAGGTGATTGCGTATGCTTCTCGACAGTTGAAGATTCACGAGAAGAACTACACTACGCAGGATCTTGAGTTGGGAGCCGTTGTTTTTGCTCTCAAGATTTGGAGACACTATCTATATGGGACTAAGTGTACCGTGTTCACGGATCACAAGAGTCTTCAGCATATCTTCGATCAGAAGATGTTGAACATGAGAAAGAGATGTTGGGTCGAGTTATTGAACGACTACGACTGTGATATTCGCTACCACCCGGGTAAGGCGAATGTGGTTGCTGATGCGCTGATTCACAAGGAGACGGTGAAACCGGTCAGGATCCGTTCCATGGTTATCTCACTTTAGACGAGCTTGAAAGCTCAAATTCTTCAGGCAAAACAGGATGCTATGACAGAGAATCGCCTCAAGGAAGAGGGATTGTTTAGTCTGGCTTGGAAGTTAGAGCCGAAGACTGATGGAGTTCTCTATTTCCTTGAGCGTATTTGGGTTCCGGTTAGCATTAGAAAGTTGATATTGGACGAGGCTCATAATTCCAACTATTCTGTTCATCCGGGTTCCGATAAGATGTATCAGGATCTGAAAGAGTTTTATTAAACGAGCGATTGCAGTGTATGTTAGTAAGTGTCTGACCTGTTCTAAGGTCAAGATCGAGTACCAGAAACCATCTGGACTTCTACAGCAGCCTATGATTCTAGAGTGGAAATGGGAGCGCATTTCTATGGACTTCATTACGAAGCTTCCGAAATCTTCTGGTGGGTTTGATAGTATTTGGGTTATCGTCGACCGTTTGACGAAGTCTTCTCACTTCCTACCTATTAGAGAGACGTATCATCTAGAGAGACTTGTCCGTTTATATATATCCGAGATCGTGTCTAAACACGGTGTTCCTGTGTCGATTATTTCTGATCGCGATGCTCGATTTACTTCCACGATTTTGGTAGTCTTTCCATCATGTTATGGGTACGAGATTAGATATGAGTACGGCTTATCATCCACAGACATACGGTCAGAGCGAGAGGACCATTCAGACACTAGAGGACATGTTACGAGCTTGTGTTATAGACTTCGGAGGCAGTTGGGATACGCATTTACCGTTCTCGTACAACAACAGTTATCACACGAGTATCAGTTGTGCACCGTTCGAGGCTTTGTATGGCCGTAAGTGTCGATTGCCCGTGTGTTGGGCCGAGATTGGAGATAGTCAGTTCACAGGTCCTGAGATCATTCAGGAGACGACTGACAAGATCTTCATGATCAATGAGCGTTTAGTTGCTGCTAGAGATCGACAGAAGAAATATGCAGACAGATGACGGAAGCCCTTAGAGATCAGTGTTGGGGATATGGTTTTGCTGAAAGTATCCTCGTGGAAAGGGGTTGTCCGCTTCGAGAAGCGCAGTAAGCTGAGTCCGAGATACACGGGTCCTGTTCCGATCATAGCCCGTGTCGGTCCGGCTGCTTACATACATGATTTGCCGCCATAGTTGAGCAATGTTCATAATGTCTTTCACGTTTCTCACCTGAAGAAATGTCTTGCCGATGATTCACTTTTGGTTCCGTTAGAGAACCTTCAGATCAATGATAAGCTTCACTTTGTAGATTGTAGACCGTGATGTCAAGCGTCTACGCCAGAGTAAAATTCAATCGTTAAAGTTCGTTGGAATTCGAGACTTGAGCTGAGTTTACTTGGAGAGCGTGCGGATGAGATGCAGAGGAAGTATCCCCGTCTCCTTTCCAGTACCCGCTGATGATTTCGGGACGAAATCCTTTTTACTTGGGGAGACTGTGACAAACCGCAAACTTTGAGGTATTAATCCGAGTTTAACTTTCTTTATTCTTCGTTATTTCATTTGACCCAATTACTATGTCGATACTTCGATTTATTACACATGCGTTGTGTCGGATTATGTATATTACTTATTGTTTTATGTCTTTTGTCACTAAAACGTATATTTAACTAAGTGCCTATAAATATAAGTATTCTCGTAGGTTAATATTGGTAATTTAAAGCCTTCGTATTTTCGAGAAAATTTAACGTTCAAAATATTACAAATTTAGTCCTCTAAATAAAAATCTGTTACAAGGTTAGTCCCTTTAAACAGAATCTGTTACAAATTCAGTCCTTTTAACGACAACTGACGGAGCAGGAAAACTAGCCAGGACGACGCACCTAAAGCCTAGGACGACGTCTTAGCCAGGACGACGCACCTAAGCCTTAGGACGACGTCCTAACCTGTTGGTCACAAAATTCCAAAACGTTTTTGCTTTCCTTGAGATTCCAAACCACATGCTACCATGTGATTTCTGCCCATATATTTCCCTAATTAGTGTGGAATGAGTAAATTCTGGATCCTTGACCATTTCTAACCATCTCTAATACCAATTTTCACCCTTAAACCATTTTTCACCTCATTTGACCAAAACTTGCATCTCTCACTAACTCAAACTCTCTCTACCTCCCTTTCTTTCCAGAGACTTTTAGAGAGATAAACCACATTCAAGAGTGGTATTTGGGTTGAGAAAGATCATTGGAGGTCATCTTGGATATCATACAACTTTCGGTAAGCATTTTCCTTCGAAAAATCCATCTTTTCTTAACTAACTTTCCTCCTTGACACTAAGAGTATGCTAACCATATTCTTGTGTTCTTGCAAGGA
>CAJVGC010000065.1:40632550-40656094 GCA_910822075.1 Senecio squalidus
TCACGAGAAGAAACTACACTACGCAGGATCTTGAGTTGGGAGCCGTTGTTTTTGCTCTCAAGATTTGGAGACACTATCTATATGGGACTAAGTGTACCGTGTTCACGGATCACAAGAGTCTTCAGCATATCTTCGATCAGAAGATGTTGAACATGAGAAAGAGATGTTGGGTCGAGTTATTGAACGACTACGACTGTGATATTCGCTACCACCCGGGTAAGGCGAATGTGGTTGCTGATGCGCTGATTCACAAGGAGACGGTGAAACCGGTCAGGATCCGTTCCATGGTTATCTCACTTTAGACGAGCTTGAAAGCTCAAATTCTTCAGGCAAACAGTGACAGAGAATCGCCTCAAGGAAGAGGGATTGTTTAGTCTGGCTTGGAAGTTAGAGCCGAAGACTGATGGAGTTCTCTATTTCCTTGAGCGTATTTGGGTTCCGGTTAGCATTAGAAAGTTGATATTGGACGAGGCTCATAATTCCAACTATTCTGTTCATCCGGGTTCCGATAAGATGTATCAGGATCTGAAAGAGTTTTATTGGTGGCCTGGGATGAAACGAGCGATTGCAGTGTATGTTAGTAAGTGTCTGACCTGTTCTAAGGTCAAGATCGAGTACCAGAAACCATCTGGACTTCTACAGCAGCCTATGATTCTAGAGTGGAAATGGGAGCGCATTTCTATGGACTTCATTACGAAGCTTCCGAAATCTTCTGGTGGGTTTGATAGTATTTGGGTTATCGTCGACCGTTTGACGAAGTCTCTCACTTCCTACCTATTAGAGAGACGTATCATCTAGAGAGACTTGTCCGTTTATATATATCCGAGATCGTGTCTAACTGTGTCGATTATTTCTGATCGCGATGCTCGATTTACTTCCACGATTTTGGTAGTCTTTCCATCATGTTATGGGTACGAGATTAGATATGAGTACGGCTTATCATCCACAGACATACGGTCAGAGCGAGAGGACCATTCAGACACTAGAGGACATGTTACGAGCTTGTGTTATAGACTTCGGAGGCAGTTGGGATACGCATTTACCATTGATAGAGTTCTCGTACAACAACAGTTATCACACGAGTATCAGTTGTGCACCGTTCGAGGCTTTGTATGGCCGTAAGTGTCGATTGCCCGTGTGTTGGGCCGAGATTGGAGATAGTCAGTTCACAGGTCCTGAGATCATTCAGGAGACGACTGACAAGATCTTCATGATCAATGAGCGTTTAGTTGCTGCTAGAGATCGACAGAAGAAATATGCAGACAGATGACGGAAGCCCTTAGAGATCAGTGTTGGGGATATGGTTTTGCTGAAAGTATCCTCGTGGAAAGGGGTTGTCCGCTTCGAGAAGCGCAGTAAGCTGAGTCCGAGATACACGGGTCCTGTTCCGATCATAGCCCGTGTCGGTCCGGCTGCTTACATACATGATTTGCCGCCATAGTTGAGCAATGTTCATAATGTCTTTCACGTTTCTCACCTGAAGAAATGTCTTGCCGATGATTCACTTTTGGTTCCGTTAGAGAACCTTCAGATCAATGATAAGCTTCACTTTGTTGAGGAGCCGATAGAGATTGTAGACCGTGATGTCAAGCGTCTACGCCAGAGTAAAATTCCAATCGTTAAAGTTCGTTGGAATTCGAGACTTGGAGCTGAGTTTACTTGGGAGCGTGCGGATGAGATGCAGAGGAAGTATCCCCGTCTCTTTCCAGTACCCGCTGATGATTTCGGGACGAAATCCTTTTTACTTGGGGAGACTGTGACAACCGCAAACTTTGAGGTATTAATTCCGAGTTTAACTTTCTTTATTCTTCGTTATTTCATTTTGACCCAATTTACTATTTCGATACTTCGATTTATTACACATGCGTTGTGTCGGATTATGTATATTACTTATTGTTTTATGTCTTTTGTCACTAAAACGTATATTTAACTAAGTGCCTATAAATTATAAGTATTCTCGTAGGTTAATATTGGTAATTTAAAGCCTTCGTATTTTCGAGAAAATTTAACGTTCAAAATATTACAAATTTAGTCCTCTAAATAAAAATCTGTTACAAGGTTAGTCCTTTAACGGGATCTAACAGAATCTGTTACAAATTCAGTCCTTTTAACGGACCAACTGACGGAGCAGGAAAACTAGCCAGGACGACGCACCTAAAGCCTAGGACGACGTCTTAGCCAGGACGACGCACCTAAGCCTTAGGACGACGTCCTAACCTGTTGGTCACAAAATTCCAAAACGTTTTTGCTTTCCTTGAGATTCCAAACCACATGCTACCATGTGATTTCTGCCCATATATTTCCCTAATTAGTGTGGAATGAGTAAATTCTGGATCCTTGACCATTTCTAACCATCTCTAATACCAATTTTCACCCTTAAACCATTTTCACCTCATTTGACCAAAACTTGCATCTCTCACTAACTCAAACTCTCTCTACCTCCCTTTCTTTCCAGAGACTTTTAGAGAGATAAACCACATTCAAGAGTGGTATTTGGGTTGAGAAAGATCATTGGAGGTCATCTTGGATATCATACAACTTTCGGTAAGCATTTTCCTTCGAAAAATCCATCTTTTCTTACACTAACTTTCCTCCTTGACACTAAGAGTATGCTAACCATATTCTTGTGTTCTTGCAAGGAGTTTATTCATCAAGTTTCAGTCTCCGGCTTATCCTTGAGTTGGAAGGATTTCAAGCTTTGGAAAATTCGGTAAGAAAACCTTTATAACCACTTTTCCTTCAATACTTTCTTCTTAAAAATCTATTCTAACATATGGTTTCCTTCTCTCATTTGGAGCTCTTCTTCTCCACACATTTATTTGGAAGCTTTTGGCTTGCTTTCAAGTTAGAAGATCTTCCTACCTTGGTGGAATCGGTAAGTAACTCTCATAAACGCTTCTTTCATTTTTTTTCATGAAAAGTCATATTCTAACATGTCTTTTTTTCTTGTTTTGGAGTTTCTATACTCCATATTACTCTTTGAAGTTTTTCCGGCAAAAGTCTCAAGACTTACTACCATTTCAAGACTTTCCGGTAAATCTATACTTCTTTCTCATCTTTATGCTTTTCTCTTAATTCTTCATTTTATCACCTAAACTATCTTAAAATGGTTAAAATGACTCATATGACTAAATATCTAGAAGTTACTATAAAACTTAATAACTTGCCATGTTAATAGGTTATTAGAAAACTTAATCGAAAATGTATATTAAATTATAATAAAAACCGGATAATCACATATAGGTTATTAGTAAATTCTTTCCGAAAATGTTCCAACACTTTCTTAAAACTTAGTGGACTTGTAAATCGAAGTATTTTATACATAATATGTATTATAAACAAACTTAACGAAATTTAACTAAAACTTGTAAAATCTTGTAAATAAGTATATGTAATGATATATACGTTTACTTATGAGTTATTTGACTAAATAACTTCACTTAACAATCTGTAAATATTCACTTAAGACTTAAACTAACCTACCGGAACTAAAACAACTTAAACCGAAAAGCTGAATTTGGGAAACAGCCACCAGGGCGTCGTCCTAGGTCCTAGGAACGACGCAGCGGGCTTGCTTCCCAAACCAGGACGCCGCATTTGGTTAACCAGTGCGCAATCCCGGCAGTTGTTTTGCTTTTTTCGCGTATTTCAGACGATTTTAAGCATACGTAAACCCATATTAGTATACGTAAAGTATTATAAAGTGCTAAACATATGTTTATTTGCCATTATATACATTAAAACATCCATTTTATCGTTAAATCGTTTATTTCTCCGAAAACGATCAAATCTTTGATTTTAAACCTAAACTCTTAAATAACTTTTATGAAACTGATTCCTAATCATATTTTACTAAAATATTCAAATTTACATCTTTAAAATATTCAAATTGTCAAAGGTTGACTGTCGTTGACTTTGACTTCCTTTCGAAACGGTTGACTTTCGTTGACTTTGACCAAGTCAACTATCCTTGATATTGACTTTGTTTGACTTTGACTTTAGTTGACTCTAACTTGGTTGACTTTGACCATGGTTGACTTTGAATTCGGTTAACTTTGACTTTGGTTGACTTTGACAAAATCTAATATTCCTTTCAATCGATATTCTTGTTAGTCACTTTAGGCTCGGAATATCATTCCTATCTAATCGTATTTATAAACTTAAATAATCAATATTTCTAGAAATCATTATCGACTCATCAAATACTTTTATTCGTCATCTCGCTACGACTTATCGACGGTGGATTCGACGACTTTAAACCTAAATATTTATCGTTCATCTAAACTTACTAAACTTGAATATTTAATACAACGTTAATTAATACGAGGCTAAACCAACTACGTTATAGATACTTAGACCTTTTATGTCTTATGCTAGGGCACTTAGGTGGTGGATCTTATTCCGCTTTATTTTGAGTATCCGACACTCATACGCTTATTTACGCTTTTACGCTACCTGTGAGTTATTCGATGCCCTTTTACCGCTTTATAAATTTTACTTCGGGCATGATTAGGGTTAAAAAAATTGTATATATCTCATTTATGCAATTTAGATTATGATGCCTTACTTTTATCGTGTTACCTTACTTATATGGCCTTGGTGGTAGTATAAGGCCCCGTTTACACACCTGTCAACTCTTATTGAGCCAATGGTTATATATATAGATCTATTTGGGTCTAACAAACCATCATCGCCGTATTGGGATTTTTGTCGGTGTGCGGTCCTTGCGGACTGATGTTATTACCATACTATTACTTCATGACTAAACTTAGCTTAACACACTAAGGGGGTTGTTGTCTTTTTACGTTTAGGTTCAGGTGCTTATTACTACGTTATGGTTTATTCGTATTGTTGTTTGTATTAAATTGAGATATTTATGTCATTTACTAATGATTTACTAAATCTTTTATAAACTTTGGGTCAAAAGCTTTTATACTTAATATTTTCTTAACTTTGCGAATAACCCACCAACATTGTGTTGACGTCGTTTTTAACGCTATTTCAGGGATTTGAGGTTACATGACGATGCTTGTTATTTGACTACGTGGATCCTGCTTGGGAACTTGTTTGGTTATGTACTAGTTCTATTAGGATCCGTATGTCACTTTTGTATTTGTATTATTTCCGAAACTATGTACTTTGTACCTTGTAACTCGAAATTCTTATATTAATTCGATGTTACCCTTTTGTTATTTAATTTGTTGTAACTTATGTCTCTGATTATACTAATATTGTACACCTCGGGTTTCCGCCTGAGCGGGGTGTGACATTGTGTTCCGTTATTCCCCTTGGAAATCCTGTCATGTCTGAGGGTTTCCAAGCGAAAACGTCTTTGATCTGTCGAAGCAAAAATATCAATTTCAGAGTACTCCCGATGGTTACAGTATGTTCTGAGAAATCCGGATGAACTATAACTTTTTCTTTCGTACGGTTGTCTTTCTCCCACCGTATCGTTTTTCAGTTCTTTGACATTAAACGACTTTCTTTACTTCAACCTTTATTTCCGCAATGCCTCTAGGTGTTGGAAACTTCATAAGGGCGTGTGTCGTGGACATGATAGCTCCTAGTTTTGCTATCCCCGGTCTGCCTATTATGACGTTGTATGGTGAGGATGCTCGGACAACTAAGACATTCATCTCCACCGTTCGGAACTTATCTTCACTTCCAAGAGTAAAAGGAAGGCGTATCTATCCCAATGGCATTACAGACTCTCCTGAAAATCCGATTAGAGGTGTGAACGATTCTTTCAGCTTATGTTGCACCTTTTCGTCCAACTTGAGAAAATAGTGTTCGAAAAGGATCTCCAAAGCACTTCCATTATCAACATAGATATGGTGTACTGTTTGATTGCCTACGTCCCCAACAACAATCATCGGATCCATTGTTCTTTCAAATCCGTCTGGGGGGGGGGGGGGGGGGGGGGACATTTCATTACTCATCCAAGGTTCCATCTTTTCTCCAGCAGATTGACTGTTCTCCCCTGCATAAAACACCATTTGGATATTATTTCCTTTTCCTCTGCCAACACTCGGGCCACCTTGTTTCTTTTGATTTCCCTGTTTTATTCCCTCAACTAGATGTCCCAGTTGTCCGGTCTGTACTGCCTCTTCTATCTGCCTTTTTAACTAGAAACAATCATTCGTGTAATGCCTTTTGTCTCTCTAAAATTCACACCACCGGTCTAAGAACCTTTTATCTGGAGTACCAACCAGTGGCGCTGGGATGGAAAAATTGACCTTCCGTTTTTCGGTAGCAAATATCTCACTAGGGGATTTAGTCAGTTCTCTGAAGTTTACATGTCTTCTGGATTCTCCTAATCCCGGAAAGGGTGAGGCACGGACAACTCCTCGTCCGGATCTTCTATTGTGACTGGTAGGGGAGAAACTCTTTCGGCTAGGGGAAGTTCTTCATAGAGGGTTGGACCGGGGGGAAAGAAATCTTCGATCCTCTCTTGGAGGACATAGCTGAGCTTGACTGGACATACCATCTCGATGCCTCTTTTCTGTCTAAGAACCGTTTCACCCTATCCATCATTTCATCGACTGTGGTAGGAACTCGAGCATTCAATTTAGCTATGAGGGGAGATACATGGATAGCCTCCATAAAGCCTGAGACCTTCAATGTGTCATCCCCTCCTTTGATGTGAAGAATTTCTTGCTTCCATAATTCCACAATGTCCTATAGGTTCTCATTGTCCCTTTGTTTAATATTAGCTATGTCTGTTGTTCCTCTCGTGTACTTCCGTTGCTGAACGAAGTATACTTCGAACTTCCTTTTTAAATCTTTGAAAATGTCGATGCTTTCTTCGGGTAGTTCTCCGAACCATACCCGTGTCGGACCTATTAGGGTTTGAGCAACATTAGACACCATATGGGCATGGGCCATTCTACGGTGTCCGCGGATCCCGAGAAGATAGCCAGATGATCATCCGGATCCCCACTTCCGTCATATGTCTTTACAATGCTAAGCATCCTGGCTTTTCTTGGCATAGTGAAAGTGGTTATCCTTTTGGTGAACTTGGAAATGTATTCGGACTGGTACGACATGTTAAGATAACAGTCTTCATCACTTTCTTCCTTCTCCGACTCACTTAAGTGATTTTCCTGACTAGAGTGGCTTTCTTCTTAGGTCCGTACTTCCTTATTCTCTTCTCGCGCTCATCTGAGCGAGTCATAGTTCTTTTCCAATAAATCACTCGAAATCCCTTGAAATCGTTCTCGCTCCGGCTCTTCACTTCTTGTTCCTTTGTTGGCATGTGTTTCTTCTACTACTCCCTTATTACTTCCGATCGTGTTTTCAGTTGAAGCCATGGTCCCATGGATGGCGCCAAATGTTGCGACACTGGAATGCAGCTAACACAATGAGGTCGAAGGTTCGCATCTGTCCCTCCTGGTCCGAAGAAGACCTTCTTCCTATGCTCTATTTCAACCTTACTCCAATCCTACAATATGAAAATTAATCGAGTAAATCGGACGGGAAAGTTCCCCTGATTTACCTTGGGTGTGAGAGTAAGTAACTTGGTAATAGAAAGGTTAAAAAGGTTAAAGGTAGAGAGAGAATTCTAGTGATTGTGGATTACCTTGCAACTGAGCTATGAGCTTGGTTTTTATAGTGGTCGAGATTCGGATAATAGCATGTCTCTTGGATGAGATTGCTTCTATCTATTGGTCTATTTGTTGTTTTGTACTATCTGACCGAAAGTCATCTTTCGATCCGATAGACAAAAGAATGTTTTTGGATAATATATTTCCCTTTGATTTCTTTTTGAGTGTGAGTGTTAATCCTATAGTTTCTTAGATGTACCCTTGGTGAGAGCTAGAAGAAGTCTGTAGGCTCTACCAATGTTACGTCATCATCATGTTTACCTCTAAACCTTAAATAAGTTACCAAATCATAAAACTTGTTTTGACGACGTATTTGCCATTCAACTTATATTAACTGATTGTTTAAACCATTGACTCTCATTCATTGTGATGTTTTAATTCTAAACTTTAATTTAGGATGTGTTTGCTTTAAACGTTTGGGTTTAAAGATATATATGGATTCGAAAGAATTAAGAGATGTTTGGTTGAAATCATATTAGACCATCATATGATATTTTTAATCTTGATTTTATATGACAATTATTTAGAGTAAAAATAGGTCTAATATGATGAGATAATTCATAGTTAGGTGACTTAAGAGTTACTTTTATTTAAACTAAATACTGATTTTAACTATGAAAGATCTAATCACATTAGACCTAATTAAACAAACATATAACATTCGTAGTGCTTGTAACATAGATATTTCTTAGAAAATTGATAAATATGAAAAAAAGAAAATATTAATAAAAGAAAAGCACAAGTAAGACACATTTATAAGTTATAATCCTAAAACGTGCGAGTGATACATGGTTGAGGGATGCATGTTGAGAGAATGGAACACAATCACTGGACTGATCTGGTATATACTTTCATCTTTTATTATTTCTGTTATTTACCAACTTTCTTATTAAAAAATTCTATGTTTTATAGATTAATTTATTGGACCCATTATTTTACTTGTAACCATGACTAGTTTTCAAACCGGAAGCAGTATTTTGGAAATATTACTTTCGTATTACATGTTTCATTATTTTAATTAGATTCAATATATAGCTGAGTTACATAGTCTAATTAAATGATAAGAGACAAAGTTTTGGGAGGGATTTAAGAGCTTTTAGTTATAAAATTGGTCGAGTTCACCTAGATAATCTACTCGATACATGACCTTGTTTCAAAATAAAGTCTTTATGACGAACTATGATTAAACAAAAAACTATATTTAAAATTGTATGTTGTAAAAATAGGGAATGATAATCACAAAAATAATTTGGTAGAAGAAGATATAGGGTGTTTAATTTTGTTGTGTCATCGAAACTATTCAAAATCTTGACCACGATAATTTGTATGCTTTTCTTTTTTTAGTTTTCTTTGTTTAAAATTTAGAAAAGCCAATAATGTAAACATCTATATTTAAGAAGTTACCCTTGAATTTTAATTTTATTAAGTCAAACTAATATAGATCAAATTACGTTTTCTTATCAATTTTTTTATATAATTACCGATGTTTAATTCTTAATGTTAACTCAAAAAATATGATAGAATAAATTGGTCAAAAACATAAAAGTGAAAGACAATAATGCATCATCAACTTTCATTATAAATATACGAAACATATCTCTCTTTTATAACACAACACTTTCTGTCTCTGTTTCAAATTTCAAACATGCATCCCACCTTGTTTTTGTTCCTCTTCTTCATAACCACCATTACTGCCCAATCACCACCCATAGCGACGACGACAACACCACCACCCGTAGCAACTTCACCTCCACCAGCAACTGTAGTATTAGCACCACCACCACCTGTAGTATTAGCACCACCAGCACCACCTTCAGCTTCTGACTTATGTAATGGTATCTTCTTATCATACACTTACACTTCCGGAGCCAAAATCGCACCCGATATGACATCAGACCCTTCAAAACAACCATACCGCTTCAAATCAACGCTTACAATACTCAACAACGCGGCAGAAGAGCTTAAATCATGGAGGGCTTTCGTTGGATTTCAGCATGATGAATATCTAGTATCTGCTTCTAATGCTGTCATTGCTGATGGCTCTTCTGCTCTTCCGGGCCAGGTTGGGAATGGGACTACTTTTGCTGGCTTTCCAAATGCTGATTTGAAAACCGCAATTGAAACTGCTGGAGATTTGAATCAAATGTCCGTTCGGGTTGGGTTTGTTGGTACTCAGTTTGGAGTCGCCTCGCCTGATATTCCTATGCCTGATGATATATTCCTTGTTAACGACGGCTTTATTTGTCATGCACCTACTATGCAAGGTAACATCATTCTCTTGCTTTCTTAACCTTTTTTCTTCATAATTGATGCGGAATATTATTTTGTATAGTATATGAGTTGGTCCATCAACGTACAGGTTATTTATTTTTGAAAAACGATTCTTATGCTTAAAATATGTGCTAAAAATGTGTCTACCAATGAAATTGATACATGATAGAAATCAAAGAAATTATGTTTTGTGATAATTTGATCATGAAATCTAATGTGTTTTTTCGGGTTATTAATCTTGCAGGGACTAGAGTGATGGAGGTTTGTTGTACAAAAGACCCAAACGCCATAACAAACGAGACTGTACCAGAGGCGTTTCTTCCACGCCAAGAAGGTGACCTCACGATCATGTACGACGTTATCAGAACGTATGACTCTAATTACTGGGCTGGAGTCACTATTGAGAACCACAACGCACTAGGACGGCTTGATAACTGGAACCTAACTTGGGACTGGATGCGAGATGAATTCATTGGTGACATAAAAGGCGCCTACCCATTCATCCGAGACTCGTCTGCTTGTATATTCGGCCCACAGGGCACGTTTTATCAAAATATGGATTTCTCAACTGTTTTGAATTGTGAAAGACGACCAACAATTAGGGATTTACCCCTAGATATGACCAACAACACTCAACTTGGAAACATCCCATTTTGTTGCCGAAACGGAACCATCTTGCCCCCTACAATTGATCCAAGCAAGTCAAAATCGGCGTTCCAGATACAAGTCTTCAAGATGCCACCAGATGTTAACCGATCGGAACTCATCCCACCTCAAAACTTCAAGATAAGTGGCCGGTTGAACCCAGATTATAAATGTGGCCCTCCGGTTCGTGTCAGTCCGACTCAGTTCCCAGACCCTAGTGGCTTACCTGGTGCTACTGCAGTATCAAGCTGGCAAGTGGTGTGTAATATAACACAGGCTAAAGGTTCCACCCCGAAATGCTGCGTGTCGTTTTCGGCGTACTATAATGAGTCGATTATACCATGCCCAACTTGTGCGTGTGGATGTCCTACAAATCCCGGAACATGTAGTGCAACTTCACCAGCATTGTTTCTTCCATCTCAGGCTCTTTTGGTCCCTTTTGAAAACCGAACCAAACTTGCTACGGCTTGGGCTAACATTAAACACCGAAACGTACCGAACCCCTTACCATGTTCAGACAACTGTGGGGTTAGTATTAACTGGCACTTGCTTACGGACTATCGAAATGGGTGGTCTTCTCGACTTACTATATTCAACTGGGAAGATGCAGCTTTTGTTGATTGGTTCGTTGCTGTTCAAAATGACAAATTTATACCTGGCTACGAGAAAGTGTATTCATTTAACGGGACGACTCTTGAAGTAAACGGGAAGAATAACACGGTTTTAATGCAAGGGTTACCCGGACTGAATTATCTTGTGGGGGAAGTAGACGGGGCTATCCCTGAAAAAGACCCGCGGGTACCTGGGAAACAACAATCCGTTATTTCATTCACCAAGAAAAATACACCAACAGTTAATGTAGTTGGTGGTGATGGGTTTCCGACTAAAGTTTTCTTCAACGGGGAAGAATGTGCACTTCCAAGAATAATTCCGATGAGCCATTCTAACCGAAAGAACTCCTCATGGGTATTTTCAGTAGTTGTAGCGATCATCCTCTTGATGTTAATGCAACATTGACAGCAACAGATGATAATATGATGGATGTCGATTTTTGATTCTTTTCTTTTAATTTGATCATGTATATTATGAATTTTTTTTTTTAATTTGCCAACTAATATAATGAAAGGGTATTTTTCTTTTTGTACGAATGTATGACCTTCCTTTTCAAATTTTATTCAAGTATTTTGGTGCACAACTCGAAACCATCATTCGGAAACCGCTAAGAAAAAGGAACCAATCTAACACTTGAATTGCAAAGAATAAGTCCTCGTGGGAACGAAAAAACAAGCCTAAACACCAACTTAATCCTAAAGCTTCAAATTTCTGCAAATATCCACAGTTTCAATTCACAAATTTAACCACCCCCCATGGTTATTACTAAGTTTCCATTATCTATCGAAAAAGAAGTTTAAAATTCTGCAGAAATGCTTTTGCATGTCGCCCTTTGGGACACTTGTCATCATTCATCATCGATCAATAAGCTATAAATCTTCATGATTTCGGCTGAAAGTAAACTATGTACAACCTAGAACGCAAACTTAGACAGGGAGATTATCCAAAGAATACCAATCGGACGAAATATCGTTTTCCGGCTGTACGATGCCTTGTTGCTGCTGCAGCTGCTGTTGCTGTTGCTGTTTAACAACAGAAAATGAGAAATTTTAACACATTATTTTAAAAAGATTACTATTCTCATCTACACAACAATGACCCGTATTTACTACTTGAAAGAACAATCATAACGAACCTGTATAAAGAATGAGTTCAAGAGATCATCTTGACTGTATTCTTGGGGACAAAACTGTTGACAATAGGTCCCACAATTATCATTTTCGGTCTTAACCCGTGAAGGATAGTCAGCAAGGTGAATACTACTACCTTCCCCTGCTGAGAAAATACCTGTAGTTTTCTGACCCAAAGCATGTACATTAAATCTTCCTTGCACGTTATTTGTATGTTGACGAGGGTCGAAGGTCAAACCCATAGTGCTCTGATTTACATTGTTTGAAAAACCATATTTTGGGACAAACCCTTCTCCTGGAATCCTAGTTTCTAGGTTCTTTTCTTGTTGAAGGGTCGATGTCGACATGACAGACGTAATACCCAAATTGCCCCTGAGAGGAAAACTGTTACCAGCCAACTCTGTTCTATGATTTGCTGTAAAATTCAATTGAGACGGGGTTTGTGAGACTGACGCAATGGGTATAATTGGCTGTCTCGAAGCCTTATTATAATTCTGACCAGTCATCAGAATCAGACCTTGACTATTTATACTTGAGAAAGAACGTTGCAAACCCGCGAGCTGCTTAGGCTCCATAGTAGTGGGAATCCCGTGAAGCAAATTCATCTGCCCGCTGGTATGTCCATGCTGGTTTTGCTCGTATCTCAGTTTTGGGACCTCAAAGCTAAAAAGGTTTCTTCTTTGATCTGCCAGTGGTACAGAAATAGTTGAGTTCGGGTTACCTGACCTGCCAAGAGCCACGGCTTGGAGAGATGCAATATTTTGAACAGGGAGTTGATTGAGCTGACCACGGGCTGCTAGTGCTTGAAGCTCAAGCTCACTGAGTGAAGATATTGACCCGTATCCTACTGCATCTGGGTTACCCATAAGGGAAGTGTTAATCCCACCCAATTGCTGGGACCCACTGAGTCTTTTAAGATAGAGACGAAATTTCTGCAACAAACTGCACTTGTTAGTGTTTTCCTTCCAAAACATGAATGGGAAGAAAGGTAATCAACAAAGAGCATCGAGTTGAAACTCCAATAGAACAAAACAAGAAACGAAATCGAGCAAGTTTTATAGGGATTTGCTACAAGTCATTCTCCAATGCAGGGGAATGAAATGGAGTCTTAAATTAAAACCGTCTTTCTTATCACAAAATAGGGGTGAAAATGTGCAGGTTATTGATGGTCAAAACAGGCCATGTCGGGTTGACCCGTCTACATTTTTCTATATGATTCTGTAAACAACTAAATGCTTTAACGTGATTAGTTGATTAAAAAGACTACTATCAAATAATAATATAATATTTTATATAAAACGATTTAAGAGGTTGTAAGCATTTGAATAAACTAAGGCGACTTTCAATCTACATCATGTTTGACTCAGTTGACACAATTCACTTTTAACTAAGTCTACCTGAAGATGGCTAGCGACGTTTTCACGTGTTAGTCCAGGAACATTCATGAGATCCAAAATTTTCTTTGGGACAGCCTCTGCAAGGACATAATTGTAACTTTGTAAATAGTTGATATAAACGTTTATAAATCTGATAAAAATTTAAACACTTCATACTTTCGATTCCAAGCCTACTAACAGCTGTAACAAACTGTTGATGAAGCTCCTGGGACCAAACAACACGAGCCTTCTTTAAAGAAGAAGTATCATCTCTTTCCTCAGCTTCATCGTCATTGTCTTTCCT
This sequence comes from Senecio squalidus, assembly GCA_910822075.1. NCBI lineage: Eukaryota > Viridiplantae > Streptophyta > Magnoliopsida > Asterales > Asteraceae > Senecio > Senecio squalidus. Next base: position 40,646,493 of record CAJVGC010000065.1, read on the forward strand.
TCTCTTTGTGTTTTTACAATTATGCCCTTCATTTGCAGAAGACGAGTAGTCGGGGTCTTCGGGCTGTTTCTGCTGCTGCCGCTCACCATCATTCAAACTTTCCTTTGGCTCGATATCTTTCCATTCATTCTTCTTTTTTCTAACCACGTGCTGCCATATGTTACCTATCGCCTCCATACGCACAGGTTTTATTAGATAATCACACGCCCCGTGAGTAACCCCCTTCATAACTACACTCTTGCTGTCATCAGCTGACATCACTGATAAATTTGATAACAAATAGTTAAATCACATAGATCTTAATAACATGTAGTAGAGGTCTAAAAATGGGTAGTTTGTGCAGCTGTTAGTAGGCTTGAGCGAAAGCACGGGGAACACGAATGAGAAAGAAAGAAGGTGGTTGAACTTACTGATAACAGGAAGGTCCATTTCAAGGCCAATATGTACAAGGAGTTTAAATCCATCCATATCGGGCATATGAACATCACTAAGCACAACATCAAACCCATTCTTATTATCCCTTAATAAAGACAAAGCAACCTCAGCCCTACTACATTTAGTAACTGCAAAAAAGAACCCATTCAGTAAAAAACAAATGTGAGTGAACAAACAGTTGGTGTGCATACCTTGGTAGTTACACTTTTTTAACATAGCGTTTAAGATTGTAAGACAAACACGGTCGTCATCGACAACAAGTACACGTAAACCAGCCGGAAACTGGTCGGAAACATTAACATTAACATTATCAGCAGCAGCAGGCATCATCCACTGTGTGATTTTTTGATAATAAAGTTTTGACTTTTAAAGAGATAAAAGGTGAAATTTATATTTAGACATGATTGGGTGATTCAAAGAATTCAATTTTTGGAGGTTTGTTATTTTTGTCGTTTTAATGTAATTGATTTCATTTCCATTTTTCAATTTGCTTCTTTCCTTTTTTTTTTTTTTTTTTTTTTTTGTTTTTGGATAAAAATATAAATTTTGGTATATTAATTTTCAAAACTGGAGCTAAAGCATTGTATCTGAATAATATATTTGCTAAGAGATTGTAATATCACTTTCTATTATGATATTAAAGAAAAACGTTTTAATAATAACAATTATAATTGTGGTTTAAAATTTTAAACTTTTATAATATACTTGTATTTAATCAATAACTCACCCTTTTTGTATGTATGGTATGAAATTTTAAAAAACTCGTTAAATATATAGATTTTCAGTTATAAAAAATTCATTATTATTAATAAAAACAAAATTGAACTAGTAGTTTTTGATTGTCGCGTTTTATTTCATTTCGGATGTTGTTGAAAAAAGTTTGGTTGTCTTCGGGTGGCAATTTTTGATTGTCCGAGTTGTTGAGATTCTCGAACATTAATTTCTTTTTAGCGCCTCGACTATTGTTTTCGTTGTTTTTTGCTAAATTTGTGCGGCTTTCGAAGTTGGGCATGAACCTTTTCGTCCGAACAACAAGAGGAAATAGCATTAGATAAACCCGAAGTCCGTTAGCTTTTACGTATTAGACCTCAACCGGATAGATGACGGATCGGGTCGCCTTGAAATAATTTGGGTACAGGTTTATAGTAGTACCATCATCTTCAAGATTTATAAGACATTGTTCTTTCTTTTCAATAGATCGTTTGTTGGTCATAACACCATTTATAAAATGGAACTTTGGGACATCTTTTAAAACAAGTCATGTGTCCTTGTAACCAAAGTCTCTTTTCGATCTTTGAATTTTTTACGTGTCGTCGACATAAAATGTACTACATCGTCCCAGTTTTCAAACAAGCTTTTGTGGATGCTTTGGAAAAGCTTTACATCTCTTTGAAGTTTTGACCGTTTTTCGGTAAGTTGATCTGTATTACGTTTGGTATCAACTAGATTGTTGTATTCTTCGTATATGGTTCCCCATTAAGTAGCGCTCGCTTGTGAATTACTATTCACTCCATTTTGGGAAGCGTCAACCCACTGTTCCGACATTATCTTACTTTTTTCCCCGATTCACTTAAATTTTGTAGCTTATTTCCACCACTTTTTCTACCTCTTCTTTTTCTTCGCCTTTTTACAGGCTCAAATTTGGCTATAGCTTCGACATTGTGTTGCGATATGTGGACGTTAAAGAATTTATTTTGGTTTAGTGGTTTTTGTGTGTGTTGTGTTTGGTGGTACCAAATTGTTGTTGTTGTTGTCGTCGTCGTTGAATTTGTGTTTGTGGTACCAAAGTTGTTTTTGATGTTGTTGATATTAATATGCCTTGTTAGGGCGGGAAGTTTTATATTTATAAATGTCGGAAGCTAATTTCCGAACTAACTATAATAGTAAGAAATAAGCTAAGCTAGGGGGGTTTTACAATAGTCGAAATTGAATCAACGGTCTATTTGGAAACGTTTAAATCTCGGTTTAGTGTTATATCGGGTATTGAAAAGGTTTATTTGGGGTTTTGTTCAAACAAATTTAAGCATAGATATTATATAAAAGCAAATAAAAATAAATGTAAAGTTGGTCGGATAGAAAATGATATTTTTGTCATGATTTCGTAACTAGAGTTTCGAGCTAGATTGATAAGTTCTGTGTCTTTAATGATTTGTATTTACCAAACTAATTAGTGTGGTGTATGCTACCACTTATAATCATTGGCCATTGATTATTAACTAGTACGTCACATGATAATTTGGATCTTCGAGTTTGATTAAATTGTTTACGAGAACTTAGGTTGTTAGATTATTATCACTAAAAATTTATAAGCACACATATTTGACCATTAATCCTACCTTCTATCAGCCCTGATTTCCCTCGATTAATCGAGAAACAAAGTTAAGAGGCCATTAGTGTAGTAGACACTACACTAGAAATGGAGAGAAAATAACAACACATGTTATGTATGTGTTATGAATCGTTGATTTGAAGGAGGAACATATGCAAGCTTATAGGTTGAGTATTTTAATGTATAATTTAATGTGTATGTTTTGTATTGGATCTAAAACATACATTAAACTAGATTATACTCCTACGATGCACGAGTTGGTATAAAAGTAAAAGTATTTGCTTAATAAGAAAAAAGAAAGACATTGAAAAACACAAATGAAAGATTACCTTAAAATTAAAATCAATCAATAGCAAAAAAAAAAATAGAGAGTTAATGTGTTGATTAGTATTGGTGAGAAATGAAAAGCTTATATAGATAGATATGAATAGAACTTTCATATGATCGTTTCAAGTTAATTTGTGGTTCGGAACTAAATAAAAAAGTGGGGACTTAATAACATCCTTTTTTAATAAAAGATCTCCGAAATTTTTTATTAATTGAAAAAGTTATTTTCAATTGAAGGTTGGGACTCTCCACCTATGGAAAAGAAAAAGGCTATGAGACATTCCTCATTAGCCAAACAACCTAACAACTACACATTACAATAGAATAAAACAAAATAAAAAACTAGAACTAAAGTTTAGATTTTCGAGCTTTCTTAGATGCAAAATCATCAATAATAGCATCATTATTAATGTTGTCCAATATATTTTTCTCAATGTATAACATAGTCAACCCATTCAATCTTTCTTGTGACATTGATGATCTCAAATAGTTTTTAATAATTTTAATTTTGAAAAGCTTCTTTCAGCCGATGCGACGGTAAGGATATAGTTAATAAAATTCGATATGCAATGGAAGCATTTGGATAAAAACCTTTTCTTTTTTAATAAACTCTAAAATTTCAAATGCAGTCATAATCACATTTGGCAAAGTCATTTGCAATAATTTGAGTTCCGTAAACAAATCATTTACATCTACATCACATATATTATTATGAGAAAACTTGTTTGCGAAATTAGTACAACTTTTTTTTAAGTTCCACATCATCCAATGACTTTAACTTTTTTGAATTATATAAAAAACCAAAAATATTTTCAAAGGTTGTTATTTGCTCAAATCTAGCTTCTAATGAAGTAATTTCCTTATCAACAACAACCAAAAAATACTTAACTCTAAAATCTTTTTCGGGTGATTCAAATTCATGTTCATCTTCATTATTAATTTCATCAAATTGTCTTTTTCTAGTAACTCGACGTTTTTTTGGAAATATTGGTTGAACATCCTTATCAAATGCAATAGCTTTGGCATTATCTATACTAGTGGCAAAACCATCCTTTCTATAATTTTTGAAAAATGTCATGGTATCGTTTAATAGATCAATAGTGGCATCAAGACAAAGAGTTTTAGTTTGCATTTTTTACTAACCATATTAAGCAACAAAACAAAATAATCAGCCCACGCAACAAATAATCCTTATTATATCTCATATAAACAAGAAAAAAAAGATCATAGAAAATAAACACACTCAAGAATCGAGTTCTTTGTTTGGTCAATCAGAAATTCGGAATCAATTACAGAAATCGATTGCTTGGTGGCTTGAGTGGTGCCTTGGTATCGATCAATGTTTATGGCGTGTTAATGGTATCGAGCCGAGCAGAGGGGAATAGATTCAGAATTGAAAATAAGAATTAAATCAGAATTCACTGGCCGTTTGAGATGATTATGAGTAATTATTGCTAATTGCTGTGATTTTGGGACTTGGTGAAATCGTTTGGGCATTTGGCATGCCCGATGAGACGATGATGCAGTTGGCAACCTCCGAATTTAATGCCTAGAACTAGAACAATCCGATCGGTTTTATGCTTCAATTTCTTTTGGGCTTTTTCTTTTACCAATTTTTTTAGGCCTTTTTTTATACCAAATTTTCCTTTGACCTTTTCTTTTACCAAATCTGTTTTGGGTCTTTTCTTATATCAAAAAAATTTTGGGCCTCAAAACTAACTAAATATAGAAGCTATATAAATGAGACATACAAATTTGGGGGCCCTAGGAATTTAGGGGCTCGGAGCGGTCGACCACCTCGCACATGTCCCCTTGCAAAACAAAAATACACACTGGAGGAGAAGTTAACACGTCACCAGAAAACTAATCATTAATTATATAGAGAGATGTGACATGATTACCCTTCATGCTTTAAGTAATCTGTTTTCACCAAGATACCGGAAACGTGATTATTGTAGGTACTATTTTGATCATTGTTTTTTACTTTAAATCATATAACACCGGCTTGTTACTTAATGTTTGATTATTTATAATTGTAACCGTATTCGAGAGGAACATTATAATTGGAAATATTTAAAGTTGGTAAAATATTCGAGAGGAGATTTGCTATGTATTAGAAGTTAAATATACATTCAATTTCGTAAACATAAATAGAAAACAAGTGAAGTGTCAAACGAGTATACTTTTCCATTATTTGATAACAAACCATTACTTTTCTCAAATCGATTTTATAATCATTCTTTAGTATAAATAGTTAATTAATCGTGACAACAAAAACCCAAAAACAAACAAGTATTATTAATTCGAAGTTAAAAGCTAAATTAGTCCATATGATCGAACCTTTACTTACTAAAAGCTATATTATACACGAATAGGTCCACTGCCTATAAGTGTGTAATTAAGTCTACAAGTAGGTCGAGTTTTATAAACTAGATTTTACACATCAGTGGTGGAGACAAATTTTGTGTTGTTTATATACAAGAACTTTGAACACTTAGTCATCTGACTTGTGTTTTATACGCACACAAGCTCATGGCCTCGCGCAGGGGGTGCAAATTTCTGGTCCAAAAGGGTATGGGTCAAAAACTCATGCGAGCCCACACGAATGCAGCTCCGAAAACCCGGGCTCAAGTGGTCCAGTTTTTGAATTGCTTTTTCATTTAAGACTAGTGGTTTAATTATGGGCTCCAGTTTTAATTTGGGTTAATTGAATTGTTTAATTCGGGTGGTAACATAACAACTCATTTAATTCAGGTAAGCTGTTATAGTTTCGTTTTAATTGGCTCGTTAATGCCATTTAAAGAGAATTAACCCCAAACACTCCCCCTTGGCCTATAAAAAAGAAGTACTTGGTTCAGTCACAACACACACCTTTTCTCCTCTCTATCTTTACTGGCAACAAGTATTTCCGATCAAGTTTCAAGCAAGTGAGTAACTCCGACAGTTTGATAAACTGTTTAGCCATTGTGTTGGGATAATTAATTATCCATGTCGTGATTTGATGATACAAATATAAACTGATTACGGTGAAGAAATAGCAGTTTTGGAGTTGGGGATTTATATTGAAAAAAACTAAGTGATGGTTACTACTCCTCAGTTTCTTCTACTCATAGAAGTTTCTACTGCTCATACAAGTTCCTACTGCTCATAGAAGTTTCTACTGCTCATACAAGTTACTACTGCTCAGTTACTACTCCAACTCAGTTACTACTGTCCTATCAAGAGTTAATATTGCTGAGAAGATAAAGATTAATTTAGGATAAGATATTGTGACAACCGTCTAAAAATCAGGAACTCGTTCGGTTATTCTATCGGCGAAATTCTCTAGTTATTCCTTCATTATGTTCACTCGTGTGACAATCGTCCCAAGTTCGGGGAATCCTTCAGTTACTCTCTCGGTTCGAATCTTTTGTTACTCTTTTGGTGTTCGTATTGTTCTAATTTCGTATTTACTTTATCCATATTTTATCGAATCAAGTGTCGGAATAACTTCCGGAATCGAATTATAAGTCCTAATACCAATAAAACCACTCTATGAACTTTCCTAAGTTCATAACTAATCATACTTAAGAACTTTCAATTAACAAAAAGGTCCAACGAAGCAATAACGCAAAAACGAAAATTCCAAGTGACCAAAAATGGCCCGGTGCGCCGCACCTAGCACCATGGTGCGCCGCACCTCTCGCCAGGTTTTCAAATTATTTACAAATTTGGTCCCTTTCTCGTTTTAAACACTCACCACCCACTTTGGCCAATCAAAAAACGTCTAATTACTGCATTTCCTTGTCCCAATGGCAGATTAATTGCCTCCTCTTTTCTATTTTTATTTCCATTTTACTAAATCACTTTACACACACTAAAAACACACACACCTAATTTCCTCTCAACTTTCTCTCAAAAACTCAAGATAATCCAGTGATATTTCACCACTAAAAATCAATTCTAAACCATACAAATCGTTCCAATCATCCAAAGAAGCTATAGAAAGCAAAAGATTTCGAAAAGGACCACGGTTGTAAAGATTTTTGGAGCTCAAATCCGACCAAAACTCATCATCCAAGCTTTTGCTCCGGTAGATTACTTTCTTTTTACCATTTATACTTAAATAATCAATTGCATGTAAGATCTAACGGTTAAAAATGAGTTTTTACACAAATCTTTGACTTTTATGGTCAAAAAACGTTTTTAATCGAGAAACCCTTTAAATCTACGAATCTGTAAATAAGAATGTTTTAGAAACTGTTAAAATGAAGTTTTGGAAGATATTAACTAGTTGCATGTTCAATCTAAACAACAAAAACGAGTATTTATAAAGATTTATGTCATTTGTGTACAAAAACGATTTTTATCTAAATAATACTTAGATCTATGATTTTGTGGTTAAAAGTTGTTTAGAATCTGTGAAAACACTATTTTATAAAGTACCTACTGGTTGCATGTCGAAATCCTTAAGTCACAAAACGTTTTTAGCAAGAAAAACACAAAACGGGAAACGGACAGCAGCTAGGTGCGCCGCACCTGAGACCAGGTGCGCAGCACCGAGCTGCTGTTCACCCGAAAATCGTCGCTTTTACTCGTTTCAAGTTTACGTTTGCATTCTGGACTTTTACCCAAATTACTGTGGACTGAGTTAAATGATATTAATAACCTTATTGACTTGCATTGGACTATTTGGACTATTTTGGACTATAATATACGTATTATTGTGTTTTAGGTGATTTGTGAACGGAAGTGGTGGTGTAATTTTTGGACATGAAATTTGGGTGCGGAAGCGCTGCCCAAATCTCCCTAGAAATTATAAAACCACCTCAGTAAGCAAAAGCACTTAAGATGTAATAATCAAAAACAATAAACTTTCAACTAAACACAACGCTAATCGCTTCGGACCAAATTTTCGGAACAATATTGGACTTAATCTTTATTTACAAACAAAAGTCACACAATATCTTCTATACATAAAACACTTAATAAGAAGTTAACTCTTGAATTATATTGGTAATTCTTAGGCAATTTCGTGATTCCCGGCTCCTTTCCGACCGACTCCGAGTTCCATACTCTTCGCAAACCGTGAGTTACATCCCCACTATGTTTTACTTTTAAATACTTTTCAACATTATTTGGGGGAAGCATAAGATCATGTTTTGTAACTTATAAACATTATTTGCAAATTATTGGTATTTATTGAATCTCGTTCTAAACTTTGAATCTATGAAACATTTTAACTTGAATCTTACAAACTTTCATGCGTATTTGTGTTAATGCCTTAGCAGGATAACTAAACTAGGATGCTTGTTAGTAACCAATCCTTGATGGATATATAAGCCCGTAAGATCTCTTGAATGTTTTTAGAATCCTTACTTAAATGCCCGTTTTAGTCTCTCTCACACTATTAGCATTAGCCGTTAGTCATATGGGTATCGATACTTAGGAGGGGTCACTCCTTACTCAGGGTTAGCGTCCCAAGTACATATTACTACCTCACTCACTGAATTACTTACTTAAATATTTTTGGGCTGCCATCTCGACCATACAATCGGTTTAGTGTATACTTACTACTTATATTATGCCAAGTGATTGATATACAAGGTACCTTTAGTTAAGTTAAGACACATATCCCATACGCATATACTTTATTTTAGCGCCTGATCCCGCTTTTCACATTATTTTAGCGACTGATTCCGCTTTATCATTATTTTAGCGTCTGATCCCGCTTTTACCTTATTTTAGCGACTGATTCCGCTTAAACATTATTTTAGCGCCTGTTTTCCGCTATAACTACTATGCGAGTTGTTTATTCACTTTACTCGCTTGCTTAATAACTTTTACCATTAACTCTCTATTTTTGGTAACTCTCTATTTTTGGTATCTTACTATTTTTGGAAACTTTATCAAACTCTAAACTGTAACTCACTCACTACGTTTTGTAGTTGACACTTTATCTTATGTTTCAGGAAATTAATGTAAGCATTCGGAATGCATGGCAAGGAGGGTCGATATGGTCACGTGAGGCGTTTATGGGGAAAGACCTTTATATTTTTGGGAATTTCTTGTTTCAAACTTGTATTGTACTTTAAGTTAAATCGTGAACTACTTGGTTGCTTTTGAAATGTTGTATCTTTAACTACTTAAATTTCTTTATGGAAATGACTTGAATCGTTTATATTTGCTTATGACCGTGTAATGATATTCCAGATCTCACGCCCCGTGTTTCCGCTTTAGCGGGGTGTGACAGACTTGGTATCAGAGCACAGGTTGTAGTGAAAACGGTTTTGGAAATTTCTAAAAAGTTTTTGAAACCAAACTATAACCAAGACTTTTCGGAAAATCATTATGGGTTCAAAACTTTAGTAAATTAATTTTGCGATTGCATGATTATTTTTAACTACGCATGGCCTGGCCCCCTGCCTAGTTCAAAATGACTTATGCAAGGACGGAACGTAATTTTCTAAAGATAAACGGTTTTGAGTCAAAAACAAAATTCCCGGTCTTATTATTCCCAACCTCACGTGAT